>MQVO02000001.1:2400000-3000000 GCA_001986395.2 Irpex lacteus | reverse complement strand
AAGTCATTGCGGAGCTTGTAGACTGGAACAAAACCCACGATCTGTATAAAGGTCTGCACTTTCCCGCTTCAGATATTCCTGCCCAGGTGAGTAGGACTGATCTCTGTGAGTGTCCAAAGGACGATGGTTGACTTCCCATATAGGCCAGAAACCTCTATGCTCTCAGTTAGTACCGTCATCAAGTTCGAAAATACGTCAAAGTACTAACAGATACCGAAGATAAAGTAAGGTTGCTGTACGATCGTGGCCAGCCCACCGCACGTCTGATCGTCAGAAATAAGCGTGACCTGGATACACCGCTGGTACGTAAAGGCAAGCAACCGCTACCTCAGTTTCTGATCGTGTTTGGCAGGACATGACCCACTGCTATTTGCGAGCTATGAGCCCTATCCATCTGAAATGTTAGTCGTGGCCTTTTTCCCGGGTTCGTGTTCTGAACCGCCGTTTAGACTTGGGCAACATGGGCGTCCGGGCATCTATGTCTGTGGTATGTGGAATCGATTCTATCCTGATTTCTACCTTCTCACGTCTACTGATAGTCAATCATCGCGTTCGGTCAATTGTGGGGCTTGGTAGCAATGCACGCGTATGGCCCTCATGGCATGCGCGTGTCATTCCCCGTCCGACAGATGCTCCGTCTCCTGAGCCAATCCATCTCGAGAAACGTGGAGCGGCTCTGTTATGCGCAGCGACTCCATACTCGGAAGCTGGTGTGTTCAATCCACTCAACGGTTCTCCACGGGAGAGCTAACGACTGACTTCAGATCAACACAATGCCTACCGATGCTAACCCATCTGGATATATCGTGGCTGACGCCAACGATCTGCTTGGACTTTTCGATGCAGACTATGGTGTGCTTGTTATTGGAGAGGGCGCCAAGATTCTAGGCCCCAATCAGAATGGTCAAGAGGTTCTGGTTGTAGCAGAATACTTGCGCATGAAACAGTTCAAGTAAGAACAGCTTCCGTCCTCTGATATGCTGTTTACTTATCTACGCATATCTGTCGTTTCAGCACGATGCAGGTCTCACAAGCGGTCACAGTTGATTACCCCGATCTTAATCTGCAAACTGGATTGGAGGTGATTGCGGGCTTACTCTATGTGCCTTTGTCCATCGCTGGAGGCGACTTCATCGCATTCTTGCGCAAAGGTCAACCAACCCATATACATTGGGCCGGGAGACCGCACAAAGAAGACGAAGTCAGGAACAGGCTCGAGCCGCGCCATTCGTTCAGGGCATGGGGGGAGACTGTCGCTGGCCGGTGCCGCGCATGGACTGACGAACAACTAGAGACTGCAGGCGTACTTGCCCTTGTATATGGAAAGGTAAAATTTTCGGAGATTGCGGTGCTAGATGAGTCATTTACGATTGCATATTTTAGTTCATCGAAGTGTGGCGGCAGAAGGAATCGGCTTTGCAGACCACGAAGTTGACCAACATCCTCCTTTCAAACGCCAGCCATGAAGGTAGGAATTCCGCTATTACTGGTATTTGTTACTCACAGCTCCTCCCATTCATCTAGTCCGAACTCCTTTGAATCACATAATCAAGTCAGGATATTTAGGTTCCTTAACAAAGTCCCGTGTGCTGACTTGCTCGACAATAGCTATCTCGAGATGGCTATGAATGGGGCTTTAGACGGAGAAACCCGCGAGAACCTTCAACAGTCTCATGCTGCATCTAAGGTGAATTTCTGCGCACTATTGCTATGTCTTGCTTACTTACGTTGTTCCAGAGTTTGCTCTATACTATAAATGATCTATTGGTGCGTATCATAATTGTCTCGCAATAACCTCCCGCTCATCAACATCAACAGGACCTCACGCGCCTCGAAAGCGGCAACGAAACCTCCTTTTCTGAGCCATTCGACCTTCAACGAGCTGTACATGATGCCACACTTACCTACAGAAACGAAGCACGACGAAGAGGCCTCAGATTCGACCTCGATTTCTCGGACTGTCCCAGCTCTGTCGTCGGCGACGCGAGGAAAATCAGGACGGTCGTTGCGAACTTGACTGCCAACGCCCGTACGTGACTGCCATCATGAGAAGTTAAAAATCACTAACTCGAGTCCAGTCAAATACACGTCCGAGGGATCTATCACAGTCAGATGCCGTGCTTTCGAGGAGCCGCCAGGCCTTCGCACCGTCGACAACATTGCTGTCGAGCTAGTTGTTGCCGATACTGGGTGTGGTATTACCTCAGACAAGCTGGAGAGCATATTTCGCGAGTTCGAACAAGTTGAGAATTCGCAAACACCACCGCCTTCACTGCCTGTGCCGCCACAAAATAATGGGCTTGGTACGTTTCTCCATCTCTTAGCGGCAGATTATTCTCAAGAATTGATAGGTCTCGGATTGGCTGTGGTTGCGCGCATCGTCGATCAGTTAGGCGGTCAGCTGCGCGTTGACTCCAAACCGAACGAGGGTAGCCGATTCTCTCTTCTGATCCCGTTCGTCACAAGTTCACAGAGCGGGAGTAGCTCGTCAGCTCGATCTCGAACGAACAGCTACCGCGGAGACCAGATTGATTCGCTAGTTCAAGCACTTCAGTCTTCTCACCTGACAGGTATAACAACTGGAGGCTCGATGCGAGATACGGGCTCGGATAAGGTCGATAGTCCTGCTCCTTTATCTCGACCCAAACTGCTTTCGTCCAGGGACAATTCTGGGTCCAAGAAGTCTGGTCGCTCCCGTGTTCGGTCGAATAATCTGCGTGAGTCCGGTCAGGCCCCACCACTGAGAATTCTCATAGTCGAAGTAAGCCCAAACAAAAACCTATCCCCTGTCACGTACTAAATATTCGTTAGGACAACGATATCAATCGTACCATACTCGCGAAACGTCTGACGCTCGATGGCCACACCGTCGTGAATACGACAAATGGTCAGGAAGGAGTCAACACCGTCGAGGAGGATCCCGATTTTGACTGTATCCTCATGGACATTCAGTAAATCGGATCCAAATGCGTATCTGGTTATGTACTGACACTGTTTTCTCAGGATGCCTTTACTCAACGGTTACGAGGCTACCGAAAGGATACGGTCTTTGGAACAGGATGCCAGATACCAACGTTGTAGAGTGTCACATACACTCAACGGCCGCATACCCATATTTGCGGTGTCAGCCTCGCTCTTTGAGGTTCAACGAGAAGAGATGTACGACTTAGGGATGGACGGATGGATTCTCAAGCCGATCGACTTCAAACGTTTGCGGATCATCCTGAGAGGAGTTACCGACCCGGCTCAACGAGCCCGCGACGTATACAAGAAAGGGATTTCCAGTTGGGAACAGGGAGGTTGGCTTGTTGCCGCCCCGGTGACGATGGACAATTCTGATATCGATTCAAACCGAGAGGCTGAGTGAACGCAACATACACGAGACGTCCACTCACGCTTCTCACCACCATTAATACTCGCATTTGCATAGCTGTGTCCTTGCTTTCGAACGTTGCACATACATTTTCGCAGTCATACCCCATTCTTGTAGCCATACGCCAACTCATACATGATAGTTTTGCACAGGGTTTCATAGTCTTGGGGCACTTGCGACCTCCATTGCTGTAGTTTAGCGCATCATATACTTTATTCGCTGTCGTCAATCTGGTCTTTCATAGTGTAGCAACATACAGATCCTACCAATTTTGTAATCATTAGGGCATGATTGGACGTATATTTTTCATAGGAGTACCTAATCTAGTAGCAGTCTGGTTATATAAAGCGAGTGGAGTGCGTAGGATGTTTCGGTGCGTGAAGGCCTGACTCAGATGAGTCTACGTGGAATCCTCTTTAAGATGTCGATTCTCCCTATCTATGGCGCTTTGCCTCCATTCTGCACCTTTCCATATCACCATGAAGAGGGCGAACGAGGCGAGCAAAGTGATTCCCGCCCATACGCTATATAAGCCACCGTCACCGATAGAGTTCTGCTCACATGTGGATCAGACCTGATATGAGGTGTATGAAATGCGAAGACCAGACTTGCCTGTAACGGAACAGCAATTTCCGCAGACATGAAGGCTAGGCCTCCTCTGAAGAGGCTATTACAGGCTACAGCAGAGGATGACCGCCCAACATTGGCATCGACAATATACGCTAGCGTGCTAGCGTAGACAGCACTGTGCAAAGAAGATTAGTTGCTGTTTATGAGATGCTGAATAAACTCACATCAAGAAGAAGCCAATGATAAATAGTATTACACAGATACCGCCGATGTTCACGTGTCGTTCGCTCATCCATCCATAGGCAGCGACGGAAATGGGTATCATAGGCAGGAACCATTTTGTACTCGCCAGTCTCATCTGGTAAATCGTTGCGGTCAGCAAGCCGTTCTTCAAACTAAGGGAGTCGCACTCGCCTCTGCTTCCGTTTTCCCTCCATTCTTCTCTTTCATACGCCGCAAAATGTAATCAGAGTATCGACCGCCGAGTATACTTCCTAGCATGTTACCTATGCAATCGCGTGAGTTGCAAAACATCGGACAGTCGGTCTTTGGAACTCACCGCAGCCAAACGACAGTAACACTAACCCAATCTGCATCGCATTATAGTGATACTTTTTGTCTAAAGTGATAGAGCACGTGTATGAAATACTATATGTGACACCGAATAAAATGCCTATAACGCAATTAAGTGTGTAATTGTGTGAATCTGAAGAAGTAAGAACGTACCAGAACAAGTTAAGATGGCTACGTTATTCAGTCTAGTTAAGACATCTAACATGGGAGGAACAGGGTTGACGTCTGTTAGAGATAACTTTATCTCCTTCACTTCCGCCGAAGTATCTTCGCTGGCAGGCTGCGCCTCGAGGTCACCTGGCTGCTCTCGAGAAGGCTTCTTCTCATCGTCCTCTTCTGCTGTATGCTTCTTACCGAAGAGCCGAGGCGGCTTCTTCTCCACGACAGTTACATGACTCAGTGTTGATGTCTCGGATCGCTGTGCGGCCATCTGTTGTGCCCTGACTCGTTGCAGGACGCGCTGATACGTGAGACTTCTCTCCCGGCGGAAAGTGTCTTTGAAGAAGACGAAGACGAAGAGTACCGATCCGATGACAATAGAAAGGAACCAGAAGGTTGCTCTCCAGTCGAAACCTTGTGTGAGCGCACCGCCAAGAATTGGGCCTAGTGCTGGGCCGATAAGAGGAGCGCTGTCGGAGGCAAAAGTTCGTGAGCATACATCGGCTTCTGAAGTGTATTAATACCCTATTACCAGTAGTAGATTCCCATCATGGTTCCACGCTCGTGCGGCTCATAGATATCAGCCAGAGTTGCTGCTCCTATGGACAGAATAGCGGAAGTGCTGTAGGGACACGACGATTGAGTTTTTCATTAGGTAGAACGCAGAATCGTGCTGTGCATACCCAACTGCTTGCAAGCAACGCATCCCGATGAGGACGTCAACCGAGCGTGCAGTAGCGGCGACAATGGCTCCAACGAGTCCTATGGATAGAGACACCAGGTATACTTTCTAATTAGCCGTAGGATCTAGTCAGCATCTAAATTAGTATGATTGAGAGAACGGTCACCTTTCTGCCAACTATTTCGCTGATGGCGCTCCAGAGAAGAGGTACACAACCCTGAAGAAGAATGAATATAGACAGGCTCCAGCTGATCTGTCCGGGAGTAGCGTGTAGCTGCTCCTCTATCTGAGCGATGCCAGCTACAGTGTGGTGATCTCTGTTAGCGACTGGTACTAGCAGCTTGAGATATCCATTTATGCTCACGGTTATATATGTTCGCACTAAAACCACTAATGGTGGCAGCACCAGAAATAGTGAGAAGAACGATCCACTAGGTGTGCCATCGGTATGAGTGTTATGTTGGCAGGGCCCGTCATGTAGCATGTAGTGGCACCAACCTTCCGAAGTGGGGACCACTTCCGCGGGTCGTCTTCGACCTCGGCATGTTCTATGTCTAGGGTTTGTACAGCGTGGTGAGTGGCAGATTCTAGATCGGGCTTTCCGTCTGCTATCGTTGTCTGCATCTGAGTCTCTACTGGCTCGATGGACGGTACTATAAAATCGGGATGCTGATTGGCAGGGGGAACATTGGGTCTAGAGTATAGGGGTATAGTTTATTCCTGGTTTCCTCGAACACAACAAGAGCCTACAGCGGACTTACAATGTTTGATTCGTCAACGTTTCTCGTACAGAGATCGTAGGGTCATGAGAGGCGTTAGTCATCACTGGACGTTTCGTGGGCAGCACGCGATGACACTGGCAGGGAGCCTCGACGACGGACGTGAGGGGTGTAATAGTCGTTCAAGATATTACCGTACGGTAGCAAGAAGGGGGTTTTCTTCTGTACGCATGACTGGGCTGTGTGTTATAAGTAACAACATTCTGACTGGATGGAAACATGAGGTCCAGTGGTTTCCGGGCGCAAACCGGCGAGAACACGCTTTCTGGAGTCCGTCGGCATCTTTCGGCCGAAACAAAGTCAAACTGCTGGCACAGCGGCTTGGTGGTCTTGTGTGAACAGACGACAAGCTGTTCAGCGAGAGTTGGAGAACTACGGCATACGCAGAAAAATGTATTTCCAGGAGAAAAAATGAGTCTGCCCAGGATCGAACTGGGAACCTTCTGCGTGCGGGATACCACATGTGAAGCAGAAATCATAACCATTAGAACACAGACCCGATATCGGGAGGTCGGATAGATTCAATATAAACTGAAGTCACGAGCAGCAGCCGATGCACGGCGGCCTTGAAACCTGCAGCCACTGAGACTTGAACTCCCACTTGAAGCATTCCTCATCCCTCATTCTTTGTCTGGTCTATATGCTAGTTTTACTGTAACGCCAATCAATAACATGGACACGGAAGGTCAACAACAATATACTATCCTCCGAATCAAACGGAAACGCAATGAGGAGCCTCTGGATGCACTCGGCAAGTAGTATGTTCAATGTCAGTCAGACTCGACTAGACATCCATCCGGTTGCTAGTTGTCGAGAGCGGCTCACGGAGAAAGAAGACGAAAGGGCCGATAAATGTATTTCAATTCGCGGAAACGGTCGAACCTACCACTTGGCAGGATGAGAAGCAGAAAGAAGATCTTCAGGTAGGTGTGTTCTACACTTGAGTGAAACTTATCTATTGAACACAAGTGTAACACTAGGCTCGTATAACTAATCTCGCACGACGCGAGGTCATAACGAAACGAGGACTACAATTTGCGAAACCTCCTCCTGAAGGAGCTAGCGCAGGCGCAAGCGCGGATACTGAGACCGTAGAAGATAAAGAAGTGAAGCCTCCTCATAAGCCGCCCCGGATTGATGATCCTGCGCGCAAATACACTATTGTACCCAGTGAATCTGTCCAGACACCAGTAAAGACGGCAAGCCGAGGAAGAGCTACCGAACCGTAGGCTACTTTTGCATCTTCAGAAACCTTGCTACCGGATGCTCACCTAGTTGTTTCAGACCGAAGATTCATTCGTACAAAGAGCTGCAGAAAGCAAGTGTGACAATGTACGAAGCTATTCCATCCTCAACGTCGCTGGCCAATACGGCATCAGAGGATGCTGAGATGGCAAAGTTCCTGCCCATGCTGAATGACTACTTGCGCCGTAAGTTCAGACCCGACGCTATCACTGTATACGTCCCTAAATCCAGTCCTAGTCAATGGTGAGGACTCGTCAGTCTCTGCATCTTCGTCTGGCGGCGCCGTTTCCAACGAGGACGACGATTATGTTTGGGACGTGTTCTACTCGCGTCCTGCGACGTTCCGGGAATTCTACGCCTCGTATAGCAATGTCGGAACAGTGTAAGTGGCTTGATATCTTTCATCATGTTTGATTTAAATGCGAGCTATGATGTAGAACTGGCCTTCCTGACGATGACGATGCTGGTTCGGGGAGCGACTCGGAATATGATGATGAGCTTGACGAGGATTCGAACGGTGAGTCGGTTATCTTTTTCCAATACATTGTAACTGATTCCTGTCACAGCGGAAGACTGGTACAAGAATGACTACCCTGATGAGGAATCTGCTTCTGAAGAAGAGATAGAAGATGGCGGAGATAGCGAAGGGAGCGGTAAGTCGACACCCTTAACACACTTTGAACGTTATCAAGGACTTACGCGTCAATAGACGTCTTCCACGAGGATTCAGATTTCGAAGAGTTGGTCCACGATCGCCCGACTCAGATGTGGGAACATAGGTGAGCTACAGTGTATACCATAAACGTCTTTGACTCAAAGCTTAAGAACTTTGAATGATAGATGAACGCATTGAAGTGTATATTTCCGCGCGATGTCACTCAACGAAGATCCAATATACTCAAGACAGAACCTTGTATAACATAGTCAACATAGCCATAGTGTAAACCTATCAGCTTCGTCAAGAATGTTTTAGTCCCACTTCATGCCATTGCAGTAGAGAATGAATTATTGCGCATGTTATTCATATCGTGCGAAGTTCCATGGCTGTTGCATCAACCGATACAAAACTGGGCAGGGGTATTCTCATTGGGTTGGAGCAAGGACCTTTACTTCTCTTCGTACATAGAGCTCTCCTATGGACATGATTAATCAATCCGAACCAAACCGATTCGAATATGAAACAGCATACCTCGGAGCGGAACCCTTTCATGTTCAAAGTCTGCTTCTCCTTACGACCAGGGCTCAGGAACTTGCGGCCAAATCTGGTAGCACAGAGCACGAACAGGAACAACACTGCAGTCAAGCCAGCACCCAGGAAGCCAGCACCGACGGGACTGATCTTGTCGTGGTGGACCTCAACTGAATTGTCTGAGCTTGCAGCAGTAACGCTGAAGTCGGACGCTTTGCCAGCACCAAGCAAAGCGGCACACCCACGGTCGACCGTTTGGTTGCAGACATGGCACCATTGGAGAGTGGTATTCACGGCTGCGGGTGCAAAGGTCGAGATGAATGCGGAGACGGGGAGGTCACCGCCAGTTGTGTGTCCTGGGACAGAAAAGTTCAGAGCGTGGAAGGTATCGTCGTCTGTGCCGTTTTTGAACCGGAGGCGAATAACAGGTTCGGAGCTGTCAGACGGTTGACGAAGTTCAAACGCTAGTGCAGAGGCGTAGTTGACTGTTGGGAAAATTGCTGATGAGAGACAGATCGTATTACATTCAGATAGTGACAGACATACCAAGAGCGGAAGGAAGTTGGTTAGTCTCAATGATGCCCGACATATTGAATAAGCTGAGGAATGGCTTATAGGCGATGGCGGAATAGTGCAACAGCAGAGGATCAGAAGCGTTGACTATACGGTTCATAGCGGTGAAAACGGAGGGCAACAACGTTCTGGCAGCGACTGGGGATTTTGTTTAGTGTGCTTGAGCTGGATGTATATCTTGAGGAGAAAAGCTTACTGTTTCCAATACCATCAAAGCTCGGGTCACTGAAGACACCATACTCGTGGTAGTTTGCAAGATCGCGTGCTTGAGCAAGGAAAGTTGGAGGCAAACGGTCGACGAAAGTTTTGTTGTGGATGGACTGCACGTTCATGTAGTCGAAGATCTGGAAATTATGGGATCAGGTTACGATTTGGACAGCAAGACTGCGTATAAACTTACATTCCACTATGGACACCGGACAAATAAGTAGGTTACTTGAGGTGAAACAAGAGAGCTTACCATATTTTCCAAAGTGACAGGCCTACCGTCGAGGAAGGGTGGGAGCGCGTTCAAGAAGGGAGCACTCTCGTTAGCCTTCTGCAAGAAGCCAGGCGACTTGTAAAATGCAGCGTTCTTGGCCGCAAATGCCTGTACAGTGGCATGGTTAGTCTATGTAGACCTCATGGGGGAAGTAGGTGAATCTGTCGCGTACGGTGCATGATGTATATCCTTCAAGTGACACATCTTCGTTTGGCTCGACGGATTCAATGGGCACGTACTGATACCCGTCAAATGGAGCAGTAACAGTTGTGCCATTGGCAAGGGTGATTTTGTTCGCGGGCTGTGTTCTTGTTTAGCTATTATCATACCACAGCTGATATGCAGGATGTGAAGCTTACGTTGGGAGGGAACAAGCCCTGCGTGACTGCAATAGCACTATCGAAGATGACACCTCCTTCTCCTCCAGCATCCGCGCGAACCTGGACTTGGGACTGATTAAATAGAGGGGATGTTGTCCCAATGTACTCCGGCCCATTGGGGTCCAGGTACGTGGTGCGAACCAAGTTTCCAAGGGCGAACTCTTGGGTCTGTGGTAATGGAGTCAGACTCTGAACATGCTTTTATCGGGGTCTGGGAAGTACATACCACTCCAAGTGGGGTGATAGAAGTCGCGGACGCAGTATATGTCGTTGGATCTTGGTAGAAGCCCTCTCGATCCCCGTGACGAGCGATGAGGACCAAGCCAAGAATTTTGGAGTCGGTGGACATCGTTTATTGGGGAGGATTCTGGGAGATGGCGAGCACACAGTATATGTTGAACCTTAGCTGAACATGCTTTTATACACCGGGCTCTCAATAGAAAATTTGAGATAGGATGCATGCAACAGGACCGCTCATCGTGCTCCGACCCTTGGAGCCAAACTGACTTCTGAGACCCGGTGACTGCGTATCCTGCAGTAACGCGACTTGAAAGCTTGAAGTCTGATCGACAGGTGTGATTCGGCGGAGACGTCCAGATTGCCCGAACGTAAGGCGACTTGTGCCTTAGAAGGAAGTGTTTGTGGTCCTTGTGCGACCCAGCTGCATTTGTCATAAGTCTGTTGACTGCCAGTGAATGAAAAGTATATCACTCACACAGAAGGCGTACGGGGAGGAGAATATGGTTTGCGGCGGTGGATTTTGGTACGTAGTGGGCTGATCGTATTTGCCAGTAAATGAACGCACCTTGTGATCAATAGAGTTACGATCTTTCCGTCCATGGCTATTTCATTATTCGGTAGAAGAAAGTGAATTGAGATGGACACAGTGGCTGGTTGACCTTGCCGTGCCTGTATTTCAATTGTGCCTGTCGTCTTTTGAAACCCGAACCTTTCTTTCTCGACGATCTTCACGGGAGTCAAAGTATGCCTGACATTGGACGCCGGAGCCACGCGGGATATGTAGCACAGACATACGCGTTGTTTGTTCGGAATGGAGATGGTGTCCATCTCACCCACCAGACTCAAAGCTATCTGCTCGAAGATCGAGAGCAGAAGTATAAGGTTTGCGGAATCGGCGTTTATCTTATACGACCACTTTAGATCAACACCGCGGATATTCTTCAACTTGGGCCAACCGAACACGTAGAACGTGTGAATATGGCTCACATGTAGCCCTATTCAAAAACCCAACATATGTCAGTGAACGCCACTGACATCGGAGGTCATGGCAAATGATGGCTTACGACATACAAGGAGAGACAGCATATCTCTACCGGAGACTATGCGTACCGTCACCTGAACGAGGGATGTATGGAGCCTGAATTTGACTCAGCATTCAGTATTCCGTGACGGTTTTGACGTCTGTTTATTGTGCGTTGTGGGATGGCCCGATAATAGCGTAGCGCTGTCAAGTAGCGCACTTGACTCGATCGGTAAATAGAACCATGTATGCGAGGAGTGCGTGTTTAATTGTTGCATCTGGTACAGTGAACCTGAGGAAGCAAGGAATTTGAATGCCTTGAAGATCGCGGTTGAGCCTGAGTTGAAGGTGAAGTCTATATAAGCGCGCGTTAGACTTTGAAGGATCCGTTGTCAGTAGGGACCTCGGACACCCGCTGCTCTTCCGTCACGGCCGAGCTCCTCTCCACCGTTTATTTGGCACGCACACGGGCACCCAAATTTTGAACATAAGTAATCAACTTGCGCTATACAATTTCACTTGTATGTCTAGATTGTATTTAGTGTGAGCGAACTTGTCGAGGCCAATAGTAAAAGACCTCGGCCCTCGAGTCCACAACGCGGCTGCGTTCTGTGAAGATCACCTCTCAAAGGGAAACAATAGCCTGGCTGAGTAACAGGTATTTCGGATGGAATGGACCATGATAAGGTTTTCAGGAGTCTGCATTTTTCATGATACCATTACAACAGGAGCTACATCGCTACACATTACTCACGTCGCACAACGTTCCAGAGTCGTCAATTGCATCAAGAAAGAGCAATATGTTGCACAGCTCTACTTCTCGTCATGAAGGGAATTTTGCTGTGGACATAAATCAGTTGGCGTCCAAGGTCCAAACCATAGACTCATACCTCAGAGTGCAAGCCCCTCTGACTCGACGTTTTTCCCCTCTTACGACCAAAGGTGAGGAATCCGAGACCTAGAGCAGCCCCGAGCACCATAAGGAACACAGCCGCAGTCAGGCCCGCACCCAAGAACCCAGCCCCAACAGGGCTGATCTTGTCATGGTGCACTGCTGCATTACTCGAACTCGATCCCGCACCAAGCAAAGCAGCACAACCACGATCGACTGTCTGATTGCACACATGGCACCACTGGAGGGTCGTGTTCACGGCTGCAGGCGCGAATGTCGAAGTGAACGCGGAGAGGGGGAGGTCACCGCCGGAGGTGTGTCCCTGGATGGAGAAGTTGAGGGTGTGGAAGGTGATGTCGTCTGTGCCGTTTTTGAATTGGAGACGGATGACTGGCTCTGAGCCGTCTACGGGTTGGCGGACTTCGAAGGCTAGGGCGGATGCGTAGTTGACTGTTTGGGGTAGAGTGAATAGTGAGCGACATGTCGGATTGGTCTTGGGTTAAGTAGGACATACCAAGTGCGGAAGGGAGCTGGTTGGTCTCAATCACGCCCGTCATGTTAAACAGGCTAAGGAACGGCTTGTAGGCGATGGCAGAGTAGTGGAATAGCAAAGGGTCAGAGGTGTTCGAGATGCGATTGACGGCAGTAATGATAGATGGAAGCAAAGTCCTGGCAGCGACTACACAATATGGTCAATAAGCATCTTCCGGGATAGTATCATAACGGAGAAAGGAGCTCACTGTTTCCGATGCCATCAAAGCTAGGATCGCTGAACACTCCGTACTCGTGATAGTTAGCGAGGTCGCGGACTTGAGCAAGATAAGTGGGAGGAAGGCGATCGGAGAAGGTCTTGTTGTGGATGTTCTGTACGTTCATATAATCGTAAATCTAAGAATAGAAAGGTCAAACGTCGTTGAGGTGTGCAAGCCTAAATGAAGACGAACATTCCACTATAATCGAAAGTCATGTCAGTAAATGAGCCTTGTTATTAGGAGAGAGGTGTAGGAACTAACCATGTTATCCAAAGTGACATTTCTTCCGTCCAGGAAAGGCGGGAGAGAGTTCAAGAAATCAGCGCTCTCGTTCGCCTTTTGTAGGAACGCGGGGGACTTGTAGAACGCCGCATTCTTAGTTGCGAAGTTCTACATTATGGAATGAGTAACGACCCGCTACAGACGAGAAAGTGAGTATCCTGACGTACAGTGCAGGACGTGTATCCTTCGAGCGAGACATCCTCATTAGGTTCAACAGACTCAATCGGCACATATTGGTATCCTGAGAAAGGTGATGTAACGTTCGTGCCGTTTGCGAGCGTGATGCTGTTTCTAGGCTGAAAATTTGTCGAGTCGTTAATGGTTTAATGTATAACGGAAGAGACTCACGTTTGGAGGGAACAAACCCTGCGTTACAGCGATCGCACTGTCGAAGATGACACCTCCCTCTCCACCGGCGTCCGCACGAGCCCAGAATTGCGACTGGTTGAATAGAGGAGACGAGGCGCCAATATATTCAGGCCCGTTGGGGTCGAGATACGTCGTTCGGACCAAGTCACCAAGAGCGAACTCTTGTGTCTGACAACATCGAGTCAGATACTATGCACCATGACTTAGATCGGTAAGTAGGTAGGCGCACATACCTCTCCAAGCGGTGTGATCGAAGTCGCAGACGCAGTGTATGTCGTGGGATCCTGGTAGAACCCTTGTCGATCACCGTGGCGAGCGATGAGGACAAGGCCGAGGATCTTGGAGTCGGTGGACATGACTGCTGGGAGGGATCTGGAGAGGGGCGAGCTCAGAGAACGCGAGGAACTCGTGCCGCAATTGAGAGTCTTATTTATACACCGGGATGAGAAGAATCGATGTGCTTAGATATCCACGCGGGCAGCCGAACTTTAGATAAGATCCAAATAATCAGCGTGATGGGTATCCCGAGGTTCGAGCCCAGGCCGAGTCATCCTGCAATTATTGTTACACAAGCTTGCATGACTTGATTGGCAGGTGTGTACAAACTCCATCACCGCATTTCAACTCACCGGGCGCAAAGTAGTTGGTGCAGCACGCTATTTCTATTGCTGATGACTCGTTCGAGAGGCGAGAACTTCCACTATATTCATCTTTGATGAAACACTCACTAACGTCGGTGCTGATTATAGACGGGATTCGCGTCGCCAGATTTTGCAAGTAGCAGGTTTATTAGTCTCAAAGGGTGGTCGAGGGAAGCCATGGCCATGCGTATTCCATTTGCAAGCTCGCAGCGCCTCCGTCTGTGACCGTGTCAATAGTGGGTGGGAAGTCAATGGGTGTAAATTAAATGATCCTACTCACAGCACTGTACCTGGATTGCCTCATGGGTCACGTATCTATCTTTCTCGAAGATCCTGGCGGTGGGGAAGACTACTTGCCAGGTGGTGGCCATAGTCACGCGGGGTAGTGAGAATGTGATGTCGCCCAAGAAGGAGTGGCCATTTCGTTCATAGGAGAGGACCTCAATATACCCACCTATACTTAGAGCAGGAATGCTCTTAATCGGCCGTTCACAACTGATTAGCCTTGTGTTATCGTCGAACGAATGACGGATGCAAAGCTCCGAGTCTTCTGCATTGTGCGACGGATTGAGCGAGCGTGGTGCATGTTAATGAATGCTCTTCACATGCATTGAACTGTCCCAAGCTTGAAATATGTCAGCAACTACTACGGGGCTTGACGAAAGTCATCCAAACAACATACCTTTGCCAGTAAAGTCGGTCAAGAAGGAGATATCGCGAAAGGCGATTGCCAGTGAGGCCTAGTGAGGGCCTGTAGATAAGCGCGCAATACACGTGGTCCGAAATTTCTTGGGCGCCTCGTCTACACGGTTTTGATCTGAATATTTCCAAGTCGTATTCGCCATATACCTTGGAACTTACCCTCAACTTCCCCATAGGCCAGAATATGGCACAAGTCGATCTTATAGACGAGCACGTCTCGTCAAAACAATGCGAGCTTGCGGTAGCAGCTCTGTTAAAACATGAACAGCAGCGACAAGAGAAGCTGCAGGAGTCGCAACTTTTGCCCGGGAAGGAGCAGAACGTGTGGCTGGTGCTTACAGTGAAGCAGATGCATCCGGAGAAGAAGCTGAAGCCCCATAAAATGTGCGTACTCTTATATTTAGTCATGCTTCTGAGTAGCTCATAATATGTGTACGGGTAGACCGATCGTACATCCTCTGGTCGACCCACGCACTTCTGGTGTCTGTCTTATTACGAAAGACCCCCAGAGAGAGTACAAGGATCTTCTTGAAGAACACAAGATCAAGTTTGTATCTCGAGTGCTTGGTATCGAGAAGCTGAAGGGGAAGTGGAAGCCGTTCGAGGCTCGGAGATTATTGCTGAAGGAGAATGATTTGTTCTTGGCGGACGAGAGGGTCGTACCTTTGCTGCCAAAGCTGTTGGGCAAAAAGTTCTTCGAGGCAAAGAAGTGAGCTCTTAGCTACACTATATGTGAGATCATGCAGCTGAACGAAGTTCAGGCAACCCATCCCAGTGAACCTCACCCGAAAAGACTTGAAGGGAGAACTGGAGCGCGCTATTTCGTCAACTTACTTCCACCAGAATCAGGGAACTTGCTCGTGCGTATCTCTTCTTGCGCATATTTGTAGTAGGCTTCCCTCAACTTCATTATTAGGTCAATAAAAGTCGGCACGTTATCTCAGACACCCGCGCAGGTGCTCGACAACCTGAAGACTGCTCTTCCTGCCGTCGCAAAGGCAGTTAAGGACGGCTGGGAAAACATCCAAAGCTTACACATCAAAACCAACACTTCTACGAGTCTCCCTATATGGTCATGCGACCTCACCTCTGAGGATGGTGGTCGTTGGGCGGGCTTAGCGGATGTGGCTATGGCTAGTTCGGACAGTGGCGAAGGGTCTGGCGAGGAGGAATCGGAAGCCGAGGCCGAGGTATCTAAGGGTACGAGGAGCAAGAAGGGGAAGAAGCGGGCAGCAGAGGACGATGAGGAGGAGCAGCCGAAGAAAAAGGCGAAGGCAGCGCCTGAGCCTGTTGCGGCTACCGAGGTGAAGAAAAAGCGCAAGGGCAAGGCTGTCGATGCCCCGGAGCCCTCAGCGCCGTCACCATCGACGGAGACAAATGAACCTTCGAGCGGCGAGCCAACAAAGAAAAAGAAACGCAAAGCTCAGGCTGCCGCCGACGCTACCCTAACCCCATCTCCCTCCACTCCGTCTACCTCTACGCCCGCGAAGCCAGCTGACGCTTCGCCTGCCACTCCCAAAGCAGGCAAGAAGAAGGCTCGTGCTCAGGCCACAGACTTCTTTGACGACTCGCAGACAACACCCGCCTCGTCGAAGATTGCACCTCCACCAAACACCCCCGCAGATGGCCTCGCCTCAGCCGCTGCGCAAACTCCCGCGAACCCTAAGAAGAAAAGGAAGGGCAAGAATGCGACTGCTGAGGTCGAGGAGACCCCGATCAGCAAAGCCATCGAGAAGCTTTCTGTGACGGAGGAGGCTTCGCAGCCAGCTGGTCCTGTTTCGTCGGAGGCCGTGAGCGGTGAGGAGGCTGCCAAAGAGAGCGACGGAGCAAAGCCCGCGAAGAAGCCCAAACGCAAGAATGCCAAGGCTGGTTCGGATGGTACTGCTGTCGCTGCTCCGAAGGAAGCGGAACAGGTTGCGCCTGCTGCTGCATCTACCAGCGATGATGTCGTCTCTGCACTCACCCCGGAAGATGGCGAGAAGAAGAAGAAGCGGAAGCCGAAGAAGGCGGCGGGTGAGGCTGCGGACGCTGTTCCTGCGCCACCGGTGACGGTCACTGTCGATGAGGTGAAGCAGAAGCTTGGTGCGTCGGGGGTTGAGAAGAAGAAGGAGAAGACGAAGAAGGCGGCTAAGCGTAGTGCGAAGGATGCTGTCTTGGGCAAGAAGAGTGTATGAGTTGGGTATGCTTGCCAGGCATATGGTGTTGTTGTTATGGTGTAGTGCTTCATCGTCTCTAGTGTTCTCAGGTTGATTGTGTTATGGATTTTGTGTGCCTGTTCGTTGCCGACTTTATGTGCGTGTCACTACTTGTGCAGAGCGATGCCTTCTTCGACGGTCGAGTTTTTCTGGACAACCACGGTCCCCTGCAGAATAATCTTTTAAATTCATAACCTAAAATGTATAACTGCGTCGATGCATCACCCCACCGTTACAATCTCATCCCCTCCGAGCCGTTACTCATATGAGTCACATCTGTGAGCTTCACCAGAGGCTAGCATATCGAATGATAAAATACAAAGATATTACTACGGGCACAAAGTTGCGATACAAGCATCTAAAAAGCCCGCAAAGATGAGATGCAGTAGGAACAGTCCTCGATGCGATGAGTGATATACTTCACATGGGTTAGGCTTGCGTGAAATCGAACAAAGCCCCAATGCCTTCCTTCAACACCCGTTTCACCCCTCTTCTCCGTCTATGTTTACCATCAGGCCGGATGAGAAACACTGGTAACGGTGGTCTGTCATCGTTGTTGACGTTACTGTTGGTCTTTCCATGCCTACAGGAATGCCATGGAGAACATTAGCTAACCGCACATCCGCCGACGGAATAGGAGCGCCTGAATTCGTATACTGTAGTACATACCGGTTATCCAAATGGACAAGGGTTGTGTCAATAATATCTAGCGGTGTTTTGGGTGTCTTGTGACCCGAAGCACGTCCTTTGCCGGGCTTCCTTTGTTGTTTACGGTGTGAGTCTGAGTCGGCTTGACCTGGAATGTGCCGTTCCAGTTCGCGGATTGTCTGCTCCAGTGGCTTCGCAACATCGATTTCCTCGGTTGTAGCTCGTCTCATCGGTAGAGGGAGATGACCCCATTCGCCCCTAGACTCGTCGTGGTACACCCAAAGATGATAGAGCTGTTAATTCCACGAGTCATTCAAAGTCAGAGGGGGTCATTGCGAGAGTATGTCATAGGTATACTTGAGAAATGAAACAGTTAAACGTACCGCAGTTCGCCAACCCATAACAGGTGCTACTTCCTCGTGTGCGGTACACACAAGTCTAATCTCCTTGTCCCTCTCTGCATCGTCCATGTCCTGGACTGTCGCCGTACGAGGATCCTTACCACAGAGCTTGATTATTGCTGCTGCATCCCTAACGTCTGCGCCTTGCGGCCATTTATTGGTGTATTGCGACAAGGCTATGAAATCAAACACATCCGATCGAATAAACTCCAAATCCTCTTCCGTTAGCCATTCGGACTCGGGGATGGGTTCGTGACGTAGGAGGAACGGGATGGTCTGTTTGTCCTGGATGATCTCGTGGGCAGTAAGGAGCGTTAGAGCAGGTTGATCATGGTTGGTGGAGTCCAAGCTTCGACGTGGAAACCACATTGCGACGGCGAGCTGGAGAGGATCGACTGGAGAGGGTGTGGTGAGGGCGAGCTCGTCTCTGAGAAGCTGTTTGAACGCCTCGGTGTTGTGCTGATGACGCGTCTTTAAGTAGTCGGGTAGAGCATCGCGAAGTGCAATCTCTAAGTCTTGAGGGGCGAAATCAAACCACTTGACGTCCGGATTAAGGAGCTGAGCGATGCTGGGGACACGGAGAGTTACTTCTGATCCGACAATTAATTGTGTGTCGTACGATAAGTCTGGACAGAGCCGTTTGATGAGTATCTCAAGGTCTCCTTGTCTTCTCATGAACGTGTCCCGTCGGAATTCCTTTCGGATATTCTGCATGTGCTGGAAGAGTTGATCTTTCATGACTTCCCATTCTGCAACAATATGAATATGCATATGTTTAGCAGTATGCGCGTTCATCCTTTCCTACCGGTGAACTCACCTTTAGACTTCAGGGGCTCTATGCCGCGTACTCCGGGCACCTGATCGATATCTCTGTAGCTTCCAATATACCCGGCTTGCACCAAAACTTTGACTTCACTGCAATAACCTGCCTTTCGAAGTTGTGCGAGTATACTTCCATGCAATTTACCAGGTGTAAAGTATAGCAATGTCAGTACTGTCTCATGTGCATTGGATGCATGACGTGCACACCTTTCCCTCCTAGATTGCCGAAGGCCGTCTAAGTATACGAATAGGTCGAGCTCACCCTGTCCATACACCGTGCGGGTCAGTTCAAAGACATGAAATCCAGAAGTACAGGGTAGAGTTAACGAACCTCCGCCCGCGACTTGATGAGCTCCATCCTCTTCTTGAGCAAGGCAGTATGCTCAGCCTTCGGAGTGTTCCGCAACATCGAGGCGAGGTCCCCTATGCCATACTTATAGACCATGATACGTACTGTCGAGGTCATGCGTAGATATCCGTTTCAATTGTATGGTACATGTGTAAGATGTCTCGCCTCACCATCAAGTCGCCCATAGGGCCTGTAGCTGTAGATCGCTCTGGTAGGTACACGACCAACCAGTTCAAGCCCAAGTATATCCTCATACTCGCGCAATTTGCACTCAGCTATCTCGCTGAACGGACCTGGTGAGCCTAGAAGCGACATCATATCTGGGCCGAAATACGCACCGATGCAGCAGGCAGCGATCGCACATGCGCATCCGACACTGCCAGTGAACAGTGAAGCCATTATCGCCTTTGCAAACCTGCATGATACATATGGAGCGGAGTCCAGTCAGCTCAGACGGAAGCTGGGTAGTGAAAATCACCACATACATGACAATATTGATCAAAGATGAGGCCAGCGTACGCCGGCTCCGATAGATCGTCAGGGCAAGGTGGGAGGCCATGGAGGCTGGCTAGTACAGTTCTCCAGACACCAAGTGCATGACGGCTCATGAATATTCGGCGAAGACCCTTGGATGTCCTGCTAAGGTGAAGAATGTCTCTGGGGTGCAAGAAGCTGCAGATCTAGGAAAGTGTTCGTTGCCACGCGTGAGTTGGGTCATTGTCAGCATGAAGATACCGAACATCAAAGGCCACGTCATACCTCGAATATCACGTCCAAGGGCATGTCGAGCATTCGATGTAACCCTGCATGCTATATTGGAGATATATATGTGAGGAGCTTTCATTCAAGTTGGACATGCCAGTGGCCGCAGAGCCCGAGGCGACTCTGAGTGAAGTGTCGGTGGACGAACCTGTTCAATTTCCCTTCCAGGATGTACTGCACAATTTACAGCAGCTAACTTGGAAAGCATTAGGATATATTGTTGGTTCTTTGAGGTATTTGATTCTTGAGATGATGGCTGGCAACAACTTGAATCTAGTCGAGACGCGCCCTAACTCAGCGCCTGTCTTATGAGTACTATCACGTGAGCGCGTACCAAGTATTGCTCGTGGCTTTCCAAGTCTGTCAGCTTTCTAAGAGGTCAGTGTTGTTGAGTAGAGCATGGCTTGAACTATCCAAGCATTGAGGAGGTAATTACAGGATTAGAATCGACGACCAAGCACAGTGACAATGTCCGGCAGGAAGTTTAAGTACAAAGAGAATGTAAGTGCCGGTGACCAGTGTTTTCAATAGCAGTGTGAATTATGCTTTTGTGAAATCAAAAAAGCTCCAATACTAGCGTATCTCTCCGTGTACTTATCTGCAAGCTTGCGTTACTTATTATCACGACGAGTGAGATATGCCGAGGAGGAGGCTGCCTGAACGTTTCCAGCACTACCTACACCACGGCGTCGCCGCGGCCATTTTCCGATACTCTTCTAAACCTGAGGCCACGCAACCTTGAATATATATGAGCGAACATATATAGACACCCAAACTCCCGACTCACCTCTCCATCCGCTCTCGCTCCTCGCGCCAGTACTCAGTCTCCTCGTAAACGACCATCCGCTTCAGGTCTTCCGGTACAGTGCCCAGTGTAATCACATACCCCACCTGTTTGTCGAGACACCCCGAGGTACCGTAGCATCGGATCGTCTGAACTTCAAGTCGTCGAATCGCTTGTGCAACGCCAGGGTCTACGAGCAGTTGTTTGAGGTGTGTGCAGTCGAACGCGATTTCCGGTAGGGAGGAGAGGTCCTGTAATGCTCTGGAGATCCACTCCCCGATGTCCAGTGAGAAATCGGTCGAGGGGAATGAGAGTAGTTTCTGTAAGTACAGTAGCTTATCAGTCGTGGTCATACTAGAGATATGGAGTATGGGGGAAATGAAACGTCGTTTACCCACCATAGCCTTCCAGTTGGGTAACTGATTAATGACCGCCTCTGTAATCTTCCTCGATACCTGGTTTTCGCAGTGTCTGATTATATCGTGCAGGTACACCTCCGTCGGGTCAAACAAAGGCAACGCCTTCACCAAGCCGGAGACAGGCGTCTTAGACAAGACGTATAGCCCAAGCACCAGCACGCGCACTGCGGGCAGATATTTCGCAACTTCGCCCAGCTTTCGTCCGTAGCCGCCGTTGAGACGAAGACGACGAACGAGAGAACTAAGAGCGTGGTTGGTCGTGATGGTTCGTGCGAATAGGTCGAGGTCAGCGTCGGACTTGATTGAAACGTTTTCGTAGAGAAGGGGAGTGACGATCCGGGTCCATTGTTTGCTGACGAGCGAGAGGTGGGTGGGGTAGGTGTCCTTGTATTTGTACTCCCATGTTTCTCGACTTTCGGTGAGGAAGTCGAGGAGGGAGGTTTGTGTATAGAAGTATGTCTTCAGGATTTCGAGGAGAATCTCTTCAGGGAGTGCTCGAGACATATCTACTAGGTAGAGGGTGTACAACCGTTATGTACATGACGGACGTTAAACCTTAGAGGAAAAAAAAAAAAAAAAAAAAAAAAAAAAAAAAAAAAAAAGAGGGTGTACAACCGACCTGCTCCGTGTATATATAGATACGTTTCAGGAAATATTTAATGTACAGTACTTAACCGGCTTAGCCGTTAAGCGAAATCGAACAATGCACTGGAAAAAGTGTCCGGTAAGTACTATTACTTCTGTAGAGCATTGCTTGAGCTATAAGTACTTACGATTCCTTCGTAAATTACGAAGCCGTTACACTTCAGATAACCACGCACTTGAGAGGCTGGATAACAGGAAATCAAAGCGCACAAGAGTGCATCAAAGACCGTGCTAGCTACTTCGAATTCCGAGTCAAGCCTTCGGCGTTCGCGCTTCGCAAAACGCGATCACATGATTACACACGTGATCCCATTTCAAACTCCACTCTCATTAAGGGTCGCGCGACTCAAACTCGGCGGCCATTGCATCCATTCAGCTTTGTCCGGATACCTTCGTCCCAAGCGATTCAAGTGATCTTCTTTCAAATGGCGAGGCGATCTCAGCGCATCGCAATCAAAGAAGAGACTACAGGAGCACCTGCCTATATAGGCAGTGATGTTGCCAGTGACGACGACCGACATGACCGTCCGGCCGCCAAAGCACGCAGAGTCGATGCTTCTCCTCCTACAGAAGCGGGCTCTCCCGCTGGTCCTCCAAAGAAAGTAGATAAGACGACTAGAGCTCCTCGAAAGCGCGGGAAGCTGCATCAAATCCTCGACATGCCCCTCGACGTCCTGATGGAGGTACGTCTAACCCCTATACTCCTCATCTTTTTCAAACTTATAGCTAATATCCCCCGTGTACGCGTAGATAGCCTCACAAATGCAAACAAGGGAAATGCTCTACCTCTCGCGCCTCTCCAAAGCCTTCCGCACGTTCTTCACGAGCCGAAGCACCCAGTTCATCTGGACGGCCGCGAGGGAGAACGTACCCGAGCTCCCGCCTCTCCCCAAGGACCTGAATGAGATGCAATATGCAAGTTTATTGTATGATACGCATTGCCATGTACGTGTCCCGTCGCCCATCCCCTTTAGAAGTATACTAATTGTTCATGTGCAGAGATGCATGTCCAAGAACTGCTACTTCGTTTACTGGGCCTGCCGAATCAGATTATGCAAACGATGCCTACAAGAATCGTACGTTTCTTCTCTTTTTCTTTCTCTTCCTCCTTTCTGACGTCTCCCCACATGTGCTAACGAAACAATGATGCCATTAGCGCGATAAACCTCCACTTGTGGTACGCCCGGGACAAAATAGATGAATACCATCTGTACGACAGCACAACTAGCGTGCTCCTTACCAAACCACGGTTAATAGACGAGCTCGTACCTGTGTTGGAGGAGTACCAGAGCAGTATGTTTTTATTTCTATCTCCACAATGTATGGAGCTCGGTCGACGCTTTGGTTTGGCAGGGACTACTATTCAGTACAAACCATACCTCGACAAACTCCTGCTGGAATGGAAAGCGTTCAAGTCGCCCGAGGACGAGAAGGAAAGGAAGGCGTGGATTGAGAAGCGCAAGCGAATGACCGCTGCTCAGTTGAAAGTGAGTACATTTCTATGCCTATGAGCTCTCTTTCATACAGCTGGTATTCAGTACTCATACTCGTTATTTACATTGTCAGAGTGAGCCAGCCCTCGAGCGCTGGTACGCAAAGTATAGGACCGACAGGGCGGACGAGCTCAGCGACGTACGCTCGGCTCGGAAGGACGCGTGAGTATCTGTCAAATTAACCACTGCATTTTGAATTCATCGTGTCTGTAATCTGGTTTGTAGTATACTGCAGAAACTCAAAGAAGAAGGATGGCACATCGAGCTGAAATGCATAGCAACTTCACCCGAGGACGAGAAGAAGTTCTCCAAGCTGCCTGAAGTGCGCAAGTCTCAGGCTCTGACACCTCGCAGTACGTCCGCCCACTTATCTTCCTTTCCCTAACCTACCGATGCTAACTCATACTTCTTCGTTTGTTATGCTCAGTCTGGAACACCATCAAAGAACCCATCTCAGCCTTCATGCAAGACATCCGCAACAAACGGTTGCACGTGATCTATATGGACACGCTCACCGCTCGAGTCAAAGAACTCCACGAGCTTGTTAGGGATATCCTCGAGAAGGTCGACGAGAGGGAGAAGGTGAGGTGGAAGTGGTCGGTGGAGTTTACCAGCCATGATTTGATGATGTGTGTGGTGGGGCTTGTGGGGCTTGTTGATCCGCAGAGGGATGGGGAGAGAAAGGTGGTGAGTGGAGGCAAGGAGGACGTGAAGGAGGTAAAGAAGTCGAAAATGAAGGAGGAAGCGGAAGCGGAGGAGCAAGAGAAGATTACGGAGAAGGAGAAGGACACGGAGGAGAAGGCAAAGAGTAATGACAACTCGGGGTTTAACGTGGAGGAGTTGCGACCCACCGTGGAGGCATTAATCCGCGACTACTTCGACACACGACAGGCCAAAGCAGAGCAAGCTCTTGCAACGGCACTCCGCGAGATGTTCAACTTAGACAAGTCAGTCGACCCATTCACACTAGCCGTGGGCACTTACTTCAACTGTACGGAATGTGCTCGAGTGTACACGCTCCCCAATGTGCTCTACCACCGCTGCTCCACCTACCGGCACTCTACTCGACCCTCCCAACCGGCGCACCCCAATCCACATTCGAAAGCCGCAAAAGAAGCGGCAGAAGAACACTGGAAGTTCAGGTTCAAGCCCGAATGGATGCCCAAAGACTACTTCACCGCGATCGAAGGGGCCGATGTGCCTGTCAGCACTTGGGAGTTTGAGGACGGACTGAGGCCGTGGATGTGGAGTGTCGATCCGTTCCGGGCTGGGTGGACGCAGTTTGCGAAAGTGATTGCTGTGTGCGGGTTGGATGTGAAGAACGCGACTGTGGAGGATTTGGATGGGATGAAAGTTGAGGGTGGGGAGATGAGGTTGATTTGTACGTGCCATGTGGATCGGAAGAACAAGTATGTGCCGGTAATGAGTTGGCGCACTGCGGTGAGTTATCGGATTTCTCGAATTCCTTCCGAGGAGGTTAGTTTGCTGACGGGGTTGTGTTTATTGTGTATGTTGCATCTCGAATATACAGGCGTTCGAAAGGTCTTGTTGCTCCAACGTCAGACATAGGCTGAGCGACAAATCCGGGCCGTTGTACAAGCTGGCCGCAAAAAAATACGTGGACGCGGTCAAGGAGTCAGAGGCGGCGTGTGTGATTAAGAAGGTGGAAGATTGTCGGAGTAGCGGGTGGATGAAGGAGTTTGCGTGTGGACAGTGCGATGCTAGTGAGTTGGCAAGAGGGGTTACTTGGAAAGAGCTATGTTCGCATTTGCAAGAGAAGTATGTCGTTTTTACATCTGTTGGTGACTTGTTGATTATGGCTGATATACTCGGTATGATAGACACAGCGTCGCTGAGCCCGGCGAGGATGATTGGAGGTCCGTGAAGAAGGACGAAGAGATACCGGAGATTGTGTTTTTGGTGTCGCATAAGGTGAAGGGTAAGGAGCATTCGCTGAAGTATATGGAGGATTCGTCCTACACTGACAGGAGGCATCTTATCACTTACTTCAAATTCCCTGCGAAGGGCTGGCCGTAGTCTGACATTCATGTTGTCTCCGCTCGATATATACACCTATGATTAAACGTTAAACACTGGCATTCCTTTCAGTGGGAAGCCTAGCACTGCTGTATAAAGACTCTAACACGCATCTAACTGTTGCTCCTAAATGGTAGTATGGGGACCATGCACTTGAGAAACGTCAAAACGTACTTGAGCCAAGTGCACACAACAATTTTCTAGGCGAGGTAGTGTCACGAGTACTAATTATAAGTAAGTAACCCACCTCAAAGGTCAAAACACGGTCACGCTCACATGATGGGTTCGAACTCCGCCCTCATTAGCCCACGGTCCCGCGCGTCGACCTTGTCTCAACCAGTCACCACGATTATCTTACTAGGTTATCTGTAGACCGTTATTGCCCTACTTACTTTATATGTTATAGCTGATATTCAAGCCAATATGCGTAGAAGATCTCAACGCATGGCAGGCAAAGAAGAGCTCACAAGAGCACTGGCACCTACCGACGACGAGGGGCCTGACTCGAACACTAGTAGCCACGCTGCCCGAGACCAGGACCGTCCAGTTGTCAAAGCTCGCAAAGCCCGAAGTTCCACTAAAGTAGACAAACCATCGCGTGCTCCCCAGAGGCGTGGTAAACTCTATCAAATCGTCGATATGCCTCTAGACGTACTTATGGAGGTAAGACGCAATCAATACCACCAATAGCCCTTTCGAATATCAATGCTGATTGGGAAAAATTTCATAGATATGTATGCACCTGCAAACGAAAGAATTGCTTCATCTTTCCCGGCTCTCGAAAACATTCCGCGCGTTTTTCACGAGCCGCAACACGCAGTTTATCTGGAAGGCCGCGAGGGAGAACGTACCGGAGCTCCCGCCTCTTCCCGAAGATATGAACGAGATACAATACGCCAGTTTGTTATACGATGCATTCTGCCACGTACGTATGCACCTTCTACATTCTATATCTGAGGTTTGTGATCTGAAGGCTGTTCACTGTGCAGAGATGCGTATCCAAGAATTGTCACTTTGTGTACTGGGCATGCCGAATCAGACTCTGCAAACGATGTCTGAAAGAATCGTACGTCTACTTCCATCCCCTCCTCTCTAATCTTCTCCTTCTTCCCACTTCTCTCCACATCTTCTAATGAACTACTGGTATCAATAACTATCAGCACGATAAACCTCCACTTGGCGCGAATACAGAACAGCATAACCACATATCATTTCTACGACAGCAGGGCAGAAGAGCTCCTCATTACACCGTGGCTGATAGACGAACTTACTCCCCCATTGGAGCAAGACCAATACGGTACATATACGCCACTTCTCTGCATTCAATAAAGGCTCTCGTGTGACGCTTTGATTTGATAGATTCTGCTATTCAGTATAAACCACACCTTGAAAAGCTTCTGCTAGAATGGAAGGCGCTACCAGAAGACTCGGACTATACGGAAAGGAAAGCGTGGACGGAGAAGCGTAAGAAGATGACCGCAGCTCTCTTGGAAGTCAGTAAATTTCTACGCTCAGAAGCTCCCCTGCATATAGATAGTTTTTAGTACTCATGTTAATTGCTTCTTCGTTTAGAGTGAACCAGCTTTAGAACACTGGTATTCAAAGTACAGAACCGACAGGGCGGATGAGCTTAGCAACGTGCGCAGTGCCCGGAAGAATGCGTGAGTTGACTTGAAATTCCTAGACTCATCATGGCTGATCATGGTCATTTTCAGGATCCTGCAGAAGCTTGAAGAAGGGGGGTGGCACCTCGAGCTGAACTACTTGACAACGTCGTCCGACGATGAGGAAAAGTTCTCCAAGCTGCCCGAAGTTCGCAAGTCTCAAGCGCTGACGCCTCGCAGTATGTATATTCACTTATCCCACTACCTATTTACTGATACAAGAGTCCAAACCCGTGCTTTTTCGTGATATTTAGTATGGAATAGTATCAAAGAACCCGTAGAACTGTTCATACAAGACATCTGGAAGAAACGGTTACGTTCGATCTACATGAACACGCTCACTACTCGGCTTAAAGACCTTGACGAACTCGTCACGGATGTCCTCTCTCAGGTCGACGAGAAGGAAAAGTTGAAATGGGAGTGTGAGTTCACGGCACTTGGTCTTTTGATGTGCATACCCGAGCTCGTACGTCTTGTCGATCCGCACTGTGACAACGATGGGAAAGAAGAGGTGAAGGAGGCCGTGAAGGAGCAGGACAACTCGGAGTTCAACATTGAGGAGTTGCGGCCTACCGTGCAAACGTTGATCAGCGACTACTTTGATACACGGCAAGCCAAAGCTGAGCAAGCTCTCGCAACGGTCCTCCGCGAGACGTTCAAATTGGACGAGTCAGTCAACCCTTTCACACTCGCCGTGGGAAGTTATTTTGGCTGCTCCAGGTGCGACCGGGTGTTCCCACTTCCCAACGTTCTGCACCACGTGGGCTGTTCTACCAACCAAGACTACTACTACCCAGAGGGTGATTCGCGATTGAAGACCAAATTAACTAGGCCAAAGTGGATGCCAGAGGACTACTTCACGGCGATACAGGCTAACCAGCCTGCTCCGATAGTGGGTGCAGTGTTCAGTGGCCACGGCGCGGAACCATGGTTATGGAATGCTGGACCATTTCGGGCAGGTTTTGGGCAGGCTAAGCAGGCGATAAGTGTGTGTGGGTTCGACGTGAGGACGGCGAGCGTGGAGGATCTGGATAGGTGGCAGGATGAGAGTGGGAGTGGGGCTGAGGGAAGGAGACTGATCTGTACGTGCCATGTGGATCGGCCCGGGAGGAATCAGTATGTGCCGGTTATGAGTTGGCGGACTGCAGTGAGTAGTATTATCTATCCCTAAGCAAGTGTATGGCAATGCCGTGGGCCTACGTTGACTGACGGATTTCTTTGGTTGTACGGTATTACAGGCGTTCAGACAGTCTTGTTGTCACAGGTTCAGACACACAGTGACTAAAGACAAACGTGGTCCAGCATATAAAGAGGCCACGACGACGCAAGTGGAGGCCGTCAAGGAATCGGAGGCAGCATGCGTAGTAAAGGAGGCGAAACGTCGTCGAAGTGGACCTTGGAAGGAATTTGCGTGTGCGCGATGCTTTGAGCCTGAACTGGCGAATGCGGTTAATTGGGGACAGCTACGTGCGCATTTTATGGAGAAGTAAGTATTATTTTCAACGTTAGTGACACGTGTATGACTAATGGATGTATGGAATTGCGCTACTGTAGGCATAGCGTCGCGAACCCTGGCGAGGGCGATTGGGTGTCCGTACGGGAGGACGAGATAATACCGGAGATTATGTATCTGGTGCCGCATGAGAAGAAGGATAACTGGCACTCGCTCAGCTATTTGGTGGACACGCGGCACATTGTCGAAGATAGGAGCTATCTCATCACTTTCTTTGAATTTCCTGCGGAGGGGTGGCCATAGCTAGACATTAGCGTTAAGTGTGGATTCGCATTGTTGGGAATGAAGGGATATCGGGTTTTATTGCTTTTCATGCATAGAATCGATGCTATAGAGAAAACGAGGTGCTGTGTTATACCCTATGTAATAGATACAATACGAAGCTCGACCAGGTCATGATTATCGACGATTAACTAAGATGTACATGCGGCAGTCTCGATCAAAAGAAGGAAACATATCAAAGTTATTAAAGATGATTCATCGCGGGAGTGTTACCATAATCCATAGAATAGAATAGAATAAGTTATGTCGGGCAACATATCAAGAGCACCACTTTTCGGACCCGGGCTGGGTGGTAAAAAGGGTCCCGCACGAACATCCTCCGTGGTAGACCAGTTCGACAGATCTCTCCCACGTCTGCATCCCCTGATATGAGAAGTAAAGCTGTCGCGGGTGCACAAGGCTGATAGCAATGGAGAGATGGACAGTGGGAAAGAGAATCCTATAGGACAGGCTTGAGGTTCGCGGGATAGCGAACTGTCTCAATCCTGCCACAACGCCGCAGCCGACAGCTACAGATGGCCGTCGTAGCTATGGGCTGATGTTTTGTTGAGCGGTTCTGATATATGAAGAACGCTACTCCGTCAGCAAATCTGAAATCAGTGAGCATCGCGGGAGTGCACTTACATATTGTTAGGCTGACCGCCCGTTCAGAAGAAGATGGGTGCGACAGCGCCTGCTTTGGATTTGATTAAGGCAGAGGACACCAGGAACCGGCACCCCTTATGTAAGCGGGCGCCTAATGACGTAAGCGGCAAAATATGGGTCTGAGGTGACTCTCGTGAGGGTTACATGTGAGACTTGTGCACATCGCCCTGCGGGCGAATTTTTTTTTAGGCATGAAATAAATTATAGGTGCCCAAGATTCTTTCTGTATGCCCTAGCAACACCTAAACCGTGTTCGCAATGCCCGACACGCCACAACAGCCGCAGAAAATACTTGTCCACCAATGGTAAGCAAGCTTATGCATAAAGACGCCCATTAGACGCCCGGCAAAATCGAGAGGTCAAAAATACGAAGTCATGCTCAGACGCGTCGAAAATGTGAATAGATGCGTTTAGCACATATTTGTTTTTCGGGGAAATAACTTGCTCAAAAAAGTATTTATCAAAATTTTGTTTGCTGAGAGCTGTTCCGCATAACATTAGAAATAACTCTCTGAAGACAGTTTCCGACATTTGAGGATGTCGGGGGAGGTATAAGCTTCGTCGTCGTCAGTGGGCGCCTGCTTACATAAGGGGTGCCGGTTCCTGATGTCCTCTACCTTATGCGCTGGGACTGCGATTGTGAGGAGTCGCGTGAGCGCGAACTTTCGCGGCGGTTTGCTATTTCCGCGGAGGGTAGGGTGGGTGCGAGAGTGCATTGGGGCACCTTGGGCGATGACTGAGGAGTGCTTGTGTACCCGGAAATGAAAGAGGAGACGAGGGATGCGTATGCCACGGAAACGCTCATGATGAATGAGGAGAAGGTCGGCTGATTTCGATACAAAAGGGTAGCTTGGATCTGTGCAAGAGAGGCTGGCTACGGATGAGGCAAGTACAGTAGCTGATGGTGTGAAGAGGGTGAGTTCAGTATCCCGGCCGTCGAGGCAGGGCGACACTTTATATCAATCCCAAGAGAGGCTGTTACACATACGCGCGCCTTCAAGGCAACAGCGCCTCCAAGTCATGAATGGACTGAATTGACTTGACGTAGGATAACACCGAGTTCTGTGATGCCGAGTCATCGGGAGACATTGCGTCTCTGGCATTTCAGGACTAGGACGTCTTCTGTAGTCGCACTGCCTCGTGTAGAAGAACTACCGAGCGTCAGAAGCGATGAAGAAGGCGCTGCTACCCAAAGCACTCTCGAGGAGAAGGTGATCACACTGTAGGGTCGAAGTCCCGTGAAAATCGCGGGTAGCGAAACGATGAAGTTAACGCTTGTGACGCGCGGATTTCTTCAGTTAAGTGGTCTTGATCGACAGATAAACGGGGGACGCACATGTGGTTACTTTCGCCAGAAAGATTTGGGCTTTCCCCATGCAAGTTCCGCACAACGCGCGCGTTGGATTTTCGATGGATCGGCGGTGGAAAACACGACACGCTTTTTTAGCCTTATTCATTGGTGACTTTTATCATGTAGTTTAGAAGGATATACGGCATATAATGATCATGTCCCCGGTACATTTCTATTGCTAACTTCCACCTTTTGGAAGGGGATAAAGACACGATGAGAGGTGTAACATACCAGGTGAAATAAGACATAACTTCCCGGTAATATCACACAATACAGACCAGGCAATTCACACCATTTGTAGAGGGAAAATGATTTGATCAAGATTGAACAAGTTTCTACATAGGTGTATGGTATATTAACATTTTATAGCATGGGATTATTGGGAAGTAAGATCAAACGAAGAGGATTCGGAACAGAAGAAGGAACTTTATTACTCGACGGAAACTGATTTGAAGCCTAGTGAGCGGTATCGTCGTCGTCGAAGATGTTGTCCAGAGTGCCTCGGCGAGAGCGGGCCTCCTGAGCACAGTTGAAATATCCTTTGCGACGGCCGTAGCGACGAACACTGCTGAGGTACTGTTTGAGGATCTCAGCTGTTGCCCAATCGTTCTCGAATTGGCTCAAGTAAGGGTGTATCTTGCGAGCCTGACACAACATCAGAGATAACATGTGATGTAAGGGTAGGGTGACTTACCATAGAAAAGATCTTGTTGAGGTTTTCGGGACTCACACGACGATAAGGGCACGAGAGGTCTAGACGTGCAGCGTGCGCAAGCTCACGGACAGTTGCCTAAAAAGGCAATGATCAGAGACTAACTCCGCATCGAAACTATCTCATACACTCACCAAGATCATATTGTAGCGTCTCTGATTCTCAGAATTACCATTCTGGTCGGGAGAGTCGTCGCTGAGACCCATGGCTTCCTGGAGGTGGAAGCCTCGAGATCCTCCGCCTGCGCTGCCCTTGGGCTTCGGAATGAGCCGGCGTGTTGACGTTGACGGTGCGGCACCACTAGCACGAGAATGTTCGCCATTGTTTTGCGTTGCGAGTTGACCTATTATTCATGAGTTACATCAGTATCAAGTGGCAATCAAGTTGAATGTGAATCTACCTTCAAGCTGGCGAATGCGTTCCATTAGTTGCGCGACCGATTCGCCGGTGTGCGCTGCCACGTTGACACCGGAGGTACCAGTAGTCGAAGTGCCAGGGACGGTGGTGGCTGCGCTGGCGAGATTCGGAGTGGCCGAGGTGTTGGCGGACGTACCGGACGCGTTGGCGAAGAGAATGGGGTTCGGGGAGGGCTGAGAGGGGGCAGCTGAAACCGAATTGACCGATTGAGCCGTCTGGGGCACGGGGACTGGACGGGATGAGGCCTCGCGCTGTTGACGGTCGTGTTCAAGGAGCTGGGGGTCAATTGGAATGTTGGAGGTGGTGTCGATAGTCGCCTGAGTGCCGGTGCCAGTGGTTGCAGCAGCGGCAGTGGTGGTGGTGGTGGTGGTGACAGCGGAGGCGTTGCTGTTCTGCGCTGCGCGATTGCGCGTAGCCCGACCTGGGGCTGTGTTCGTACCCCCGGCCTGCGACGTCGTTGCGGTAGCGTTCTTGATGTGTGTAAGGCAACAGATATAAGTCAGGATAAAAACTCAAGAATAGAAGAGGCACACCTTCTTGTTCTTTTGGCCATATTTATATGCCATAGCCGTGTGCAGTGAGAGGGAATAAAACGATGTGAGAGGGAGGCTGTAGGGATCTCGTGAGAAGCGGAGGATGGGGGAGAGGGAAGGAAAGTGTCCTGCCTTTTATCTCTGGACGACAAGACCCCCTTTATATACTGACGCGTCCTCGTCGCGTCCGTCTCGTGATTTTGTTGATTGTCATTCAACAAAATTCACCAGATTGTGTGGTTTTATTTACCTGCCAAATGCTCAGAATTGAATGACGTAGATATGAGCAAGGATGACTCACCTCTGAGCCATGTGGATATCACCGGCTAGGTCGGGTTGAGGCGGCGGGGAACACCTTATCGGGTCAGCCGCGCTCCCGAGCAAATTGCATGTACATTTCTCCAAGTTACTCAACACAACAGTTACATCCTTGACTGACCATGGCTCGTGCATCAAAATCATCGGCTGCGCAACGCACAACCACCTCACGACCTGCATCTCGACTAGTCCTGTGTCCATGCTGCAACAAACATGTCTCTCAGCAAACTCGAAGAAACCATCTGAAGCTGCAGACGGGCGCACCGCATATTAAAGCCGCTGCCTTGACATACCGACGGCGAGTTCAGTTGGATTTATCAGAGGCCGAAGACGAATTTGAGAAGCTGGAACAAGACTCGTATCAGCAAGAAGACGAACTACAGGATGTCGACTTACCAATCAGTACAAGTGATTCTCATGGATCTCATGTCTCAGGTCAGCGGGCTCTGGCAGTCAGTACTGGTTCCGAGTCACCCGCTACAAGCACAAATACGAACGACCACAACTTGGCTGAGGCGTTGCAGAACCTTTACTCCGGCAATTCAAGTCAGAGCCGACTAGCTACAGTTGAAGAAATACGTGAGGAGGAACCGGACGATGAAGAGAATGGAGCAGACATGCGATGGGGACTTTGTGGTGATCTTGAGGATGGTGGCGAGGGTGGTGAGGCTGAACTGGGACAGGAGGAAGTGGACGAGGAGGGCCTATATGCGTATGAGAGGCTCAGTGAGACATTTGAACGTCAACTGGAGGAACTCGGTGCGTAAACTTATTGCTTGTTCATATGCAGAGAGCTTACCTGCAGCTAGCCACAAACCTAAGCTCCGCAGACAAAGCCATCTTGCGAGCATTTGCGTTGAAGACACGTTCGCAGATGACTCGTGAGGTGTTTTCTATGCTTCCGTTCGCTTTCCCAGGGTGCGTCGACGCTACAGAGGACGAGGTCGACTCGCGAGCAGCATTCCTCTCTGGAATCAGCCCGAAACTGTATGACTGTTGCCCCAAGTCTTGCTGCTGCTACGTCGGACCCTATGCGGACTCTCAGAGCTGTTTCGAATGCAAGCAGCCTCGTTATAACGCCAACGGAAGGCCACGCAAGGTGTTCACGTACCTTCCCCTTATTCCCAGACTCCTTGCTCTCTGTCGTGATCGAGAGATGGCCGCACGGATGGGTTATCGCGCAACCTACAACCAGACTCCAGTCCGCCATCGTATTCCCGAGCCTGCCTGCTCAGTTCATCATCACCGTTCGGGACAAGGAAAGCGAAATAAGTGCTATTGTCCCAATGCAGTCAACGATGTGTTTGATGGGAAGCAGTACCGCGCCCTTTGTGATACTCCGGTCCGCATCAGCGGTGAATCTCAGTCTTACAACCACTTCTCCAGTCCCCACGACATCGCACTTGCTCTCTCGACTGATGGGTTCACTCCTTTCAAGCGTGGCAAGCAGACGTGTTGGCCGATCATCCTCTATAATCTGAATCTGCCACCCGAAGAGCGCTTCAAGCAGGACAACATCATTTGCGTTGGCGTGATTCCAGGGCCAAAGAAGCCAAAGGATATCGACTCGTTCCTCTGGCCTTTGGTAGAGGAACTTCTGCAGCTTTCGGCTGGCGTACCCGCTTTTGACGCAGCTAGCGGGAAGGCTTTCACACTGCGAGCCTATCTCGTGCTTGGCACTGGCGACATACCCGCAATGTCAATGGTCATGCGAATGAAGGGTCACAACGCTTTCTCGCCTTGCCGTATGTGCTCTATCCATGGTGTCCAGATACCTGACGGCACGAATAATGTCTACTACATCCCGCTCGATCGCTCTCGCCATCCGACAGTTCTCAATGATCCGGCAGTCATCAAGAAATACGATCCGCTTGAGTTACCGCATAGGACGCACACCGAATTTCTCCAGCAGGCACGTGAAGTTCAGAGTAGCGGAACTCGTGTACAGGAGGAGCATCTATCAAAGCAATACGGGATCAAAGGCTTGTCGATTCTTGCAGCGCTGAGTTCACTTTCCTTCCCCCTATCATTTCCCTTCGATTTCATGCATCTTTTCTGGGAGAACACATTACCGAACCTCGTTATGCTTTGGACAGGGAATTTCAAAGGGCTTGACGAGGGCACAGAGGACTATCGCCTCAGCACGAGCGTACTGGATGCAATTGGAGAAGCAACCGCTGCTGCCGGATCCACAATTCCCTCTGTCTTCGGGCCCCGCTTACCTAATTTCGCGAAGGATCGAAATCTCTACACGGCAGACATGTGGTCGTTTTGGACCCTGTACCTTGGACCGACACTGCTTGCACGAAAATTCAAGCACGAGAAGTACCACCGCCACTTTGTCGACTTAGTGCGCCTACTACACCTATGCCTGCAGTGGGAGATCACACATGAGAAGGTGGACGACGTTCGCCGAGGCTTTGCAAAGTGGGTGGAACAGTTCGAAGAGTACGTGCTTTCCTACTCAGGATTGTGCCAGCCGATCGCACTGACAGGTACTATGCACATTGCAGGTACTACTATCAGTATTCACCGCAACGGCTTTCTACGTGTCTACTGACGGTACATGCGCTTTTGCACGTTGCGGACAGTATTGAAGCCATGGGACCTGCATGGGCTTATTGGGCATTCCCAATGGAGCGTTACTGCGGGCGATTGCAACGATGTATCCGCAGCCGCCGCTTTCCCTTCGCTAACATTGATACTTTCGTAGTTGCCGACGCACGGCTCAAGCAACTCGGACTCCGATGGCATATAGCTGACATGCTCACGCTGAAGCCTGTCCGTCAACACTCTGTTCTTCAACGACACGAAGTGCGGATATCTGGCTGTGAGTTATTACTTACTTTCTCTCACTGCCAGTCTACTCATTATGTACACTTCGTCTTCTGAATTGTAGATGACACATGCGTCGTTGGGCCTCCAATTCTCCCGGCAAACTCAGCCATCGATGCTCAGCTTCTTCGACGGATCTCTGTTTCCCTTGTGACGCGCTACAACACCCGTATCGGTGTGATCAATAAATATGTCTCACGTGCGAACATAGAGCGTTATGGCAAGGTCCGACGACTGCAGGATGGAGATACGATGCTGGCATCTGCTTTGATGTCCTCTACTGGGGAGAGGCGTGATAGTACCTGGGTTCGCGTGAGTATTTTTCACGCTACTGTGCAATTCATTACTAACAAGATATCCGAGGCATCTAGTACGAAGCGTTTGTCGATCAAAACGCTCGTTGGCGTAATCGACCCGAGGATCTTGTGAAGACCACGTTCTACGGCGAGCTCCAGAATATCATCGTTATCACCTTACCCGCGGCTCGTGAACTCTCTTTGCAGACAACAACAAAGCTGCTTCTCGCTGATATCAGGACATGCAAGGCAGACTACGAAGGCCCTCTCGGTATTCCCCTGTATATGGACTCAGACTTCGAAGTTCCGCAAGTAATGGACATGACTTGTGTCCAATGTGCCATTGGGAGGTTTCAGCTTGTAAAGGAAAACGGCCGTTCCGCATGGGCTATTATCGATCGGAGTGGAGAGAACGCGGACGCGATTGTCGGCGCAGACGACGATGGGTAGCAGGCCCACTTGCGAGCCACAATGAAATGTCGGCCCCGAGTGGTAGTAGATCTGGGACACAAATATGGATGTTGTACTTATCTATATGCATATATTAAATTTTTACTACTGTACAATGTGAGCGACAACTATCCCGACGTCGACGCACTGAGTGCTGGCACTCATAGCCCTCCCTCAGAGGTCCCCCGGTGGTCCCTCGGCTAGCGCCTACGGTCGGAGCGTGAAATTGCCCAGGCATGCAGGGTAACCCGCTTGAGTTGGTCTGAAACCACCTGCTGCGTATTTTCCCCCTGCTGTTCTTTCCCCCTGCATTCAACAGTAAATCGGGTGAAGGTGTCAATTTCATCGGTTCTCCCGGCGAAATTACAGGGTGTTCGTCCCCATAGTGATCATTCCGATGTCCCACGACTTGGACCGTGGTATATTGCGCGTTTGAAAAATGAGCTATTCGTGAGGTATGTATGATCAGCAAGTATTCGTAGTTTATGGTGAGGAGTGGAGAAGGTTAATACTTACTTACTTATGGATATTGTAATCTCGGCCGTTGCGTGGAACCGACTGTTACAGCTGGGCATGCCGTCAACTTCACAGTACCTGAGCAACGCCTTCACACGTTTCAGTAGGATTTGGACTTCTTCTTAGTGTTGTCGACGAGTCGAGTTCGACTCTCGAGTCAACTCGACTCGCGAGTTAGCGAGGCAAACTCGCAAACCGAGTCGAGTCGAGTTTCAACTCGAGTCGACTCGCGAGTTGCTGATGGGGCTACCTGATTGGCTAATAAGCACTTTTCTGTGATGTCGGTTCGCCTAGCCCTCTGACATCAGTCCAGTTACATCAGCTGACGTCAAGTTCGGGTGTTGTCCTCCAGGCGCTAATGTAGGGAACTGGGAGAGTGCCATGTCAGGCGCGTTCGACCGTACGCCCGTCATTGTTGACCGTTTTTGCTCGCGGGATAGCAAGTCTGTACTTTAGAAAGGCAGGCTAGATGTTTTTAAGTCCATATTTACGTGGTGTGCGGTTTGAAGTCGATGAAAACTAATTCCTCAGGATGGCCGGGGAAATCCGAGACTCATGATCCCGACTCGATTCATAACTCGACGACTCGACTCGACTCGACTCGAATTATCGAGTTTTCCGAGTTGATCAACTCGACTCGACTCGACTCGACTCGTGACAACACTACTTCTTCTACAGCTTGGCGGACGCAGTGATGATGGTGATGAGCTGCCACTTTGTGGCGTATTAATAAAAGGTCTTGTCACTCTTGTGTAGGAGTTCGAAATTGCTGATCAGACTTGTGGCTCCGCTCATTCAGGCTTCGTCGGTGTCGCAACCTGCTTCAGATCCTGTACCGCAACCTCTTTGGCATACCCAGAGTCTCTCAATGGCCTGAGCTTATTGGAAGTGTCCTGCGGGTGGCCGCGATATGTATTTTGACACGATACTGCAAGTAGGGAAGTACTTGTTCTATCGTGTCGTGCTAGTAGACAATTGAGGTCATTCGTTCCCCGATCGTTCGGAGGTAAGCGACTTCGCGGCACCACCACAAGATGAACGGGACCGGTATATCGAGGAAGCTTCACACCTTCTGAGTACCTCCGGCGCTCTGGGCTTTATGAACCAATCCATTCATTCATATTCATGCCTTGATGTGGTATGCATCCATTGTATTCATTCAAAGGCGGTCCGATTGAATCATGTACAGGGCCTTGAGGATCTGCAGATTCTGTTTCGTGTCGATGATACAGCAGTACACCCTTTGTCCGTGTAAAATCGTCCATGTGGGCACAGCTGAAGGCGGTACGAGGTTATACGGAACTCCATGGATAGTCGCTCAGCTAAGTAGCCGATAGCCGGTCTGAGGACTTCTTCACGTAAGATTGGCCGCAGATAGCAGAGCGTTGTCTCTCACTAGATATCTCTCCTAATCGTGGAAGAAGCTGCTTATCATAACGTTTTTACTCTGGCATGTTCGTTGAGCAACTCCTCGAAATGTGGCCACGATGATCTTAGTTAATTGCCATTTACGGATAGACGCATAAATATAGTGCCGTTTATGGCGATGTCAGCAAATCATGGCGTCACTGCTGCTTGGTCAGTACGGCGATCGTGGCAAGGAGCGTGGGCATCCCGAACGAGTAAACATGCAGTTTTATCTATCTTGTTCTGCTACTACCACCAAGGTACGACTGCAAGACAAACTTCAAGTGCATTTTAAGCTATTTGGTAAGGTCTCCTCCAGCCTTAGTAGCTTAACGCGTACTATCGGATACCATCTGCATTTACTTAGGTTGGTTTCGCATCCTCTCTAGATGAAATCGCGATTCCTGACGTTGATCTTCTGTGCAGATATATCATTGACATGTCGACCATGAAAGCAGTCATCATAAAAGATGGCAAGGGCCCTATAGAGAACCTGTACATCGGTGACATCGAGAAGCCAACTCCAGGGACGGGTGAAGTTCTCGTACAGGTACTGATATAGATATCCCTTATCCACCTCCCAAACTGAATGCTGATGTTTCCGATGAACACTGTCAGATAAAGGCCTTTGGTCTCAATCGCATGGATGTTATGCAGCGTAACGGGCAATACCCCCTTCCTCCAGGCGCTCCTGACACGCTCGGCGTCGAGTTTTCCGGAATCGTGACGGAACTTGGCGAGGGCGGTGGGAAGCGGTGGAAGGTAGGGGACGAAGTCATAGGTCTTGCTGCCGGGGTAAGTCCCGAATCTCTACCTTAAGCATTGCCGTCGACGATGCCTCACTTATCGTGGCTATATGCTGATGGCGTTGTTAACAGGGCGCTTACGCTGAATACATTCGTCTGTATGCGACGCATCTGATGCCCAAACCGAAACATCTTACGTGGGAAGAGGCCGCCAGCATTCCTGAAAACTTCATCACAGGCACGTAACTTCTCTCTGTGGGCACGCAAGGATACGCCTTGCACGCCTGTGGCATGTTTTTTTTACTAATCTCACTCTCGGATATCCTTATAGCTTACCAAGCCCTGATCGTCATTGCTCAGCTGAAGAAAGGCGAGGATGTGCTTATCCACGCTGGCGCCTCTGGCGTAGGTCTATCGGCCATTCAGTTGGCTCATCTGTACAATGCGTAGGTCACCGCGGTCTCATAGGCAATCGCCTAACTGGTGCTGCATTGCTGACAAAGCTTGTTTTAGCAAAACAGTCACAGCTACCACATCTAACAAGGAGAAGATCGATTTCTTGGAGCGGATTCCAAGCGGTGTTGTACATGGTGTCAACTATAAAACTCAGGACTTTGCGGCCGAAGTGAAGAAGATCACAGGGGGCAAGGGCGTTGATGTCATCATCGACTTTGTTGGGAGGTCGCACTGGCACAAGAATATTGATTCGTTCGCGCGTGATGGTCGGATGACCATTCTTGCAACACTCAGTGGTATGTTTTGATATCTACTGACCCACATTCAAGGACATAGAATTGACCACTGTGTCCTCATCTAACAGGCAAAGATGTTGATCACTTTGATATTGGCCCGCTCCTGTATAAGCGGCTTCGTATCGAGGGCTCAACTCTCCGTAGTCGCTCTGCTGAATATCAAGCAGACCTCATTGCCAGGTACGTAAATATATGACCATCTCTCGTTACATACCACCGTGCTGATCGCAACTTTGCACCTGAATGGCTCTATGTAGGTTTGAAAAGGACATCCTTGGCGAGATCACCGGTAGTAGCGGTAATGGAAAGGTCCGCACGTATATCCATGAGGTATTCCCATTGGACAAGATACAGGAGGCACACAGGACCATGGAGGCGGATAAGAACATGTAAGTCGCGTTGAGAACATTGCTACTGATTCGTTACTGACATCTTCCAACAGTGGCAAACTTATCGTGACAGTTCCTTAAAGCGGCCAGGTGATATAGGACCTGACTTGCAACAACTCAGCCAAGTGTATGATATGATAAGAATGCGACGCAAAGAGCCTCGTAAAAACGAAATAACAAGCGTGTACTAGATAAATGGTGTTTTCTATCCCGCCTCAGCTGGTGTGTATGTTATCCTCACGTTCACTAACACATTAGGTACACACCAGGTCTCACTTCCAAGCTGACCTTGAGCGAAACCACGCGGTCAACAGAGCACTGCGACCTTTCGATAAACTTAGGCCACATTATCGACGCCTTGGTGAAACTCATGCTACTAGGTATCCTCATTTTATTCAATTTTTCGGAACGATCAGTGCACCGAAAGATGTTGCTGAACGTTGATGTGAACTAAACGGTCCTCCACCTTCGGTATCCAATCATCGCCTTGTACTTTGCGCTGGCTAAAGCAACTAACGAGATATGTCGCGCACAGAAAAAGATATCACCGCTGCTGTTTCTTCAGCCTTTCGGCACACCCTGTAACAATCCTCTTGTGTTGAAAATGCTTCTACTTTGAGTATGTGGGCTATCTCCGCCTTGTACGCGTGTGCCACAATCACGACCAGTGCACTCGGCGTATACTGCATTAAATCCGTTGTACGTACATTCCCACAAAGATGGATCTACTTTTCCGGTTCGATATTCTATGCCCGATCTTTCCAGTAATGAACGTCAGATCCCAGTAACGGACATAGATAAATGTCTGCCGGGTCGATATTCGCACCGAGCGCTGTTCTGGAGTGACGTGAGTGATATATAGTGTTCTATACTGAATGTTGAATTAGCAGAGGGGACAGACGTTGGATATCAGCTATTCGTCGCCGATGATGATCAGGGAACACGCAGATGGCCATTGGGACACCACTTGCCATCCACTCCGAGTACCAATACATTTCCATTGGTCTAGGGCATACCAATGTAGGACCGTATGCATTTGCATTCTGAAGACACAAGGACATTGACACGTCGACAAGTATTTCATTGACGTGTTTTTGATACTGCTCCTGATGAGAGATAGTTTATACTTACTGCGGGTGGAGTTCTTCCTTTGTCAGCCATAATAACAATTAGATGTGCGCATCCATCTGATGATGTCGTCCGAAACTTGTCAGTAGTGTATTGTGAAACAAGCGCACGATGGGAAGGCGTACGTACCAGTTTCAATGCTACGGCGACAGGACAGTGGACCAACCCGAGGATTTGCTGCACTGCCACGGAAGTAAAGGTCAGCCGTGCGAGATGTCGACGTTTTCCTATTACGCAGTTCATGCTCAATCGAGATGTTGTCGTCCCCGCGCTACTTACCTCCACCAAGAAAATCTAAGTACTAAGAACGCGATGCGCTCAAGCCCATGATGCGCACAACAGAGTTTAGCTGATGGTTTCCATGATGCTAAAGAACCTCCGTACTACTTGTACCAGAATCTCGTCTGGTCTCGTTTGCAGAACTTACGCTAAAACTCGGTCTACTGTGCAATGGAAGCAAGTTGTGGACGAATTACGTACAGCGGTCTGGGCGTAAGCGTCCATAGTTTGAATGATTGTGACATATCCCAACGATGGTCACGATACGATGCTATGTTTGGATGGTACTCAAACCGACCTCTGCGGAGCAGTCAGAGATGGAACTTGTTGTGAAATTGGGGTGCCACGGCCAAGCCAAGGAAGGCTTTTCTGAGTACACCTAAGGTCAACACGGCGAACAAGACTAACATAATTGGATATCCAATCCAACAAGCAATTGGACGTACTGTCCATATGGCTACCGGCCAGCCGGGATACACGTCGGGCCAGCGCACGTATATAAATGGCAACGGGAGTTGTGCTCCATTTTGATTTAGAGATACGATCTTCTGAAGGCAGGTGTAAGTAAACCCTGGCCCACTAACGGAAGCTACCAGGAAGTTGGCAGAAACTAGGCACAAGAACCCCCCGCACTGGCAGGGTTGCTCGCGGCACCGTCCGTAGTGATCGAAATCTCGGTGTCCATCTGGCACTGCCCATTGTGCACGATTGAGGCAAGCTGAAAAGAAATCGAAACGCGACATCGAACAGAACGTGGGCGGACAGCCACGGCAGATTGTGTGACGCACAGATATATCCTTGGCTGCGCTGTGCTGTGGGTTCTGACTGCCGGATGCACAGCTCGAGTCAGGGATAGAGGGGACAAGCGACCGCGCAACTGACTACGATATTCGGAAATCAGCGCTCATGGCTGTTCGGTATGTTGAGTATCTTTCCGTATCGTATGCACGATACGACCTGTAATCCAAAAATCGCACCACGGGAAGCAAAATCAAGTCGGCCGGCCTCGATGCAGAGTATGTCACCACTTACTTTCCATGCTTTCGAGTAGAGTTTGGCATTGGTATGGCAAGACAAGAACTTCTACCAAACGCCCGTTCGGTTGGACGGACCACGCGATAGGGCGGAGGCGTGGGAAACACGCCAAAACGCGAGATCACTCATCTCAGATCTCAGCGAAGGCGAGGTTTGTTGCAAGATGAAAAACAGGCACACACCGTAATAGCCCGCTCGAGTTGACTGGCATCGCAATACGGTAACATATGGCTTTCTGTTCAATTGCGAACGACAGGCAAGGGCGACCGCCGGAACCGCCTTTTGATGATGAATTGACTTCGCCTCTTTCCAGCTAATCACTGTTTACTGTTTCAAACCGGAATTGGTATACGCCCAACGACAGGAATTGAGTATAAAGGGATGAGTCGCGACGAGGAAGGGCTACACAACTCACCTCACCGCAGTCCTCTCACTGACTCGTTCAGCCTCTCCCGCAGTCGTACTCTCTCTGACTCTTCCTCATCAAGCCTCCTCTCCTCTACTCACACTCACACCCAATAATGTCGTCTTCTACCTTCGCTGCCTGCCCAGTCACTGCTTCCAAGCCTTCAGGCCCCAAGGGCTCATCCTCTTCGCAAGGCAACATAAAGACTGTGGCAACCTCTACAGCAGGCCCAGTATTCTTCTGAGCGAGCCAATCGTGCTGCTCTTCGCCGATTGCGTTGTTTCGTCATAGTAAGCCACCTCTTTCCCGTATGCGCCGAACAAAGCTGACAAAGGTGATGTGAGCAGACGCAGGTCGTTAACAGGGTTGCATACAGCAACGGTGACGGCAACGAATCACGCACTTTTACACGCACTTCTGGTTCCAACGACGCGCGTCCGCGGCCTACGGCCCACCACCACCACCCTACCCACCCTTTCGACTCTGGCGTTCCTCCAGCGCCATCGAGTCCATGATCATCGCAGCTGCTGACGTAGCGCTGCGCATAGCGACGCCGTGAGTGTCGGTATGGCAAACACCATCCAATTCCGACGATCCATGGGTTTTCTTGTTCGTATTCTGGTTTCCGCATGTTATTATTCTATTCGTTATTTGCTTTTCCAATCATCAATCAGCTCAACTGCTCGCATCTCTCCATACTCGCATCTCCATTGATATTTACTCACCTCCTACACGTGCATTATATTCTGCTAATCTTGTAATCCGGAATCCTCCTTTCTTCGACGCTAATGTACCTCAAACGGCCTTTTGATCTTCTGCAATAATGGGCCTTCATACTCGCCTTGTAACCTACTCTGTCCCCTTCTACTTGCGTAGACATTCTCATTTCGGCTGGATAGTTGCTGTTTCTCCGTTACATCATAAGTACCTGAAAGATAGTGATATAATTTTCTTCGACCACCATCGCGGCTTGCTCGCTCTCGCACCTAAATGCTATAGACCAACAGCCAAAAATGGTTACTAGTGTGCATATTTCAACGAGTTCATCGTCACCACTCAGGTTCGCCGTCTGACGGTCTATGGTTCATCCTCCCTGTCCATTGGGCTTAGGAAGCAGCGGGCCACTGGCATGAACGAAGACACCGTCTTTCGGACCGAGTACCATCAAAGGCCAGAACGCAAAGACACCAAAGATATCAACAAACTCACATGAGCTCGAGCCTAAGATGCTATGAAGCCGATCTCCAGCATCTCTTCTTCATCCCGTCTTGATAGGCGTGATACATACCACGATGCTTGCTTCTTCATTGAGGCGGCCGCCGGAAGTGACCTAAAGACCAGAGTTCAAGGAAGGGAAAAGAGGAGAGGGAGCTGGAAGGGCTCGAGAGGCAGGTCGAGGTGGTCTAATAATAATGCCGGGGTGTTAAGGTGTTGATAGACGTGTAGTAGAAAGTGTAAACCTTGTTACATTACAATTGAGCTCTTGAATTCGAAGACAATTGCATCGAATTTGTCTGTTCCGTACCCATATGAAGTATCCCTGAACCCCGGGTGCACGTACGCAGTCTCCAACTCTTCGTCGAAGATAGCAGTGGCGGGCTAGGTGAAGGCTAGTTGGAAGCATCACGTTAGATCGGACAGATATGCCATTGGTACTGTATTGCAGCTCGGCTTGAACATATGCAAGGCGATGGGCAGGAGTAAGTACGACGTCTCGACATATTCGAGACGTCGACCTCTCCTATCTGCATAGTCTTGCCATGCTCGCCGAACCGAACACCGACTGTTTGTGTGCAGATGTTAGTTGAGTCCGGACACATCCTCGCCACATATGTATTACCTTTCAACGGGAGCTGTCAAAGCCAGTCAATCGCCCTCTTTGTCCCATGAGGGGCACTCTGCAAGTGTACGAGGATTGGCAGGTACTGACCGGTGCCTTACAAATCAGCCTGGGGATTCGAGATGAGATCTGCAAGGATGACGCGTAGTAATCTTCGGGATACAGGCTATCATCTGCAGGCATGTAGGACGTGAGTTACTAAGGCCCGGCATGCATGTATGCCGATAGTAAGTTCACGGCAAAGTGACTTAGACGTATGTGCACACGTACCTGATCTTCGGTGTTGTCTATACATGTATTGCAGGAAATTAAACTGTCGACGTCGTTGGGAAAAGGTGATTGCAAGGATGGTGAAGTCAGAAGCGGAGTTGCGGCGGATCGTCCCTGGGGACATGAGAATGAAGAGATAGTGGAGGATCGCGACAGATGTGCAGACAAGCAATTGCAAGACTGACTGACAGATAGATTTGCTGTGGCGAGGAGGGGGCGGGGACAGGTAGGGATGATCAGCGACAATCGGACGTCCTGGCACTCAAGTTTCTGACTCTTGAGCATGAGCCCATGAAGATCCTGGATCATTGAGTTCGTACCGACCTGCCGATTGTAAAGAGATCATGATTTGCATGAGAAGGGCTGGAGATGGTGGATGTAACGAAGTACGACGTACCTGCAGACCGACCAGTCTTACGATCTGTCGAGCTCGAGCGACAACTCTGTGAGGACCCGCGCTGCCTCCACCTTTCAAACGACAGCAACACCCGAGCCTTCTAGTCCAACGTTGACCGTTGATCACCTGCCTAGATGACGAGTCGGACAGTGTACGGCGGCCGTAGTGTCAACCAAAGACATATTCCGCCTTCAACCTGTGTGCTTGTCGGCCGCTCTTCGTCCAGAGAATGATCATGAACAGCCTCAGTAAAGCCGAGCTCGATGATATGACTGTTTTTGGGGATAGAGGCTGCATTAACGATGATGCTGACGAGCAATGCGGTGTGAGAGCAAGATGGTGATTCGTTGACTCGGGAGTTGCCCGAGGTCGCTCGCTCATCGGAATTGCTCGAGCTCATGTCGTGACCACCACTATCATCTAGCTGACTGTGTCACATCCAACTAATATTGTCCATATACATACTGTGGTTGGCACCAAGCTTGCAAGTCAATTGCGATTCGCATGTGGAAAGAAGTGTTTTAGGCTTAAATGGTCGGCAATAAAGGCTACACTGTAAGTACCTTCCACTTCATACTCAGACACAGTCTCTCATGATTCATCCTTGATATGTCACTAGCATCATAATATGTCGTATGCATCTCTGACCAATGAAATAAGCTGTACAGCCCAACCCCCTGGCCGTGACGTGACCCTCGGTAAACACATCCCTCCGTATAGCCCGGAATAACGACTTCATTAAAGACACAGGTTTATACATCGTCGCAAGTTCATCATTCGACGAGCATTATGACACATGCAGAACAAGACCAATGACCACCTAAAGCAGTCATCCACAGACGGTCTAACACCTAATCACTCACTAGAATTTAGAATGCATGATAGGTAGGCGATAGGCCGTCTGTGGGTGTAAGAACGCAGACTCGGATTGGCCGTGGAATGTAAAGCGTATTGGACGCTTTCTATCTCCATACTCAAGCTGTGTCTGCTATCGAACTAACCTATGTTGGTACTGGTGTTGCCATTACTCTATATATACGTCGGTCAGAGGTGAGTGAACTTCTAACTTCGAGCTTCGAAGGTGCTGTCACATACCTCTGTCTTCCCATCCCAGCTTTCAAGCTTCGACATTCGACATTTGGCTTGCTTCTTCTCAACAGGTACCACCTACACTTACACTCCTCGACATCCTCCCGTACTTCGCCCCTATCCCACACCATACTCATCCCGCCTCTCATCGTCATCTCCCATCACAATGTCTTCCACACCACTCTCCTCTTCTCCCACCTCTCCATATACATCTACCTCCCTCCGACCCCGATACTCTCGGACGTACTCGAAGACCACCGCCGCTGCGTCCAAACCCTCTCAACCACAAGGCACCCAGTCTACGAGTGGGAGCGGCAGCATCGGGATCAGGTCTGGAGCTAGTAGCGTTGGTGTTGTGTTCTTCTGAGGGCTGCCTACTCTTTGGTGGGGTGATGCAGCTGCGAGCGATATGGGTGGCTGGCTCTGAGAGAGCAGTGTACGTGCGTGAAGGGTTGAAGAAGACGAAGGTGTCCTCGAGCTGCGAGCAAACTAGAGGCTTGCTAATCGATGCTGGTATCCGCATCGTCGACGTCGGCATACACCCAGCCGCATAACACATATTACAAAGGCGATGTCAAAAAATCCTCACCCATCCATTACTCCTCCACGTATACGGTATCCCCGGCGCCCGCATGCCATAACCCTTAACGCGAACGCCCCAGGCATTGACCAATCGCGAGGTCGGCCATACACTCTACTATCCTCCTAGACTCATCGCCGACTTCCTCGAACTCTCGCAGCGATACCCTGAGGGGAACCATTCCAACCACTGGGTGTACCTTCCCGAGCCACCAGGCGACTTCGACCGCGCGCAGACTTGGGCTTCGTCCCTGCTTGGGGGTGTGATCGGAACGGGGGACAATGGAGGCGAAGAGGAACTTTGTTATTCCATAAATTATTGCTAGATATATGGTGGACTGCACTATGTTTTATTAGGGGCTGTGTATGTACTTTTTGCTTGTATGTATTTAGAGAGTCAAACGAGCAAGTAAATGATTCGAGTGGTGGGGTACAAAAGTTGCTTAGTCTGCCTCAGAGAGACAGTAGCAGTCGGTTTGCAGCATTTGAGACGCGCTTCTTATGGGGAGTTCAGATTCACTTCGAAATGAAGATTTTGGGTAAGAGATTCAAGCCATGCAAGCGAAAATCAGTTGGCCAATGGTAGAGCCCGCATTGTACGTGCTTATGCACACAAGCATTAGAAACACCTCGGAGGATGCATATGTTACACACAAGATGTCATATTGTATTCATGCAAGGTACAAATCGACCAGTATCGAGCACAGCAAATACAAGACATAGGACACAGCCGTGAGCGCGTCCTCTCGACGAGCTCATTTCTCCGTGACACTCTTGAAGATGAAGACTTGGTTCAACGGGTAGGTGGGTGGGTTGGAAGGCCCCACAATCAAAGGCCTCACGGCAATCTGAATAAGGCAAAATGATTGGCCCGTCAGTACTCACGATAACGGTCGAGGTAAACTGTGAATTGAACCTGATCGTAGGGCTCGCTTGATGGGAGAACCCAGCCTGCGAGACCATCTTCGGTAGTGACACTTCACCGTGACACAAAATTATAAGCCCGTCAGCCTGAGTTTGAGAACTTGAAAGACGAGAACTACAGGACATCGCTGCAGATGACTACTCACATGTAAGCATCTTCACCATGACGTTCCGCCCTGATGAGCTTCCATTTGGTAGGTTCGGGGGTGTCTAGGAGGATAGCGAAGAGCTTGTGGTCGATCGCCGCAGTAGGTGCACCATTGGCCTTGAGAGTGTACAAGTTCTTGTCCCCGTCCTTGATAACGATCCACTTGATGAAGCGTTTCAGTTTACATGATAAATCCTGGCTCGAGACAGCAACGACCTACAGGACGATCAGGTTTGTCGCCTGGGGGGAGAGACACGACGCGCTTGGGCAACAAGCTGCGGTCTTCGCGGTGCAGACGACCGACTTGGAAGTCGCCAGCGGCGCTGTGGATATAGTATTCGCCTTCTGCGATAGTCATGAGTGCGATAGTATCTGTAGAAAAGCTGCGAGGTGAGAAGTAGCGGCTTGTCAGAATAGAACAGCAAGGATGGGTTTGTATACCCCACTCGTCAAGTCGGCTTTGCAGAAGCTCCGGCGGCGAATACAGCCTGGCCATCCAATAATAGTATGCATTGGTCTGTGTGTCATGAGACGGGGCGCACACACCTCATTCTGACAAGTTCGTCAGCCTATAGAAGTCCTGTGGACGACACGGTGTACGTACTGGTGTAGCAAGTCGTTGCGCAAGATGCACACATACGAGCGGTGAAAGTTCCCGTTATCACCATATTGAGTGAAATATCCGGCGGTGAGGAGACTACGTGTAAGCGCAAGGCCAGTAAAGTTGTCAAACCCACTCCCCCGTCCGAGCTGACAACCGGAGGTTCTGCCATCCGAGAACACGTTAGGGTCCTACATGATCACTATTAACTGTAGTTACTTACCGAGAGACACACTCGATATAATCCTAGAGCGGTTGGAGATATAAAGGCCACGTTATCCTCTCCCGTTCAACGACGAATCCTTATTCACGTTAAGCAGAGGTTGTGTTACCGCAAGACCTATGATCACCGTACAGCTGGACATATACGTTACTCCACGGCCATGAGTGGCATGACAGAATAATGGAAGGACAACAGCGTAAGACACAAGCACTCGTATACCGGCAGACGGAAGTGCCGTGACAACGGGGAGCGTATCACTGGACTCGATGATAAAAAGGGAGCCTGCGTCGTTCCATACGCCTGTATTGAGTTATGGGGTAAGAAGCAAGACTTATGAGAGAAACGGAGAACTCACAAAAGCCTCTTTCTGGAGTTCCGGCGATACACCTGGCCGCGAGGAGTTGTTTATTAGGAACGATGATTTGGACGTTGGCATCTAAGATGACGTTCAACTATAGTATGTGCCTCTTCAGAAACGCCGGAAATGTAGATTTGTCAGCTCCTTATGCGTCCATAATAATAGAGATCATCACAGAGGCCTCGTGAGATGAGGCTGGGAGACGTTGTGTGCAGGATAAATGCTGCAGGAGTTCCTTGCACTGGCAATAGGGTTACTAGTACGGTGCTGGCGGCTCGAAGCTGAGCTTGACCGTCACGGTGATATACACTTGCGGCAATCTGACATAAGCAGAACGCTCACACACATCAGTCTATAAGTAGAAAGTATCGAAGTTGGAGCACTTTCACGTACCTCAGGCTCTTGCGAGTTATTGAGGAATGTGCCTCAAAACAAGCGGGGCACTATGTGCTCTCTCTGATCAGAGCTGAGAGCCGGTGAGGTGATAGACAATGCTGTATGTACAGTGGATATCATTATACGGAGGAGTATTGGTACAGCAACTTGAATTACATAAGCGACGGGAATATTAGAGACATGATGAGATGTATGCGGGTGAGGGAAAAGCTATATGCTGGGGGACGTGCTACAGTTATGGGGATGCTGAATGATATACAATTAATGATTATGGTAATAGAAAGGGGTATGAAGATGGGAGCGATTATAGAGAGATAGGGTACTGGCATCCATTAGAGATCTGGGATTACGACTCGTAGTCGTTCATTGAGAAGTACATTATCTTGACTATTAGGTCCCTCGTTAGCACACGGTATGCACAGAAGAAGCCGCACTACACACCATGGATCCGCGGTTTATCATGAACGGTCGTCACTCTCTGACGTCCAGGAGACCACCGAATCGGAGCTAGCCACGGAGAACGTGCTGTCCAGACTCGATCGTGGACGATGTTGCGGCACCTAATCGGCGAATCCGTTGAGTACACATTACTTCATATACGCCCACAGGAGGTGAAAGACATACCGATGACCGATGAGAGTCAGAGGGCGAGAAATCCATCATGGGGATCTCAACCTGCTTGTTTTCCACAATCTCGTTGTCTGTCGGGATCATAGGCGTTTGGAAGAGTAGGCTGATGGTCGTTGTCCATGATCTCGGAGACATGATAGTCGTAGAGTAAGTCGTGAGGATACAGAAGATGTGGGCTTTGGGGTGAGTGTGGAGGGCGTGAGGTGGTCGTCGGTGGGTAAGGCAGGTTTTTGTATTCTGGACGAGCCGAGGTTGCGTGGAGTAAATAGCGGAGGTAAATCCCACGTAAGGCAGGATTAGTCAGGATGACGTACACGAGGCCGGCGCAGATTGGTCCGCGGACATCCGCGGCCAATGTGATCCTACAATTGTTCGCGAGCCGGTTTCTCTCATCCGTCCACCTTTCTCGGTCTCTATGTACGATATGTTCTCCAGGATACCGGAAGAGATAATCCACACAGTACTCCAACTACTCTTCCGCGTGAACATCGTCGACCACATGACATGCATACGCACAGATTATTCAGAGACCCTCCTACGTCCTCCCTCACACGTCCTCCTCGTAAACAAGCAATGGCTCAGAATAGGCACACCTCTCCTCTACCAAACAGTGTACATCACCTCCGATAATGGCACGGAACTGCTCGCAAACACCCTGCAGAAGAAACCCACATTGGGGCTGCTGATCCGACACATACGTCTTGACGGAGGCTATGGACTTCCCCTGTGCATCATCGCGAAAGCCGCACCGAACATACGCGTTCTCTCGCTCGACCTCCGAGTGCGGTCTAAGACTTCCATAACGGGCTTACTACGCTCTCTACCATGCTTGAACCTCACAGAGCTGTATTTGCACAGAATCACCCGGGACCGACGAGAGGATAACGACGAGTCACGGGCTCTGGCTACCGCCGTACTCGAAGCTATGAAAGGATGGACCTCACTTGTGAGTACTTATACTGTTCTTCTCCTGCGCTGGTTCTATGACTCACCGAGTGAGTTGGCACCACGCTATTCACTACAGAGACTCCTCTCCTTCGAAAGCTGCGAGCGAGCACCAAACGCAATCCGCATCCTCGCCACCGCACTCTCATCCGCACCCCAAACATCCACCATCGCCTTCTCCGACTTTGACCTCTCATACCTACTACACATACCCCACTTCCAAGAAATTGTACTCAAATCGAACGTACAGACCATCCGGTGTTATGGCATCACCGGGTGTTTGGAGACGTCAGACTGGCTGTCGGAACCGTGGAAGAGTACACCGGAGGAGGTGAGGCGGTTGGTCATGTATGAGGAGACGCAGGAGGCGCTGGAGATGTTGCAGTTGGTCCAGAACTGGTGCGCACTTGTCCGCAAGCTTGACTGACGTGCTGCTGATTTTTGTATGTGCCACTTGTTGCAGCTTCTCCTCGCCTTGAGTCTTTGACGACACCTAGGAGATACGAGTAGACAGCGGGGTGCGTACTCCTCCTGTCACGCTCGACCTGTGCTCCGAACTCACTTGGTATTACGCGCCGCAGGAGATGCGGTGTGCTGTTCTACGATAATAACGGTGATCCCTTGTGATAGTTCAGAGCAGCGCGCGCATGCAAAGCGCTCTTGTACTAGACCCTTCTTTAGTTGCGATGTGTTGAGATTTTCCACTCATCTTAGCTTGTGCACTACAGAAAAAGCAAGAGTAACCGTGACAATCTGGAATCAATTTGGAGGATAATCAAGACAACAGCCGCCATGAGTCGGACAACTTCGATGCGCAAAATGAAGACGGCGTTTGAACCCATCATGGAGCAACGTGACCGTGTTACGATCTCTGCGGCTGGACTGTTACTAAGTATTAGCAACGGTCAATGGGCTTGTTTCAGTATATATATGCTTGGACAACACTAGTAGGTAGAAGAATAGTAAAGGGGCATGTACACGAAGCGCAGACATAAGTAGCACCCTCCATCTACGGCCACCCTTTGGCAGGGAATTTAAAGTAAGTAATAAGATGGCTTCTATCGTTACCATATCGCGTCTCCTCCAAATGTTTGAGCGAATGCTGCTTATCCTTCACCTTATGTGACACCAAATACACGATTTCCGGTATCGCCTCGTCCTTCCGCGTGGACCTCCAATCCCCCTCGCCAGGCTCGCCGACGTCGTGTCTACCACCACCGAGTGTATCAGCCATCAAAGTCAACGACTCGCTAATGGAATGGAAACACGACTTACTTCTCTTTCAAATGCGCACAAAGCTTTTCCCAAAAAGCCCCTTCTGCAAACTTCGGCTCAGAGCAGTGCGCACATGCAAATTCCTTGCAGTAGCCCTTCTCACTTTTACGGTGTTCTTCTTCTTTGACTATGGACGCTGCTTCCGATTCTCTGACCGCCTCCGCTTGCTTCGTCGTAGCGACCTTGTACACCGGACCAGAGTTAGTATTGCCAGTCCGGTTTCCAGACTTGCGGCAACAAGACTGCCTGAACGCCTGCCATACCATCCAACCAGAAACTATGTCAGTTAACGTAGGGCCACAGCGTCGCCATCCACTGGCTTTGTGATAGAATACCCCACTCACCGCAGTCCGCCAACTCATAACCGGCACATACTTATTCTTCCGATCTATATGGCACGTGCATATCAGCCTCCTCTCCCCACTGCCATTCCCACTTTCCCATCGATCGAGGTCCTCAACAGTCGCGCTCCCCACCTCGAACCCACACGCACTCACCACCTCTTTAGCCTGCTCGAACCCCGCCCGGAACGGCTCAACATTCCACATCCACGGCCTCGGGTCACCAGGGTCCTCCGTACTCGCCTGTACAGCCGTAAAATAGTCGTCCGGCATCCACTCCGGTTTTATTGCTCTGAGAGTCCAACCTGCACTGGCATTTGGGCTGTAGAGTTTTTGGTTGGTGTGGCACACTGCGTGGTGAAGGACATTAGGGAGTGTGTATACGCGGTCGCATGTGCAAGCGAAGTAGGACCCCACCGCCAGTGTGAACGGGTCGACGGAGTCGTCTAGCTCGAATGTTTCGCGGAGTGCCGTTGCGAGAGCTTGTTCGGCTTTGGCTTGTCGGGTGTCGAAGTAGTTGTATATCAATGTCTGGATGGTTGGCCGTAACTGCTCCACGTTGAAGTCAGAGTTACACTCCTCCTTCACCTCCTTCACTTTCTTCCGAGTCACCTTCTTGACCTCCTTCACCTCTTCCTTCACCTCCCCGTCACGATGTGGGTCAACAAGACGCACAAGTTCCGGGACACACATCATCAAATCATACGCCTCAAACTCCCCCGCCCACTCCCACTTCTCCTTCTCCTTCTCACCGACAATCTTCTCCAAGACTTCCGTGATAAGTTTATCGAGCTCCTTGAGCCGAGAGGTGAGCGTTTCCATGTAGATCTCGTGTAGCCGTTTGTTTCGGATATCTTGCATGAACGCTTCTACGGGTTCTTTGATGCTATTCCATACTAACGGCCGCAAAAAAGCACAAAGCACGAGTTAACATCGTTGTGTCGTGGAATAGGTAGTGGGTAAGCGAGTGGACGTACTGCGAGGCGTCAATGCCTGAGATTTGCGCACTTCAGCCAATTTGGAGAAGTTCTTCTCGTCTTCGGGCGAAGTCGTCAGGTATTTAAGCTCGAGATGCCAGCCTTCTTCTTCGAGTTTCTGCAGGATGCTGGTCATACGAAGGGCAGAATACCGTGGTGATCAGCGTGTATATGATTGCGATAGAGCGTGAATGTGAAACTTACGCGTCCTTCCGGGCATGGCGCACGTCGCTGAGCTCGTCTGCCCTGTCGGTTCTGTACTTCTCGTACCAGCGCTGTAGAGCTGGTTCACTCTGACGGATCAAAAAAGGGGGTGAATATTAAACACTATCTGTATGTAGAAGACTTCTTAAGCATAGAGAGATGTACTGACTTTCAACTGAGCTGCGGTAGCCTCCTTACGCTTCTCCATCCACGCCTTCTTTTCCGTCTCGTCATCCGGTAAGGCCTTCCATTCTAGCAACAGTTTGTCGAGGTATGGTTCATACTGAATAGTAGTATCTGTCGAGCAAGACCGTCAGCCTCCTTAATAGGATAAAAACAGACAATGTATACGCACTGTTCTGGCACTCCTCCAACCCAGGGATGAGCTCGTCGATCAGCCTAGGTTTATTGAGGAGTTCGCTGGTTGTGCTGTCGTAGAGATGATATGTGTTTATTTTGCCCCGGGCCTGCCACAAGTAAAGGCTGATAGCGCTGATAACATTATTGTTATATCAGCAGATGTGAAAAGACCTCAGGAAGAAGGACTGAAAGGTAATCAAAGGCGACGTACGATTCTTGAAAGCATCGTTTGCAGAGTCTGATTCGGCATGCCCAGTATACGAAATGGCAGTTCTTCGACATGCATCGCTGGACATACACGATATAAGTCACGGGCTGGAAAGAGTAGTGTGACACTTACATGACAATGCGTATCATACAATAAACTCGCGTATTGCATCTCGTTCAGATCCTCCGGCAGAGGTGGCAGCTCGGGTACGTTCTCCCGCGCGGCCGTCCAAATGAACTGGGTGCTTCGGCTCGTGAAGAACGCGCGGAAGGCTTTGGAGAGGCGTGCCAGGTAAAGCATCTCTCTGGTTTGCATTTGCGAGGCTATCTACGCGTACATGGGGGATATTAGCTATAAGTTTGAGGAGATAAGAATTATAGGGGTTACACGTACTTCCATCAGGACGTCGAGGGGCATGTCGAGAATTTGATGCAGCTTCCCGCGCCTTCGAGGAGCTCGAGTTGCTTTAACTGCCTTCTTCTGAGAAACTGCGGGACAATCTGCTTCTGTAGGAGGAGATGCGTCGACTCTGCGAGCTTTGGCGGCCGGACGGTCACGGCGGTCGTCGTCACTGGCAACATCACTGCCTATATAGGCAGGTACCCCAGTGGTTTCTTCTTTGATTGCAATGCGCTGAGATCTTCTTGCCATCAAAACAAAATACTCGCCACCTGAATCGCTTGCGCGAAAGGAGCTTGGATGGAAATCGAACGAACGTTGCGTTGGCCGCGACGCGGCTTAATGAGGGTGGAGTTTGAAATGTGAACACGTGGAGATCATGTGATCGCGTCTGACTCTACTTTCAACTTGAAGTTGCTGCTGGCACCCATCACCTGTGCATCGCGCATCACCTCAGATACCACAAAGAACGGCCAAAATATCCTAATGCTTTCGACGTTAGCTGCCAGGAGTCGTGTATTATATCCTGAAAGGGAAACTGACCAGGTTCGTCGCCTCAAATTTCGCCTAGAATTGCCTCAGTCGAGTCTGAGGCTGGCATGCTTATCGAAAGCTCCTCACATATGAATAGCATGCAGAGTTACGCTGGATGCTTGACATGCCATTGGACGTGATATTTGAGGTAAGACGTGGCCTTTGATTTTCAGTATCATCACGCAGCCAATAACCCCACTCACGCGTGGCAATAAACCTTCTCAGATCTGCAGCTTCTTGCACCCCAAAGACATGCTTCACCTTAGCAGAACGTCCAAGGGTCTCCGTCAAATATTCATGAGCCGTCATTCACTGGGTGTTTGGAGAGCTGTACTAGCCAGCCTCGATGGCCTCCCTCCTTGCCCTGACGATCTATCGGAGCCGGCGTACGCTAGCCTCATTTTCGATCAATATTGTCATGTATGTGATGACCCTACCAATAATCTTCCGTCGTTATTGAATAGGCCCCGACTCACTTGTATCGTGCAGGTTTGCAAAGGCGATGATGGCTTCACTGTTCACTGGCAGTGTCGGATGCGCATGTGCCATCGCTGCCTGGCCCATGGGTGCGTGTGTCGGCCCAGATATGATGTCGCTTTTAGGCTCACGAGGTTCGATCAGCGAGACATATGACTGGCGATTGCGCGCATATAAGAATATGCTTGCCAGTGGGCTGGAACTAGTTGACCATGTACCCACCAGAGCGGTCTACAGCTATAAGTCACTTGAAGGTGAGGAGAGACATCTTACGCATTGGTATACAATCAAAACGAATATTCACACACGGTCTCAGTTGATTATATCATGGTTTATAAGCCTGGCATAGAGGACCTCCACTCGATATTGCGGCAAACTCCGAAGGCTGAGCATACTGCTTTTCTCAAGAAGAGGATGGAACTCATTAAGTCGCGGGCGGAGGTACAATAAACCTACCCTGGATTTCCCGTTTTCATGCCCTTAAACTGACCCGCACGGTGTATGGATAGGGTGAGCTCGACATATGTGTGTACTTAGAGAGCTTACGGAAAGCTAGGAAAGAGAGGTATGCATGTCATGCATCCAATACACATAAGACAATGCTGACATTGCTATAATCTATTCCTGGTAATCTGCATGGAAGTATCTTCGCACACCTTCGGAAATCAGGCTATTGCAATGAAGTCAGGGTTTTGGTAGAAGGCGGGTATATTGGAACCTACAGAGATATTGATCAGGTCCCCGGAGTACGCGAAACAGAGCCCCTGAAGTCTGAAGGTGAGTTCACCGGTAACAAATAATGAACGTGCATGCTGCTAAGCATGCGCATATTTATAACGTTGCAGAATGGGAGGCCATGAAAGATCAACTCTTCCAGCACATGCAGAACATCCGAAAGGAGTTCCGACGGGCCACGTTCATGAGGAGACAAGTAGACTTTGAGATACTCTTCAAAAAGCTCTGTCAAAACTTATCCTACGAAACACAACTAATAATCGGATCAGAAGTAACTCTCCGTGTCCCCAGCATCGCTCGGCTCCTCAATCCGGATGGCAAGTGGTTCGATTATGACCCTCAAGACTTAAAGATTGCCCTTCGCGATGCTCTACCTGACTACCTGGCGACACGTCATCACCACAACACCGAGGCGTTCAAACAGCTTCTCAAAGACGAACTCCACCTCCCGACACCCTCTTCAGTCGATCCTCTCCAGCTCGCCGTCGCAATGTGGTTTCCATGTCGAAGCCTAGATTCTGCCAACCATGATCAAGCTGCTCTAACGCTCCTTACTGCCGACGAAGTCATCCAGGAAAAACAGACGATCCCGTTCCTTCTACGTTACGAACCCGTCTCCGAGTCCCAATGGCTAACGGAAGATGTTTTGGATTATATTCAGTCACCTGTGTTTGCTTTCTTAGCCTTGTCGCTATACACCGATAAATGGCCGCGAGGCGCAGACGTGAAGGATGCAGCGGCAATAATCAAGCTCTGTGGTAAGGATCCTCGTACGGCGACAGTTCAGGACATGGACGATGCAGAGAGGGACAATAAGACTAGACTTGTGTGTACCGCACACAAGGAAGTAGCGCCTGTTATGGGTTGGCGAACTGCGGTGCGTTCAACTATTTCCCAAGTATATGACGTGCTCTTCCAATCACCCCCTCTGACTTTGAACGACTCGGACTCTTGGGACTCACAGCTCTATCATCTTTGGGTATACCACGACGAGTCCAGGAGCGAAGAGGACCATCCATCTCTATCGATGAGACGCGCTACTACCATGGAAATCGAGGCTGCGAAGCCACTGGAGCAGACAATCCGCGAGCTGGAACGACACGGTCCAATTGACTCGGAACAACACAGGAAGTTCGGCAAAAGGAGTGCTTCCGGTCGCACACCGCTGGATATCATTGACAAAACCGCGATCCATTTGGAGAAACGGTATGTAATATAGCATACGAATTCCATTGATCCATACTGGCGGCGGATTTGCAATTAGCTAACGTTCGCATTTTTGTAGGTATGGAAGGACGGAGCCATCCGACAGCAACGTCGACACGGATAACAGACCACCACCATCGGTCTTTCTTATCAGGCCGAATGGTAGACATAGGCGAAGTAGACGTGTAAAACGGGTCTTGACGGAGGGCATTGCAGCTTGGTTTGATTCCACGCAAACGCAACCCATGTGAAGTATTTCACTCATCGCATCGAGAACTCATCTTTGTCGCCTTTTTGGACTGCACCGCAACTTCATGCCCATAGTACTTAATCTTCTCTTTCCTTCAATCAATATGATCGGATCTCGCAGGCAATGGTACTTACGAGTGATCGATTTTTTGTTCTTCTAATGGCCCTCCTACAGCATAAGATCATCGCGGGGAGGTGAGTAGTGACTCGCCAACAACAGGATGCGCTTTGAGCCCTGGATATAGAGAGATTCGCAGACGTACAAGACTCCGGATTTGTTGCTCGAATAATAGTCAGACCGGAAAACTATCACGCTTGTATATCAATGTCAATATCTAGATCTATGGTCATCCTTTCGCAGGGAACTTAAAGTAAGTAATACGATGACTTTCATCATCATAACAGCATGACGTCTCCTCCATATACTTCAACGAATGCTCCTTGCCCTTCACCTTATGCGACACCAGATATACAATCGCAGGTATCACCTCGTCCTTCCGTACGGACACCCACTGGCAATTTCCCTCGACAGGATCGACGATACCATGCCTAAGCATCCCCAGACTCATCAGTCACGCCAAGCTATAAGTACTATCAGTGACTACTCACGTCTCTGTCAAATGTTTCTCAACCTCCCACATAGTGACCCCCCGGGACAGTACAGAGCACTGCGCACACGCAAACTCCTTCCATCCGCCATTGGGACCGATCCGACGTTCTGCTGCTTTGGCGGCGGACACCGCCTCTGACTCCTTGACTGTGTCCACTTGTTTCTTCGTAGCCAACTTGTACACGGGCCCGGAGTGGTCTTTCAGCTCATGTCTGAATTTCTCGCAACAGGACGTTGTGAACGCCTGCGTGATAAAGTCCCAAGTAAATTGTCAGCCATAAGTGACAGCAATGAAGAGACGCCTGGATAAAGTCCAGGTACTCACCGCAGTCCGCCAGCTCATAACAGGCACATACTTATTCTTCCGATCCACATGGCAAGTACAAATCAACCTCAAGCTCGCATCCCGATCGAGGTCCTCAACAGTCGCCGTCCGCACATCCAACCCACACGCAGCAATCACCTTCGCAACCTGCTTCCACCCCTTCCGGAACGGATGGACGCTCCACATCCACGGCCTCAGTCCGTCGTTGAACTCTCTGTCGTAGACGTGTACGCCGGCAGCTTTGATGGACGTGAAGTAGGCGTCTGGCATCCAGTCTGGTTTGAACCTGAATTTCCAGCGATCTTCTGTTGGTCCTGCCCGCTCATTTTTCGAGGTAGAATCTGAAGCTGACTTCGAGTCCGAATCAGGCTTGGAATCAGACTCTGAATTTGAGCTATCCGAGTCCGAGTCCGAGTCCGAGGGGTGAGCAGTGCGGAAAGAGTAGCAAACGTGGTAGAGCACATTATGGAGCCTGTACACCTTATCGCACAACGTGCAACCAAAGTAAGACCCCACTGCTAGAGCGAACGGGTCCACGGAGTCGTCCAGTTTGAACGTCTCTCGGAGGGCGGTGGTGAGAGCTTGTTCGGCTTTGGCTTGTCGGGTGTCGAAGTAGTCGCGGATTAAGGCCTCGACGGTCGGTCGCAACTCCTGCACGTTGAATTCCGAGTTTTCGTCGACCTTTGCCCCTTCCTTCACCTCCTCCTTCACCTCCTCCTTGACCTCCTCCTTGACCTCCTCCTTGACCTCCTCCTTGACCTCCTCCTTGACCTCTTCCTTCACCTCGTCCTTCACCTCTTCCTTCACCTCTTCCTTGACCCCGTTCTTCACATGGACCTCTGCCTTCACGTCTCTCACGTCACGGTTACGCTCGTTATCCAGGTGCGGGTCAACAAGAGGCACAAGTTCCGGGACACACATTATCAGATCATGCGTCGTGAACTTCCCCACCCACGCAGGCCTCTCCTTCTCTTCAGCATTGATCCGCGAGAGAACGTCCGTGACGAGTTTATCGAGCGCCTTAAGCCGAGCTGTGAGGGTGTCCATGTAGAGCGCATGCAGCCGTTTGGTTCGGATGTCTTGCATGAAGGTTTCGATGGGTTCTTTGATGCTGTTCCATACTAAGTATTGAACACGTCGGTTATCACACTGTTATCGTGTTGGAATGAGACGGGAGAGGCACACACTGCGATGGGTCAACGCCTGAGACTTGCGCACTCCAGGCAGTTTCAAGAATTTCTTCTCGTCGTCCGGCAAAGTCTTCAAGAACTTGAGCTCGAGAGTCCATCCCGCCTCTTCGAGTTTCTGTAGTATACTACCAATGCCAGATTAAGCTTTATGACCAGCACGAGTATAACCACAATGCAGTGGCCAGAGTAAGACAACACTCACGCAGCCTTCCGAGCGTTGCGCACGTCGTTGAGCTCTTCCGCCCTGTCATATTTGTATTCCATGTACCAGCGTTTTAGGGCCTTTTCGCTCTAATGCACAAAACGGAATTGAGCGTGAGCACTTGTACTGAAGACACATAGAACATAAATGTGCGCTCACTTTCAAAAGAGCCGCAGTCTTCTGCTTACGTTTCTCCTTCCACACCTGACGTTTCGCCTCGTCCTCCGGTAGTGCTTTCCATTCAAGCAGTATCTTGTCTAGGTGTTGTTTATATTGTAAACTAGTACCTGAAAAATCGGCGACGTATCACCGTCACCACATATCATTGCAGGGATGCCTATAATACTCACGATCTCTATACGACTCCAACGGTGGAACGAGCTCGTCTAACAGCCGTGGGTTCTTCAGAAGATCTTGAGTCGTGCTGTCGTACAGATGATATCTCTCGATGCGGTGCCAGACTGCGTGGACATTTACCGTGCTGGAAAGACCAGTGCCATTTCCTTAGATGATGTGGAGAGGGGATAGAAGAGGGAATTGGAGTGGAGACGTACGTTGTTTGTATACAACTTCTGCAGAGTCTGACTCGGCACGCCCAGTACACGAAGCAGCAGTTTTTGGACATGCATCTCTGCAGATGCACAATATGAGACTCGCACTGGGAAGAGTAACGTGAAACATGAAACGTACATGGCAATGCGTATCGTACAGCAGACTGGCGTACTGCATCTCATTCAGATCCTCAGGAAGTGGTGGGAGCTCGGGTACGTTCTCCCGCGCAGCTGTCCAGATGAACTGCGTGCTTCGGCTCGTGAAGAACGTGCGGAAGGCTTTGGAGAGGCGAGAGAGGTGGAGCATCTCTTTCGTTTGGAGTTGCGAGGCGATCTACATGTAGATAGTAATATTAGTTGTAATTTTGCGGAGACGAGGAGAATAGGTGTAGCACCTCCATGAGTACATCGAGAGGCATGTCGAGAATTTGATGCAGCTTCCCGCGCCTTCGAGGAGCTCGAGTTGATTTACCTGCCTTCTTCCTGGGAACTGCGGGAAGATCAGCTTCTGTAGGAGGAGAATCATCGACTCTACGAGTTTTGGCAGCCGGTCGGGAGTCATGACGGTCGTCGTCACTGGCCACATCACTGCCTATATAGGCAGGTGCCCCTTTGATCGCGATGCGCTGAGATCGTCGTGCCATCAATAGAATACTTGCCACACAAAGGAAGCGAGTTGCAAGAAAATATGAGTGGACGTGGCTGAGAGCGTCGCGTGCGGACTTTAATGAGGGTGGGGTTTGAAATAGGATCATGTGGAGAGCATGTGACCGTGTTTCGATTTACTCCGAGTCCTGGTCTCTGGGGTCCCTCTCCTCTCCTCTCCTCTCTCTTCTCTACTTAGTCCTTCAACTTGTTGCAAGGCCACCTGAATGATAACAATTTTGTCTTTATTTGCATTAAACTTACTTTCTTATCTACTTGACCCAGGTTTTAGGGCGGCCTTTAGTCAATCAGAATTCGCTCGTGGCAAGCATGCGTAGAACTACTTATCGGTAACTGTACAGTCTATAGTCCGTCGAAGAAATCGATATTCAAACTAGTGTGCTTGCTCACCTTCGAATCAACGCTACGCATGACGCCTCTCCCAGTTTTCCTAGCAACATTATGCATCGCATGCCAGCCTACGGCACTCGCAGGACAGAACTCGTCCCGTCTGCTTTCTCCACCATCAGTGTGGTTCGACGACAATGAGGCCAGCTAGCGGAGAAAATTGGTGAGTGCCTTGCTCTAACCTTTACATGAAAACTCTAACTACATCCGTACCAAAAATAGGCGTGCGTGCACCACTCGTGCACGGGCTCCGATATGTACGCGTACTGGCTTCGGCTCGATATTTCAGCGGCAGGATGATGTCTTTATGTCTCATTGTCGTCTGATTCACTGTAGGTGTGCGCACCACTCGTACACCAGTCTGTGTACGCCTACATGTACAGGTTTCGGCGCGATACTGCTGAATTGGGCTGATAAGTAAGCACGGCTGTCAGAGATGTGACGCGTCGCACCGGCAGGACGATATCCGCACGTCCTACCGGCCGCCGACTTGCTGTACAGAACATGGATGTCTCGTTTTAAACCCTATAAGTGGAGATATGAGGTGAGTCCTCGTTCAATCGCACTCCCGGACTCATCTATCGTTTGAGTCACATATCGCCTGACCATGTCGCACAAAGCTCTCGTGTTCACCGCACCCGCCGAGCCATGCCAACTCGCAGACAGGCAGACTCCAAAGCCCGGCCCTGGTCAAGTACTGATCAAGAACGTCGCGGTCGCTCTCAACCCTGTCGATTACGTCATCGTGCATCTGGGTATATGGGTTGACCACTATGGCTATCCTGCGCTAGCCGGTATAGATGGAGCGGGGGAGATTGTAGCTATTGGTGAAGGCGTTGATAGCAATTGGAATGTGGGTGACAGAGTGTACGTACTCCTATAGTTTTGCTCGTCAACCTGATTCCGTGGGGTACGACATGCTTACATCGCGATGGTGCGAATGGTCTTTATCAGGTTGTACAAGTCGCTCTACCATCCCGACACGATGACCTTCCAGGAGTTCAGTGTCTCAGACGCGCTCCAGATGGCAAAAGTCAGTAGATTATCGTGCCCCTGCTTCTACACACTTAACTCACACTCGTGTAGATACCGTCGAACACAACCTTTGAGGGCGCTGCCACCATCCCGCTCGGATTCGGGACCGCTGCGGTGGGCTTATACCAAGAACTCAAACCTCACGGAGGCATTGGACTCACTCCTCCTTGGGAAGCAGCTGGCTACAACAAGTACGCCGGACAGCCAGCCATCGTGACCGCAGGCGCGAGTTCCGTCGGTCAATTTGGTGGGTAAATCCGTAATTCTTGTTTCCTCTACAGGAGACTCATATTCACGTTAATTATGCCACTCATACTGATGATGAACCACTACGCCGTGACCGCACCGACAGCAATCCAGCTCCTCAAAGCCTCCGGGTTCAACCCCATCATCACAACCGCCTCAAAGCACAACGAAGAATACTGCCTCGCAGCCGGAGCCACGCACGTCATCGACTACCACGACGTGCCCTACGCAGAGCTCGGTACAGCCGTCAAGAAGATCACGTCCCTACCCATCCCAGTGATCTACGACGCCGTCGGCTGGCCTGACGTCCAAAAGGCCCTGTGGGAGATCCTTGCGCCTCGGGGAAAGCTTGCCACTGTGTTTCGTGCTGTGGTCGGTGAGGACGGGAAGGCGAGCGAGAAGGATGGTGGGAAGGTGGTTGTGGGTGTGTATGGCTCGGCGAATGCGCCGTTCAATTATGAGTTTGGGAAGAGGATGTTCCCTGGCGTTACTAAACTCCTTGAATCCGGTGATCTCAAGGTGAGCTGATCGTTCAGTGTTCAGCGTTCAAAATGAGGGAGATAGACTGGTGCTGATCATAAGGATTCACTGTCCATAGCCGAATCATTATGAAGTTCTCCCTCGAGGATTGGCTGGAATTCCCGACGGACTTGTACGACTTGCAAAGCGCAGTGTAAGCGGTGTAAAGCTTGTCGCTCGAGTGGAGGAAACTTCCGGAGAGGTAGGAGGGGCTGGGTTGAAGGAAGCGGTACCACCGCAGGTCAATCACTTGAGAGCTGTTTATCCACCGGGGTCACTACCCTATGGCCCTGGGGTTTGAAGGGATCCCACCGTTAACTCGGCGTGAAATGATACTGCTAGTCGACATGGTATTGGTGTTTTTGTTAGTTAGAGAAGCTCTGAAGGTGGATTCTGCACCATGGCGAATTTGAATAATGTAAGGGAAGAACTAGAAAATGGGAGTAGTGACGTGCATACGGCTACCACTCCCGTCGTGCTAATGTATTATCAACTCGTTCTCTAATAGTTCGCGTTCCCCACATATGGATACTTATCACAAAGGTCAGCTTGGTAGCGATAATGTAGCACGCTTTGGCACGTGCAGGAGAGCCACGGCGTCTCTTCGAACTCCATTCGGACTGTCGACTCCTCGCATCCTAACACCAACCATCGAGTCCTCTAACCTTTCTGACTCTTGATTCCTCCCAGTTGTTACAAGGTAATTGTAATTCTTTTGGCCGTGGTTATATTTTTATGCATAGTGTCCCTATTGAAGATATGGGAGTGCTATACGCTTTCGAGTCCCAGCCTGAGGGACCGCTTCCAGAGCCATCTCTTGCTCGTGTGTAGGCAATGGACTAGGATCACTATTTCACTTCTATATCCAAACGTTATGGCTGAGTCGGAAGACAACGTGATGTTTTTCGCGCGGACAATCATGGGCAATCGAAACTATCGGTTCGTCATCTTCGTCTTGATGGTGGGTACGGGAATTCACGAGTGCTAATTCACAAGTCCTTCGCCCTCTCCTGGTCCTCGAGCCCTTCTAGGTTGCTGCAAGGCCACTTGGTATGCAACACTCTTGTACTTACTTCCTTTTCTTGTCCATAGCGCAACCAAGCACTTACATGACGGTGGCAACGTTGAGCTGAGTGCGACCAGTACAGCATTCGTGATATCTTAAGTGCTGTGATACCAACGTATCCGCACACATCCCCCGGCATGTGTCTATACTCCGACGTGTTGACCTTTTACACGGCCGGTCGTGCGTCGTACGTTGAGAGGTATAGATACTATCCATCTTGTTCGTTGGCTTACGATAGGAGTGACTAACATGATCACAGGATATCTCAAGGGGTGTCCATAGGGATGAAGCGTCGAATGCTTGGTTCTCCGGGCTGCGTTACTAATCTGCGCTACCCATTGCTAGTGACGTGATACATGGGGTTTCAACCACACTGGTGGCTTGATCCCACTGCCCAAAGATACCTGTCTCGGCGAGTACTACCTTGACTGGAAACACGATCTGCTCCTCTCACAGCAGGCAACGATGAATACACGATGTATCCAGATATGTCGTACGATAGTTGCCTAGATCTATTCAAGACTATGTGATGAAGTTTTTGCCACCACTCCGTTCTCTTGATATGCAGAGCGGAATTGGTGCGTCGTTCGGATCGTCTATCTTGTTCTTCGGGTCGAATTTGGCTGAGACGGGTGCGTCTCAGTTGACTTTTCAGCGCGGATACGGTCTTGCTTACTATCAGGATGTATCAGTTTTGGATCAAGATGAATGTCGTCTTCCAGCAAGATTGTGAAGACACCGGTCGTGATTACTGCTAGTAGGAAACTTGGATAAAAGAGGCATCCTTTCGCAATGCAACAAAGTGCCCACTAGCATTCTCACCATAGATCTACAAAATTCACTCAATCATCTCCTTTCCCAGAAGGCAAATGACTTCTGTCACGGCGTTCGAAGAAGAGTACGTTCGCAGCTCAATCAGCTATAGCGCACCTCGATATTGACAGCATTGGCCAGTCTCATAGCCAACTATCTCGTTACCTCAGCCAATGGTAAGTATGTCACACGTTTATTCCCATATGTCAAATAGTTGAAGTTGTGCTTCCAGTTCTATATTTGTCGGAAACGATCTTCACTCTGTCTCAGGAGATAAATGTGATATGGAGCCGTAAATGGACTGCTATATCTTGGTTATACGCCTTCACACGCTACCTTGCAGTCGCGGATTGTATTGTGCATTTGTTGCCCGACAACGGTCTTGAGGTATGTGAGATCTCCATGAGTCTTGATCTCCTAATACCCGTAGATGCTCATGGCTATCACAGAGGTGCACCAAACTATGCTGAATTGTTTCGTGTTAAACACTTATATATTGCCGCAGATGTGGAGTGATTGTATACATGGACAACACTCTTCTATTGTTACAGTTCCTATGCTTTGCGTGTGAGTATTAAAATGGTATTTTCTCAAAGAGTCCGCTGACATAACATTTCCCACTAGTTTTTTCGTCGCTGCGAGTCTATGCGTTGATGCACGGCCGCCGTGGCCAGCGTATCATAGCTGGCCTAGTGCTTCTGTTGAACCTTGCTCCGTTTGGCACAAATCTGGTGGGCATCTCCACACTGGTTGATATTAGTAATATTTATAACAACGCCTAGAACAGTTCTCTTGCATTACCAGTGTAGTAGTGGCAAATTCCGGGCTTTGTACGTGGCTTCCAAAGGTGTCAGCCAGCGTCGACGTATTGTACGTCTTGGAGTTGATCGGTTTGCCACTCACCTTGATGAATGACTCGGCTCACAGTCGTAGGTATATTCCTGGTAAAGAACTGGGGCACCATTACTCAACACCGGATCCTGAGCAGTGTCATTGATCACTCGGATCTCTGTCATCATCGGCGATGCACTTGTTCTAGGAGTTACATGGATGAAAACAGCTCAATTCTACCATGAAGCACAACGACTGAATACAAAGGCCCCCCTTGTGAAAATGCTCTTTCGTGATGGTGAAGTACATTAACGGCCTTCCTGCTTTACGATAATAACAACAGCCACGTTTACAGGAACGATATACTTCATGTTCGTTCTCGCCGTATCATTCTGTGGTGATAGTTCTCATGTTATCAAATTTCAACCAGTGTCCTGTTGGTCACAAACGTGCTTCAAGTATTGGGGGCCAATGTTGTGAGTTAGACTTGTTTATATCGGTGCAAATGGGACTAGTAGATTAACTTACCTCTTTCCAGACGATTTTATTCCATTTGGACGTTGTTGAGTCCTACTTTCTGGTGTCAGTCATTCTATAAACTCCATCATTAAACCTCTCATGACACCTTGCCACAGCTTGCCACCTATCATCATCTGCCGTTTTATTCTCAACCTGCGACAGATCAGCCCCGTCGGTAGTTCGTGGACCTCTGGTAACGAATCTACCAGTATTCGCTTCGTGGGGAATATGGGCGAGTCGTTACAATTCGGTGCAGGAGAAGAAGACGAGGACGGGCTATATGAACACTCCGCTCAGGACGGGATCCTGCCTGACGTCATGGCCGCGACTGAGACTCCAATTGAAGGTAACTTTGTGGATGATACTTAACGTCTTCGACACGCGGCAGGTGCGGCCACCCTTCATCAACCAGTCATCTTTCTGTGCCGGCAATATTTATCACGACTGTTATAGGACGCTGCATACTGCGAAGCATAACTTCAAGCCCAACTCCAGCCTGAGCTCCAAGATCTGCAACGGTGCTTGATGAAGAAAACTGGGGCAAATGGTCGGTATCCTGAGTTTTGGTCCGGCTTTCATAGACTAGGGACTATTCGATTTCAATCGTTACGCATATTTATTTATCTCTCGGGAGAAGAGGATCCATCGTCTATATACTAGTTTTCGTGATGGCCATGCACGCCTAGTTTACGAGAGATTGTAACTCCAGACCTTCTTTGCCAGTATTGAGGGGTATCGTTACATAGTATTATCCCGGACCTATTATGGGACAGGTCCGTATCACATAGCCGACCGCGCGATTTGAGGTCACAAGGGAAGCGATGAGCTCATGAGCAGTGATGACCGTGACAGGTTTGAACGATGTGAGACGCTATGTGTGCACCATAATTCCCATTATGCACTTTGGCCTGCGAAAATCTCCTACTATCACCAGCTGCTCAGTGCACCAGCATTGGAAACAATACTTACGTCGTGTGCGAAGCTTCAAAGAGCCACCCCAAATCAGTAGCATCTATCTCAGGTCATGATTTTGTTTAACAGTAGTCCATACTTTACGCGAACCCTATCCCTCAAGTTGCACCGCTATCCGATATTCCTGCATGCAGATGCGACCACCGTGTTCGCCATTGCCCGACATGCGTGGGCAAAGCTGAGACTCGAGGGTTTCTCTGGCACGAGCTGCGCTGCTGTTACGGTTCAGAAGGCGTTCGGCTGCAAGTCTCACCATTCATGCAAGGGTGTAAGAGTATTCTACTCCGGAATGACAGTGAGGATGATTATCGTAGGCCTTCACGGTCTCCTGAAGGAGCTCTTGCAGGATACGTAGCGTTTAGTCGTTATCGGAGGGATACGAGCGGTAGCTCTGGTAATCGAGAGTATCCTAGTTCGTTAAATAGTTCCGTTGGCCCCCGCATAAGTCTTTCACAGTGACAAGCGTTGGTAGCGGTTTCGGCAGATAGCTGACACTATAGGGTTGATTAAGATATCCAAGTGAGCAATGGTACATACAGGATAAGCATATAAACATAGAAAGGTCCAGATAATCTTCCATAATAAAAACACTCGTGATGACTGTCGTCCGTCACCACAATCTATAACGCAACCGCCCGCCAACACAACTGAAACTCGACCGTCGAACCTCGCACCTTCATTCGCAACTATGACAACACCTAAAGAACATACAACGAGAACATGAATGACAGTATTCCAATTAGCATAGGACGACCACGCCATGGACGCAGCCCACGAATTTCAAGACACGCACCGCTAGTAAGACGACGGCGATGACGATGACGAGGATGAGCATCAGGCAGAGAGCACGTCTGCCGGCTTTACGTTGGTAGTCGTGCGCAGTAGTCAGTTCGTCTGCTGCGCCTGCGGTGTCGACTGCTATTGAGGAGATGTTTGATTCGATGTTATCTGAGGGCAAAGAGCAATGAGTACATTAGTTTTAGATGGGAGTAAGGGATGTGGGTGCGCACCGAGCATTCCGCCTTGCTCTTGTACGAGAGTACCGAGGTCTCTGAAGATCTCGTGGAGCTCATGTATGCCAGTTTCGATCTCGCGGATTTCGGCTTCGCGTTCCTGCACTAGCGACTCTTGATATGCGAGCTCTTGTGGAGACAGAGACTGTTGGAGCATTTGCGCTTGACGTTGTGAAGGTGTGGGACTCGAGGGACGGTCCTCTCTGCATTTCACTGCTCAGCACATGAGGTCACGGTGATAGGTGGACGAGAACGCACAGTGCATGTTCCTCTTCGACGGCGTGTTTAACCCCTTCGACGACAGTTCGCTGTCGTTCGGCACTCACTTGTTGTGCGCGTTGGAAGGCGACGAGGGACATCTGGAAATCATGTGAAGTCTTCTGGAGTGACGTCTTATGTTGCGGCTACGAGGTTGCGCATATAGTCAGATTCTCTTCTACCTCCGTTCAATGTATATGAAAGGCACATACTAGAGTAGCTTGGAGTGCTGCTAGCTTCTTCAAGTCGTCTGAACCACGCTTGGCCATAGCGCGAGTGGTCTCCGTCAAATCATGCCTGTAAGGGCAGTTGTATCAGAAACTAACCCCATATTCAGACCATAGAATACGCACAATGACTTCCGCAGAGCCCCAGAGTCCCTACCCGTACCAAGCTGATCGACCAACTTGAGGATACCTTGGACATTGGAGTTGATCTTGAAGACTTGCAGGGATAGAGACGATTGGAGGGTGAGGAACGACGACTCTTCTTGGGATTGTGGTATTGTTGGCCCTCGCGAGTTGGATGAGGGAGGCGCAAGGCCTGATTCTATGTCTTGGAAACTCATTCTGGATGGTGGTGGGTGAAGGCGACTGCGTTTACTTCGGAGATGGAAGTGGAGCCCACAGCCAATGGTCCTGCTTTGGATATAATATATTATAGCAGTCGTTTTCCCATGGCGAGATGGCCGAGCGGTCTAAGGCGCCAGACTAAGGTCGTATCATTGCTTATGTAATTGCTTACGTAATCTGGTCCGAAAGGGCGCGGGTTCGAATCCCGCTCTCGTCATTTCTTTTGTCTTTTCCAAGGTCAGGCGCCGGGGTGTGGGATTCGAACATGGCTAATTTGACCAAGGGCGTGGGTTCGAATCCCACTCTCGTCAATGTACTTATTGATGTAAATTCTTAAGTATATCTCACCCTACATAAGCACTTTTTTGCCCTTCGTCTAATTATCAATTATCACACAGGCTACAGAACTTATGTGCGATGATAATGCGAATGCACCGGTGAAACCAAGGATCAAGAAGCCGACGGCCGGGCGCTCACGCTCATTTAGCACTGGATGACTTCCCGTAACGTTTAACGCGTTACGGGAAGTCATCCACTGTCCAGTGTCTTTAGAACTTGACCTCGAACAACGATGAGACCAACGGCTTCACGACTCCTTAACATTCTGGTCCCTGTAAAGAGGTGTGGCTCTTTGTATTAAGCTCATTTAGCTCCACTTAATTTAATCTAGGACTATTGACTATGCCGTCAAGATTCGCGTAAATCCAGACCAGAAGGGTGTTGACCTTAATGTTAAGCATTCCATGGTGAGTTGCGCGTGTAGCCTCTATCATCATTCATAGTTAATTACTGTTTCCAGAACCCTTTCGATGAGATTGGTGTGTTCCGGCATGTCATTCAACGCAGAGAGTGGACTAACGGTTCGTACCTGTAGCGGTCGAGGAGGCGGTCAGACTACGAGAGAAGCTAAAGGACGAAGTGAAGAGCATCAAGGTCGTGACCATCGGTCCTCCCAAGTCTGCAGAAACCCTACGCACTGCTCTCGCCATGGGAGCCGACTCAGGCATTCACGTCGAGATACCCGACTCTGCGCAAGCCCCGGAGCCCCTTGGAGTCGCCAAAGCGCTCCGTGCCGTTATTGAGAAGCAGAAGGAGAGTGGGGGAGTCGACTTGGTCATCTTGGGCAAACAAGCCATCGATGACGACCAAGGTCAGACTGGTCAGATGCTCGCTGGGTTGTTGGATTGGCCTCAGGCGACGTTTGCCAGCAAGGTGGTTGTGGATGCAGGGAAGAAGGAGGTGAATGTGACGAGGGAGATTGACGGTGGCTTGCAGGAGGTGAAGGCTAAGCTACCTCTCATTGTAACGACAGACCTTCGGTGCGTAGTGTGAACCTCGCTTCTTGTGTACCATGGCTCACCTGGTTTTACCCCCTACAGTCTGAACGGTACGTGAAGTGCTTATGTGCTCCATTGAAAGGCTAAACCTCTTCTTTCAGAACCTCGCTATGCCTCTTTACCGAACATCATGAAAGCAAAAAAGAAGCCAATAGAGAAACTGACTCCAGCGGATCTCGGCATTGACCTCACTCCTCGTATAGAGACTATCAAGGTTTCTGAACCTCCAAAACGCGTCGGCGGTGGAAAGGTGCGTTGCTCTTATTCTTCCATCATAATTACGAGCCATTCGGTGCTTACTATCACCACAGGTGGAGAATGTGGACGAGCTCATCGCGGAACTCAAGGAAGCAGGTATTACTGCTGTTAAGGCATGATCTTGTACACACAGTGTGCTCTATGGACACCGAACTATTTGGATACTTCGTACAAATGGTTGAGATGGATGCACTCTGGTATGACTCTTAACATTCCGAGGCTCGTGTTTATGACACGACCGGCTGCATGTACTTACCGTCGTGCACAACCTTGTGACCACCCGGCGCAACATCTCGTGAGTACTCTTCGGACGTGCAACTGAACTTACGCTCTTCGTACGGCCGAACGCATTGTTTCACGAGCTTTTGACCTAACCAGGTGTTTCGGACCGGGTAGACGCCGAGTGTAGTTCCGAGATCTACCTTTCTCACTGACTCGAGTGCAGCTCTTTCGAGATACTTACAAGTTGCAATCTACATGCAGCTCGATTCCGTATTATGGCTCACCGTTTAGCGGCAGAAAATCTATGGAAGTCGGCAGGATTACCAACCAGCAGAATTTCGCGCCTCAATTCGAGCCCGCAACCTGACCCAGCCGTTGACTCATCTTTTCGTCTTGGCACTGCAGCTCAGGTAAGTCTGCTCACATCATGATCTGCACTGTATTGATTGGCCATATTTACAGACTTCTATTGGTTTATCAGCTCTGAGTGCGGCTCATTTTCACGAGTTGCGCACGGGTGAACAGCAGGAGGTACAGGTCGATGCTCGACACGCTGTACTCGAGTTCAGTATGTATAGGCTAATTGTAGTGTGTTGAACGGAGTTTTGATGCACTTCTCGTAGAAAGTGAAGCGTACTACACTATGAACGACCAGCGTCCAGCCGGCGACCTATTTGACCCTCTCGCAGGAACCTACAAGACGAAAGACGACAACTGGGTGAGGATACACACCAACTTCCCTCAGTAAGCTCGCTCGTAAATCGCATCTTCACACTTCATTTTTCTGACCACCACCTACTCAGCCACCGAGAGGGTATACTCTCGATCCTGAACTGTGCAGCCACCAAAGACGAGGTGGCCTCTTCGCTCCTGCAATGGAACTCGTTCGAATTTGAAGAGGAAGCCGCACGACGGGGTATGGTGGCTACTGCATATCGGACTTTCGAGCAATGGGACGCTTCGCCTCAGGGTAAAGCTCTCGAAGGCGTTCTACCCGTTGTCATCCGCAAAGTAGCGGACGCCCCCAAGAGGGAGGTTCCTTCGCAAATGTATTCCAGACCATTGGATGGGATCAGGGTTTTGGATTTGACCCGAGTGCTTGCTGGCCCGGTGTGTGGACGAACGCTCGCTGGTACGCATAGTGATCAACTTGAATTCGTCTTCCGAAAAAGTTGTATCTCAACAGTGTCCTTTTAGCCCATGGAGCCGACGTGCTACTCGTCACGTCCCCAAAACTGCCAGACCTGCCCTTCATAGACGCAGACACATCTCGCGGAAAGCGTACAACCCAGCTGGACCTCACTTCTGAGACTGACCACAAGACGCTTGCATCGCTTGCCCGAGATGCCGACGTCTTTCTGCAAGCGTACCGTCCGGGTGGTCTTGAACAGAAGGGCTTTGGTGTGGATGATGTCGTACGGCTTAGAGAAGGCAAAGCAGTGGTCTATGCCAGCCTAAGAGCGTACGGATGGGAGGGCCCTTGGAAAGACAGGCGTGGTGTATGTCCTCTTCATTGTCTACTCACACGCATTTCTCACTTGATGTCAATCTAGTTCGATTCCTTGGTGCAAACTGCCATGGGATTCAATCACGCTGAGGTCAAGGCCTATGCGGCTTTCAAGCAAGCTGACGATGGTGACACCAAGCTGGCACCAAGAGCGTTTCCCATGCAAGCTTTGGACCACGCCGCCGGGTATCTCCTTGCATTTGGTATAAATGCAGCGCTCTGTAAAACTATCACGGTATGGTTCTTCTTGATCTCTATACTCAGGGCCGTCGTCTCATACTGGGGCTGATACAGGAAGGAGGCTCTTGGGAAGTCAGAGTGTCCCTCGCGGCAGTCGGGAATTGGATTCGTTCCCTCGGGAGACTCGAAGCGCCAGTTGGTTTCGGCCAGGGTAAACCACTTCCACCGCGGAGTATCCCGCAGGACGAGGAAATCGCTGCGGTAGCCGTGCAGTTGAACCAGTCCGTCGGTGATGAAGGCGCACAGGTGGTATCCACGAACGAACGGAAGAGGATCAGCGCAGTCGGGCATTCTGCAAAGTTAAGCAAGACTCCTGTGGGGGAGGGAGAGGCGCCAATACGACTGAATGCAAATCTTCCGCGGTGGTTGGATCGGTAGCGACGCACATCATGGTACATCCGTCTCATGATCAGACGAATATGGATGTTTTACTCGTAACGACAGAATGGTACTCAATTGTCCGACGATGTGTACAGGGAGGTATCGATGCCTTACTGCAGGCGTACATAGCATTACATATAGGCATACGGGTTACACTACAACACTAAATATGCATGGGATAGCACACGAGATAGAGTCATAAATTACCATTCAAGCTTTCGAGCGCATGTGCTGCCCTCTCAAGCAAATCGAACCACAGTCGAGTCATCTCCCTGTTTCGCTTTGCGATGCAGCCTTACCGGTGCAGGTGGTCTCAGATCATACCAATCCTGCCCGGCCAGTCGATCCTTCCGTCCATCCACTCGTCTGTCCACCGTGTCGTCCGAGTCGTCGTCATACATGCTTAGGACGTTGCCACGATCATCGTGTACCACAGCTGACTCTTGCACCATAACAGATACATCGCCGGTTGTGTGAGTGTGATGTGTACCATCGGAACGAAAGCGTGGCATGGAGCGTGTGAAAGTCTTGAGCGAGATAAGGTCCGTGTCGATTTCGCGTGAGCGGATTTGCTTGCGAAGGTGGAGAGTTATGCGAGACATCATTGCTACGGTCAATCTGGGCGTGGTTGAGGTATTGACAGAAAGAATAGTTTGAAAAATCACGTACAGGTATTCGAGTCTAGTAGAATGTTAGTCAGGTATTGTATGATGGATTATTGTAGCAATACTCACTGAGCAGTTATATTTTGTAAACCAGACGGAGCCGCCACAATCATGATCGTGAGGACAGCATTTACACTGAATATGACACTGCAAACGAGATCGTCACCAATCGTTTCGTGTTCGGATGTTCTACGCGCATAGCTTACCTGTAGTAGAGTATACCATCTCGGAGCAGCACCCGGGCGATCTTACCGGCAGTCTTCTTTCGGATGGGCCCCAGTGTCTTATACAGCGTGAGGACCAAGACGATAGTATCGTATGTGAGAGGCAACCATGCCGATGCCGATGCTGCCCATCCGCTATGGGAAGTACTAGATTGATTAGATTGTAAGCACGGGTAATCTTTAGGAACAAGCACATACACAGAGTCATCAAAGATCATCGTACAAGCTGTGATTTGTAGCGATATTATCAGGTTAGTGCGCCAATGCGGGGTACCCCGGATTGCTATATCACGCACCATGGATGCTGGTATTATGTACGACCGCTGTATGGAAACAGTATGAGAAGTGTGTACTTAGCAGCCATCAAGAATACAGGAACACCCACCGACTCCGTGGGTAAGCAACCAGGCGTTGACGCCAAGTTCGATGGCAAAGCAGATGCCCACGAAAATAACGATGAACGGCTGTCTATGGTATAGCGCCGATATCCTGGATAGAGTTGCGGAGAAATAGAGGATTGTGATTGATTAGCATTTGGAACGGGGAGGCGGCGTGATGGAGGCTGATCACACGTACCGCAACAGCATCATTAGTGCGGTGGTGTTGATACCGATCACTGTCATGCTCCCCTCGTATCGAACGTAGTGCTGGCATCTGTGGTGTGTTTGAGACGGCTGAAAGTACAGTCAGGAAGAACGATACCGACCGCTGGAGACAGAATCAGTGAATTTCATGTTTAAAATACCACTGTGAGAACTTACTTCGACTGTCCAGCTCGGGGACAAGTAGGCTGCATTAACAGGAATGGAACGCAAGTTCAGAATTATGAAGTGAGTAGCTGGAAGTGATGTTTTGCATACCAAAGAGGTTGACAATAAATCCTAAAGGCGTGAGGTATCGGTTCTAACGACGAGCATAAGGTCCTCTTGCTCAAAGTATGCAAACTGAAACACGAGCGCACCATCAGAAAAAGCACTACAACTGAAGAATAATGAGCAAAATCTTCAAGGAGATTGAAATTATACTCACGAAGTCCCTTACGCCCGCGCCAAATATACTCTACCTAGTATACAAAGCATATTATCAGCATCATAGTGTATAACAACTTAGTAGTACAATTTGAAAGAAACATACCTCGTCGGCGAACGTGACTATATGATCCCAAATCAATATCATGAAGCTTACAAAGCCCATGTACTGCACAAGAGAATGTTTAAGCAATAGAAAGACGTTTCAGCATAGTGGCCGAACTTACGACCGTCATCCGCCTGTCCACATAGAACATTAGCGCTGGACATAAATGACGACTGAGGGACTCACACTTGGGAGAGGTCAACATCGAGAGGCGGCGCGACATCGTCAGCCTTCCTCGTTACAAGGCCCAGCAGTTCGCCGAACATGATGGTTGGGAGAAGAGAGAATACACCCAGTGGCGACTGCAAGGTCGTGTACCAGTACTAGTACTACTCCAGACTCGGAATATGATTATAGGGGCCAGGCTGTCTGCCAGTGCCAAGCCTAAAATCGAGAAACTAATATCGACCACTAGCGCTGCTTGTGATCTCGCCCTTTCAATTTATGCGGTCTTTTTTGCGTGGAATTTCACCGCGGCCCAACCGCGGCGACGGTTGTGGCGTTGTTTCTGGTCAGAATCTAACTTTCCCAAGATTTCTGGAACGTAGGAGCCTGGAGGGCCCGGATCGTAGTCGTCGTGAGGGGAGATGGAGTGGGGAATGCGGGGAATAGCGCTTCGACGGAGGGGATAGCATGCCTTGCCTTCTGGACATTGGGAAGCGCAGTAGGTATATAAGTTAGGCGTCCCGCGAAAGTTTTAGTATGTTTGGTTTGGAGTAGGTTCGAGGGTTCAACGAACGCGGAGGAGCGCAGACGATTCAAATGCGTGTTGCTGGCGTTGCAAATGGTTTCAGTCATGTATCATTTCCACGCAGACCTCAGACGGTAAGTACGGAGTGCAGACGTCAGTATGTTGACTTTACGAACAATGCTCAGCGTCACTGACCGAATATGTTCACAGTGCTTGGCGTAACTTAATCTCTCCAACGTAACGTCCGGCGCCATGAAGCACCAGGCAAAGAATACGTAGAGGTGGGTTCAGCTCTACTGGCAGGCAGAATCCGGAAAACCGTGTAAGACAACGCCGCTTGTAGGCCAGTTGTTGGACGCCATCTCTGACGCCGAGCACTGCTCACGGACCCTGTTGTCCAGTTAGCTTGGCTCACCATGATCTCCGAACATCCCATCTGGAATCTGCTAGCATGTGGATGAGGTCAGTTGAACATACTGACCGTAACTATCGAACGCAAAGCTACTCGCACTTACGAAGTCGTCACTGAACTCTTGCCGTATACATATGGCGAGTTTCGACGATTAATGCTCGAAGCATCAGTAAGTCGCTCGAAGAAAGCAACTGGTCAATACGTACTTACAGATCAAGGATCCGTCGCTGCTGAGCGCTGAGCTCTTGTGACCAGGGAGTTCATGCCCCCGTTGATTAGAGCGGAGCAAAGCAGATGGGAGGTGCATCAGTATCATTCCGAGACATTGACGTTGCAGAGATGCAGATTTGCGTAGATGTAGATGTGCCGCCAATCAATAGCGCCTAGAACATATCCCAGGGATCCATGGGATCTCACGGTACCGAAGATGGAGAAACAGAGGGGTCCTGTGAGGGTATGGCAGGTAAACGAACATGGTTGTGTGGGATGAAGAAAGGCGCGTGCGATACAGCGAGTCGTGATGATTATGCAGGAGGTGGAGCGGCAAGGGAACTCACCTTGGATCTGTACCATCTGACAACCCACGGATGTCCACGCATATCATGGTAGTGCAGGGAAGTCGTTTCTCAGGATCGTACTGGAGCAGCTGGAGGAGGGGCCACTTGGTTAATGAACATCCCTTCGTGATGAGCTCTTCATTGGGGCGAGAACTTGAGGTCCACGCAAGATATGGTTAAGCTTGTGGGGCGCTTTCTCATGATTGTAAGTCGTACAGCATTATCAGTTTTGATATAGCAGTACTGACCGTTGTGGCCCCTCAGGTCTTCGAAAGGTGGAATCTCTTAGAGGGTATACATAGATTACATAAAGCTGAATGTCAGGATTATTGCAGATACAATGACAGTGACGTACTCTGGAGAGGAGAGAAGTCAAAGTCGTTGTAAATATTGGTGTGCTTGTGACCTGGAGTGCCTTGTATTGCCTATCAAAGGTCAAGGACCAGTGCGCACGACGACGATTCGAGTAGGTTACGCACTTATGATGTAATTCTATGCCACTAGTATCAGCTCTGTCTCGAGAATATCCTCAATAAAGGTATGTGGGCCTTCAAGCTTGCACCCGTCCGGCGTTGAGAACGGGCTTTAGCGGGAGGGGCGCACTGCAATCTGTCTGGCAGCGATTTCAGACAACGCGGAGCCACATTATTCTATGAGGGGTAACGTTCGTCTCGTTGATTATGGTGCAGTGACTCGGTGCCATCGCTTGAATACGGCGGGGGACTGCACTGTGGGGCAGCTTGAGATCGAGCAACTCGTCGCCCGCTCCAGCGAAGTCGTCGATAACGAATATGCCCAATGCAAGATCCAATCTCGCAGAGAATCTTGTTGGCGAGTTAAGTTTGGAGGCCATTATGGGGAATACTGCGAAAAAGGTGGTGTAGATTGCGCTTGGAACCAACTCGTTAGGGCCAATAAGAGGAGAGTTTATTTATGAACCCCCGTGGCGGGTGCAATCAACGATTCAGTTCCTTCGAGTTCCTTATCCGAACAGCTCACCCGCGGAATCTGGCATCAGAGACTATTGGTTATAATTCGAGCGATCTCAAATCTCGAAAAAATCCTTATAAGATAGGTGATATCACGGTATAGTGCCTATGGTCGTAGCATGAATCTAAGGCATCATAGGGTATATCAGTAAAGAATGCAGACGGAAAGGGATATACAATATTTCTGGGACGTGCCTTTCCAGTCCCTAAAACGAATGCAGAGGCCATTGAAGCAAGCTATTCGATATCTGCGATCACCTGGACGCGATTCGGATAGATGGTGTGGTCTTGCAGTGATTTTTCACCCTTCTTCCGCCATACGATGAAGACAGGATCAGCAACACGGACACTTGTAGTCCGGTCTATCCAGTCATACTCTGCTGGGTGTTCAATGTTGTGGCTACAATCGTCTAAGAAAGCAGAACACCATGAGATATGAAGGAGTATACATACCTCATGAGTAGATGCTGCTTTACAGTGGACTTTCTCGCTAGTTTGAATGTGGTGCAATGCGCACAGGTCCATGCGTAATATTCTTCGTGTTTCCGCAACCCGACTTGAAGGGCTTCAGCTTCTAACGGGCGTGTCAGTGCAATTTGCTGTTCCGTGGCCACTGTAAAAGACGGTGAAGGATGGCAGCGGAACCGACACTGTATATCCCATCAGTGTAACCTTTCGCTGAGGCCCGTGGCGCAGACATATACACATACCGCGGTGCGCCATTTCATAATTGGCATGCCCTCTACCGCTGGTCTGTATGTTGGACACTGCAGACGTACGTCCGCTCGGTCTAGTTCGGCCGCTGTCGCAGTTTTGACATCGAACCCACAAACATTGATGATCATCTCCAATTGCTCGGTGCCCTTTTCCCTCAGGATTTCGGGCGGCCAGATCAACGAACATGCTCGGAAATCTACGTATTCTTCTTGAAGGATGTTATAATAGTGCTGCGGCGCCCACTCTGGTTTGAGCACTTTGTATGAAGTACACTGATGATACAGTGCGTGGTGCAGGGCTTGGGTGCAGGTGCAGTGAGGGCAGGTGAAGTAGGTGGCGAGTGCGAGGTCGAATGGGTCTACAGAGTTATCTAGACCGAGCCGCTCTCGGGTAGTCATCACGAACGACTGTTTCGCGTTGTTCGCGCGTTGTTCCAAGTGGCGTGGTATGTATTCTTTGAGGAATCGTTGGAAACTATCCGCTTCGAAGTCGGCTATGTCGGGGTTGAGCCATCCATGGTAGAGCTCGGGGATGCGCAAAGCGGCATCGACAGTAGATATTTTGAGCGGGAAGTGCTCGCTGGCGATTCCTGCGAGTGTTTTCTCCAAAACGTTGAGTCGCTTTGTGAGTATAGATTTCACACGATGATACTCACGGCGTTCCCTCAGGAACTCCATAAATATGACAACGGCAGCTTTGATGTTGCCCCAAACTAAGCACATCGTTAGCGCGGCTCGGGAAATCTGTCTATAAAATACTTACTCCGAGGCGTGAGAAGCTGTGTTTTGCGAACTTCCGTTAGTCTGTCGAACTCGTAGCCGTAGTCCCAAGGGCGCGAGAGCATAAAGTCAATTTCTTCCCCGTAGCCGTCCTCTTTGAGTTTTGCGATGATACTATGAGAACACCGCGGAGGAGAGTCAGACACGCACAAAACCTTTGCTGATATATTCTGACCTTTCTCTCCTCCGTTCACGTATCTGCTCGAGCTCGGATGACCTCATGTCCTTGGCTATGTGGAAGTAATGTGACAAGTTCGGCACATCCTGGTTGCCCATGTCAGTATATGCCTGCCATATCATGCAGAAAATGAAGCGAGTCTCTGTACCTTTTCAACGTCAATAACCAGCTGCTGCCTAGAACTCAAGAACGTTGCTCGATCGTTCGGAGACGCCGCCTGCAGGGTTGAGACAAGATTCAGATATTGGGGCATATAGAAGCACTGGTGTTCTATTGCCAGTATTATCTCAGCCAAGTTTCGACGGGTGCGTATCATTGCATACCATCATCCAGGGAGGGTAGAATTGTTTCAAGACTGGGAAGTTTCGTTGGGTGCTGGACTTCACGGTCAAGTCTGGCATTGCACGGGTCGCGCCATACTCTCCTAGAATTGTGGTGAGAACGACCATACGACAAAGGGTGTACAAGTGTACCCACGAATCTTGGTAGCAAATTTTGCACAAACGAACTCGACACCGCCAATACACGTCTTGACAGTGCTGTTTGAGGCAGCCCTGAAAACGATGAATTGATCCTCGTAAGTATATGCGTCGCTATAGAAGGACGTGACTTACATGACAATGAGCCTCGAACATTAAATTCGCGTAAGCCGGTTCACTGAGGTCAGCGGGGCACGGCGGAAGCTCGGTCACTGTATGACGTGCGACCTGCCAGAATGAAGCCGACTTCCTGCTCAAGAAGAATCGGCGCAAGTCCTTCGAGATCCTTGCAAGATGCAACAAATCTCGCGGATGTAAATGACTGCAAATCTGACAGAATAAATGTCCCGGACATCAAGTCAATATATGCTATGAAGAACTCATGGGTTTTCCGCACCTCCATAATCACATCCAGAGGCATGTCTAGCATTTGTCGTAGCTTCCCACGAGGCTTATGTCTCGCTACAGCGCGTTTCTTCGCTCTTTTTGCCACTGTTGCTGTAGCTGGGTGAGCTGGAGAACCTGACGTATCTTCATGACAGTCTTCGTTGGTATTGCCAGCATCAATCGGCGATACAGATATTCCAGTGACATCTTTCGACACTTGAAGTCGTCGTGATTTACGAGGCATATTTCCCGAAGTGTCGTGGTTACACGGTGCAGAGATGCTAGAGATTACCTATGAACTTTTGAACATTGAAGGTCATGGTACGCCGTAGGCCCTTAGCGCGTACAGAATTATTGCCGGATATAGGCGCTTACTGACATCATCACTCATGACCTCGAGCTCGTTCGAACTACACGATAGACGTAAATGTAGATGGAAAAAAAAAGAAAAAAAAAAGAGCTCGTTCGAACTTTGAAGGGATTTCTGAGGTGTCCTGAGCTGGAAGTTAGGAAGAAGAAATAACAACAACTCAGACATATAAAGACGTGCTGCGCTAAGCTTTCACTGAGATCAAGTACACAAGAAGCCATAGGCTATTTGTTTCATGATCAGGGGATTACCACCGTAGCTAAGCCATCTCAAACGTACTGTGTTGCACCAAGCTTTGTTCATAGCGCTTCATTCTAGGACAATCACACATATGGGATGCGTCTTTTTATCAATCATGATGAAAGGAGGCCTGCGAGATCAATTGATATCTATTGCATCTGTTGGGTGGCAGTGCGAAAGTGAAGCCTAAACTCAGTCACTGACTCACTGGGGCACCATGTTCATATAAGCATAGCTACACCTTATACATGACAGCACTCACAGCCCGTCTTTCACCCAGCTTAGTATTCATCGGTGTTCAGTATCCGGCATGGATCGGTGCCCTGCAGAACTCCACCTCCGGATATTCTCGTTCGCGTGTACAGACGGTGGGCGTACCGGTTGCGCACTATCCCTCGTCTCCCGTCATATTCGCAACACCTCTTTCCCAGTGAGGTTCTATACAATCGAGTTGTCCGGTGTCCCCTGCATGCGACTCTTCCTCAACACGTTCAAGACGATGCCGTATCCACCTTTTGTCAGCCATCTGTTGCTCTCCGCCGATGCTCACAGATGCGAAGGGAAAGAGTGTGCTGAGGAGCACCCGTCAGGCGTTGTCATGGACATCCTCCTGGCGGTTGCGCCGACCCTTGTCTCTCTTACAGGAAGCATCCCATACAACGTACACAGACATCGCTGCGCCTCGATCGTACCAGCATCTCGAGCGCCTCACTTCCCACTCCTGCGAGATCTGAGTTGGCATGTTGACACCTCTCCGTGGATTATATGGGGAGATACAGCGACCAACTCACCTCAATTACCAAGTTTACGTCGGCTACACCTATGGGGAACACCTATCCCCCGTGACCACCTCTCGTACGTCACCGTCTTCACCAAAGCAGCGCCTCAGATGACCAACTTGCGGCTATCGGGTGTATCCGAGTTTGGAGAATTACCACACATACTTGCAGCCGCTCTCGAGCCAGGGGAGACTCAGCCCTCGACGCATGGGGCAGCTTTGCGCATCGAGCTTCCTAAGGGCCTTGAGCAGCTGATCGTCCAGAGTTCGCTCTTCGAGACGCCGCCGGGTCGTAATGGCTGGTGCGGAACAGGGGCGATTGTGCATGCGACGATGGAGCGGAATCTGCTCTACATAGCTTGGAAGCATGACAAGATGCGCATTGCGCCTGCATGCAACTACACCATCGATCACGCCAGGGAGGACTGGTACGATTCCATCGAAGGAAGGGATGGGTGTTGGAGGAATCTGCCGCGCAAGTACTTCGCCTTATGACAGATTGGAAGCGCAATCAACAGACCTTAGACGAGAGGTATTTATCCATCCATTGGGGCCAGTTTGGGTTGGCAAAGACTAGAAACTGCTTTTTGAGAGAACTTCCCCGGTGTTATGATACAATATTGTGCCTTCATAGTCTCTGTGAAGTTGGCGAGCACCCTCGTGATCTTACTGCAATCCTTTCACGCGACAAAATCAGTATTAAACGTGTAGTTAGCACATGCGGCGAAAGGCGTGCTTACATCGATCCTTCTCCCCCAACCGGCACGTACTCTACCAAGTTTCGAGAACCGTGCGTTTTTCGTAGCACAGAACTATTGCGGAAGCTGAGGGGCTCTACACACTAAACACCTTCGGTGGTGGCTGTAAATTTTAATGTGGCATCAAGTTCCAGTGTTTAATGTTAAACGTCATGTCGTACCGTGCAGATTCCTGCAGAACACCAGGGACGAAGCAGTAGGCACTGAGACACTCACCGTGACTGCAAGGATACTTACAAAGCGCATGGCACTGTTTCATACCCGGCGTGGCATAAATCTGGGACTCACTGTCGTATTTTATAAGGCCGCTTTCGGTGCGTAGTGGTGGTCGTAGAAGAAGTGGTTCACGTAGGATTGCCTCAGACTTTGGCGCGCATCGTGGTTTGTCCGCGACCGTGATCATGACCACGGACTGCCTGAGACTGCGACCAATGGTAGGTCAGATAGACAACTTCGAATTCTCAACAGCCATTCTCTCACAGTGACTCACTCCTCCCCTATAAGTAAGTAATGCGGAGACTACTTACTAGATGTAATCCTCAAGCGTAACCGCCACCGCCACTGCCGGCCCCGATGGCCACCATGGACACAATTCCACCCGAAATCCTCCTCAAGATATTCTCCTACTTATGCACAGGCATTGATGGTAACATCGAGGCAGGGTGCACACTGTCCCTCGTCTCTCGACGCTTCCACTCCGTAGCCTTCCTCATCCGATTCGAGACGATTTGCCTGAAGAGCATCGACCGTATGCGACTCTTCCTAGAGATGCTGGAGAACGCTCCTTCCACGCCGTGCATAAAGCATCTGCTCTTGTACGATGGCGGGCTCGATAAGGGACTCGAATGTGGAGACGTCAATCCAATCGAGGTTTGCGCTGCAATCATCTCCTTGGCTGCCCCCACCCTCGTCACTCTCGCCGGAGACCTTCGCACCATTGGCTTCACATACGGGCACTTGTCCTCTAACGGCACCTCCTTCCCTCATCTGCGAGACTTCAGTCTCGGCTGTCGTAACATGTCAGCGAACGAAATCATCGCCGTCCAGACTCGTTTTCCGCACATGCCGAATCTCCGTCGTCTGCACAAATTCGACGTGCTGAAGACGGAGGAACATCTCCTCGACATCAACCTCTTCACTACCCCAAAAGTGGCCCCTCTCCTCACCCATATCCGCTTCTCCAACTTCAACCTATTTCACACGCTCCCTCATATCGTCGACGTCGCTCTTAGTCGCCGGGAATCTGATTCTGAATCGTCCGAGTCGCCACTTCGCCTACCGGAGAAATTAGAGGTCCTCATAGTGCAAGGGGCTTTCATCGATAAGTTACGATATAACGACTCAGATGTGGAGGAGCAATGTAGAATTATTGACGAACTGGAGTTGATGGCGGCAGACAAATACAAAGGTGTTCTCTTTGTGGCAGGCTGGGATGATTATGAACTCGAATTCCGGGATTGTGAGGCCGATTGGAGGGAGGTTGTCGAAGGGAGTGGGGATGGCTGCTGGGATTTAGCCTTCATAGGCGAGAGCCGTAGAGAAAGTAGCCCGGAGATGCCAGTGTGTGTGTTCTGGGAGTGGTAGTGCTCTTGAATTGACTCCAAGTGGTTAGTACCGGTTAGTGGTGGATCGTCCTTTTTGACGTAGGCTGGTTTCCTCAGTAGTATCTCAGTGGGCTGTACTGTATTGTGTAAGGCGGTGGTATATGAATATTGGGCTACGGGGTGTGCCGACAGAGCTATGCTGTGTTGGTAGATAGACACAAGAACGTGTGAAGAGACAGGACCGGGCCATTCACATTGGCAAGTTGCACACCGTGAAGCAGAATGGGGGTAGTAGTAGTAGTGGTAGCGAGAAGCACAGTAGAAAGGACACAAAACACAGACCAGCGGTTGGGTGACGGTGACGAAGAACTGAGTGTGGTCACTTTAAGTTGTCACCAGCAAAAGGGATATCGAAGTGTCTCGTCTCGAGTGACCTGGCGAAGGTAGTACTACTTAGTACTTACTGTCAGGGGAGGAGAAACTTGGAATTTACCCCTCCGTCGCCTCACATATAGTAAGTAATTCCGAGTTAGACTGTCGAGTGGAACTATCCTCTACTGACGTGCGACATGCTGCATCCGGCGCGGCGGAGGAGCGTGATGATTGCCTCATCAGGTAATTCGTCGGCGGGATGCGTGGCGCTTACCAATTTCACTTGCCAGCGGCCATCCGCAACCATCTGTACAGCCTGAGAGCCTGAGTGAACTCGAAGGCGGACTGTGACGCGCATGGTTGTTTGTCTATGAACCATCATCGTGATCATGAGTAGCCGAGGGTAAGTAAGGAAGACAACTTCGCAACAGCTGACTCGGAGGCTGTGCTTTTCTGACTGTGACTCACTTCTCACTCTCCAGTGGCAGGTACTTATGAGTACTTAAAGTTACGCACGAGTAACCGCCACTGGCCTTCTCTCCGGCTTCCCTAATTCCTTGTCACAGTACTACATACCTCCAGCCATCGCGATGGACACCATCCCGCCCGAAATACTCTTCAACATCTTCTCCTACCTACGCACAGACATCTCCACCACCACCACCACCACCACAAAGGCATGCTGCACGCTGTCTCTCGTCTCTCGACGCTTCCGCTCCACAGCCTTTCTCGTTCTATACGAGACCATCTCCCTCAAGAGCGTCGGACGGATGCGCTGCTTCCTGGACATGCTCGAGAATGCTCCTTCCACGCCGATAATCAAGCACCTGTTCTTGTACGACGGTGGGTACGACTCGGACGAGGGACCCGACTACGAGAGCGGTGTCATGCCAATCGACGTGTGCACCGCAATCTTCACTCTCGCAGCCCCCACACTCATCACACTCGCAGGAGACCTTCGCACCATCGGCTTCACATACGGAGATTTACCCCGCGAAGTCTCCATCCCCCATCTGAGAGACTTCAGCCTCGGCTGTCGTAACATGTCAGCGAACGAGATCACCAATGCTCAGGCGCGTTTTCCGCCGATGCCGAATCTACGACGTTTGCACAAGTTCGACGTGTTAAAGACGGAGGAAGACATTCTCGACGTCAACCTCTTCACAACTTCCTCTAGCCTCACGCACATCCGCATCTCCAACTTCGACCTCCTATCCACACTCCCTCGTATCCTCTCCACCGCTCTCACACACCAAAAATCCTCTCACCTCCACCTCCATCTCCCAAAGAAACTAGAACGCCTCACGGTACAAGGCACCCTCCACGGCGTGTACGACTGCCTCGGCAGTCCTGAATCGGAGGAGCAGTGGAGGATTATTTGTGAGTTGCAGTCTCTAGCAGCTGAGAAAAATAGTACTAGTGGTGTTCTTTCAGTGCCTGAGTGGGGTAATTATGAGATGAGGGACTGTGAGGTTGAGTGGAGGGAGGTGGTTGATGGGGATGGGGATGGGGGAGGGGAGGGGTGTTGGAGGTTTCCGCCGCGCGAGACGTTCTCGTTGGTGGAGTATAATGCGATGGGGTGTCCGATGTTGTGTGATTGAAAGAATCCTTTCTTGAATGAAAATATGTAGATGCAGATTCAGCACTGAAGGGCCTTGCCCTAACTACCAGTGAGTGACCGACGATCCGACTTCAACTTTCGCCCTTCGAGAGAAATTAATGTATAGTTTAAGCTTGCCGTTATTTCCTTCCTTTTGTGGGAGCAGTTATACCAGCGATCATGCGAGCAAATTCGCGCCATCGAAGGCCGGGATAGGTGGTCAAGTTGGAGGATGTTGTCGCACAAAGACACCAGTCCTTTGCCTGGGAGATTGAGTCACAGACGAGAGGCATTGACAACGAGGACAACGCCAAGCCGTAGTATTAGCTAACGTCCTGAGCTTAGGTATAAATCACATTGATAATTACAGTGAATCGACAGAATTACACTCATGGCCCAGTGTACTCTGCAGGTCTGCAGTGCCCTTGAGTGTATAGTATATCAAGGCTTAAGAATCGACACTACTTACCTTGTCAGGCCCAATAATCGATCCACACTGCTTCCTCTAAATCTAGGAATGGGTGCATAAAGATAAAACGGAGTAGCCGAGGCCAGTAGAACGACTGCCAGTATCCGTCTATCAAAGTATGTCTCCCGTTGGTAAAGTTCCAGTCATGCATTGTTGGTCCGTAAAGCCGTCCGGAATGAGTTGACATTGTAGTTGGTCGGCTCGGGGCCCAGGCTCCCTGGTCCTAAACTCGATCTGTCCTAAGCCTTCCGTGAGACAGGCATATATATGCATCGCCCGCATAGACCCCTACATAACACCGAGTAAGCACCTTCAGTACAGACAAACTCGGCACCACCAATACACGCTATATACACACATCATACCCATACGATTCTGTAGACCGTAATCCTGACTAGAAGAAATCAGCTCTTCATGAGAGTGCGACGAGAGGAGGCTGTGTACACTGTACTTACGTGGTGAGGACAGCGTCGAGCATAGTACATCATGAGCACTGAAGGGGTGGGCTGGAGTGTATTCGTGGACTTGACCGAGAAAGTAATCGAGATGGAGACAAAAAATCGGAGTTCCGGTAGAGTATCGCAAGAAAATAATATACACGGTGGTATGACGGTATGGCAAGAAAATAAGATGAAGAAGGGAGCGCATGCATATGATGAGTACGCAGAAGGATATGAAGAAGGGAGCGCATACGATCCATCGAGTCACAACTCACGTGGTGACGGCGAACATGAAAGACAGAAACTGGTGTGGTGTGGTGATTATGAAGCAGCACCACCAGTCGATGACCCACTCTTAGACCTATACTTGACGATCCACGGGTGTTTCCGTACGTCGGTTAGGGGCAGGCGTTTCTCGGGGTCGTATTGAAGTAGCTGTAGAGTTACGGCGATCAGTCAGCAAATACTCAAAAAACGAAAGTGAGCGTTGACGTGAGTATATGCGTGCGTACCTTGGTGATAAGGTCCCTCGCCTCGGGTGACACTTTCGGTGGGATCTTGAGGTCCACACGGGCGATGCGTTTGTACGTTTCTACACGCCAAGTTATAACAGCAGGTAAAAGAGAAGAAAATTAAAAAATCGACCGACCATTATGCCCCCTCAAATCCTCAAACGGCGGCGCCCCACAAATAAACTCATAAGTAAGCACCCCCAACGCCCAATAATCCACCTTCTCCGAATGCTCCTTCCCCTCCACCATCTCCGGCGGCAAATAATCCAACGTCCCGCACAGCGTCGTCCTCCTATTCCCCGGGGCGTGCACGCTCCACCCAAAGTCCCCAATCTTCAACTCCCCATTAATACCCAACAATAAGTTCTCGGGTTTGATATCCCGGTGTATAACGTGCTTCCCGTGCAGATAAATCAAAGCGTCGGCCATCTGGTCGACATACCTCGCGCTCCTCTTCTCAGAGAAACATCCATGCTTCGTGAGCTGTCTATACAGCTCGCCCTTCCCCGCGAACTCCAACATCAAAAAGATGCGTTTCTCATCGTGAAAGTATCCGTACAACCGTAGCACGTTCGGGTGTCGGAGGTTCTGCTGGATCTCGATTTCGCGCCGGATTTGCTTTTCGACGCGGGAGGCGACGATCTCGGATTTGTAGAGGCATTTGAGGGCGAGGATGTAGTGTGGGGCGGTTTTGGTGCGCACCATGTAGACCCGGCCGAATTTGCCTTTTCCGAGGGGGCGACCGATGTCGAAGTCGGTGAGGTGCCATTCGCGGGTGGGGCGGAAGCTGAGGGGGATGGAGTGTTAGAGAAAGAGGTAAAGGGAGAGGAAAGAGGGGGAGGAGGACGTACCGGGCGACGCTGGAGTCGAGGGCGAGGTGCTCTGCTGCTTCTCCGTGCACCTTCTCTCCACGAGTCTCGTTATCAATCTCAAATCCCCCATCATACCGTCCAATATCGACTTTCGGCTCCTTAGCTTCTTTCTGCTCCTTGGGTTGTTTCGTTTGTGTAGTTGTCTGTTGCGGCGCAGGTGCAGGAGTCGGTTTCGTCGGTGACGCCGGTCTTGTCCCAGCTTTACTCGCTATCGAACTCGATGACGACGACGTCGCCTTCTGTATACCCGGAGGAAACGGGTTCGGCTGTGCAAATTTAGAGAGTATCTTCTGCACGTTCTGGCTCTGACTGCCCTTCTTGACGTGTCCGCTGGTTGGCTGGGGTCGTGTCGCGCCGTTCTGCTTTGCAGAGATCTCGAGGGCAGCGATCTGCCGTGTTACTGAGCCTATGGTCGCCATCGCGAGCTGCTCGCTGTGTTCGCTGACGAGATGTGTTCGGTGCGTTCGCTGGCGAGTAGGTTTCGCGGAGGGTGTGCACAAGGCAGGACAAGGCGTGGCGGCTAAAGTGCAGTCAGGTTCGATTCGAGGTTCGACTTGCCGATCTCACGATTCAGACTCCGCTGGCACGCGTCGCGTTGTGGTCACATGTGCGCGCGACGGCGTGAAAACAATCAAGTACATCACGAAAATAAACATATCGATATCTGAGAATATCAAAGTTTAGCAGCCATATCATCGTATCGCAGCCATAGCTAACCAAATCTGTCCTAAGGAATTTCGATCTGCTTAGAGCTATGTGAGATCTGCCGTGATAAAGGCTGTCACGGTGCTAGAGGGTGATAATCGTTTTCCACGGTGCGAGACGTTTCGCACCCAAGAGGATGTGTGCATTGGGCAGATCTGCATTGCCTGGCCCTGGGTTTGAATTTCGTGCGGTATTACTTATTCACGTCGTCACTGTATCAATGAAACATGCATAAAATATATTTTATATTGTGCTAGGAACATAAGAGGAAGACACTCGTAGCTGCATGAGTATATGCTACCTAAATAGAAGAGCGAGACAGGGAGAAAATGCGACACAGCGCGGGGCGACGAAAGCGTAAACATATCACCAGAAGCGAAATGAGAACGCACTAAGACCATACGCCCTACGAGAAACCCGTCGTCCGCATTCAAAGCTCCTAGGAACTATCTATAGCACACATACAAATGTAAGTCAGATTGCGGACATGAAGAGTACTGACGTACTTAGACCGTAACCCTTCTGCGGTGGATGTTGAGTAAAGCTAGTAAGCGAGCTCGACCTAATCCGGCCGAGCCTTGCTACTATAGTATGGTCATTACCGTAGATATAATCAAGACGAAACAGCTGGCTTACATCATTGCATTGAATGCCCGACATGTCGCCAGAAACTGCATATAGCGACAATGAGTTCACGCGCCGTGGTATGCAAAGATCACTCACACATGCAGCATCCAGTGACCATTTTTACGGGAGTAGCAGAGACTCTCAGAGACTACTTCAATTTCTCTGTCGCCGTTGCTGAAGCTGTTGACAAACGAACTTATAAGCAGCGCATATAGCGACTTGTGAGTGAAAACTGACCTGTATTCACGCTCATGAAGGTATTCCGTTATAACTAGCATAAGATTAGCTCCTTTGAACGAGCTGGACTTACCGTCCGTGCCCTGGCGAGCATCTGCTGCATCCTTGCCGAGCGTTGGAGAGGAGAGGAAACAGGGGCGTGTCACGGTGTGATTGGCCAGCTTCGTTATGGCGGTGACGTACCTAGATAGATCTCGTACTCAGTGCGTACGTTTTCCTGCGGATATAGTCCTCCTTCAGACTGTCCAAGGTAAGCTATTCGCAGTCGAGCACAAAACGGCGCACTGAAACGAACCAGCGATCGTCTCGTGGAGCTGTCCCAGAGGTACCTTAGACGTACGTTGAGCGTGAGTCTACAGCATACAGGCTCACTCCATCCCGTTTCGCCCAGCTCCAATGACAAGGTGTGCCGGATAATCTTGGGCAATGACGACTCGAAAGTGCACTAGCGTCGGACAGATGTTGAGCGATGGTGTAGAGAGGTCGGACGACGCAGAAGAGTTGGGGGGTCGACGCCTGTGTTCGTTCTGAAATTTAAGGAGACTGCTTGTGGTGGTTTGAGAACAAGACAGATTTGTGCGTGAAGGTAGCCATGGTGGGAGTTATATGCGCCCACGAAAACAAGGTTTCGACTCTCTGAGCGCCACCTCATCATGTGACCGCGATTTTGCGTAACGCCGCCTATACATAGCTTTGTTCGTTTCGCTCTGGGAACTGCTTCTGTACATATGTATGCACTGCTTTCATATGTATGCACGTTTATTAACATAGAATATCAAGATAGTGAACTTTTATTTACATTGACACATTGATCCGAGGTAAAATTACCCTTAAGTACACGTTTGTACTACTGTGAGGGCATGAGCAGATCACGTCCAAGCATCGCAGATCTCACATATCCATGCCATGATATTGTCCTTTTCACCGTGGCCGGCATTGCTCAGGTCAAATCAACGTGCAATGTTCAGATCAGCCGTGGAAAAGGAACGCCACAGTGGCGGGCGTTTAGCATCTGTGCGAATATCTGGCACGCCAGGTCTACCCAGATCCCGACTTGTTTATTTTCGTGATGACTAGAGACTCGAAAACTGCTCGACCCTATACAAGTTAAATACCCAAGATACGAAACATCACATATCGCGGCCACTCAATATTCAATATTCAATATTCAATATTCAAGCTCCTGGATCTGCCACATCTCCCTATACTCCCCCAACGAGAAAGTCTCCCTCGGCGAATCCGCCCAACACCCGTCCCCCTCCCCTCTCACCACCTCCCACCAATCAACCTCACAGTCCCTCCCCTCATAGTCTCCCCACTCCGGCACACACAGCACACCTTTATGTTTCTCAGCCGCCATCGCCTGTAAAGCAGCGACGAGCCGCGGCTGCAATGGGTCCTCATCTTCGAAGCCTTCGTTCAGGAGCATCCCTTGTACCATGAGCAGTTTTAGCGTCTTCGGTAAGTGGAGGGAAGAGGACTTCTGACGAGTGAGAGAGGCGTCGATTATGTGAGGAATGGTGGAAAGGAGGTCGAAGTTGGATATACGGATGTGCGTGAGACGAGGTGCGACTTCGGGGTCGGTGAAGAGGTTAACGTCGAGGAGATCTTCCTCCCTCCTGAACACGGCGAACTTGTGCAACCGCCGCAAACTCGGCATCCTCGGAAACCCCGCCTCAGCATCTTTAAGCTTGTCTGCTGACGTGTTACGACATCCGAGACTGAAGTCTCTTAGTTGAGGGAAGGTGGTGTCGGAGGGTAAGTGTCCGTATGTGAAGCCGATGGTGCGAAGGTCACCCGCGAGTGTGACCAGAGTAGGAGCAGCCAAGGAGATGATTTTTGTGCACACATCGATTGGCGTCACACCACCACTCTCGTAGTCTGGCCCCTCTTTGTCCCCGCCGTCACACAAGAACAAATGCTTTATCACAGGCCTTCCAGTCGAAGAAGCGTTCTCGAGCATCTCCAAGAAGCCGCGCATCCGTCCGACGCTCTTGAGCGCGATGACCTCAAATCGGACGAGAAAGGATATGGAGCGGAAGCGTCGGGATACGAGGGATAGTGTGCTTCCTATCGAGGAGGTGGGAGTGGTGGTGGTGGAGCGGAAGCGGCGGGATATGAGGGATAGTGTGTGTCTTGCTTCGATGGAGTCTGTGCAGAGGTGGGAGAAGATGTTGAGGAGGAGTTCGGGTGGGATTGTGTCCATCGCGATGGCCGGAAGTGGTGCTTAGCGATTAGGAGGCCCGGAGAGAAGGCCAGTGGCGGTCAGTGGTTGGTGACAACACTCATAAGTGCCTCAAGCTAAAGAGCCCGAGTGATGTCGAAAAGCACAGCCTCTGTCGAGAAGTTGTCTTCCTTACTTACCTCGGTCACGATCTACATACTTCAAGTTAAGTAGTCATGATCACAGTGAGCATGACAATTCATAGACAACTTACCTAGCCATCATGCGTACAGTCAAAGTCCACCTTCGAATGTACTGTATGATGGTTGCACATGGGCAAGCTAAATCGGTAAGCGCCACGCATCCCCGGGCGACGAATTACCCGATGAGGCAATCATATGCATCACGCTCCTCCACCGTGACTGCGCTGGATATCTATGTCGCCCGTCAGCATCAGCAGAGGCTGTTTGGACTTTCTGACCAGGAACTTGCACTAACCAGCTGGAGAATCTCGAGGGAGACAGTGTCTCAAATCGGATGAAGAAGGCTACAGAATGGAGGGGAAAGTGTGCAGCTCGTGTTGATGCATATGTAGGAGAACATTTTTCGGAGAATATCCTGAGGGGGGTTTCGTGTGTCCATGGTGGCAAGATGGACAATGGCCTGCGCAGTCACTAGTCATATTCGAACCGCTGCTACGGCACCTTCGTCAGCCCGATGGAATCTGGGTCCTCTTGAGGAGCGGACAGCGCACGCACTAGCATGCTGTACCTGTGAGAGCATTTATCAGTATATTTGACAGCTCATACACAATGTGAGAGCGTACTTACCGCGCTGCGCCAGGTCATCACGGGAGCCTCACTGGAGAAGCGATTTGAGCAGCAGCATGTAAGCCTCACATCCGCTCTATCCAATTGCTCGACAGTAGCCGTCCTCGCGTCGAACCCGCAAGCTTCAACAACTGCAGCCCCATCTTTCAGACCCCTCTGGAATAGCTGCCAGCTCCCACCCCAAGGCGGAGATGGCGCACCCCGGTCCAGAGGTAACTTGTCAATGAGCACCGATTGAATCGCCTTGGGTATCCCATCTTGGATCAATTCTTGCGGAGGCGGCGCGGGCCCGCGATAATAGGATGAACCGGTCGAGCAAGAATGTTTGGGCACCTGCTGGAAAGGGAGAACATTATTGCAGTGACTGCAGCTGAGCCACGTCACGGCTGCAAGCTCGAAGGGATCCGTGGCATCTGGGATAGAAAGCGCTCTCCTGACCATCAGGAAAAACCCTCCGCGCAAACCGACGGCTATATGCAAGCATATCATGCATACGTCATATGCGCTGTTTCCCGTTAATGCAATATAAATGCTTGAGCTGCAAACCGAAGCAAATGGTATGCCTTACTTTGCAAGTGATATGCAGCCGAAATGCGATAGGTAAGTGTGTCGTACGCGTGATATTTGCCAGGTCATATCAGGCATATGTATCAGCCAATTACATCAAAAACTGCAATTAATATTTTCGATAACCAACAAATCTAGTACCTAAATTGATATCCTACAAATATACTAGTCGAGGAGTATGTCTTCGACGCCACCGCCCGTCTGTTCGACTAAGGCAAATGCTGGATTACGCGGATGCGCCGCCGGAGAGGTGCCCACCACGTCGTTATACAATTTCTGCAAAAGTGCGTGATACTTCTCGGGGAATCGTTTTTCCATGTCCTTCAGCTGCGTGAGATTGCCATCGAATGCTTCATAATAATTGTTGCACTGGAACAGCGTCTTCGAGCCACGTTTCTGCCCTTTCAGAATGAAGTCTAAAGCAGCAAATACCTTGTGACGTTGTCAGATCAGAAGGGAAACGCAACATAGACTCGAACAATGCACTCACAAATGTGCTCGCAAGCGCCAGCAAGACTCTCGGCATCTCATAGTGGACACCATCGGGACCCTTGAACCGCTCGCGAACAGCCTTCAGGTACGATCCTCCATCCGCTTCGAAGCACGGACGTATAACGTCGCAGAAGATAGGAAGGCGGTAAGGTTTGCGTTTATCAGCCGCCCGCGGATTCTGAGGAGAGATCAGCCAAATGACAAGTTCAGTGAACATCAACGCCTACCGGGTTACCATCGGAGTCAGATTTGAACGCAAATGTATAATTATAGTCCTTCGCAAAGTGGAGGAGGTCAGCGACAATGGACTTTCGCTCATCTTCCGTAGTTCTGCCATCCTCGATGTGATATGTGGTTTTTGTGACCGCAAACGCGACATCGACCATCATTGTGCGCCACGCATGTGTTCGGTTCAACGGCTCGCAGTGATCAATGAGCACCTCGTTGATAAATTAGCGAAAGAGAACACTTACTATGTCACATAATGTACGCGCGTACGAATCCACGTCGTGGATCCGGTCTTCGAGTTCAAGGTCCTCTAGACTGAATGCGGCGGCGCCCAGGGTGTCGCGGATCCAGCCTCTTGGCAGATCTTCGCCCGATGGGAGTGCGTAATCCTCTTGTGTGCAGAATCCGTAGAAGATGCCCAACAATGCCTGCCGTAAGGCTGCTTGCACACGCGGTTTCTGTGCCTTCAGCTGGATACGGCCGTTCTTCAACTCCGAGTATACCACATCTGTGTCAGCTGGATAGGTCGTCAAGGTAACTTGGACTGGCGGCGGTGGAGGTTGATTAGTATGGGCTTGTTCATGAGTTTCGTCCTGGTGGTGCGGGACAGTGATGAGGGGAATCTATGTGTGCTATGAGGCCTGGTAGACGAGCAGAGAGCTGTGACCTTACCTCAGCTGCAAGTTTCTTGGCTAACCGAGAGTGGCGCTTCTCTGTTGTATCATCTTGGTCTTCATCCATCGGGTCATCATCGTTATCAAACTCCTGCGCTTCGTCGTCAGCGCTATCGTTGTCCGAAGAGTCGTCACCTGAGCCTGGGTTAAGGTCTGTGTTTCGAGCTGAACGGGTAGTGTGCTGGGTTACCACAGTCACACCCCGTTGCTGGTCTACTTGCACAGTCAGCGAGTGAACTACTGGGACACTAGTCGTCGCACGTAGTACGTACCGCGATGGGTCAACTGATTGGAGCGAGGAGGTGGACTTTCCGTCGAATGTAGTACAGTTTGAACGGGAGGAGGGATATCTGTAATAGCGTTATAGAAGTGGTTGCTATGCATTGATGTCAGTGATCGTACCTTGTGATTGTCTATTACCACGGCCGATAGTTTGTCGTCCGGCACGGGGTGCGCGCCTGGCAGACACCTTGGTAGGTGGTGCACTGGCTGCGTCGGAGTCGTCAGTAGACCGTGTACGCTTCGGGTGTCTTCGAGCCATGAAGGGACAGGACCAGTAGCTTGTTGTAGAAGGGATAAGTGATAAATGAATGAGAGATGGGGGTTTTCGTGAAAGGGCGAGTGAGTCTTTAAATGGTCGCAGGCGGGGGCGCGGCTCGGTCGGCACTTCATGGCCTGAGTCCCGACTCCCGACATCCGGCTGAAGAATTGAGTCAATAAATCAAAATATTCTAAGGTCCGATAAGAGCGAGGAACTCACTACAGTACCACTCCCAAGCCCACTCGACTTCTACGTACTTTCGTTTGCATTCAGACGTCCAACATATCCTAGTATGGCGCGCTTCCGAGCCCGAAAACGTCAGCAAAAGTCAAGGAAGGGAAGTGGAAATGTAGTCACCTGCCCTAGTTGCGGCCGTGAGTGCCGAGGGGAGCAGGGCTATGCAGCCCACCTAGGTCGTACCAGCAATCCAGGCTGTACTGCGCTTCGAGATGAGATGTACGCAAGTGGAAGGAGCACGGCAAAGGGTAAGTGGACAATCTCGATTTACGAAGCAAGTTCACCGACTTACAATGGTCATGCATATACGCTCTACAGAGCAGCTCTTTCCTATGTTTCAAGGGGACTTTTTCGGAAGCAACTACGTCGAAGATGATTTTGGCTGGAGGGATGTTGACGCGAGTAACTTGGACGAGAACGACGACAGAGAGAAGCGCTCGGACTTAGACGATGCGATGTCTGTTGACGAGCAGAGCACAGGCGTAGCAGCTAGCATGGCGATAGATGTTGATGACGAGCCAGAGGAGATAGATGGTGATGATGAGGAGGTTGTTGAGGCATCAGTGGGAGAGCAAGCTGATGAGCGATCTTCTCCTGTCATTGAGAAGTTTGGTGGTCGTGCCGGCGAGCCTGTCATCTCACCGGAGATTACCACTGTCAACGTCGCGTACGAGGCCTCCCTAGGCTCTTCCTTAAGCACCGAAAATCCATACGCCCCATTCACGTCGAAGTTGGACTGGGAGTTTGCGAAGTGGGCGAAGTTAAGGGGACCTAGCGAAACGTCATTGACTGAGCTACTTGGTATCGATGATGTGAGTAATTCCATATATTGTCTGCACACATTCAACTGATTCCTCGTCAATTAGGTCAAAGATAGACTTGAACTCTCGTACAAGAACGCTCACCAGCTGGATCGGTTACTCGACGGGCTTCCGTCAACACGTCCGAGTTTCGTCCGGGGCGAGGTGAAAGTAAAGGATAAGACCTTCGATTTCTACTTCCGCGACATCATCCAGTGTATCAGGGCGTTGTTCAGCGATCCTGAATTCGCGCCGCATCTCGTGTTTGTTCCGGAACGCCATTATGTCGATCAGGGCCGTACTCAGCGATTATACCACGATATGCACACTGGTGACTGGTGGTGGACGACGCAGGTGGGTAAATTTGTCTACAAACTCGAAGTAATGAGTCATGATACTTACTTTACAGACCGAGTTGGAGAAGAAACACCCTGGTGCTACGATCATTCCTGTCATTATATCATCAGACAAAACACAACTCACGCTTTTTCGTAACAAGTCCGCATACCCTGTATACATCACTATCGGCAACCTTCCAAAGGCAATACGAAGAAAGAGCTCACGACATGGGCAAATCCTTCTTGGCTATCTTCCCGCTGAGCACTTTGATCACATCACGAACAAGGCAGAACGTCGGCGAGCAGTGTCCCTGGTCTTTCATGCCTGTATGCGGATTATGGTAGAGCCTCTAACGAAGGCTGGCAACGACGGGGTCTTGCTTGCTAGCGGAGATGGAGTACGCCGCCGCTGTCATCCAATCTTCTCGAACTATGTCGCGGACTACCCCGAACAGCTGTTAGTAACCTTGACAAGTAAAGGTGAATGCCCTACCTGCCCTATCCCGACCAACCAGCTGCATTCAGGTCAAGTACTCGCTCCTCGCGACCTGCAGCCTATCTTGGATGCTCTTAGGACAGTCGACGAGGGGTTGGCGGAGTTCATCGAGGCGTGCGAGAATGTCGGTATTAAAGCGATCCCTCATCCATTCTGGGAGAAGCTTCCGTATGCGCACATCTATCGCTCCATAACACCTGACATCCTACATCAGCTGTATCAGGGCCTGATCAAGCACCTTCTGAATTGGCTTACCCGCGTCTTTGGTGCTGCAGAGCTCGATGCACGCTGTCAAGCTCTTCCGAAGAACCACAATGTCCGCCTATTTCACAGTGGAATCTCGAAGCTGCAGCGTGTATCAGGTACCGAACACGCTCATATCTCCCAGATTATCCTCGGGCTCATCGCCGACCTCAACCTACCTGACGGACTGTCGTCTGCGCGTCTCGTGAGAGCTGTCCGTGCCTTACTTGACTTCTTACATCTTGCTCGACTTCCACAGCATACCACGGACTCCTTGGCCGACCTTGATGAGGCATGGCGTAGATGGCACGAAAACAAGACCGGGATTCCGAACACCAGCTTCAACTTCCCGAAGGCCCACAACCCCGGCCACTACACGTACTACATACGGCTTTTTGGGACCACCGACAACTACAACACTGAGAACACTGAGCGACTACATATTGATCTCGCAAAGGATGCTTACCGTTCCACCAACCATCGAGACGAGTTCAGTCAAATGACTCGTTGGATCGAACGTCGAGAGAAGATCTGGAGGCACGATCAGTACATCCGGTATCGCCTTCCACCCTCTGTCCCACCTGTCGTCGCACGCCCACACATCGTCGTAGCAAAGACACCGAACGAGCGGGCTGTCTCGCTCGATAACCTTGCAAACGATTATGGCGCCCCGGAGATCATAACCGCACTGGCCGAGTTTGCTGCGAAAGCTCGTCTAGGCCCTGGCGCTACGCGAAATCAGCTGCAGAACACTGCCAACCAAGTTCATGTACCAAGGCTTCACCTACCGACTTTCTTCAACATCAAGATCACGCATCCTCCCTTGGATAAATACGGAGACGCGCAGAGCACTACAGAGATCGTGCATGTGCATCCGGCACGTTTGGATACACGCGGTCGACGTGTTGAGGGCAGGTTCGATACGGTCATGGTTGGTATAAGGGAGAACACGTCGAGTGAATCAGTTCCAGGTACGCACATCGATTGTACTGTTGCGCGATGTGAGCTTACCTTTACTGGCAAGATCTGCGTGTTGCGCAGGTTCGCGCCGTATTTTCATTAACGGAGACACAGCGCCAGGACCTTTTCGGGGCCTCTCACGTCAACATTCCCTCCCACCTGGCATATGTCGAGTGGTTCTCTAAATTCACCAATATCCCCGACCCTCGCCACGGATTATTCAAGGTGAAGCGGTCGTACGAGCGCAACGAACAATACCGCCTCGCAGAGATCATTCCCGTTAACAGGATCAAATGCGGCATACAGTTGTTTCCCCAGTTCGGTTCCAACCCCGTTTCCCCAGACTGGTCCTCAGACAACGTCCTCGAGCTGTGCGATGACTTTTACGCCAATCCATTTACCAGTGATTGTACATACTTGCTATTCCGTAGCTCAAAATAGCTTACTTTCGTGCACTAATCTCTCATTCCAAGGGTGTATACTAAGTTTGTAGCTCTAAATACATGGTATGTTCTCCTATGCCATGATTCTCATCGTTTTCTAAGCTTCCGCTTACCCGTTCGCCACTTCGGCGCACTCTAGGCTTCCGTATGCGACGTTGCATATAATATGCATCATATGCGAGCGTTAAGCGCCCGATATGCGTCGTTAGCCTCATATGCCTTCGATATGCGCGGAGGGGTTTTCCTGATGACCATGGTGCGCAGCGCGTTTTGTACACGCTCTTCACGTGTACTCACGTAAGGCGGCACTACCTCATGAAGAAACTCGGTGAACTTTCTAGCATCGAATTCTGTGGCTTCTCGGTCAAGAAATTCGTAGACACCTGGGACACAGAGAACGACTTCGAGTGAGGTCTGTGAAGGTGGTGGCGGTATCTTCGATATACTCGGAGACATACGCAAGTCTTCTGAATAAGACAGCCTTCTTGGCTTCGAATAAGCGTTCTTTCCTAATACCTTGCATCGTTTTGATAAGACCGTCCTTGATGGTATTCCATACTGAACGATAGGAGGTTAGCACCAAGACGCAGGAACGTAGAGAAAAGCGGCTTACTGCCAGATGTCAGAGGACGTGGCTGGTCTACTGCGGAACTTTTCTGGAAGCGTTGGTACGCGCCGGGCTGACGTTTTTTCATATAGGAGAGCTCCTCCTCGTACCCTGCCTCCTTGAGCCGCTTGGTTATCCTGAAATGGATGTGAGAGTTATTGTTAGTAGGTTGTATAACAGATCATAATGGCACGAACGCTTCTTTCCGCGCAGCTTGCCACTCCTCTGCTTTCGTCTGGCGCGAGGATTTGGCTGTGCGAGTATATTGCCAAATAGCTATCGCGGTCTAGTCAAATGCTAAATGAGTAACATGTATTCGACAAAGCCAAGTTCAGAGAGGGTCACCGTCACTCGTATCGCCAATAGCTTTTCCGTCCTGGCTAAGAAGGCTTCTCGCTCATCGACAGGTGTCTTCTTCAAAGTCGCCAAAAACTCGATAAATTCCGGCTTATATAGCCTGATTTTATCTATGAAGCCGAAATTATACGCTGTGACTGGCTGCATAGACACTAATGAACGCAACCTACATCGAAGGACGCGGACAATGGGGATGAGGTCTGCAAGTTGACGAGGTTTGACCATATCCATAGCGGCTTTGACACGTCCGGATGCCTCAAGTTTGATTTCCCTTTGATATCCTGTTCAGCAGGTACGAAAGAACAGTGTGACTCAACGACATACCGGGCCTTCCTGCATCTGCTACATAGTCGCATCATGAACATCACATACACGTCAACGCAGTCCTCCTTCCCACACACCTAACAGGAATCAGAAAAAAGCCTGCGAGTTCATCATGTGTATTCTTACTCACACTGCAGCAGTCAAGGTTGAATACAAAATCAATGTACGCAGGTTCGCTGGTACCCTCGGGGCACGGTGGGAGACCGTCAAGGTTACGCAGTACGCTCTTCCAAAGTAATAACATTCGACGACTCATAAACAGCTCTCGAAGGCTTTTGGAAGTTCTCGCAAGATGCAAGAGGTCCTGAGGGTGCAAATAACCACAAATCTATCGATGGAGAAGCGGATGGACACCACGTTGCAATCAAAGATTTCTTGGTGCTCGACATGGTGGTGTACTTACCTCCAATACCACATCCATGGGCATATCAAGCATCTGATGCAGCTTTCCATTTCGCTTCAGAGCACTAGAAGCTCCTTTGGGAAATACTTTCTTGGTAGGAGGCTCTTGCACCTCAAGCTCACTGGCATCGTCGGGCGAGGTGGCGTGACCACTAGGGGCTAGCGGACTACCCATGCATCGCCGCTTGATTCTCTCAGACCTCCGCGACATATCCTGAAGCGTAACGGAAAGAATTAACAAACGATAAAGACAGAGTCCCGGAGGTTGGTGAGCCTGAGGTTGCCACTGAGTTCGCGTGGCACGCACGTCTGGCTTAATGAGTGTCACGTGTGCGTGAGATGTAGTAGCGCCTGCTAGTGATCTCGTCGGATGACGGTGTATCGACTACCACCAGGACGTTCAGACTAATGACCTATTGAAGGTAAGCGGATATTTTAAAAACGGACCACCACCGTAATTAGCGCACCTTGTCTTCCAAGGACTGTTTGATACTGTATACGTGATTCCGTACTATTTGCCCTCAAAAATGTTTACTGATGCTTAGATCGCTTCAAAAGGAACTCGGACGAACAGACTCGTCGGTGAGCTTGACAAGGCCAACGTAAATGTCCCCGGTGATACCCGCTCCAAGCAGCTTTATGTAAGTGAGCTCTCCACTTACCGGCACTAACCACTTATATAGTCCCAAGTGCATTTCGCACCACCTTTCCTCACAACGCTCACCACTATTATGGCCTCCAAGCTCGCCGACGAGACTCTCTGCGAAATATTCAGCATCGCGTTCCACCTAGCTGTCATTGACGGATTCGCGCGAGTTCGAGAAGCTGCTCCGTGCTACGATCCATTCAACCTCGAGCGACCTCGTAACGTGGTTCGCGTGTGCAAACGATGGCATCGAATCGCGACGCCGTATCTCTACGAGAGTATCGAGATCAAGTCGGATTGGGCGATGCAGAGACTGGCCGAGACGCTAGAAAATAACCCAGACTATGGACGCTTCATTCGAAACCTCTGCGTAAACGGAGCATACGCGCAGCATCTGCACACCGTAGCGAAGATGGCGCCAAACGTGCGCGTATTGGGTCTGCAGGCCAAGATCGCTTCGAGGGACTCGAATGCGGGCCTGTCGAAGGCGTTAGCTCTGCTAAATCCGACAGAGGTATGGTTATACCAGATGCGTAACTGCAATGATAACCAGAAGTCAATGGGAAACGTCACCAAGATATTTGGGGCAATGCAGACTAAGTGGACGTCGCTTGTAAGTCGAAGAATTCAACAGACCACCGTCAAGCTACTCACACCCTTCTTTCAGAGAAAGGTCACTTTTATTAGCAAGATGCTCGAGCCGCTGGTCATTACATCGATGTTATCCCGATGCCTTCCACGGATCTCCACGTTGTCCGAAATTGCGGCAGACAGGTGGACGCTGCTCTTTTGGCTTAACGATCGCGACTTCCACGACCTGCTGAAGCGGTCTCACATCAAGAAGATCTGGTGTATTGGACCGCAAGGTTGCCTCGATCAGGATATCAAAGAGCAAAACATGCAGGTCCCGTCGCATGTGAAGAAAATGATTCATTACGAGGAGAAAGAGAACATGTGGCATGGAACGTGAGTGCTATGGTGCGCAGGTATTCATTGAAGCTCTCTTTGACTCACATTCTCCGCTGGTGAATAGATACAAGGAAGGCATAGCGGCAGCGAGGAATATGATTGACGCTGCTCGATGCTGAGGCACACTGGGTGATATGCTGTAGACTTCCGTAAGTTTGCTGGATGAGTTCGTTCAAGTTGCTGCTTTGAACTCACTAATTGAACGGTAATTAGCATGATAGTCACTGGTCCGACCTTCTTCTTCTTCTCCGGCGTTGGGTCATATGCGCATCAAACATTTCCAGCCCTTCTTGCGCAGGAACATTTTCCAGGATCGCTGGTAATCTCCAACAGCCATCTCCTCCGGTGATTACATCGTACCAATCCGTTATGCAGTCCGTGATTTCGTAATGATAGTTGGGTGCCACGATTACCTTCTCTTGTTCCTCCGCCAACTTCAATAAGTCTACCTGTAGCATCTCGTGCATCATACCAATGAATCCACCAATTGAGGAGGCGGTCTGAAGGATGAGTTGTTCGACGCCCGCTGGTATCTGGAATACCGGATTCTCGCCTTCTGTCCTACCAAACCAAGGATGTGGGTTCTCTGTGCCTACTCTCAAACCGGTTTCGAGTATGTAGGGTATCTGAGTCCATTGTCCCGCATCTGACAACCGTATGTCTGTCAGTCTTGGTGCGCATTTTGTAATAAGAGCACGAATAAAATGCACGACGTCCTCTCGAGCGAGACCGCCCCAAAGGTGCAACCGACGGAGGCTCGGAAAGTGAGGTAAGTTAGCCATAGCTTCCTCTACATAACCGGCGGTTTGCCCCCTGCCAGGGGTGCCCCTCAAGCTCAGGTCTCGCAGAAGCGGGAAACAATCAACTCTCGGGATGACGGAAGAAAAGCCGTGTTCGTGCGTGATGAATCGCACGCTTCCTGCAAGTGTGACCAGGGAGGGTGCAACGTTAGACATTATGGATACAACGACAGCCAAGGGGTTCTCCCCGAGATCCCTTCGTCCTTCATACCCATTGTCGTATAGGAGCAGATGGCTGACCATAATCCTAGGGGTTTTCGCTTCGAGCATGCTGAGAAATGAACGCATCCGCGGAACGCCATGCAATGCAACTGTGTGGAATCTCGCGGGAGCCGAAGTGGCATGGATATGGCGAGAGACCAGCGACAGCGCGCAGCCAGTGCGTCCGCCATCGGTACAGGCAAACAAGAATATCTTCAGATGCAGTTCTGCTGGACAACGATCCATGCCGTCTGATAAGGACTGATCGCGAGGTGATATGCGATTGGTATGACTTGAATGGCTTCACACTGTAAGTAAAGAAATGAATATAGCTCCAGTCTATTCCAGTCACGATAATGGGCTCTACAACATACCGTGACAAAGTCAAGAGACGGTGCTTATGTCCGAAATGTGAGTTTGTATTCGGGCGATAAGTAACTGAAAACACATGTGAGTGGCTGTGTACATGTGTGACGTCACGCGCCTAGCTCCTCTGTGCTCCAGGCTGAATGCAATCTCGAATTTATTGCCAAAACATATTTAGTCTCGCGCAACCGGCCACCTATCTCTCTTCCCTACCACCACCATCCCTTTACCCAATATCCCTCACCATGTCTACGTACGACGTTCACGTTGCAGGCATCGCTCCTGCCACCACACAGCAGCATCTCCAAGACTTCTTTACGTTCGTACCTCTCCGTTATCAGTTTCTGAGCTTAGCTGACAGCTTAATCATGCAGCTTCTGCGGTAAAATCACCTCAGTCGACTTCAATGAATCATCTCGCACCGCTACCATTCACTTCGAGAAGCCCTCGGCGGCGAAGACCGCCCTCATGCTCAACGGCGGTACTCTCGATGGAGAGACACTCTCCGTGACATCCCCAACCGAACACCACGACCAAGAAACGCACGAATCAATTCACGAGAAGCCCATCGATCAGACCGACAAGCCTCGCGCGGGCATCGCTGCTGAGTACCTCGCCAAAGGCTACAAGCTCTCCGACCAGGTCCTTCAGCGTGCCATCGAGCTGGACAAGCAGCGGGGCATCAGCCAGCGTTTCCTCGACTACCTCCACAGTCTGGACTCGACTCTGGGCCAGAAGGCACTTGGTCCGGAGAAGACGATCTCTGGATTGGTCGCGGAGAAGGTCGGCCAGGCACATGCACAGGCCAAGTCTATCGATGAGCAGAAAGGGATCACCTCGAAAGCTGGTGATGTACGTTTCCTAATCTGATCTGATATATGTCAAAGTAATGATTGTGCTAATTGTGGCCTTTTGATATAGTATTACTCTCGCGCTCTTTCGTCTCCCTTTGGCCAGAAGGTGCTGTCGTTCTATACGAGCACCTCCAAGCAAGTCCTCGACATCCACGAAGAAGCTCGTCGCATCGCTGCACAGCATCCCACCGACACGCCTGTGTCCACCGGCACGGGCACTGTTGCTCCCCCCGTCGACCCCGCAGTTCACACCACGGAGAAGCCTCTTGGTGCAGACGAGACGGGCGCCAAGACGACCGAAGCTCCGACTGCATTGTAAAGTAACGGACCAACTAAAGTCGAATGTGTAGAACTACGAAGTAACGGGTTGGATTGTACCTATGATACGTTGGAGTCACTTTGATTCATGCCAGTGACGCAAGGGCAAAATATGTCTAATGTATTCTGTATACTGTAGTACTCGTGATGTAAATTGATCAGCCGATCTATCGAGAAGTCGTCGAGATGAAGCGGTGGAGTTGTGACCTGCCCAAATAGGCAATCATGGAGCCAGTCGTCCACTGTGTGTCAGCGTAGTTCGATGGAGCGCGTTATGTATGTATTTATACCGAGCTCGCGCAAGTGTACGCTCTGCAGATTCATGCTGCAGAGGCATGATACGCGGGAACTTGACGACGCCTGAAAGTCTTCTAAATACATTATCGGCTGCGAGCGAAGGGTAGAAGTTCGTACAAGGCTTTGATTAAGCAATCATGATGTAGTATACTTGCCTCACCATATCCTGCGTTTATCTGCAGTTATACGGGTGCTCCAAATCGCATCTATCTATGTCAATCCAGAACCTAGATCTAACTAAGATCCTGAGCCAGCGAAAGTTGAACGTTTCTCCTCTGCCTTAGGGAGACTACAATTTTGGTCAGTGGCTGATCAGATGCACCATTCCGCTTCTTCTCTTTTATCATTTCCTCATGCAGAACGGTGAAATTAGTCTTCCTTGGGGGCTTCCTCCAACCGCCATCACCCCCACCAATCACATTCCACTAATTCTCTAAGCAGTCAGGAGTTCGTCGCAGAGATGGGCAGACACTTGAGATCATTATATCTGCGTATATCCTTGGCCATAGATGAGACCGGCACGTATATACAATTTTTACTGCGAGCACCGTGCAAAGGGGCAATTGGACAAGTTTCAGTGGTTTTGTACACGTACATCTAAAGCAGTATATCCGAGTCAATCTCGTGCATCCAATTGCAGTGATACGGATGCTCGCAGGTATCTATGATCAGTCTCTTCAATCGAACAGTCCAGATGGCTTGACATACATACCACGTTGCTTATACTCGTCCTACTCGTCCTCCTCTTGCTCAGACAGCACAGTAGAAGTCGTCTGCTGTGGTGGCACCCTCCAACATCCATCTCCATACTCTCCATCAGCAATCACCTCCAGCCAATCCCTCAAACAGTCACTGTACCAATAGTTACACGCAGGTAACAGTACTACCACCTTCTTGTGCTCTGCAGCGAATTTCGATAGGCGGGTAATCATGGCGTTATACCTGAGTATACCTACGATGCCCCAAATCCCCTCGGCGATGCCCACAGGCTGCATGAAAAGCTTGTCCAAGTGTTGTGGAAGCTTGACCTCTAAACCTTCATCGTCTGTCCAATTTTGTGCCGTTTTGTGCCCGAAGTCTCCACAATTTCGTTTGAGGGCAACGTCAAGCATACGAGGAAGATCCGATCCACTAAGCAGTTCCGACAATCGTATCTTCGACAGTTTGGGTGCCACCGCCGTAAATGCACTGATGAGGTCCTCAGTCTTCGTCGGCAGACACCTGCTTTCCGACATGTGCAGCCGATGCAAATTCGGTAACGAAGGAAGGTCGACGCTTCTGGGAAAGAAGGGGTACGTAGAGCTAACAACACTTAAGCTGAGATCTCGCAGTCGCGCAAAATGAACTCCAGGGGGTAACACAGATGTGTATGTGGCGCCGATGCCCCGCACATCACCAGCGAGACTAACGAGAGAGGGTGCCACTGCCGACATGATAGATATGACCACATCTAGCAGGTCCTCTCCCCAATGATACCGTGCCTCGTATCCACCGTCGAATAGGAACAAGTGGCGGACAGTAGGCGGGTGCAGCTCGTACTCGTCACCAAGCAGCCTCTCGAAATGGCGCATATGAGGAACGGAGTGTAACGCGACTGTGTGGAATCGTACAGGCTCAGATGCCGTTCGCATGGCGTGAGAGACGAGGGAGAGTGCGCAGCCGATGCGTCCACCATCCGTGCATGCGAGCGTGAATATTCTGAGGAGTATTTCGGCGGGACAACGGTCCATGAAGCCTGGAGTGCCTCAGTACTGTTGGTTGCGGGAGATAATGTGACGGTTAGATGGTGCAGGGGGTCCGCGGTGAAAGGATGTACGTACCAAGTGTGGTATATATACCTGTGAGTCACGTTTACCGCTCTTCTTGATGCACAGCGGCATAGGCCGGACGTGGTGTTTCTCTAAAGTTAGGCAGGTGGCTGAGCTTGATAACATACTTCTCGTATTTCGCGTGTGATGAAGCATATCGATACAATAATGGAAAGGACAAACATCAAGGACTCACCGTACCTTGAAGGCCAATGAGCCTCCGCCCCTAAGCATAAGGCATCTCGTAACCACGTCGTAGTCTTGCAAGACGTTTAATAAATTATGAAAACAACTCCATTAATGTCTACGCAACAGGAGGTTTTGTATATAATGCGTGTCCCTGATTCTAACATATGAGCCACACCCCTCGCAGATAACGACAACAGCATCATACCTCTAGTAGAGCAATGATGACGTGTCTGCGCGCAGACGGTTGTAGTCAAGAAGACCATCGATAGGACCAACGGCGGCAAGAGAGAACTATGTAAGTTTGACTCAGTACGTGAAAGCGATGTGCATTTAGTCAATGGAACACTTACGTCCTGATCCCAGAGGTACTTCTGAGCAGTACGCTTGATGTCATCAACGCTGACGGCGTCAACAGCGTTCTCGATCTGCTGAGGAGTCAAGCGGCGACCGCTGGTGACGAGCTGTCTGCCGATATCCTCGGCGATAGCAGTCGTACCGTCCAGACTGAGCAGAAGGCTGGCCTTCAGCTGGCTCTTGGCACGCTCGACCTCAACTTCAGTGGGACCAATCGACAAACGGGTCCACTCCTTGAGTGTGAAGTGAGCCAAATCGTCGAGGTTGATCAGGTTCTCTGAGACGAGGTAGATACCCCAGAGACCGGTGTCAGAGTAGGATGTAGAGAATGAGAGGAAGCTGTTGGCGAGGTTGTTGGAGGATACGATGTGGGAGAGGCGGGAGGATGTCAGCGAGGCAGCGCCGAGAGACCTGTCCCAGTTGCCGATGATGGACTGCATCACGAGAAGAGGGAAGTAGTCAGGAGAGCTCCAGCCCGCACCCTCGAAGGCGATAGCGATGTGGGCGGCGGGGAGGTTGTCGTCACGAATACGGACTTCGGAACCAACGAAGTTGGTCTTCGGGTGGGCTAGACGGCCGAGGGGGATGGGGTTAGAGGAAACGGGGAGGTTAGAGAAGTGCTTCTCGGCGAGCTTGACGAGCTCAGCGTGGTCAACACCTCCGGCACCGACGAGAACCATACGGTCAGCAGTGTAGTTGGTCTTGATATACGAGTCGAGGTCGTCACGGTTGATGGAGAGGATGTTCTCCTTAGGACCGAGGATGGTGCGACCAAGAGCTTGACCTGTAAAGGGGTTTAGAGACGCATTGAAGCGGAAGTCCGCATTACTTACGCTGGAAAGCAACTGCGTGCAAATGATCGAAGACAACCTCCTCCAGCTGCTTGTCAACCTCCTGCTGCTCGCGAAGGATAACGTCACGCTCCCGCTCGATAGCAGACTTGTCCAGCTTCGAGTTCTGGAGAATGTCGCTGATGATGTCAACGGCTTGAGGGACGTCTTTTCGGAAGCTCTTCGCGTAGTAGACAGTCTGCTCGCGGGAGGTGTAAGCGTTGAGGTGAGCACCAAGGTTCTCAACCTCGAGCTCCAAAGCGTGCTGGCTACGCTTGTTGGTGCCCTTGAAAGCCATATGTTCAAGGAAGTGTGCGGTTCCGCTGGTCTTGTCGGTTTCCGCCCGGGAACCAGCATCTATCCAGACACCGACGGTGGCAGTTTCAGCGTGAGGATGCGACTCCGTTGCCACAGTAAGACCGTTGGGAAGGGTAGTGAGTTGGGTTATGGGGCTGTTTGCGACAGTCGCAAACGACCTCCATGGTCGGACAGACCGCTGAAAGCTTTCCGTCAGATGGTGGTGTTGGTTTCGTACATGCTTAAAGGCGCACCTGTGGACGCGCGGTACGTAACACACGCGAGAGCGAAGTCGAAAGTGTCCTCGAGGCCATTGAGCTCGTTGTGGAAAGCGTTGACGAATTATTGCCCGCCGACTTTGCGTGAACACCCGACACGGCAAAGCCCGAGTTTATTTGAACTCCGCTCGAATAACGTAAATTGTCCAATTTGATTGGTCATAGTTCTACTCTTGACTGCTCATAATCGTGCTCCTCAAAAATCACGTCTTGACACCTCACGTACGGATAGCTATCATGAAAAGACTTTGGGAAATATTAGGCCGTAATTTAGCTACAAACGATGGACATGGAAGCTCCTTGTTCTCGGCGCTTACTGTTGCGCTTTACAACACTTTACATTTCTCGTTATATGTACACAGCTACACTATGAGATGTTACGTTCTCAGACCTAGGTTACTTGAGAGCAACCATATCACTGAAGTCATCTGCCGCAAAAACTCCATCATCTAAAGGCGCAAGTTGGGTAAGTCGAGAGGCGGCGAGCCCGGGTCTACGCTCGTGCAACCGGAGTAAAACGGCAACGATTACCGAAAAAGGAGCGAACCCCCTCATCACACCCCCTCCCCGCGCCTCAGTGTGGTGCGACGTTTCTTTATCCTCAACATCGACGCCGACAGTGACCAACGAGAGTCCAACGTTGACAAGACTAAGAAAATCGACCATCGCTGCTGGTTTCTCAGCGTAAACTGCCAAAATGTCTCAAAGCTACTTCTCAGCCAGGACTGTTTCGTCGCCATCTCCTCTCCAGACTCAATTTGAACCGTCGACCGTGCATGGAGAGAAGTCGCAAGGCATAAGCGAGGATGCGCAAGGACTGTTCCTTCTGCAAAGGGATAGGTGAGCTCCATGATTGCTTCTCATTGCCGTTCATATGAGCACAGTCGCTTACGTGAAAATGAAGTCTGCTGGACGCAATGGACCGCACGAAGTCTCTGCTCAGCGACTTGCGCAAGTTCAGCAAGGAGTCATGGGTAGTCAAGTATCCTCAGCTAAGCCAACATCAGCCTGAGGAGCATTCAGAGGAGCCGTCTTCGTCCACCAAGGCTGCGCGCAGGAAAAGCGCCAGGCGGTCGCTCTCCTTCGCAGACGACCCTACATTCCAGACCGACGTCGTCGTTAACCCTCCCAGGAAGGGTCTCTCGCGCTCAGTAACTCTTTCGACTATCACAGATGAAACCGCTGAACCCGCTGGAGACGAGGAGGAAGATCGCCTGGTGACTGACTCTGAGGCGCACGACTTCCGCGTTTTCCGTCTGGACCTGAAGCTCGGCCCGCATGGATCATCAACATCCCCAACATCGCTGGTATCACAACTGGAGAGGTCGTCGATCGCAAACCTGGTTGATGACCGGATCTCAGCTGCCGTATCACACATCGACAAGCTGCGTCAGCGTGTCGAGGATAAGTCGTCCAAGGTTTTGGTCACTGGAGACCTCAACGCGGGCAAGTCTACGTTTGTCAATGCGCTCCTGCGCAAGGAGATTATGCCCGTCGACCAGCAGCCCTGCACGACAGCGTTCTGCGAGGTTCATGATGCCGCAGAAAATCACGGCAAGGAGGAATTGCACATTCTCAAGGAAGGCGTCACCTATGACATCTACGATGAAACCACATTCACCCGGGCGCCGATTTCCTCTCTGGAGGAATTTGTTTCTGAGAACGAGAACGTGCAGCAGATGCTCAAGGTCTACCTCGCTGATGGCAGGCCCTCGACTGAGTCTCTGCTGAACAACGGTGCCGTCGACATATCGCTCATCGATGCTCCCGGATTAAACCGTGACAGCATCAAGACCACAGCTGTATTCGCCCGTCAGGAGGAGATCGATGTCGTCGTATTCGTCGTCTCGGCAGAAAACCACTTCACCCTCTCTGCCAAGGAGTTCCTCTTCACAGCGTCTAACGAGAAGGCTTATCTGTTCATTGTCGTCAACAAGTACGACCAGATTCGCGACAAGGCCAAGTGCCGTCGTCTCATCCTTGACCAGATCAAGCAACTCAGTCCGAGAACGTTCGAGGATGCTGAGGACCTCGTTCACTTCGTCGATTCGTCGGCGGCGCTCCACCAGAATTGCACTGAATCTTTCGATAACTTGGAGAAGGACCTCCGTTCGTTCGTACTCGTCAAACGGTCGAAGTCCAAGCTCGCGCCCGCCTCTACCTACCTATGCCACATCCTCTCTGACATCGACCTCCTTGCTGGCGCCAACTCAATCGTTGCCAAGATGGACGGTGAACGGGCTCATGCAGAACTTGAGCGCGCGAAGCCAGTGCTGGAGAAGATGAAGAAGGGCCGGGAGACTCTCGAGGAGACCCTCGGTGCCATCGAGGAAACCGAGGCAACTCGCGTCAGACTGCGCACCAAGGAGATTCTCAACGGTGCTTTGGAGCGCATCGGTGAGGGCAAGCTCGGTGTCGACGAGAAGAAGGTCGCACTCCGCATGCCCAGCTACGACGGTCTCCTCTCGCTTTGGAACTACGCATGCGACGTCAGGCGCACGCTGCTCGCCAGCATGGACCTGGCCGTCAAATTGGCCGAAGAGGAGGCGCGCTCCGCGACCACCAAGAGCGTCTCAGAGATCGCTCAGCTGGAGGATAAGATCCTTCCTGAGGGTGTCGAGCGTTCACGACGGGTGTTCATGCCCGAGGCCATGTTCTCTACACGCGCGTCTCAGAGGACTGGCCGTCGCGCTTCGCAGCACGGTCGCAGTGCTGTTGTAGCTGGTGGCTCCCAGGGTCTCGGCATTGGTCTCGCACACCAGTCCGATTTGCTCGAAACAACCTTCTTCGACATCTTCGACGCTCATCACCATGTTATCGAACGCTTCAGTGAGCACCACTCGTCGAGCGAGGAGGAAGCAGCCTTGACAGCAATCAGCGCTGTGTCGGTTGGTTTGGGCGCCCTGACGATGGTTGGCGGACAAACCGTCGGTATCCGCGGCCTCGTCGAAAGCATCTACCACGTCTCGCACGTTCTCTCAAACGACGTCGTGCGCAAGTGGGCCGTACCCGTCATCTCTATCGTCGGTCTCGGTGCCACCGCCTACCTGATTTGGGATCTCCCGAACTCCGTGCCGAGGAACGTCGGCCGTCGTATCAAGACTACGTTGATGAAAGAGCACCCCGAGCTCAAGGAGGCCAGCTTCGTCGAGCTGCACGCTGGTAGGGTCAGCCGGGAGACGAGGAAGGTGTTGAGGCTTGCTGGGTACGATTTGAACCAGCGGTTCCGTACGGCTGTTGAAGAGAAGTCACGGGAGGTTAAGAATGCGGAGGAGACGGAGAGGAAGGCGAAGGCTGCTGTGGCGTTCTTCGATAGCGTGCATGAGCGGACGGGCGAGGTGAGGGAGAAGGCACAGCTTGTCTCTGCTTGAACATAGATGATGTCTTGTTGCGCTCTCGTCTCGAGCTTTCTTCAACTTCTTCATCGTGCTTCTTGTTGTGACATCGTTGCCTCGGAGTCCCTTCTTGTAAATTATCCTTACATGTGGTGTTGTGTGGTCTATCGACCGTGCGACTATTATGCATTTCCCTTCCCCACTCTTACCCTTATCCGTGTTATAATCCCCGCTTCTTCTCCATCATATCCTCACTCTTTGGAAACCGGTTTACCGTTCTTATTCTGACGTATTTTATGATTGTCATGTATTCTTACACGAGTAGCTCTGCTATAAATCGAGTTACGCATAGGGCAGAGTTAGTCTCCCATGCATTCTTTTAGACAACAGTAAAATTCGCGCGTCCGTCTGATGTATATGTGGCATATATCCCCTCACGTTGGGAAGTTGATTTTCCCTTCTCTATCTCACGGTACTTAATGATTGTCATGTATTCCTCCGTGGATTGCACGTCATACATCGAGTTATGCCTAAGGTAAAATAAGTAGAGTTGATCTCTCATGCATACCCTCAAGACCGCCACCACAGTGTAATCGCGCGTCCATTCCACATATACATCAAAAAGCATGGTAAAATAACGTCAAACCCTATCCCTCACACGGGCATACACACCCCGGCACAGTATTCGATCGAGGTATTTAAACCTGCAGGTTAATGCTCCCAATCGCCTCACGTCCCAGCTCCAGTTCCAGCATGGATCGCTGCCCCACAGAGATACACCTGAAGATCTTCAGGTTCGCGTGTACCGACGGGGGGCGTACGGGTTGCGCATTATCCCTTGTATCCCGTCGAATCCACGCCGCATCTTTCCCAGTGAGGTTCCACACCGTTGTATTGCGTGGTGTCCCCCGCATGCGTCGATTCCTCACCTTTCTTAACACGAGGACATCTCTACCTATCATCAGTCATCTTTTCCTCTATGACGATGGCGAGGAGGGACAACTCTACCTCGAGGAGAGCCCTTTGGGCACAGTCGCTTCGATAATATTGACCGCCGCACCCTCCCTGCTCACCCTTGCAGGGAGCATACGATACATCGCCCTCGAATCCGGTTACGCTTCTATCATACCTCGAGGCGTCCATCTCCCCCTCTTGCAAGACTTGAGTCTGGCTGTCGGGGGCTGGAGACACGAGTTGGTGAACACCAGAGCCGATCTGTGTCCTTTGCCGACCTTACGTCGGGTGCATATATGGGGGAGGGTGTCTCGGGGGGATCTTTTGGACCTCGACGCTGTTACCAAAGTGGCACCACAGCTTGCGCAAATACGGCTGTCGAACGCCAATCAGTTTGTGGAGTTGCCCCGTATTTTGGAGGCTGGTCTTGACCAGGACGTACCAAGTTCAAGTTCCAGTGCGAGACGCAAGGATATTGCTGTCTACTTTCCTGCCGACCTTCAGCGGCTTATTGTCCAGTGTGCGATCGTCACCAGTAGACAAGGCAGGGTGCTGCACGATGCGATGCAGGCGAGACTGGCGAAGTTAGCGGGGAAGCATGAGAAGCTAACACTAGCGGCTTCGGGAAACTACACAATTGAGGATTGCAGGAAGGACTGGTTAGATGTGATTGAAATGATGATGTATGTCGAAGAACGCTAGCAAAAGATCCTGATGTCTCCTTCACAGCATGATAGTTGGAGCAGTGGATCGAGGACCATAGACACTGAGCCTGTATTATCAGTTTATACTTGGACATTTCAACTCTTGTGTGTATGTGCTTACCTACGCTGACAGAGCTTGAAGAGAAGGGTTACCGTTGTACTAAGATATCTAGCAATCGATGACAATGGCGAATTTGGTTCCTTGAGTGCTTGCTACGCGCGATATGTGTGATAACACTGTATTCCGCCGTGACGAGAGCTGTGATTGAATAGAGGCTTCCAGCTCTAATAGGGTTCACTGGAGTTCACTGCATGATTCCGTAGCACAGTGGGCCGTTTTCCTCAAGTCTGAGTAGACGAACAGGTCTCGTATATCTTGTGAAATTGACAACGCTCCACACCCCAGGAGGTCGTCGAGACTCTTTGCATCGCCATAGCACCTAATAACACTGATGCTACCTTCTCGTACGACGGCGTAGAACTCCGGCACCCTCAGTAAGGCGGCAAGGGCGGAGGAATCACCGCCAATAACAAGCCCGTATATTGTCGAAAGTTTGTTCACCAGCTCTCGGGGAAATGGAAGGTCGACTATTTGGGGGCGATATACACCTTCGATGAAAGAAATTCGTGTCTATAATGATGCAAGGAGCACAGCACTCACCCAGTCAATCGTGTTCAGCTGCAGTAAAATATCAAACCACCAAAGAACGCCAGTTACAAACAGCCTCGACCAGCACCCGTATGTTACTACATGCCTTCTTGTTGTGACTTCGCCGACACAATCCGTGGAGGTATATCTCGGTTGGACCAAATGCCGCCAATGCATGCGATAATGCTGCATTAGCCTGGCTGGAGAGGATAGCTATCTCCAAGGACAAGACCCGGACATTGGGTGCAAGTTTAGCGAACTTACACAAATGCTTCCTATATCCTCCTTCAAGGTGAACGGTTCGGATAAAAGAACCGAGTTGTGGGGAGGACCGGAGAGTTGCAGCAAGGCGCGCTATCTTTCTGTCAGAGGTGATTTCAATAGTTTCATATAAGAGGGGAGTTGCGAGTCTTCGCCACTGTTGGCAGACAGGGGTATGTGACTGTGTTTACCAGAATTGCCAGTAAATTCATGATCATAGAGTGACGCCTCTCGCCGCGGTAAACCGTGAACGCTTCGAGTGGAGTGACGCGAAGCGCGAGTTCGAGAAAACGAATAACGATCTCTTCTGGAAGATAAATCATGCCTGAACTGTTAGTTATAGTATAAGAAGACAAGCAAAGCGTTTGGGCCTAAACTGGACGGTGCGTCGTGGTAGTAGAGGTGAGAGTCAGCGGCGGCAAACGCAGTCGTATGCTTGCTCGCGGTATGTTCATTGTTGTATCACAGTAAGTATGCGACCATGCCAAGGAAGCCAGCATTGCAAAAATGTCATTACACGAATAGTAAGATAGGTAGTTGCGAATATATCAGTCCAAAGATCTCAGTAGTACTTAAGTATGAAGGCTGGAAGGACTCGGAGGAGCACTGCTGCGCAAGCAGTGCACTGGTCATGGATAGTTAGAGATAGCTGCGATGCTTATGCCAAGGTGACTAGTGCACATCACACCTGCGCGGACCTAAATACCCTCCCAGTACCATTCTGCAGGCATCGTGTTGTGAATAGGTTTGACTTGTGCTTCTCATCATCGGAAATGAGATAGACTGTGTCAGTTGGGATAACTTTGACAGTAGACTGCATCACAGATTCTATGCAGTCAGTCTCTGTCGGCGCAGTGACTTGGTGACTGTGTAGTAACATCCTCTCAGTTATAGTTACGCGCAGAAAGCCGATATAAACATCATCTCACCGTTTCCGAAGATGTTTGACGACAATTGCTTTAGTTGATTTGACAAGACTCTTGCAGCGGCCACAGGCGTATTGGAAGGTGGGCTCCTGCATGGTTGCCTGTAGTTTCGCAGCTGCCGCCGCCTTGATGTCTTTTGCCACAGATACCTCCGCTCCAGTCGCTCGCTCCAGCGGTTTATAAGGAAACGTATGCTCTTGAGCATGAACCACCTGTAAGACAACGCACATCAGATCTTAGTCTCTTGACGATCCGCACAGAAACACGTACCGCGTCGCGCCACTTCATGACGGGAGCGTATAGATCATGGTTCCGGCATGTGAGCATGATCTCAACCGCGTCCATGCTGCTGACAGTAGTTGTATTCGCATTGAAGCCACAAGCCTCGACAACTGCCGCTGCATCCTTGATGCTTCTGCTGAAGCAATGCAAGTCCGAGATCCAAAATGGCGCGCGTGATTGCCAGCGAACATGTGAATGATGATTTCCTGGTCAAGTACCGGCATGCCCGCGACGAGGACGTGCTGTGGAGGAGGAAAATGCTGGGTGCAACCATGCTGCGCAATCTGGTCTGGAGTTACAGACTTACTACAGCGATCACATTTAAGCTGCATGGTAACCGCAAGCCCAAAGGGATCCGTAGACTCTTCGAGAGCAAGTTCTTTCCTCAATGCCAAACGAAGTATATCCCGAGAGCGTTCTTCCCGATCCTCCACAAATTGTGGTACCAGCGCATGTAGGGTTAGGAAAACTTCTCTACATCGAACTCTTGGACGTTAGGGTCAAGGGCCTGATAAACCTCTGGAATGCACAGTGCAATCTCAAGAGAAGATAGCTGATTGGGGCGGAAACTTGCCGGCTTGATCCTTAACGAACCTTCTTAACGACTCGAGCCTATGCGTCAATGTAGTCTTCCTGCGGGAGGCTAAGCGATCCGCCCTACGTTTCTCCATATCAGCGATGAGTTCGCCTTCGATATTCTTCCAAACTAAAGGGTGAATTAGCATTCGAGTGAAACGAATAAAAACGTGCGGCTCACTCCTAGGAGTCAACGCTTGGGCTTTTCCCACGACGGGATCACGTTTGAACGCGTCCAGCCCGCACCAGCTCTTGATCATGTCATTCACCTCTTCCTCATAGCCAGCTTCCTTGAGACGCTTAAGGATTCTGCAACAGCATCTATTAGAACCTGAACTGGGACTTGGACTCTACCACGCACTCATCCAGTCGCTCCTTGCGCAGGGCGGAAAGCTCATCCTTGCGAGAGCACTTTAAGTCGTCCAAATACTCATGGATGGAGGATAAGCCTATAAAAACAGTAGCATTATAATCAGGCTCGAAAATGCATAGTTAGGGCCAAGCCGATAGTCACCTGGCAGCGTGACTTCAACAACTGCGCTTTCCGGTCCAGAAACGCTGCACGCTCATTGGAGGGAGTTTTCTTCAGGGTCGTTATGAGATCTTTCAACGCAGGCAGGTAAAATCTTGACTGTTCTGGGGAGTAGATGAGCTTAGCAAGCCTAAACGAGACGTGTGCTTCGACTTACTTCCCCGGTAGACTCGAACAACGGGTACGAGCTCTGTGAGCTGGCGTGACTTGAGCATCCTCTTAGCTGCAGCTTCAATTTTGAACTCTGTGTCTCCTTCATGCCATTCCCTGTGTTTGAGAATAGATGAGCATACGTCAAGTTCTAACCAACGGCACTCCGATACGTACATGCGCTTGCGACAGCTATCACATAATCGTACTCCACACTGCCAGTACACGTCTTGACAGTTTCTACTCAAGCAACACTAGTGAAAGAGCACGTTATTGGGTATAGTGAAGATATGAAAGTCTTCTACTTACGCTGCAGTGCTGTTCAAAGAGCAGGCTACAAAATGCAGGTTCCGAAAGATCTTCAGGACAAGGCGGAACACCCGGGAGATTGGCCAGCGCAGCCTTCCAGACAGAGACCGCCCGGCGGCTCATAAAATACTGGCGAAGCTGTCTGGTGGCCCTCGCAAGGTGTAGAATATCCTTTGGGTGCAGAAGGCTGCAAATCTAGGGAGACACCGGTGATAGTAAGAAGAGATAGATTGATAAGTACCTCGCTGGGCTGTAATTAAGTAGAAACTTCGACGCTTACCTCCAGTATCACGTCCAGTGGCATATCGAGCATATTGTGCAGTTTTCCGACTCTTCCCGTGCTTCGCGTGCCTTTTTTGGCACGAGTCTTCTGGGTCGGTTGCTCCTCAACTTCAAGGTCTGAATCCCCGCCATCGCCTATTGCTTGCAACTCCGGAGCGTCAGAGCCATCTTCCCCTGTGAGAGTGGCTGAGACGGTAGAGCCATCTACACGTAGTCGTTTGATCCTATCTGACCTTCGAGACATACCGCACAAGGTTCTAAGTGTGCGTAGCGTGTCCTCGTCGGTGGTCGTGGCGAGGAAAGTCGCGTCGTGGCGAACCGAGCGCCTACCTGTTAATTTACATCGCGTATCACTGGAATGGCGCCAGCCCAATCCAGTGCGACGAGAAGTGGTTCGAGCGCAACGAGTCTTACAACGACAAAGGAGTCTTCGATTGAATAAATATCCATTAGAGCAATCTGTGGGTGAGAATTGACTGAGGTTATGAGGCCCAAAGATAGAGCAAGAAGCTCGATACTGGGAACCTGCAGGTTGCTCGAGCTAGAGGGCTCATGAGTTTCTCGAAGTGTGTCCATCATTGGGTAACTTGCCCCAAATCGATAGCGACTTTGTACTGCGCAAGTTCGACTTAGTTGGTTCGCGGTAGCACTGTGCTCTAATTTGACAGCATACAGTCTGAAGAGACTTCTAATCGAGATTTCAGCGAGGTACGGCGTGTTCATGAAGTCTGCGCGAACCTGTCAGTCGAAAAAATACTTAAACCGTGCTGCAAATCACGTACTAGATATTGGCATACGATGTTCATCTTCTAAGAACTTCTGCTGACTGTGGGACCGGTCTGCGAGTATCCCGCCCGCCGCCATACTTCTGGATAAGATACATCGCTTCGCCAGCAGATACGTAGCTACTTCTTGTGGTGGGCATCTTCTGAAGCTTGAGCCTCTGCGTCTCAGCAGAAACAAAAGGGAAACGTAACAACAATAAGGGAGCTTGCAGTGGAGCATGATGGATGGACGTTGACCCTCAGTAGAAGGCGACCGGATCGTCGCTCTCTTTGAGGCCTTACTTGTATGATGACTTTTCAGCTGCGCAATCGCCGCCAACAGTCCCACATCGTGCTCGAATCGCACCCTACCTGTATTGTGATTTGATTTCTACCCCATAGACGCGAACCGCTGACACGAGACCTATAATTTTGGGAGAATATAATCCCCTTCTGTCGTCGCGATCAATTCTAAACCTTGTATTTCGTCTAAGACATTTACTGCATTCGAAATTGGTGAGTGCGCGTCCAGTCTTGAACGGTAAAGAATTCGAGACGTACTTGTCCCGCAGAACATACATTGCTATTACAAACGATTGTTGCTCCTGCTCAGAAGAAGGACATTAGAAGGACAACACGTTCATTAGCATGATTAATCCAGAAACTTGACTCAGGAAGGTGCGAACTTACCTCACAGCTCTTGTGCCCCGTCAAGCAAACAACGTACCATTAGTGACACCTCTAGCGCAATAGAATAGAGCATTAAAACACCACGGTATCATGCTAGAGATGTGGGTGCAATGGGACAATGCCTCTCGCGATGGAGCGATGATGACCGTGACCGCGGTGAATGCAGCCTGAGGGTGTGGCATGAGTGGCGCTTGCCTTTCTGCCTTTTCGGGCGCGCAAGCGCGCATGTCCTCGAGCTTCGGCGAGCTGGCAGTAACGACTCAGTAACGTTCAATGTTTGCTGTTGGGCCGTATGCTACGGCGTGCATAGGGCGTGACGTTTATTACCAAGCGTGGGTGATAAGACTGGTAAGCTGCACCCTCTAGTTCTGGACCCCAATCAGCAGCTAATCCGTCAATATGATGTAGCATCGAACCTGCCAGTGAAAAGCCGTGACTTCGACAAACGCAGTTTACTAGTCCTCCGAGTCAACGTTCAACCTGCTCGTTTGGTCATATGTCATGTTTACAAAGAACCTCATGATCATATGGCGTTTCAGCTTGAGAAGAACGAAGCAAGGGATGTCTACTACTACTAATAAAAGCTTACAGCCTAATATACACGTGGATTCGCCTGAACTAGAAGGCAGTTTAGGACATTCAAACTCTGATTTCGTTATCGGAGGAGATCTTCACACAGTACAGCTAGACTTCTTTCAATCCTATCGCTGTAGAGTCACGGCGAGTGTTGTCCGCGAAGTACGGGCATTAGGGACTTCGGCGTGTAGACTACGGTGCGTGTGATCTGAATCTTAGTCATGAATTCAGCACTAACTTCGTTATTTTTATCTGACCATGTTCGTATAAAGGTCCCACTTCAGACTTCAAGACTTTATATCATCCTCTGTTGATCACAATCCTCACACAATGCCTTCATACGTCGTCACAGGGACTTCTCGTGGACTGGGGGTAAGTCTGCGGTATTATCTATGACCTTGATCTCTATTAATTTCCCGTTTAACGTATAGCTCGGTTTTGTTCGAGCAATTGCTTCTAATCCAGCGAATGTTGTGTTTGCCCTTGTCAGGGCCAAATCATCTGCATCGCAGCTACTTGAGTTCGTCGCTCAACACCCCCATAAGAACGTTGAAGTCATAGAAGCAGACAACAAAGACGCACGTGCGCTGCAGGTACGCTGGAGAACGGATAAGCTGGGATTGTGAGTTCACGGAATTTTGCATCAGAATGCTGCCGATATAGTATCTAAAGCCACGGGTGGCACATTGGATGTTCTCATCAACAACGCTGCACTGATGGGACACGAAAGAGGTTTACTCACACTCGATGCATTGTTCGTACTTCCTAAAGCTTCTTAGGTGACGGGCGTTATTCTCTCTTTACATGATTAACGTGTTATACTCGTCTAGCCCAAGCCCGGATATCCTGGAGGATGATTTAACGTTATACGTACGTTGTCTGGGTCGATATGTTCTAGTTGGCATCATGTTGAACCTCAAATGATAGTTCAAGACGAATGTCGTCGTTCCCATCCATACCATCAATGTGTTCCTTCCTTTGCTTCGCGCAGGAAAAACTAAGAAGTGTATCGTTATATCAACGACTGTCGGTTCACCAAAAATGACCAATGCGAACAACTTCACCAACTTTGCCGGGTATGGCATTTCGAAAGCGGCTTTGAACCTCGCCGTGGCAAAGTTCGCATCTACATTCAGGAGCGAAGGAGTTACGTTCTTGTCGGTCAATCCAGGGCTTGTCAAAACATTCCAAGGCAGTGAGTGATGTGTCTACGCTCGTGAGAGCTGCACTTATGACTGATCATTTTGTTTTAGCCGAGGACTCGGAAGAAGCAGAGGCTTTCTATGCAAAGCGCACCGAGATAAACCGCAAGATAAACCCGAACTTTGAAGGGGCCATCACAGTCGAGAAATCTGCGGGAGATATCCTGACACTAACCGAAAAAGCTAACATCGCAGATTCTGGAAAATTCGTCCATCGTGACGGACGAGATGCAGACTACTTTTAATCCCGAGTAGCGATAGTAATCACTGTAAAATCTCGTGAATGTACACTCACTTTGGCATTAATCATTATCGTAGCTATACAATATAAGACTACCAGGACTACAACAAGCTAGCATGGACTAGATGGCTCAACGTAAGCACTACTACAACAGTGAGTACTTTTGCCAAAATGGCACGAGGCACAGTACTAACCCAGTAATAGGCGCTGGCTTCAGTCTGAGGTTGTTCCGTGACGTCGACGTTGTAACGTTGGCCGTTAAACGTTAATCAGCACCCCCATTGCGTTTGGTCCCTAGGTACGTTGGGCACATTTCATGCCGGCATTAGACATAGCTAACTGTCAGTGTTCATAGCGAAGAGGCAGTATAGTTTACGTAGTGGTTGCTAGCAATCGGACTCAACTCCTCGCACTGGAGTTCCACTGGAAGTAAGGTCTATTCATAATTCACCACTTTGCCATATTACGATGCTTCAGGTACTCTCGGAACTCTCTACTAGCAGCCTCGTTACACGAACCAGCTATAGTAGTTCCGAGTCTGCCTGTCACTGGCAGGTAGTAAGGTGTCACGACTCGCAAGCTCGTTTCTCATGCATCAGAAACCCTCGTGTCCTCAGAATCCGACTATGAAATTTTCATCGACTCGAAGCACACAAAAATCCTGCGAAGACGTCGAACTGCTTGACCTCGTTGTTGAAAACCTCTCAGGGCAATTCCTTCCACTCTTATCGGATTCACGGTGACTTTGTCAGCGAAGTCATCATGCTGAGCAACAAGAAGGCCCGGGAACATTCGTTCATTGTCACGGGGCTCAATATGGTGGCATTCCACGACCGTGTCGCCCACCGCTTGGCGAGCGGAGTCCCTGTTCAGGTACATGCACACCTTATAAGTGGAGGCCGATTTTTCGGTATATAAGTAGCACTGATCAAATAGGGCCGTCGATTGGGATCCTCAAAGTGCTTTACTACTATAGACGGCTGATGCGCTGACGCGTCCATTGCGGCATTGATTGCATTCTCAGCACCGCCATATAAATACCTCCTCCGGTATCATGTTTCCACAGCTGAAGTTGTTGAACAGATCATGCCTTCATACGTTATCACAGGTACCTCTCGCGGACTAGGCGTAAGTCGACCATTGTATTCGTGGTACCTTACAGATTTGCTAACGGTCCGCTGGAATATAGCTTGGCTTCGTCCAAGCACTGAGTGCCGACTCGGCAAACATTGTGTTTGCCATCGTCAGGTCACGGTCGTCTGCGTCACAACTCGTCGAATTTGTTGCTCAACACCCTCATAAGAACGTTCATATCATAGAAGCTGATAACAAAGACGCGAGCGCATTCCAGGTAGGGCGAGGATACTGAAGTTATTCTACACTGCCGCCGAGTTTGACGCGATTTCATGTTAGAGTGCCGCCGATGTAGTAGCCAAGGCCACGGGTGGCACATTAGATGTGCTCATAAACAACAGCGCGCTGATGGTACACGAAAGAGCCTCACTTACGTTAGATGCATTGTACGTATCTCATACGGGCGTTATGATCTCGATTTGCTAAACACATTGCTTTTAGCCCAAGTCCAGAAATTCTGGACGAAGACCTGACCCTATATGTGAGTCTGACATGACTAGTGATGAACATCCAATATAACTCGATGCCATGGTTTGTAGTTCAGGACAAATGTTGTCGGTCCCATCCACACCACGAACGCCTTCCTTCCATTACTTCGTGCAGGCAAGGAGAAGAAGGTTCTCACCATATCCACCACGTTGGGCTCGCCTAAAATAACGAACTCAAGCAATTTCGCCGACTTTGCTGGTTACTCGATCTCAAAGGCAGGTTTGAACCTCGCCATGGCGAAATTTGCCGCTCGGTTCAGAGACGAGGGCATGGTGTTCTTGACTGTCAGCCCAGGACTAGTCAAGACAATTCCAGGACGTGAGTCTCATAGAAATTGACTCACTTGTTCAGATGATTAACCGTAATAATCCGTTAATGTAGCCAAAGAGGAAGTCGAAGCGTTGTACGAAATCCTCACCGCGAGAAATCGTGCCGCCAACCCGAATTTCGAAGGAGCAATCACAGTTGAACAATCTGTCGGCGATATACTCGCGTTACTCGACAAAGCTACTATTGCAGAGTCAGGAACGTTTGTTAACCGTGACGGTAAAGATGCAGACTACTTCTGATGTCGAGTGAACCGTTGTTATATGTCAATTATGACAATCGGGAATACATTGCATCCACTTGACGTATGTTCCAAGGCCGTTATTTACCGCTGTCCCGAAAAGCGTGGGTGCATGACCGTTATCTTCACATACATAGAAGAACCTTAAGTATACCTAGCCGTCACGCAGATGATCATGATGTGTAGACCACGGAATCCGAGTCACCGGGCTATCATTCAGTCGATCTTGTATATATACGTCCCTCTCAAGTTCGTGGGCAATCGTTGTGCTCTCACCTTACTAACGGACATGCCTTCCTACGCTATTACAGGAGCGTCTCGAGGTCTCGGGGTAAGTCCTTCGTTCATGAGTAAATCTCCGACCTCACGTCAGCCACACGGATGTCGTTCCCCTTTAGCTGGGCTTTGTCAAAGCCCTAAGCAACAGTCCATCTAACGTCGTGTTCGCAATCATCAGGAGTCGTTCATCTGCTTCACAGCTTGAGGAGTTCATCGCCAGCCACTCTCACAGCAACATTCATGTGATAGAGGCAGATAATCTCGATGCTCATGCGCTTCAGGTAAGTTACGCCACCGTAAAGCTTATCAGTATCTGAGGTAGGGATTATATTTAACGAACTTCTACCGCTACTAGAGTGCTGCAGATGCCGTTTCAAAGGTCACGGGAGGTACCCTGGACGTACTCATAAACAACAGTGCGCTCATGATGGCTGAAAGAAGTGCTCTCACACTTGATGCATTGTAAGTTTATCAAAGCGATTACTACTCCAGCGTAGAATATTTACATAACCTCCTTTTTTAGCCCTGACCCCGAGACTCTAGAGCAAGACTTGATTCTAAACGTACGTCGCCCAAACTAGTGTGTTCGTTATTGTACTTGTATGGCTAACACCGGCATTATAACAACTCAGTTCAGAACCAACACTCTCGGTCCAATTCATACCATCAACGCCTTTCTCCCTCTCCTCCGTGCAGGCTCAACCAAGAAATGCTTGACAATCTCCACCACAGCTGGCTCTCCCAAGGTCGCGAACAAAAGCAACTTCGCCATCGTCGGGGGCTATGGGATCTCAAAAGCCGGGTTGAACCTCGCAGTGGCTAAGTATGCCGCTCGGTTCAGGGAGGAGGGGCTTGTGTTTTTGGCGGTGACTCCTGGGATGGTGAAGACGATGCCTGGCAGTAGGTTCCAGACTGCAGCTTTACATCGCTGAGTTTGCTGATAAAGTGGTTCATCCAGCTGAAGAGGAAGTCGAGGCCAGGTTGGCACCTCTGGTGGAGATGTTCCGCAAGGCGTATCCCAACTTCGAAGGACCTATCACGGTCGAGCAGTCCATTCGGGATATCCTTGCTTACCTTGATAGGGCTACTATTGCGGACTCTGGGAAGTTCACACATCGCGACGGGAGAGACGGGGATCATATCTGGTAAATTAGCGGTAACAAACGTAAAATGAGGTTATACGACATTACAATGAAGATAGTTTTTGTGTCGACACGATATTGAGTTGGCGCACTAGAAATTGACGAGCTTCCTGAAAGAGACTATATCCTCAAACCTTCTTAGCCATCTTTTGCTGAGCTCCTTCCGCGAAATAAGGTAGACAGGTTCAGGAGCGTTGACGGTGGTATGCTCGTCCAGATAATCGTTGGCCGTCACATCAGCGATCTCGTGGCTAAAGAAATAGAGAAAGATCGGACACAAGTCGGATGAGCACTTTCAGAGGAAACTTGTCACTACGAACCTGAGGAAGAGATGGAACTTCACATCTTGCAAAGGTTTTCTTGACACCTCCGTGCAATGCGGACAGCTGAATGCATTCTCCTTCTCCCACTTTTCCTCGCTCGAATTGCGAGCTGCGTCCCACAACGATTGCGCAGCGGCGACTTGCCGCTCCGTCGCACGTGCGAATCTGGGGGTTTCTGCATCATAGCATCGATGCTGAGCCTGCCAGTTGGATAAAAACCAACTTGTACTTAGAAATCGGAGATCAAGTCATGAGAAGTGAATGTACGTACTGCTGTGCGCCAGTTCATGATTGGTATACCTGTCTCTTTCGGTTCGCACGCGAGGCATTGGATCCTCACGTCTGCCTCGTCCAACTCCCCCGCTGTGGCACACTTCGGATCAAACCCACACGCCTCAATCGCCATCTCCGTCCTCCTGGTACCCTGATCTGTAACTATATCCATAGGAAGCGGATGATGATACCACTTCAAATCTAGATGTGCATCAACGAGAAGCTTAATGTCTTCAGCGGACATCCATTCTGGCCGAATATTGTGAGATATGCCCCAGAGACGTGGGCATATGTGGTTCAAGGCGTGGGGTAGTAGGAGGGAGGTATGACAGTGCCGGCAGGTGAACCATGAAGCAAGGGCCAGGGCGAAGGGATCAGTGGTTTCGTCGAGGCTGAGGCGCGCACGGGTCTGTTGTACAAAGTACTCCTTGATCTCTCGATCTCTTGATTCCAGGAAGGGAGGAACGAGTTCTTGGAAGGTACGTCGTAACTCGTCAACATCCATCCCAGTGTCAGTGTCAGTGTCGCCTGAACCTGGATGGAGAAGATCGTAGATCTCGCGGATAGAGACGGCTGCAGCTAGGATGAACTTCTTGCTACGATGGCCTGACAGGGACGTCGCCAGATCCTGGACGATGACCTCTGCTATTTTGAGCCGCGCGGAGAGCGTCTTTCTTTTGACCGAGTACAGACGACGCCGTCTCATATTTTCCATACTAGCAAAAGCCCCGTGCCCTGCACGGGATACATGTATACATGTAAGTGTTTCGAAAAACTTGTTGCGGTACATTGAACGGGTTTATTGAATCTCGAAGTCCTGTGTTGTGAGAAATTTGACGTGGCATTTTGACTACTTCTATTATCAAACATATGTATCTAATCTCTAGTTCGTACGGCTACTCTTCGTTGGATGTGTGTCATGAGATCCACCCTCGCTTCGCTCATCCGGTGAGTCTGGAGTCTTCCGTTTCGATGCAGGACTTGGTGACAGCGGCGTGGATGCCAGTGGATTTTGAGAGCCCGTCTTACGCGCGAAGCGCGATTTTGCGAAAGGACTGGTCGAGTTACCTTCGGTTTCTAGTGAGAAAGCATACACACATGTAATGAGAGGAGTTACGGATGAAGAAAGTGATGTGGGACTCACTCGTAGGGGTAGTGGACGATGCAGGATTAGTCTTTAGTAAAAACTCAATGGAGTCCAGATTGATATTCAAGCGTGCAATGCGGGTTCCGTTACGCATTTCCCATTCGTAGTGTGAGAAAGTTCCCGCACAGCTGATGATACTTTTTACCTGCGGAAGGAGTGACTTCGGATCCTTCCATATCTTGCTATTGGCAAGATGGCACCGTAGGTATAAGACCGGCCTGGATTCGCGTCCCGTGACAGCAAGGTACTGCGGGATTTGCATAGTAAAGGCTGGAGGGTCTACCTGTACCGCATCAACCGTGCCGACAGCAACGAAACGTGCGTACTGAGACGTCACGTCTACAGTAGAGCCTTCAATAATTGTGCACTGATGACAGTGTCATGAGTCATAGTGAAAACTTTACTGAGGTAGTGAGCAATGAGCGTACCGATTTTGCGTCACCAATACCAATGTACTCTTCGCGGGAAAAAGTGTTGCTAGTTGTCTCGCTTGGATGGAAAACACTCGCAATCTATGCTCATATATAAAATTAAATCAGACATTATAGCAATAGATGCTCTATAGAATTTACTTACACGAAGGTCAGCCTTCACCAAAGTGCCTTGGTCATCAAAAACCAAGTCATCGCGGTTGTAAAGCCGGATGCGCAGAGGCCCCATGTTATTCTCGCCACCACTCCCGAAGAGATGAGCATCGATGGCGATGGTGTTCGGCTTGCTGGCATCAGGGTGAGTTGGGCTTTCGAACGCCGTGATGCAAGAGACCTCGCAGTATCCTGGCTCGGCTGGCATGAATGGAGAGAAAGAGCCACAACGTTAATGAGTTGAAGAGATGAAGAGTTAGTGGACTCAAGTCACGGTGCACGTTTGTCACGATGCTGCGATGCTAATTTATAGCTTCACTTGCAATGAGGAGACCAAGAGTTCGAGAGTTCGAGAACTGCAAACGAAATTTCTTCGAGAGCGAGGGAATAGCCTAGAACAGTGACGTACATCAAGTTTGTAAGTCACATATCCTCATCGTCGTGGTTGCATTGCTCTTCCGACAAATGGCATGTGATTGTGATCTCTCCCAGTAGGTGATTATGATGTCATTATTCTCATGTTTCCCGATAATTCCAGTTGTCGGAAAATGATGACGTCGTCATCATATATGTTCCCGCGAGTTCACAATCACTCATAAAGGCAGCAACTGTAGTATACGTTGTCAGCAAGAGATTAAGCCAATAAAGACTCTAGTCTATTAGAACTTCAGGATATACAACGTTGTGTGTGCTACAAACAGAAGTCCCAGAGTTTTCCGGTAATAATACTTTGACACGGTCCGATGCTGTTGCTCGCGAAAATGCAACGTAAAGCTGACCGTGCGCGAATACTGGGGATCGCAAGTCAATGCCGACATGCTTGACTGACTGGCCCTGCGCCTTGTTGATTGTCATTGCAAATGCAAGTCGAACAGGAAATTGGCGGCGTTTTAGTTTGACGGCAAAGTTGGCGTTATTGTCTGAGGGTGATAGAGTGATGCGGGGGATGAGCGCAATTTCTCCATCATGTTCACCACCCATAAGTTGCACTTCAATAACCCGGTTAGACATGCGAAGCACTGTAGCACGGGAACCGTTGCATAGGCCAAGGCGAGGAGCAAGATTGCGTAAGATCACAATCGGGCACCCTTTTTTGAGCCGTAGGTGGGCAAGTGGTAGTCCGGAAGCGTTGAGCGAGTTGAGAAACTCAATGGGAAGATGGAGAATGTCTTCACCTACAGCTCGAGAGTCTTGTTCAAAGCTGTCCGCACTTGTATGTAGCCATTCTTCCCCTGGAAGTAGGCCAAGAATGATGGCGTTAAGTGCGTGAACTTCATCATTGCGTGGTGCAAGGATGATCCGGTGGAGAAAGTAGTCGGAAGGAGGTGGGGAACCTGTGAAAGAGACATTAAACTATAGAGAAGGAGAGAATGTAGAAAAGACGTTAGCTAACCTGTGGTAGAGACGTCGCCATAGATTGCACGAATTAATTCAGACACATCGCCGCACACCATACTTTCGGGAATAGCGATGGTGTTAGGTGGACAGTTGGGTAGTGTGGGAGCACGTCCATGCCCAATGTCCAGTAACCATTGCGCAAACTCATCTGCACCATCGCTCTGCCGCAAGCGTACGTTCTCATGCAAGCAGTGCACCTCAACGTGCTGCCAAAGAGGAGAGTGTTGTAATGTAGCTTCTACAATCTCCTCGCGAGTGCCCTTTGGAATCACAGGTAGAGTCTGCTGATAATCTCCTCCAAATACAACGGTAATGCCGCCAAATGGACGATCCTCTTCTCTGATGTCCCGTAGAGTACGATCAACTGCCTCCGGACCATATCTACATACACATTATCAGTATTATTGCAGCTATGTAGCATGTTGAGTAGTAAAAATGGAAACAATAATGCTCACCGATGCTGTGCACCAGCCTCGTCCCAGATTATCAGTCGCACTTGACGAAGCATATCGGCACGCAAGGAGTTCTTGTCGATTTTGCACCAAGAATCGTGGGAAAGACCTTCGATCGGGATTTGAAACATAGAATGAGCAGTACGTCCACCAGGAAGGAGCAAGGACGCGATGCCGGAAGATGCAACGCACAACACAATCCAACCGTGACCTCGGATACGGTGACAAAGGGCACGGTAGAGGAATGTTTTGCCAGTTCCGCCAGGCCCGTGAACAAAGAAGAGATGACCATCCTGAGCCTCCACCGAAGCGTAAACCTTGTCAAAGATGTGGCGTTGATCGCTGTTAAGCTGAGCAGTAAGTTCATTGGCCTGAGCATTCTCCTGATGTGGACTATAGCGGAGTTGTTCAGATAGATAGGGATTATCGCTGAGAACGGCCCAATCCTTCTGCGGCTGAGGCATAGTAGAGAACATATCGAGGGACTTGTGATGTTCCGCGAGTATACGGTTCAGCAGGAACAGACCAAAGTCATACACGTCTTCTTCTGATGGGTCGGGAATCCCTTGGATCTGTAGACGATGCCTCAGATCATCGCAGATATGCTCGCGAAATTCTGCCCAGAGAAGCTCAGGTTGAGAGGGCTCACAGTTTTCGAGGATGACAGCAAACAGCCGACGCAAGCTTTCACCTGTCCGCATACCGGACGCTTCAAGCAAGCACTGGCGCCACTCATCATCGTCTTCGAGTAGCCCGCGCGCGAGACAGGCATCACGGAAGTATGGATAGGTGATACCGCGGAATGTACGAAGATCTTCCCAACTCTTGGCGCCTTTGGCCACTGTAAGGAGAGTGCGGAGATAGAACCTCTCACCCGCAGTGGGGGGCACCCAGATCATGCGTCCAATGGCCATGCCTTGCTTGCGCACAGTCCATTTCTTCTGAGTAGAGTTCCATACAAAATGTTGCGGAAACTCTTGGTACGTGTACTGTTGAGCGATCCGGCCAATTGTTGGAGATGCGTTGGCTGCGAAGAATGCCGTGAGCATGGTTTTCTCTTCTCGTGCACGTGCAAGAATGACGTCGGGAGACTCATCAGGATTAAATACCACCAGATGTTGTCCGGGAAGATGAACCTGCAGGCGCACAACGTTTGGGACTTGTGAGTGGATGGGAAATTGGAGCAGTCGCCATGCTGCCTCGGAGGCTGCGATATAACGTCCTTCACAGAATTCTGCAATCTCGTCATGTTGGACAATCTGGACCGAAGCACGATCAGGGCCTTTATGTGTATATTTGGTGATGTACTTAGCGGCTGCAAAAGACACCACACATTCCACATTGATATGGCAGTTATAGGTAGCGGATAGGTACGGATTGTAGGGAACAATCCAACGATTGTCGACCATGGCTCCCCGAACCTCGTACGCTCGATTGTCGTTGGGACGCGCGTAGACTGGATAGCCATCGCGCGTCATGACGGTTTCTTCCTGGAAGGCCTTGGGAAACCCTTTCGTGCATTTGCCGTCACGCATGCAGGGTGCCGACATGTTGAACGCGCCACACGGGCCGTGAACCATGCATCTCTTCACAATCTCGAAGAGACGCGGTTCAGTGGCAGGATCAGGCCAACGGGCTCGCACGATGGAGTCGACATCGGCGGGTGTTGTGATGTGGCAGGAAGGATGGAGGATGAGTAGGAGGTGCATATGAGGGAGTCCACGTTTTTGAAACTCGATCGTGTGAACATAAGCGACGGCTCTGCCAAAGACACCATTCTTGTAGAGGTCCGAGATGATAGCGTTCTTGTACATGGCGAAAACCCGAGTGACTAAGTCTGGGCGGTCAGCAGCAGTCTGTCCCGGAAGTAGCTCACGTGTGATTTCATCCCAGGCAGGATTGCAGGTAACAGTGATGAAGAGGTCAATTTTATGGTAGTGCCGAGCAAGAGCCATCGCGTCCTGGAAGAGCTGGTGCATGTAGCGAGGGCCACCTGTGTATGAAGACGGAAGCACAGTACGATGGCCAATCTCATTGAGGTCGAGGTTGTCATCTGCGCGACCGACAGCGTCTTCGAGGCCATTATAGAGAGCGGCACGGAGGTGTGGCTGGTTATTCTGTAGCCATCGAAGCCGGTTTTGGTCTGTTGATACCCAAACATCGCAGAGATACTGTTGGAATAGACGACCTCCGTGATGAAGGGTAGAGAATTCACACCGCCGAGTGTGTATTTGATAGGAGTAGAACTGAACTTGGGTCATAGATTTGTTGGTTGGAGTAGCAGATCCAGATTCTCTGTCGGAGAACTCTCGTTCGCGAAGACGCAACGTATAGGTCCACCCCTTTGTGCCCCACGGAAACAGCAGGACATAGTGCAATGGCGCATAAAGTGGTGATGTGTCATTGATACGCTGAAGAGCTCCGCCTCGACGTCGCAGTATGATATCGCGGCCATCACGCGGTATGCTATTTTCGTCCCCAGGAATGATAACCGCAACCTCTGTCGTAGTTGGGAGGTTGTAGCGACGCTGATCTTGCGTCGGATCAGCGATCAGGAGTACAGCCATGTCATCTGCTTGTTCCTCTTGAAGTATTTCGTACGCCTGCTTGTAAACGCGAGTGTAGTGATGAGAGTTGAAAATAACTGTTTGGAGAAGACGCATTGTGTCCTGACGCAGATTTGGGTTGCGACGCATGCGGTGGTCAAGAGCTTCATCGGGGTCGTAGAAGAGAAGTTGCGCATATTGCGGACGCTGTCCGGCAATTGGTAAAAGGCTTCCAGCGCAGTGGTACAACTGATAGCCCATCTTGAAGATCCACGGGCCTGGGCCAGTATTGACGTTCTGCTCATTGACATTGAAGGATGTGAAGGAGAGTGCGGCGTTGTACTGCCTAATATGGTCACGAAATTCGCGAGCTTGAGGAGAATCACCAGTAAGAAGCTCCCTGAGAGCCGGGGAGGTGGAGGTGATGCATCCAGATGGACTTGGCCGTGATGACAGCAAAGCCCGAACTCAGGACGGGAGCGAGAGCTGCGGACACGCTCTTCCAGCCAATGTAGAGCACCGCAGTGATGACAAACTACGTTCATCGAACCAAAGTCGGCGGGCACGATATTCTCCTCCGCGTACGGTATTCTCGCGCGAGGAAGCGCAGTTTGCTGATTGAGCGGTCTGCGATGACGTGATACTGGCTGCACAGAGGCTACAGGACCATACACAAATAGTAGATATCAGCGCAGATGAAGCCGAGATTAGAAGCGAACTGACGTACCCTGCTCTTCATGTGAACGATGTGGCCGAGTATCAATATCCTGAGTTCCCGGTGGTGTGGGCAAGATAGTACGGAGTCGCTGAACAGAGGGCGCGGATGGGATGCTGATGAGTGGACTGGTATTGTTGGATATTGAAGCACTCTGCGCGCGTTGATCACGCTCACGCTCGCGGCGCATGCGTTGTGCTAGCTGGCGTCGTGTAGGTGGAATGACAGAATTTGAACTGGGAAAATGACTATCGGGGCTCGCAGATGACGGAGGAGTAGGAAGAGGGGGCGGGATGTGTCTTGGCATGTCTGCAAAATGTTATTGATTAGTTTCCATTTACTTATGTGCCTCGCATTAACTCACCCTGTCTTGCAGGTACTGGCATAGTCGCATCTTCAGAGTTAGCCTGTTGTACTTGGGAACTCTGCTGTGACACCTGTGGGTCAACTGTCGTAGCAGGAAGTCGCCGCCGGCTTGGGCCTGGAGGACTGAGCACACGGCGCTGACTTCGAACAGCCTGTCGTACTCGCTCCAGAGACGAAGTGATACGTTCCTGTTCATGTTCGCAAGCGTAAGGATAAAAAGAACTTATGATAGTAATGAAGACAGCTTACCTGAAGTGTACCGGTCCATGATGCACGACGGTGCGTGGGGGCGTGGTTATTATTTGGCTGCATAAAATTATACTGTGGATAATCTGAACGCGACGATGGTACTCAAACCTCAGAAACATGCAATAGCGTACTGAAAAACTGGCACGTACAGAGAATGCTAGAGCGCGGTCGCTGTTCGGGACGACGAAGACATTGGGGCCTGCTGCTGTAAGTATAAAGGATTAATGGACTTTCGAGAATTTTATTTGTATTTCCGACGGCCGTCGGGCGATCATCGACACAACCGGCGAGGCCGCCACTTAGTGGATAGGGCCAGGCACGCTCGTCGGGCAAAACAATTCAATCAATTTCCTGGAAAAAGTTAATATGTACATAAATTATGTGCGAATAGAAAAAAGGCCTTTATGAACAGGCAGTATGAGAACAGAGCGGGTATGCTGTAAAGTTGCGAAGCTTAATGAGGAGAGGCTGAGTGCGAGGAGGAGGAGAGAAGGCGGGAGGAAGCGATGCGCGTTCGAGCGCTTGCGCGGTCGGAGACGTGTCGGGCGGAAAGAGCACGTGGGCGCGAAGGACATGGAGGTCTGTGGATTTGAAGTGTGGTAAGTTGAATGTCATAGATAATGCTAATGAAAGGTTAGCAATGTCTTTGATACAGCAGATAGTACGCACCAATCAAGGCCTAACCATAGACATTGTGAAGGGGCGGGAGGCGGTGAAAGCTTCATCGAATCTGCTGACAGGAGGTATATGACGCGAATCCTGGGATGGAGAGCATTAGCGCCCTTTTCCACCCCAGGATTCATGTCATTACGCTTACGTGTCACCGGAGATTTTCGGAGTAGTTTAATGAGGAGGAAAGAACATTAGATTTCAACGCACCAGCGGGCAATGAAGCTTAATGAAGTTCAATGTTATCTCAACATGTCGAACAACAGGTATGGTTGTCGAGGGGGGACGGGAGACGGTGTGGATGGTGTGAAGGCAAAGACGAAAGTTGTGTTCGAAGGAAACGACACGCGTCGAGGGGAAGAGGGGAAGCGCTGACCGGCTGTGCAGTCTGCCGGAGTGCCAGCTTGAGGACCAATCAAAAGTTGAGTTTAATAGCGCAGCCAATGGAAAAGCGTGTTTGTCTCAGCCAATCGTGACGCGTAAAACACGGTGGAGCGACCGCGACCCTCTTTGTATTAAAGAGGATGTTCGATTATGGGTCCTTGGATATTTTTCCACACTATACACGTAGGACGCCATCAGTCTGTAAGCTGTAATACATAGGGGTCAATCTCTAAGAGTACACTTACCTCTAGGCGTCAAGGGCTGAGATTTCCGGACGGCTGGTAGCCTTGTAAAGTTTCTAGCGATCGAGTATGTTTTCTTCATCCACTCGACCTCCTCCGTGTACCCTTCCTCCCTCAAATTCTTGACAATGCTGTGTCATTCCCGTAAGCCATCGATATTCCGCACGCACATAGTGGGGATAGTACGAACTCTCGTATTCTGGTATTCCGAACGATGTTAAGCTGTCTGATCCGTGAGTGAGTCAGGTCGTCCAAGAATTTGGATAACGCTTTGATGTCCTGGGAACGTAGTTAGCGGCTGCAGCCAGCATCGACGTCCAAACTTACCTGTAAGGAAGAAACTAGCTTTTCCCTGGCCGCCAAATACTCTGCCTGCTTGTTCGGAGGAGTCAACGTGAGTTCGGTGAAGAAGCTTTCCAGTTGAGGCGCATAGAACGAGTTCGTGTCTAAGCACCGAAGTCAGCTATATTTAGCGCCAGTTTACAGGCAAGCGGGGAACGTTACATACCACGCCAAGACTTTCGTAGTGTAGGTATAACATCTTGGAGCTCGCGAGGCTCAATTATCTGTAGGGTCTCGGCATCTATTATAAGGTTGCAGTCGTCCACGGGTATACTTCTGTTAGATTTATAGTATACAGTCAGTGGTCAGATGAGCAAGGTCATAGTCGATGATACCTACTTTTTCTCGAAACAGGATTTGCAAAGGCGAACTCTGCACGCAAGGTACACGTCTTGACAGTTCGGCTTCGAACAGTTCTAATGGTGAGGAGGGCAGTGAGATCAGTATGACGACAACGCAAGTTGTAAACATGACACATACATGACAATGCGTATCTAACAAGAGATTGACGAATGCTGGCTCGCACATATCTTCAGGACAAGGCGGGAGACGCGGTTCAGTGGCTGCAAGACGCGCAGCCTTCCAGAACGGCAGGGACTCCTTGTTCATAAAGAAATTGCGCAAACCCTTGGTTGAGCGCGCGAGATTTAGTAAGTCCTTGGGATGCAAGTAGGTACATATCTGCGGAAGTAGTAACATCAGCAGTGTTATAACGAGAACCAGCTCAAAAAAGAACGAAAGAACAAGAAGTGTATAGTACACAGTTTTTGAAGAATAACGTGCCAGTGGCTACCCACCTCTAGAACAACGTCTAAGGGCATGTCGAGCATCGACTGAAGCTGGCCAGTTTTCTTTCTCGTATTCTTTTTCTCATGGCCTATTTTCCTCTTCTTCGACTTAGGGGTTTCAGTTACCTCGGAGTCGCGTTCAACTTTTGGTTTAATCGAGTTCAAGTCCGTGCCAGCGTTGGGTGACAGACTTGTTTGTAAACGTTGTGATCGTCGTGGCCCCGTCATGCTAAAGAAGTATAACGGTGGTGAGTATGTCCGCACACCGTACACGACGGTCGTTGTTAAAGTCAGGCTTGCTCCGCCTTGCCGACTCCGAGTCCCGTAGCTCCGCGGAGTCGGCGGGCGTGCCGTATCCCGACAACAACGTCACGTGATCGCATTTCGCCTTCAAAGTTCGCAGTTCGTGAGGTTGTAATAGGTTGTAATGTGTGTAGTTGAGGAGGGTTGAGGGGACCCGGTCGACGCAGAGCAATAGTATGATGCGTATATTATTGCCATGACACTGCAGAATAGCAGAGGAAGATATGTAATTTCGTGGGCACATATCACCACGCCTCAACCACGACATTGTCACTTACACCCGGCTGGCAGGGAAGTTGTTTGTCGTGACAATTCTACAAATCCTTACCTCAAATAAGACAAGTCGTTTCAAATTGTGATGTGATAGAATACATATGTATAACATAGTGGTACATACTTACACCCACTGTGAAAGATGAAAGATTAGGTACACAGCGCTAAAGTATACGTACAACACCGTCTAAGCAGGTCAAAGGGCATCGCACTGCTCAAGTACGAATTTTCAGACCTCCAAAGAGGCTGGCTACACCACGTCTGCTTCTATGGGGACTCTCCGGAGGCGAAGGGGCATTTGGTTGCCCATGTGGGGCTCTGATTTGACGCAAGGGCGTGTCACGACACTGAACGTGATATGATCAGTATTGTGAATTGGGAGAAGGGCGGTATAGGAGGGACGCACTTGACTTTCTTCTCAACCTCTATGGAAGGGTCTATCGAGAATTCAAGCTCCATGAGAAGAACATAGAGGAAAATCTTGATCCTGCCACCCAGAACCGTTAGAACGCAAACACCAAAACAAACACATGATGAGGAGAGCTCACTCGTTGATAGCAAACCGATAGCCAATGCACGACCGGTTCCCATTAACAACATGCCCACTCCCAAACGTCAATATCCCTCCCCACAGCCCCTTCAGCCCCCTCTCCTCATCCTCCACGCCCTCCCTCTCCTGCCCCTTCATAAACCTCTCCGGCACGAACTCATGCGCGTCGTCTCCCCACACCGCCCGACTCTTATTCATAGCCTGGATCGGTATAGTGATGATATCCCCCTCGTTAAGCCGTATGTGGTCGCATAGATGTCCGTGCGTGTCCGTGTATGGCCGGGAGACGGGGACGAAGTCGTCGTGCGCGGCGACGCGCATCGTGCTTGTTACTGGGGCGTATAGGCGTAGTGACTCTCGTATGCATGCGTCCAAGTAAGGCTGGGAGAGGATGAGGTCTATGTCTTCGGGGGAAGGGACCGCAGAGGGGGAAACGGCGAGGTCTTGGAGTTGTTGGCGTAGTTTGTGTTGTATCCGTGGAGAGCGCGAAAGAGCGTATAGGGTCCATGTTAGTGCTGAGGACGACGTCTCGTGGCCTTTGTTGTTAATGAACGTTAGTAAGTGGGAAGACGAGCAGTATGGGCGAACTTACCAGCAGCGAGGAACGTCGATATTTGACAGAGAATCTCTTTTGTGGACAGCTGCTGTGTCGGGATGGCCGCTAAACTTGAGCGCACTTGATGACATTCACATCTGTCAGCTCTTCCCCTCTCAAAGCAGATACATGCTCCTCACATAATACGTTCAACAAGTCTCGCCCGTCCGTCTGCGACGAACCCTCCCTCACAGAGGACGGCGTAATATGCTTAAGACGCTCTTCTATCAGCTCTGAACCGATGCGATGCATAGTAGCGGTGGCCGCATCTTCCGTGGCGCTGTTCCGTCGCTACAAACGCCCGTTAGCCATATGCACGCGGAGCTAGATAGACCATGCGTACGAATTTGCGGAGGATTGGGAACCACACTTGGAGGATTGTGATGACACGAAACTTCCTGGCTGTACTGAAGATCACGCCGAATGCACGGGCGAGCTCGTTCTGCTCGACGGTGGGGTCGTGTAGAGAGTTGAGCGAGTTGAACACGTATCCAAACCCTGCATAAAACAACCAACGTCGGCCATCATAAACTATTATATGAGTTACCTGTGTAACCCACCTGCTTCCCCTATGACGTCCAACGTGGCCCGGGCGAGCCACGCTAACACGTCAACCTTCACGCCTTCATTGGTGGAGGCCTTTTCTTCCCGCAAAGCGCCGCCGCCATCCGACCTCACGGCTTTTGATCCAGTAAATGACGAGAAGGGATTGGGTATCCAGCGAGAGATGCCAGTTGCAACGACATCGTTTGCCAAGCTCGCAACCGGTGAGAATGGGTCGGCGGGCGTTGAGGCACTGCTCGAGGAGTCGATGATCCCTAACCAAAGGTCACGAAGCTGACAATAGCGTGTGCACGGTCAGAAAAACGTATATACCTGGCCACAGCAATCCCCCTTACCTGGAGAGCCTTTTCCCAGAATATAGGTGAGATTGACTTGATGTGCGATGACGCGAAGGCGGGATTCTGCACGATCGTAGATGTAAGTGCATCATTCGAAATTGGGTGCCAGGAAAGGAAACTGACCAGGATCTTTCGCTTTGATGGACAACAACAAATAGCAACGCTGGACGTAAGCGGGGTATCCCACCATCAAAAGAAGGACAGACGGCGCACCTGTTTGCGATGTTGGTCGCCCTCGACCGTGATGAGCCCGTCGTGACCTGCTGCCATACTGGCCAGGGCGTCTCTAACAAAGTCCGGCTTGGGGTAATCGTATCCCCTTGACAGGATGTGGGTAACGGCAACGGGGTCGGTCGTCATGAGCCTGCAGCCGCCGATGAAGCCACGGTAGACGAACGTCGAGCCGTACGCGCGCTGCCACTGCCCTACGAGGTCCGTGTTCTCTGCGTCGTGCATTTCGCGGAGGTTGCCCATGAAGAAGGAGGGAGAGGGCGGGCCGGGAAGGAAGCGGAGGGGTGAACGCGCTTGGCGGATCATGAGAACGAGGAAGGTCCAGGCTACATAGAGGACGATGCTGGCTAGCAGCGAGGCGAGCAGTAGTAGGAATAGACTCATGGTCGGTGGACAACCCAGGTCCTCGAGAGGGCACTTTACACTCTCGAGTTTCGAGATCACGGGCTCGTGTGAGCGGGGATCGAGTGCAGTGCAATGTACCTAAGAAGACACCGTACAGCGGGAGACCGTCATGACAACGTTCAGTGAAGGTTTAGACGAGGCCGTGAATCAAGATTCAAGAACATACTGGCTTCTTGGGTTTATTGGCCTCGTAACCTCGTTGTCTGTCGGTCGATGTTGCTGCACTGGTGGCCGTCGCACTAACTCAGTCTAACTGGGCGAGCCCGTTCTCAGCACAACCCGCAGAGAGTGTGAGGCAGAGGTGTGGTAGTGGCACTCGGGCAGGCAGTCCATGTCATCGCTTCATTTGAGGAAATGGGAGATGCAAGGATGCCTGGGGTGAACAAAAGCAGTGTAAGCGGATTCTCGGACTCGTCGGGCAGATCCACCGACCGAGTCCTGGCGCTTGGCTGCGTCCCACTGGTATTCATGTAACTCTGACAACAAATAACCACCCATCTATAAAACCGCTGTTCTACTGTCAACGTCCTCCTTTCTGGCCTCGATAATGCCTAACCTGCTGTATGGCTTGGGCTGGGTATACGCGACGACGCTCACTGACAATCCTGCGCTCACCCGGCGATACCACGCCTGAATTCAGGTTCAGCAGCATGCGCATGTGGGTATGTCTTTCCGTTCCCTTTTCGAGTTGTTCATCGCTCATCGTCTTGGCCTTTCATGCCCAATCATATGTCAGGATCGCTCTCGCACGGTCCTTGATTGGTCTATGTTCAAATCAGACCAATGACGAGCCCCGGGGTTTCGTTGGTCCCCAATCTCCCTGATAGGCACGCAGGAACGTCACTACGTAACTTGCACCTCTGTCCGCGATGGGATATCCTTCTTTCTCTGCTCACGGGACCGACGAGCGAGGAGGACTCAGGGCTCTCTGAGAGGATGGCCAACCGTCGTGCGAAGACGAACACGATAAATAGGACAGTTCTCGGTCATCTCGGCGGTTGATCTCGCTCACTCTTAATCCCGGTGATGAAGGCGTATCACGGTCTCACAATCCTCGTTTTTCCATCTGGAATAGTGCGCTAACTCCTCCTCATCGATGTAAGGCACGCATTGTCTTGCGGCTGGAATTATTGGACCCACAAGAGGTAACTATTTCTTGTCATCGGGACGTAGTTGCGGTTCAGCCTGCCTCGCAGTTTGGGTGCGATGTACATCTATGAGGTGAGCACACACCCTACCTACTTCCCGCCCTAAGTAGCCATCCCATGCTAAAAGACCAACGAAGTAGACCAAGCCGCAAGTGAAGTTGTGTTATATTCAGCACCGTGACAGCACGTATCCTGTGGCGTATTTAGACTCTGGATAAATCGTGGAAGAACCTCAGCACCTTCTCCAACGCACAATTGACCATCGGTATGCATACGACATTCAGTGGTGAACTCTATCTTCTCACCGGAAGCATGAGACCGTGCTGATTCAGTGAGCCCAGGCAGTCGACTATGTGGTACCCCCAGGTTCGGTTATAAGAGCCTCGGCGAAGACACCATTGTGGGCCCGAGCCGTGTTGTTTCTGAAGACACGGTCCACCGTCATGCAGAGGGACAACTTGAAGGTATCCTACGGTTCTGCCTGTACAGCGTTTCCTCGTCTTTTCCGGATGTTAGGCCCGAACGAAGCACCCGCCTTCCCTCAAACTCAGACGCCATGCGCACCTCCCATCTCACTTCTTCTGCTCGTATGCAAGCAGTTGCATCTCACTTCTTCTACTCGTATGCAAGCAGTTGCGGCCCATACGCTTCGGTTTTGTCAAGTTGGCGATGTCCTAGGTTGTCAAGTCTATATACGAAGCGTTATCACCAAACCCTTCATTCGGCGCTTCATTCGCGGTTTGCGTGTCGAGAGAAACACCTCAAGGGCCTTGACTAGGTTGTACGGCCAGCGCCCTACATTCACGCCGTTCATATATCTCCAGCCATTCAAGACATCTACCGAACCGACGTCATTGTTCGATTTGTGTTGAAGATGCCGAGCCCGACTTGCTCCTCTAGAAGCTGTACACCCTCACAAGCCTCATTCGAACACTCGACGAAGTCGAAGTATCGTCGGCAATGCGGAAGTGGATTGCTCTCGTACGTCACCCCCTTCTGGACGCCGTATAGGTCGAGTCAACTGACAGCTCACGCGTCCGTATCCATGTCTTCTCCTTCGCTTTGACTTTGACTTTGACTCTTACAGACCTGTGTCGGCTCGTCATACCACGCGCACTACCGTGACGTTACACCACCGTACATGACTGCGTCTTTGAACACCTTACCACGCCCTCTAGAACTCCGTATGAGCATGTATCGTGCAAAAGTGTCGTGTGGGCCCATCAACCATCACGGTACGCACCCTTCAGATACTTATCCACTCTCTGGCAGGACTAATGTTGTAAAATACAGATAGATATTCATTTGTGACGTACAACACGATTCATGATCACTGTGTATATCTCGCACACGTGTGTATTTGAGCTGTATCGCGACTCGAAACTTGAAAGCTTTACTTTACTCATGACACGCCCACGTGAGTTCCATGTGCCCTTTGTTTCGGACGGAGCGCCGACGACAGATCCGCGTGTGCGGCGGCCAGTGTGCCAGTGTGGCCCTTCAAGTTGCCACTCACCTCCCTTTCTACTTACACCCTAACACTGTGCTCATCATATCAGGTGTCTCTCACTGAAATAACGCGGAACGCTTACGAATATCTGCCGCATAGGCTCAAAGACCCATAGCCAATTAGGTCGACGAAATGGACTTGGCAGCAGGCGAGAGTCCAGGTGATGATAGGAAAACTAGCAAAGCGGGGAAGAAAAGACATGGTAAAACGACCAGGCTCAGGAAGAGCGGAAGGCTTCAGCCAATGCTTGATATGCCTCTGGACGTCATCATAGAGGTTTGCCTACTACATCCTTATCCTCGTTCCCTATGCTGATTTGCGGCCACACGCCGGCCACGTTGTGTAGATATGCAGCCACCTGCATCCCAAAGATCTCCTTAACCTCGCGCGCTCGTCCAAGGACCTACGGAAGTTCTTCATGAGCAGAAACTCCTCGTCTGCTTGGAAAGCCGCGCGGGCCACAGTCACGCAGCCACTCCCGGGCCTACCTCCGTGTCCGGCAGATCTCAGTGAACCAGCGTATGCGAACCTCATGTTCGATGCGTATTGTCATGTGAGTTGTATTGGCTGTTTTAGAAATTATCGCTGACATTGGGATGTCACGTTGCGTATAATATCAGAACTGTCTCAAGCTGAACTGTCAGGATGTCGATGTAGCATGCAGGGTTCGTCTTTGCAGTGCCTGCTTTTCAATATTGTGCGTTCGTAGATGACGCATAAAACACACATATCGGGGCTAACTACTGCTCATTGACTTTATCTACCGTCGTTTAGGAAGGTTACCATCGACGACTGTGCCACCTTCGTCGATGCCGCGGTCTTCGAACTCATTTCGCCCCACCGTGTTCAAGATCTTGTACCAACTCTCGGGTACAGGCCCCATCACGGTGCGTCGCAATTGTTTCATAAGCTGATTACCTGCGTAAACCTATCTTATCTAGATGGAGTCATGTTTTACAAGCCACAGTTAGAAGATTTTGCCTCTGAACTTTTGTCAATCCCTGCAAGTGAATTAGAAAGATATCTGTGCGCGAGAGAGACATTGGCTTTCATGGACGAGGTAGGTGGTGTATATCTGGTCTCCACAGTGATATGTATCTAAGCTAAGATTCCCCCTTAGAACAACAATCTCGCATTGTCGAAGTTCTTGAATCGGACACACCTCGCCCGTACACGCGAGCTTGAAAATATACGTGAGGCTAGGAAACAATGGTGCGCTGTCGTCATGAATGTCGCATATGTCTCTTGAACTTACGTGATTGCGCAAGTATATATCGTCAGCTGAGGGAGGAAGGTTATGGAGCGGAGCTGGACTGGCTGGAAGATCGCTCTTACGAGAAGAAAAGCCTTGAAGAAATGCACGAATTTCGCAAAAATCAGCATTTTACACCTCGAGGTCAGTACTCCTCAGTCCTAACACGTGAAAGCTGCGCAGTCTGAAGCTAGCGTGCAGTGTGGGCAAATATACGTGGTAATATTGTCAATCGCATGGAAGAGGTGAGGAGGAAGCGCGCATATGCGAACAAGAAGAATATGTTCAAGGACCGTCTGGAGTTAATGAAGAACGCTTTGAACCCCTTCATATCCAATCGGTGGGACAAGGAGTTTATTGTCGGAGCGGCCATATTCAACCCGGAGCTCTACAATAAGATTCGCATCAATGAGGCTGAATTCAATAGCAAGGAGCTGCTGGACTCTCTGTGGTCTGCCACATCGTACTTGTTCAAACAGGACCAAGGCGCGCGAGAGCTATTTATTGAGGAGACTCGCTATCGTCTTGGTCTCGACGAATCAGTGGATCCCTTGAAGCTCGCACTCGCAGAACGCTTCTTCTGCTCATCTTGCTCTATGACCCTGCGACTCTCGTGTGCGCCGCGCCACCAATGCAAATTTAACAAGCCCACCAGGCCAGAGTTCATGGACAAAGAAGACTACGATCTCCTAGTTGATGTCTTCCGAATCTTGACACCGTCCTACGAAAACAACCACCCTCAGCCCATTCAGCTCCTGCTGACTCTGGAGAGCACAAGACGTACTGAAGCCGTGATCGTGGCTTGCGGGCTTGATGTCAGGACAGCGACAGCGGCCGATTTGGACAACGCAAATGTCAAATTCCAGTGCCTCTCTCACAACTCCAAACTTGGCCCTGGTATCCCAATTATGGACTGGCGGACAGCGGTACGCTGATTCATGCCCTATGCTCATCGAACGAGAATACTGTATAGCTGACTTGGATGGTGCACTAGGCTCAGCACTGGTGTCCCCCTACTGAACTCTCCCGTGCTACAGAACAGCAAATCTCAGCCGCAGAGACGCTATGGGAAGAAGCTCACCGCGTTGCCCAAGTTCAATGGTGTAAGGATCCGGAATTCGCTTGCAGACAATGCAGAAGTGTCACGGGAGATCTATCGACAGTGGTGAATCATTTAACAACGAGGTGCGTGTCAAATCTCAAACGGACCGCCGGTGCATATCGCCTCGTTAATGTGATAGCCCTTCCAGCCATAACATCACTAAAGTGACAGACGGGCTTATTATGGACATGCACCGAACCGTCTTCGCTCCACTGCCAGTATATCTGGTCTCGCGAAAGGTACTTAGCCCCACGTGGCTACGAAAATGGGGAGATGTAGCTCGTGTTAGGAGACATGTAAATTTCTAGTACTTATTCACGTTCTTCTTACCTTATGCACTATAATCTCCTATCAGACGGCGCAGGCTTCTGTACATTATCCGAGTCATAGGTTCGCATTGACGACTCGGTGCCTAGGGATAACACGGTAGCAATGGAAACGAGTTGGATCTCACTAGATCTCACTCCTCATCAACTCCTCATGCAGGTCAAATCTGAGCCGCCTCCATCCATTTCGAGCGCTTCGTGGAGATGCAGATAGTCTAGGACAGACTTCGTCGGTCATTTTTATGGCCTCTTTATAATTCGTGATCTGTGAGCAGATACAAGTTCAAGTACGTACTATAACACGTAAATTGAATGGAGTTTAAGTTGTAGTGCAGGCAGTAGACTTCACCGAAGTTAGCTCGTGAGCAATTTGATTATACATGATCACGATATTGTGGTACCGCGAAACACTCAGGTTGGTTGAAATTAGGCGGGTATCGACTGCCCTGGATCAAGCAGCTGTAGTGCTTGCCTCGAGAATTGCCAGTGCATCGGAGAAGCGATGAAGGAAGCGACAGTAAAATGGTGCAGAGCGACTGAAAATGGTTCAGCACAGAGTATAAATACAACATTTTGACTTCTTACACAATGACTCCATCATCAAGCCATTTATCTGTAGGGAGCACGCCAATATTGCCAGTTGCATCGATTGGCGGAAGGATGTCCACTGCCCAAAGCATCGTCGCCATGACAATAAACAAGCTCTGATTCGCAAAATGCATTCCAATGCAGTTCCTGTTGGTTTACGACAGTGCTCTTCAGGAGCTATATCGCTGGTGGTACGTGCAATATGGACGTGCACTGGCAAGGGTGTGATGATGTCACCTTCTACGCCCAGCTAACTATAGATCGAGTCAGAACGCCATATCCCGTGCACCTAATCAAATACAATTCAGTGGTATGAACCAATGGACGTACGTAGCAAAGCATACTTACTACTAGTAAGTAGTCGAGATTGATCCTTTGGGTGAGTGGATGAGTGGAGACATGCAACGTAAAATGAATAGTTGCTTCAGGTTGGACGGGAGACATTCACCGTCACTCCGGGTTGAAGCTTTGGAGCTTGCATGCGAGCTCCGTTAGTACACTTCATTACACTGACAGTCCAGTATGTAACAATGTGTTACGGTAGTACATATCCGAGTCTGCGCGACGCTAACGAACAAACCAAGTAAATGAGTAGATCTACAAAAATATTAAAATATAAAATAGCTCACATGCAGACACACTGCACACTGCATTCGTCAACGACCATCGACAGTCAGCGCTCAGCAATCACTTAGGCCGCGGTCGGGCGATTGCGGATGTTCAATTTATCATTGCCCTTTTAGGTAATCGATCAAACCGCAGTCACGCCGCGCCGCTCAGTAGTTGGCGACTCGGAACATGCCCTCCGCCGAGTGTCACGGTAACGCTCGCCGCTAAGCGGAGTTGGACGGGACTCGAGAGTAGACGAGGCAGAGCTAGCCCCAACTTGAAGCTGCATATATAGTACCGACCACCGTGTTCGACGGTGTGCGGAAATACAATACTCATAAGTAACTGTTCTGGATGCCACGACGTTCACAACGTTTACAGGCGGGTCAGTCCTCCACTCAGGCTGATGCTGCCAGTGGACTGACAGGACCGAGAGTCGAACGCTGCGAGGTAAACAAGGAGAATCGGAAGAAGAGGAAACTTGAACACGATGCGAAAAACATGAGAAAGAAAGGTGGAAAGCTGCAGTTAATGCTCGATATGCCTTTGGACATCATTCTGGAGGTGAGCAATAGTTGTCGCGTCTTTCATACTGTGTATCTTTGTTATTGTTCTCTTGCTTTGAAGTAGTATTTCATTACCACACCGCTAACGTCACTATTTCTACAGATATGCAGCTACCTGCATCCCAAAGACCTTCTGTACCTCGCGCGTTCTACCAAAGAGCTGCGAGCTTTCTTCATGTGCAAGGAATCCTTGCAATTCTGGAAAGCTGCCCGTGCTACGGTCACTAAGCCCCTCCTGCCCCCGTGTCCTGCAGATCTCAGTGAGCCGGCGTACGCTAATCTGATGTTTGACACGCACTGTCATGTAAGTGAAGCTTATTTTTCGCCAAGCCTTTGCTCAGTCTTCATCGCTTTGCTGTCGATAGAACTGCTTGAAACCGAACTGCCAGGATGTGTATTTGACGTGTAGGGTCCGGTTATGCAGACCTTGTTATGAGAAAATGTGAGTGTCGCTACCATTAACCATGTCTCGTGCGTAGTGCTGAATGTAAAACACGTATCTTCAGGAGTATCCCCGTCGACGACTGCAGCGTTATCATTGCACCAGAGACTCTACAGATGATAAAGCCGCTCGTTCTTGATGATATGCTGCCGGTTCTCGAAATGGAACCATTCAGTCCGTAGTATTCTTATTGAACCTATGTCCGCGATGTTGCTTACCATGCACGACAGCTGGAGATTCATTCTACGTTCCCCAACTGGAATGTTTCCTCGCTGAACTTGAGTCCGTTCCTCAGAAGAATCTCCCTAAGTATCTAAGTTCCAGAAAGAAGCTAATCCTCTCTCGTAGGACATACAATGTAAGCTCTCTGTGGTCAGACTCGGAGTGATGTCTGTACTCATTTTTATCCCTCAGAATATCCTGCCGCTGTCAAAGTTCTTGTACAAAGCAAAGACGTCTCGATCAGTTGAGCTTGAGAAAATGCGAAAGGCCCGAAAAAGAGAGTAAGTACGCAGTCTCATCTGAGTCTGTTCATTTCATGCGTGCGCTCATACCGACATCTCTCAAAGTATCTTCAAGCGGCTAAGGGAAGAAGGATATGGAGAAGAACTCAATTGGCTGGCACGGACATCCACCGCGATGTATCTCTCTCGATTTGACAAGGTGCCAGGAGTACGGAAGGCTCAAGCGTTGACAGACAGAAGTGAGTATCCACTCGTATGATTCAGAGCTGTCGCTGGCACGATCGATTCATTCTTCACCTTCGACTTCTAGTTTGGGAGAACATCCGAGAGCCTATTATCAAGTGCATGACAGACGTCCGAGAACGACGTCTGGACGACAACCGAAAGACAGCTCTGGCCGAGCGTCTCTCATTGGTGAACGACATCCTTAAGGACTTTGTCACTCCTCACCGAACCAGGAAACGGCTACTCGCACTTACGGTATCTATTCCAGAAGTCTACAACCGGATCCTGCTTAGCGATTCGGAAGTGGACGTCACGGAACTGCGTCAATTTTTGAAAGACTTCATGCCAACGTACTTGGGGAAGACAGAGACGAAAGACTCGTTTGTCGCGCAGGCTCGTGAGCGCTTCCACTTGGACGAATCCGTCGATCTCTTCAAGCTAGCCTTCGCCGCCTGGTTCACCTGCCCTTACTGCCACAGCTCAGAACGACTTCCTCACGCACTCCACCACCTCTGCTACTCGTCCTCTGCTCCTAAGCCAGGTTGGTTGTCGAAAGAAGACTTCGATCTCATTGAGTGTGCGTGTTTGCGCATACATTGGGGCTTCGCAATTCCTGTGCCTATGAACATCGTGGCTGCCGAGGGTACTGAACAGACTGAGACCGTGATTGAAGCATGTGGGTTTGATGTAAAGACGACGACCGCTGATGAGCTGGATAAGGCCGACGTCTGGCTTCAGTGCCTCTCGCACAACTCGGAAGGCCCGGGTATCCCTATTATGAACTGGCGCACAGCGGTACGTGTCGTTTTTTTCTCATCCTTTGAATCAACATCGATAATTTATACGGGGCGTTGATTCTCCAATAGGCCCAACACCGTTGCGGTGACTCAGGGCCTCCTACATTTGCTCGGGCAACGGAAAAACAGATATTAGCGGCGAAGCCTTTATGGGACGAAGCGGACCTTGTGTCAAAACACGACTGGCAGACAGACGGGGAGTTCAGTTGTACGCATTGTACAGAATTCGTGGGGGGAGACGCATGGGCGTTGATCAATCATCTTCGGAATATGTTCGTGTCTTTCACTGCCGCTCAAGCAAATTTACGTGCTGATTGGTTGGTCTGATAGTCATAACGTCCCTAATATCACGAAGAATGATTGGGTAGATGGTCACCGAGGCGTTCGCGTTCGTAGACCGGTGTATCTGGTGTCGCGACACGAGGAGGTTGACGAAATGTGGATACAAAGGTTTGGCAGGATAGCTCGTGTTAGGACCGTCGTAAATTTTTAGGATATATCTTACGTGGCGCTGCAGGCCTTCGTACACTCTACTAATGTATATCAAACTTCGCCTTCTCTCCGTTAACGCCTTAGATTACGCTACGGATGTCTCGCCGTCTTCCTCGCTCACACCGGAACTTGGACTAAACCACTTGACTTTGGGCCCCTTGGCTCACCTTACTAGTAGTCGAACGTAGGTTAATCAATTATTAGATGCATTATAATTCTTGCTTGTCAGCCTGAGCTCCGCGGAAGGCGGCGCCACATTGCAGCACGGATGATAGTTCTTTGGTAATAACGTTCCAACATATGATCACTACCACCGCGAGCAGCCCAAGCATCATGTCGATATCATCGCCGATACGGCTATGATTTAATGATGCGGTAACTAAGCTCACTTCTCATACCGTGGGGGAGGCTCATCCTCGTAACCCCTACGTCTAGAGGGCGATTCAGAGAGAATCGCTCTGGCGACTCTCTCTACAAGTCCAATTAACGACGTAGACTCTGACACCAACGGTCGCTCTCCTGTCCCCCTGTCTCCGTTTCCATCAGGGATACCAGGGGGCGCGTTAGGTATCCCGACTGTACCTGACCCAACAGTGGCGACTGTCACAGTATCCTGTGGACATCGAGGTTGTGGATCAGAGGTTGCTACGATGTCCCCGGGAATGGTGCGAGGCTGTCTGCGTTGATGCTTTCGTGTTCCGAGCGTTTCAGTGGTCGATGATGGATGCGACTCGAATTCACTGGTCACTGATCGCATTCCATCTCCAGCCAAAGAGTGTTGAGGATTGGGCCTCCGACGGCGTTGTACACATTTTGTGCGCACTAGCAAAAGAGCGCCTGCCGAGATGAGTAATGCAATGACTCCTGCAACTATACCACCAATAGTGCCGCCTGGAAGGTGGTGAGAGGAGTGGTTCAAGTTACTTTGCGACATGACCGAGCCGTCCGGAGAAGCAGCAGTTTTAGGGGAACTACTGTTGAAAGAGATGCTGGCGAGAGAAGAGCTTCGATTGACGAATCAACATTAAGTCAATTGAGCAACATGTTCTTTTACCTTGCTAATTTTGTGGTAGGGGTAGAGACAGCATTGTCAGAACTCGTTTCACTTGATGACGCGCTGGCCTGTCCATCTTTAGCACTACTTATGAGCAGTGAGCAAATGCTGAATATCTGACCTGTATATCGAAGGATTTCCACGCCAAAAACAAGCAATATAATTACCGGTGACTATATAGCGTATATTTCTGAGGAAAAATCTGCAAAATCGCGCGCGTACAGCGCATCCTTCAAGTTGTAGACGACCGAAATGTAGCGGCTCGAGCCAGAGCTGAGCCGGAGCCGCTCAGAGCCAGCCGCTAATCAGTGGCTCGGTCCGGCTCGGCGTTTGATTTTGACACAAGAGCCATCAAAGCCGAGCTGGACTGAGCTATTCTGGGAAATCGATCGGAGGGCGCCAGCCACTACCCCACGTCCGTCAGGCGACTGCGGCATCTGTCGTGGCCATCATTGCCTTATTGAGCAATCCGGCCATCCTGTACTCCGAGATGTGCTGATCCCACAACGTTCTGCTGTGCATTTCATAGAGCGTAGTAAACACAACTGCAGGCTCACACAGGTGCAGACTGATAGAAAGCCAAGAAGTCAGATCCATCATATAGCAATACAGGTACATTCTTTTCAAGTTCGTCTTTCCGTTCCCATCAACCTTCTACCGCAAACACCATCCCACAAATTTCAATCAAGACTCTCCAGCCCATCCCTGACGTACTCCTCATACAAACTCTTATAGTCCTTATGCCACCTACTGAGCGCGGGACGACCTTCAGCGACGTCTCCAGCAGCCCACATGATTCGCAGCTGGTCGAGCTCTTTGCGGGTTTCGTTGTCTGGGCAGACGATGTAAAACTGTCCGCGGCGGACCTTGTCGAGCTGTGAGATTGAGTGTCTATGTCAATAATGAGAAAAAGGTGGAGAATGAGAGGTAGGGTACCATGTATAGAACTGTTTCTGAGGCTGTCCAAGTTCCTGAGGGTCGCTCGGCACCGGTCTTGCTACCTGTCAGTCCTGACCATGTCCATCCGGGTCTGTATGAACAGATCACGAGATATTTTTAGCGAGGAAGAGAGTGGAGTCAGATGGATTCAGCACTTACACGAAGAGATGGGCGGTGACATTTGCGTAGGCCAAGTTACGCAGCTCATGGGATAGACTCTCCGTGAGAGACTTCACAGCGGCTTTAGAGGCGTTGTAGGCTGCGTTACCTCTATTGAACACTGTCAGCGATGATAAAGCGAAATTCGCGACGATCATGACGTACGGCGGGTTGGTGATGCCCTGCTTGGATCCAGTGTTAATTATAACAGAGGGGTTTTCTTGAGGCAGCATTGAAGGAACAAATGTTTGTTGTACATTGACAACTCTATCAAGGTTCATAGGAAGACATGAGCTACGAAAGCGACGATCCCACGAATACACATACCCGAAGACATTGACATCGAATATCTTGTGCCAGTTATCGAGGCCTTCCCATGACTTGCCTATTGGGCCAATGCCGGCGTTGTTCACGAGGACTGCAACCTATGAAGCGTGATTACGAGTTAGACAGATGCATAATCGACAGGCGCAGTGTTTAAGATGGAGTTCGGGTTCAGAACGAGCATTTCGACTGCCTCGCTGGGGTGAGGTGATCGACGGTTTGCCGTCATTGCTCGGCCAATCAAACGAGCATCGCGCAGATAGTACGCTAATCACGGACCCACATGCACCCAGCACAGGTTGACTGGCCTTGTATAATCCTCACGAGCAGACATAAGTTGGAACATGTACTCACCTCGCCCCAAGCCTCGTACACCTTGTCCCTCAAATTCTCAACCTGCTCCTTCTTGCTGACATCGGTCGGTATGACTAGCAAGTTCGATTGGCCGATAATACTCGAGACCTGCTTCGCCGTCTCTGCGAGACCCTCTTCATCGACGTCCACAATTGCGATCTTCAGCCCGAGTCTGCGATGGTCGTCACAACCACGAATGAGCCTGTGTACGGTGTGCGCCAGAGCAATCGATTGCGCTTACTTTGCCAGCTCGACCGCGGCTGCCTGGCCGATCCCGCTGGCCGCCCCAGTGATAACGGCGACGCGGCCATCGTGGAACACTGGATGCACACCATCTAGCGGGGTGATGGGTGCCTCGAAGGCGCGCGAGGAGCGGGTACGAGACTGTGCTCGACTGTTGGGTATGCTGAGGGACATGGTGGCGATAAGGTACGAATAAAGATAGGTATTCCGAATTCAAGCAAGCGTATTGTCGTGGGCGGTGAGGATAAGTAAAGAGTGGTTGTGGCTGTTTATCTGGCGATCTAGGCGGTTCTTATATAGCCTCTGGCTTTTATTACAATCGGTTTACAGTTCCTCGATCTTATTCGAGTTACTATGACGTTACTTCGGGCGCTTATATATTGTGGCTGGGGTTCAGACCATGCATGCATGTAAAGTTACGGCCGAAGGCACTGATCTCTGTTTAGTATTTACCACCCTCATGGGAGTCGAAGTGCTACGGTTATTGAGCCTCCTCGATGCCTGAGAACCTGAAGACTCTTGCATACGGTCACCGTCGTTGCCGTACACATCCTCACTGTCCCAGCTTTCCTACGCTCCAGACACCACCGCCCATTTCGTCTCTATTTCGGACCTCATTTTGATCGCTCGGCCACGCAGCACCGGCTCTACATGCTATGATCCCAGCGCTGGGGGTCACCTGCCTCGACGCCGGGGGTTGTCCACATATTCGGGGTGTCTTCCACATTGTCTAGAACGTTGCCGATGGTGTCTCGTGCTGTTGGGATTACTGAAGGTTTGTTCGCAGCGTTACGTAGCATCGCACCATTGTTTGCACGACTTTCGGATTCGGAATTCAACTTTTGGGGCAGTCCACTCTTTCTGCTTGGGATCCGTCTTTTGCGAGTATGATGCAATCTTAGCGACAATCGAGACGGCAAACCTACCGCAGGCCTTGTGGACAGCAGCCTCTGATCTTTCAGGGAGTCTGATGACTGACAATACACAACGAGAGAACTGAGGATCCAACTAAAGTTTTGTTGTTCATTAAGTAAGTTCTGTACAGTTAAGTCCGTTATACCACACCCGACGTTCCCGTCCACTATTCTACATTTTTCTTCCTTCCAGTCCACCCAAGTTTCACCGTAGAAATACACAATACCACGAATACCAAATCAGTGCGCAAGATCCCTCGCGAAGTGGAAGAAGTCAACCGAAGAGCCGTTCACGCCGTACTTGTAAATCTGACGTATCGTGCGAACCAGTCAGTCATGCTGCACCTCAACCGTCCAATAGAAATAAACACTCACGAAATGCGACGCCACCCAACTCGAGAACAACGCCCGCTGATACGGCTCGGGCAACCTCTTCAGCAACTCCTCCAACCCCACCTTCTCAACCAACGTCTGCGGTACCGCCCGCCTGATAACACCCTTCCGACTAGCCTCATCATCGAACAGATCCGACGCCTCCAGCTCGGCTTGCAAGTCATTAAGCTTGCTAGAGAGCTCGTCAGAGATGATGGTGCGAGCTTTCGCGCCTTGCAGACGTTGGTGCTCCTTCCAAATGCAGTGGAACTCGGCGGCAGCGTTTTCAGTGATCTTTTGTTGGATGTCGCGGACGTATGACTTGTAGAAGTCGGAAGGCTTGCCGTCCTTGAAGATCATGAGGTCGATGTATTCTTGGGTAGCGAGTGCGAGACCGGCCAGGACTTCGAGTGAGGAGCTCGTGACACCACCTGTGTAGGAGTGAGCGGACGTTTGAGGAAGGAAAGACGGACCGGTTACATACCCTTATTGGCACTCGAGTCCTTGAAGAGAATGACCTTGCGCTTCTCCAAGTACAGACGAGCTTGTTGCGTAAAGAACAGGTTTGCACCCTCAACAATGTACTTGAAATGAGGCTTGCCCTCAGAGTCGACTAGCGCGGCAACGTTGGAGATATTGACAGCTTCTGGCCTGCCACCGCACGGCACGAACAAGTCAGCTTTGAACCTCAAGTGAGCACCGTTCCTGAAGTCAGTTCCATCGGCAATAACTTCGCCAGCTACAACAGCTCATGAGCCAAGAAGTCGCAGCAACATTAGGCGAAAAACCTACAAGGTAACTTGACGTCTTGGTCCTCCACGCGCACAAGATATCCATCCTTGCTCAACTTCGACGTGTCAAAGTTCGCCACCGGGATACGCGCCTTGGCGAGCCTGATGAGCTCCTCGCGGTTCAATCCTGCTGGGTCAGCAAGTACACCGCTTCCGTCGATAATCGCAACCGTCTTGTCCGAGCTCAAGAGGATCTCGTCTACATGATCGACTTGTCAGCAACGATAAAACAAAGAGAGTCTGGCAAAGTACTGACTAGAGCCGAGATCACCATCAGGCCCTCCCGTTTGCACTTTGGTGATATCCTTCTCCCGTAGCCCGAGTTGCTTGTAGATGCCGATAACGTATTGACGTACGCCGAGCGAGGTCATACCATACGTGTCGTGCGGCACACCGCCGAGATGCTCTGCGCTCTTTCCGGTCGTGAACGACTTCCACCAAGCTTCGGCACCGCGGTCACGGGCATGTACTGTGATGATGGCACGTCAATTGGGCTCTTCGTACGGAGCCAGCGCATAGGATACTCACGAGCTGCCCAATCCATGAGATCAGCAGTACCCTCTACAAAACACGCCCACATCGATCAGCCACACCAAAACACAACACCATGGAGTCTACGCACCATCGGGGCCGAAGAACAAGATCTCGTTCTTGCCATACAGATCGACAAGCCGCTCCTTGATTCCGGGGCTTTGGCCAGGGATCAACAAGTCGATAATCGCCTGTCGACGTCATCCAATTAGCACAGTTGCTCGCTTTATCAATGGGTGAGATGTAAATATAGATGACATACGTCGACGTATTTCTCGAAGCAGACTTTGGGTTGGGCTCCGAGCGAGGGGAGGATGGTACCCTTTGCGCCACCTTCGGGGATATCCTTGTTCTTGAGCGATTGTGTTGAGGCGAGGCCGTAGTTCTCGTCGAACAGCTGTCTCTGGTTGATGGAATACGTCCTGAGCAAAGCGTTTCAGATTACTGTGACGATGTCTCATGTTTAAACGACTTACTCCCTGTTCCTCGAGCGAACCAATCGAATACCACCACGAGCGACGTCTCTGAATCGAATGTGGAACCCGCGGAACTCGTTGCCGATGACGAAGAAAATACCGAATGGCTTCTTCGGGTACTCGAAGTCTGGCAAGAAATCGGGTGCGAGACGGAAGGAGAGAGCAACTTTGGTGGGTTGGTAGAAGTTGGTCTTCAGGACGTGCCTGGAGCAATAGCTGGATCAGCGGAGAGATACTATTTAAGGCGAGAAACAAACGCACTTGTTGAAAATAAGCAACGACTCGAGAACTTGCAACTCGTGCTTGTTGGCCACTGTTCGCCGAATCTTCTCGTACAGCTGCTGATCAGTAAGTACTTCGACAGTCTGTAGGCGTTGGTAAGAGAGCGTTGGCCTGTTGTGAACAGTAAGAAAAGCTATTGGTAAACAAAGAGGAATGAAGATACGAACATCAACTGCGAAGCTTCATCCGCGCCAGGATAATGAACCATGGCAAAGTTGACATAAAGGAGGTTGACCTATGCACGCGTATAAGCATACAAAAAACACATCATTACAAAGCATGGAGTACTTACCAAGTCGGGATGCGCGTGGAGAACCTGCGCAATACTCTCACGAGTGAAAGTCTCCTCCCTGAATCGTCTCTTGATATCGTTGAGGACCTCAGCATGCGATGGATTCGACTCGTCCAAGATATTCTTCAATCCGAGGTATGCAGAACCGAGACGGTTGCAGAAATGCTGAGCGAAGATCCACCCGCAGTCTAGACGAATACTCAGAGGTCAATCTCACGTCTCGGGCTGGCAAGACTCACAGGCGTAGGTAGCTTCCTGTACGGCGTGTGACGCGACGGACGCGTCGGTGGCATAGAAGAAGGGGTTGTCGGGGAGGCAGTAGAGCAAAGACGCTTCCTTCATGATCTGGAAGATAGAGTCCTCAATCGGAGGAGCTCTTGCGCCCGGAAGAGGGTTCAAGTACAAGCTAATGATAGTGATGCCGTTTGAAAATTGCTCTAAAAATAACGACTCAGTGAAATTATACTCGGGAGAACAGACGAACAGTACGTACCGACGTACTTCCTCGCACTGTAGAGCGAGTAGAAGTGGTAGAGGTTCGATAGGGCGCTAAAGAACTTGGACGTGCCGCCCATCTTGTAGCCAATCACGAGGCGACGTTCTCGCGAGCCCTCCACGGCAAATTGCTCGATGACTGGACCGTAACGCTTCTCGACGTTCCACATGACTTGCTGGTAGATATCGAGAGTGTTTTGTGAAGCCTTCTCGAGGAAAACGGTGTCGGAGACGGTACGGATATCGGTTCGTCTAGCAGAATGTACGGATCAGTGCAATTCAAACGGTTTAAGATGACTGAATACTTACCCATCCGTACGAGTAGAAGGAGGAGGATTCGCGGGGAAGTTGCATTTGTTTACAAAGTAGCATCGCAACTGCTGACTGGCAGTAGCCGAAACGCTTCCAGTACTACGGTACGTCTCCAACCTATACGCGTTCTCCGGAGTCGAGCGATCAAGAAATTGGTCGTCAATCCTAGTTTCGCAAGTTGCGCCGGGGCCTTCAGTGGAGGTACGACCGGGTGGACTTGTGTGAATGAATGTAGCACCCTTCCCATCTTTGTCGATGTGTTCGAGATCGATCACGAGGGAATTAGGGTCATGCTTCGTGAATGCGAGAACCTTTGCACTATAAAGTGCGATGATATGATCCGAGATGGTAGATATGGGCTCGGATGAGAAATAGTTGTCGTCGATCCCCAGATGCGAGTAGAACCAGTTGACCTCGTTGGGGACAAGCTCACGGGGAATAAAGCCCTATGGAGATGAGTTGTGTTAGTCACGGTACGACGGATGAAGCCAGAACTGGTAGGATATTCTCGCGTGTAGAGTTTAAAGCGATAGTTCAGAACACATAACATTCATATTCGCAAGTAGCAAGCATCGATCAGCTGCAAGGGAGGACAACACTCGCGTTCACCGCACATGAGTGTAGATGACAGATTCGGATTGACACCATACGTCATGCCCAGACAAGATGAAGTCCAGATCGCAAATGATGAAAGGGGTGGCTTTCAGAACATGAACAGGAGTTGGTACCCACCTGAGCAGCGACATTGGCCTGTACTTTCGCCCTCTGTTCCTCCTTGCCTTTGAACACAGGAGTTGAGTAACCTGGCACGTTCTGGACGCGCTGCAAGGCATGATCGCTAGTGGCAGCGCGTTGGCCAGGGACAGGCAGGAAATTCTTGGCCTCAGTTGGGGTGCCCGCTGAGACGGGTGTCGCAACTTCCGAAGGAACTTGGCGCGAGTCGGACATGGCAGACAGTGAAGTCGTAAGGATTAGGTAGGAGTATTAGATAGAGAAAGAGATCTGGATGGCGGTGGTTTATGCGAAACGTGGAGGATGGTGGTTGTTTGTGGGGAAGAAGACGAACGAAACGACGACAAGGTCGATGGGTTTATATATGTCCGGAGCATGGTGCATTTGTGACGAGAAACCGAGGTCATGTCCAAAAGCAAGCAAGTCACAGACCTCAGCTCTCCGGGCGATCTGCGATTCAGATCGGACGTTTACCGCCGATCATGGCGCTAAATACGCCCGGAGGCTCCGGGAATGCAGCCACAGGCCTCCGGCTCGCCGTCCGACAGCCCGTTATGTCTCAGAAGCTGGAAAGACTCGAGCTTCGACATCGAGAACGTTATGCACGACAGCGACCGCCTTCGAACATCCGTCTTCCTCGTTGTTCGCAACGCCTTGCGCAACATACCTCAGCGCTGTCGAAACTGACGTGTCCAGTAAGCTCGACACAGCCCACGGCAATACGGTCGAAATATGTTCGACAATAGATCCGACCGCGCTATGCTACCTCCTACCTCAATGTAACACGGCCGGTACTTGTACTTGTGCTGCATCGTACATCTCGGACGCAAATCTCGTACATAGTCTCAGCCAGGCATGCATGGATCTTGCGGCGTATGCGGCCCTCGTCGTCCTCCGACTTACGTTGTTTATGCGTTTAACTTTTGTTGGCTGCCATCGACCGCCCAGGCGGCCACCGACTCGCAGCATGTCGTGAAGCACCTGACCACCCTTTACGTGCCCTGCCACGTACCATTTGTTTCAAGATCCAGAACCCGGTGACCGTAAGTGTTATACCCCCATTGATCTCTGTCCTTTATACTTGGCGCGTGCTTTCCCTATAGGTACAATCCCCAAAGTCAAACACTCCAATCTCTGCTGAACCTGTATCCAAATACGCCTATATTTAACCTAGGAAGCCGGTCGGACGTACTGCGCAGTACAAGCCATAACGTCCAGCTTCGGTGTCACTGCGACACTCCTTCATGCCGTGTAGCCAATGCACCACACCCTCATTTCAATCGAACCTCCACACCCAGATCTCGTCTTCTTGATCTCCAAACATTAACATCCGGTCTAGACTCAAACGTGCACCTCACGAGGCCAAGCCCGTGCGTTCAGCCAAGGGTATACTCAGCCACTCGTCAAGTAGCCGAGCGAGGACCACTCCAATCGCAATCGATTTCGTATTCAACGTTCGCGAATACGCTGTTCTTGCGACTTATTAACGCACGCTTCCACCCTGGCCGCATGTGATGAGCTCTGTATAAGCTTACACTTGTTCACGTAACGAGTACCCTTTGGTGAGCGATCGAGCAGTTCTCGTCGATCATGTCTACGTACAGTTCTTGTTTCGAAATCAGGCCTGCGATGCACTGATCTGAGCCTAGATTTTGCAGCGACTTCGCCAACTTCGACAGGATCTCTCTGTTTCTATGCTCTCCACGACTTGGTGACTGGCACATCGTGAGAAGTGACGTGTATCGATCACCCATGGCCGTGAGAGACGCGTTTTGGACAGAGGAAAAGGTCCTGCTGAATCTACTGGCCAACTCACCTCACTTTACCCCTATGGCGCGCGGTAAGTAAACTATGCTCTCACCTCCGTCAACAGCTCGATTACGACGACAAAGGATCACAGTCGCACCGGCATAGATATGCTGTAACCAGCATATGATATATGATAGCTAACACGGTTCACCTGTGCGAGCTCACGTTTGTTGTCGTCGCATTTTGTTCTGGAACCTTCCGTACGGCTATAAGACTGACTTGTTACACTTTTAGCTATTCACTACTTTCTTCCCCATTACTCTTTGCTGCTGTCGCTCCGTCAAGTTGGGAGATGAGAACGTTAGTCGCTTTTGTCGCTATCACAGCTTCTGAAATATGCTTCGTTCAAGGACAAAACACCACACTCGAAATTTCAACACCGTAAGAGAGGTGACATCCTTCCTGCTAACCTCGTTTTTCACTATATTTGATTTGTAGGAAGAACGTGACACAATGCATGTACACTGAAATCAGTTGGGTTGGGGGTACTGGTGAGCTATTGAGCATTCTTTCCTTGTCAGGAATTTGATGAAGTGCTTTAGCAGCTCCCTTCATCCTTCAGTACGCCTTCAACTATTCGGTGGTGTTTATCTATATTGACCTTATTTAGGATCGCAAGAGACCTAGTAGCTGAAGGAATGGGATTGATGCATGACCAATCGTATCCTGATCTAACCCACTCACCAGTTCAGTGGCTCACTAATCTCAGAGCTAGTGCGTAACGTCGTTTCTTTTTATGCATACCTGTCTTCACCATTGACGGCTCCGTACCGTTTGTTCAGACACTACACTGAAACTATTAATGTACGACGCGGATATCAGCATGCCGTCGGTCTCGTCTGATGATTTCATAGTACAAGACAGTGGTGAGTAGCGTGCTAGTCGGCAAATCCATTTCTACAACTTTGAATAATTGGTTCAATCTTAGACGATGTATCATGTTTGACGGTTTCAGGGGTTTTACTGTCCTCAAGTACAATGATAACATATAGCCCTACTTCTGCTACCCTGGCTTTCCAATTGACAACGTGAGTTATCGTGCCACTCTAATTTGGATGCTCGCCATGATCAATCCGATATCGATAGTCCTACTCCGGACGCAAGCACCTCTTTCACCAGTGGCTCTTCTACTGTGGGAACTACACCACACGCCGCGCCTGTACCGCAGACCACCTCAGATGTCCGACACCACCTTCCTAATGGCGCTATTGGCGGTATGATTGCGGGAGGTGTTCTGCTAGTCGTGACCTCGGCGACAGTTCTGCTCATGCGTACAAAGTGGCTACGACGCTGGAATAAATTTACGGCTCCCAGATCGCAGCGTCCTTCGACTGGAGATCATAATCAAGATGAGACCAATATTAATGGATCTGAGTCGTTGTCGAATGCATGCAGTCCAAGGCTCGGAGAGTCGAAGAACGGGCGCACACAGGATCGTGCGGCACTCGAGGGTGCTGTGTCGACTTCCGAGTCAGCACTCCAACCGCCTGAAGAAATCGTCGACACTGTTAGATCGGATCCAGCCGCGACACCTGCCAGGAACATCGAACCCGCTGAACACCATGACAGAGATGTGGGTGTTGTACGCGGGAACCGACCCTTGCTGGTGGACCCGACATCGTTGGTCGGAATTGTAGAACGGATTACCAGGGCTGTTCTATCCGAGTCCCACACTGGCAGTGTAGGTAGGAGGTATGAGGAGGAGCTTCCGCCACGCTATGAGGAGTAGAGGAACTTCTGTTTTGTCGGCTCATAAACAGGCTTATTGTAATACGTATGAACTCGATGTTCGTATTGATGCGGCTGTGCGTGGTCATTCGCCACTCACATAGCTACTTCAAGCCGAGTTGGTGAAGACACGGTAGTATCATTGATCTTGTCAGTACCAATACCGAAGCCAGAATAACATTCATTTAGAAGTCCACAAGTTGCGTGACCTGAGCTACATGCCCGAATTTGTCTAGCCATCTCTGTCCAAGCGTCGTCCGCGAAACCAGCCAGACTGGCAAAGGCGCAAGAACGCCCTGGTGCGTATCGACATAAGTTTCCTCAGTCATCTCCTCTACACCATGGCTGACATAAAAATCAGCACATATAATTCACGTACATGGATATGTGACGTACCGGCTCAATAAATGATCTTTCACAACGCTTGCGTCTTCCTCTTCGACGTCTTCGCAGTACGCACAGCTGAAGACGCGATCCATTTCCCACCAGATACTAGCCCTGCGTTCTGCCTCCTCCCACCCCTCTCCTGCCAGCCATATTTGTTCATCGTCGGCAGGAGCTAACACAGGGTGTGGTGAATTGCATCTGTGCGTCGCCTACATGAGTATTTATCTTAGCCATCAATCATGCGTAGTACTCGTTGTGAGCCCGGGAGTAAGGAGTGAATGAATACGTACCGCTGTACGCCAATTCATAATTGGGATGCCAGGTCCCTCCGGGTCGTGCGAAAGACACTGAAGCCACACGTTCTCCTCGTCCAAGTCGTCAGGCGTTGCAGTTCTAGGATCAAGCCCACACAATCTAATCACGACCTCTGTCTGGTGTGTACCGCTCGCATTTAGCAGATTCATAGGTATAAAATGATAAACGCTGGTCGCCACGAGCTCGAATGCAGCGCACATGATCTCGTAGTCGTCTGGGGAGAACCACTCGGGTACGTCAGGTGGAGGAGCACGAGAAGAACATTGATGGTACATGGCGTAGGGAAGTCTGAGGGTTACGTGGCAGTTGAGGCAGGTGAACCATCCGGCGAGTGCGAGCTCGAAAGGGTTGACGGAGTCGTCAATTCCGAGACGTTCGCGAGTTTGCTTGACGAACATTTCTTTCATCTCTCGCTCCCAGGTATCCAGACATTGAGGCATGAGTTCCCACAGGGAGCGTTGTAGTTCTTCGGTGCCGACTGAGACTTTGGCGGGGCTGAATAATTCATAGATCTCTGGTATGACCATGGTGAGTCCGAGGAGGAAAGTCTGGCTGCGGAGGGGTGAGGCGAAATGCTCGACGACGTCGTTTACTATTGATAGGCGTTCCACAAGAATTCTCTCCATGTCCTTCTTCCGACAGAAGTCTCTGGCGTTCTCCATGTATTGAATCACGGCTTCTTGGATGTTGGTCCATACTTAACATCATCCGTAAGAGTCAGCTCTCGCACTCGCTGTAAAGAAGAAAGCACTAACTTCTGGCAGTCAATGCTTGGGGCTTTCGTACTTCTGGCAGCTTTTCAAACCCTTCCATGTCCAACACCCAATCCTCCTCGTCCATCATCCGATCGAGTTCTTGTCCATAACCAGCTTCTCTCAGACGGACGATAATGCTGTCGAGAGTAAGTACGCGGAAACAGTGCACGTGTAGGGGAGAGTGCGTACTCTTGCTTTCGTTTCTCGCGGAGACTATTAAGCTCGATAGAGCGAGTGGCCTTGCTATCTTGTAAGAAATTCCATAGCTCCTCTGTGCTCTAACGGAATGATGAGCGGATAACAGTATACTGGTCACTCGCGCACCTACCTTGCTTCCCACGAGAGATAGTACTAGGTCTTGTCTGGAGTTTAGATAATGCACGAGCGAGTCCTGCGAAATCGACGGCAGCTCGTTGAGAAGGTAGTCTAACTGCGGGATATAAAAGCAATTTCCCGCTAGATAATATCGCTGATTAGCCCCGGAGTTGACGTTCGTATAGAGATATACTGTACCAGACGCTCCCAAGCTTAGTGTCGGAACCAGATCTTCGATATATAAAGGATGGATCAATTGAAACACATCCTCATCAATCACTCCCGGGGTACGGCAGTCGTATATGGGAATACTTCTATTAACGCACGTCGCACTTCAGTCAGCCTAAGCCGTATCACTGGTAACGAAGCTTACAATTCCCCGTAGCAAGCTTTGCATAGCCTGACTCTGCATGCCAGGTATACATCATGACAGTTCTGTTTCAAGCAGTTCTGAATGCCGAAAGGGGGTGATCATGACGGGGAAAAGGCTCGAGTGGTTGATGGTGACATACATGACAGCGTGCGTCAAACATCAGGTTGGCATACTCCGGCTCGCTTAGGTCTGGTGGACACGGAGGAAGGCGCGGATCTATGACTGTAGCACGCGCAGCCATCCAGAATTGTAAGGAGTTCCTACTCATGAAAAAGGCTCGTAACTCCTTGGTAGACCGTGCGAGATGCAGAAGATCTCTAGGGTGCAGGTAATTGCAAATCTATTGACATGTAATGTTGTCAGGAATTATTAAACGCACGTTTTGAAAAAAAAGTACGTACTTCCATGATGAGGTCTAATGGCAGTTCAAGCATTGGCTGAAGTCTTCCATTTCGCCTTCGGGCTGCACCACGTCTACTTCTCGACGGGTTGCTCATATAATTATGGTCTGAATTTGGCACCGTCGTATCCATTTTTGTCACTGATAGACGTTTCAGGGTTTGGTATTCCAGTGCGCCGACGGGTTTGAGTTAGGAGGTGGCGTCCAGGAAAAAGACGGCGCGGGAAAATAACTTTAAATAAGGGCAATTAACGTCACGTGAGCGCGTGTTTGGCGCTTGATTAAATGGCCATTTTTCGCCAGTGACGGCCGCCAATTAATTAATTGGGCCTTACTAGTGTCCTAAGTAATCTCGAGAGAGTAAGTGAAATCTTACAGAGGAAGACCAATAACTATTGACTCGGGCGCAAAGGTCCACAAATCTGGCAGACAATGATATATACGTATGTGGCGTTAGGACCCCAAACCACTCCCGCGCGCCTAGAAGACTACGTGAACCTCAATTAACAGCCACAACAGGACATAAACACAGGGTTGGATTATGTTATGATTTGATACTAGGGAATTATTCGTCGGCCACAATAAAAGTTAGAGTGGAGACAACACTATTGCAAGCCTCCTCTAGTAATGAAGGAGGTAAGTCGTGATCTAGCTGTATGTAGTACACTATCCTGATGACTGTCAAGTTCACGGAGGCGTAGATGACGTCTGCGGGTAGAGGGCGGTAAAAATTGCAAAATGTAACACCATTCCTTGAGACATTCAGCGGCAACCGGACGCAGATCTGGGATTTCATGAGTCATGAGGTCGACAAGGTCACGGGCAAACTCTAAGTTGGAGTATTTCTGTGTATACATAGCTTTCAGTGATGTGCACCAACTGCGCTAGTAACGTCAACCTACGTGGAGAAACTCGCTGAGAAACATGTTTCCGACGAGAAAGATATCGAGACGAAATGGATTATACTCTGATTCGCTCTCGTATTCAGGAGGATCACGATCACGTCCAGGTTCCTCGTACAATACCGTCGATTCTGGCTCCGCAGATACCGAATGGAACAAATCATCGATGTAATATCTAGGCCGAAGAGTTTAAGTGCGCACGGTATCGACTCGGGCCGATAGATAGGTAGCAGTATGACAGCAGTCATACTTCTGCAGCTGCCCTGCCAGTATGACTCGATGAAGTTCACGACAATGGTCTACGCCAACGTCCATCACAATATTATGAGCCGAACAATCGCTAACAAGTGCCAATTCGTGAGCTTAGCATAGGAGTATAGAAGTTTCAGATACACACCGATGGGCGACTTTTTTCTTGTGCATAAATAAGATACCCTAGCTCGAGCAGTGGTCGATTAGCCACGGAGCTATTACCAACAGCTTACTTTACTCCATATCGGCGATGGACGTACCAATAATACTTGACTCATAAGTTCTACAACGTCTCCGACGCATTGAAAACTTGAACGCCGTTTGAACGCCGGGCAAAGGAAGGGCGTGACTACGAAGAGGTCACGCTGATCCTCACTAGAGTCATCCTTGACAGGAAATGTGTCGAGAACCGGAGTACAGTGGTTTGCTTGAGATCACCGAGAATGGGCTCCATGAAGCGACTTGAGGTTCTGGGCTTCGGTGCTAACAAAGCTGGTATTCGTTCTTGTCACGTACACAAGCAGACCATCGGCTACCCGTGTGCCAATAACTTTACGAGTACGACTGGGCACACAGTTTTCGGTGCTGGGAGCCGGAGGTTCACCAGTGGATGTCTACTTTATGCAATTAGTATAAGATGTAAATTGTTCGGAATCGCAAGAGCTGGCTCACTCTACCGTGACTATATTCTGCTCCTGCCAGTGTATCCATCTCTCCGGATTCCCCGCTTTGGCTGAACGCCACAACACCTTTACAACCTGCGCAATCCGGGGGACACAGCCGATACCCGCGATCCATTAGTCTTTGGATGTTATCATTCCAAAACGTATCCCAGTCGGTATCTTCACTAGATGCCAGCATGTATAATTGAGGTTATGCGGAATAGAATTTGCCAGAGATTGTAGCGGTATAGTCTAAGGTTGTTGTGAATATCGATGTTGTGAGCACCATACTAAGCGCTTAGCACCGACACCACCGGAGGCCGGCAGCGATGTGCGCCGGCCGTGCTCGCTGCTCACTACCTCGCAGAGGATCTACTGAACAGAACACTGGTAGAGGGTTTAGCTGCGAACGCAGCGATTATAAGTACGTACCTGACAATCGCAGGGAGAGATGGCAGCTTCAAGAGTTCAAGTCTTACAAAACGCAGCTGGCTGACATGAATGGGAATGACTAATTTACCCACGACTCGGGTCCTCGTGGCGTTGAAATACTCTGAGCAGCTTAACCCACTACATCGACACTGTCAGTGTAAGAATACGAAGACCAGCGTATATCAGAAGTCCGAGCTATCCGGAGCGATGTACGATACAACGTGTAAGTGAATTGCTCATTTGACCACCATAGGTCGCTGACCCGCCCTCGAACATCGCACTGCATAAAGCGAGTCTACCTTGTTACTGGTAGTCTGCGCATCACTGACAACGGGAATGAATTGTCTTTGACTTTTGTCAAGGAATTCTTCGCAGTTATAGTAAGTATATACACATCATTGAACAAGGAGTGCTACTCGTGTGTTCTCATATTGGGCCGCATCAAGCCCGCCTCTTTCCCTTGCGGGAAATACCTACGCGGAGTTCAGGCACTATAACTGATCTACGCTCCGAAGCACACTCAAGTTCGCTCAGGCTGGACAGCTTCGTCAGACCAATAGACCCGGATACCTGTAGCTGCCAGTGGCACTCGAGAAATGTATCGCTTTCAGGGACACCAAGCCTGAGGTCTGAGACCTGGGTGGAATGCTCACGGCCCAGCCATATAATATATGGCTTTGCCTTGATCTGGTTGAGGTCAACGGTAAACCCACACCCACGGTCAGTCCATTACATCCCAGTATACTCCAGCCATGGATCCAATCATGGAACAAGAGTTGGGAGATGCTCGCACTTCAATGGGCGCCCTGTTGGTCGGGGGATTGGTGAGCGTATTGTGAGGATGTCGTTGTTTGTTTTCCTAGAAAACCAAGCTGAGTAACGAAAAGCTTAACAGGGATCGGAATGGCGCAGGCATACTTTTATTGGAGGGTGTACCCGAAAGATAGGTGGCGCGTGAAATCGATTGTGAGTCTTGGCCTTCAACACGGCAGTCCTCACTTGGACCGCTAAGCTGACTCTGACACAGGTGGCAATCATATGGTATGTAGCAGGTTACACATGCAGGACTTGAACGTATGCGAACATCAGGCGATTCTAGGGCCATGGATTTCGTACACACAATATTTGTGTGCATCGCAGACTGGTATTATCTTATACATGGGTTTGGAGAGCCGGACTACGATTACATACCATGGTACGTCATGTTCTCTGCATAAGGCTCGTCAATAGGAAACATACCTCAACCAATACTATTACAGGAGTATTGGGGTCACTGTCACCTTGACCGTAAGATGGATGGCAGTGCATGTATCGTGTGTAAGGTGCTGACATCGTATCATTCAGGCTCTTGTGACTTTTCTCTCGCATTGGTGAGCCAAAAACTGAAGATATAGAGATAATCTGAGGCTGATCCCAGTCATGCAGTTTCTTCGTTCACCGGATATATGTTGGTGAGGAGTGTAGCGTATAGTCTTCCTTTACATTGCCCATTCACACAGTATGGCAGTCAGCAAAGGGCGAAAAGTTCTTCCAATCCTTCTCGTAAGTGCATTCAGCCTCATACAAGGCGATATATGGTGACACTCGCTATCAGGGCCTACTTTCCTGCTTCCGTCTAGGTAAATCTATCACATTGCTATCATACACACCGTAGCCTCACGATCGTGCCATAATGGATAGCGGCAGCCATGGGTAAGTTCAAATCACTGTACATGTACGGTAAAACTTATCCGATTAAATCTCGTTCAGTCTCAACAGTACAAATGTGCGTTTCCTCAGTCCTGTTCGCGTGTTTTATGCCGACATCGAGACAGGATTACCATAGCAAGCTACCACGGATTCGTCACACACTACAGCGTAAGTACTTCTATTCTCGCAGAGGCTCAGCTCATGAATGATTTTGCTTCCAGTGGGTATTCACGATGGGACTGGTCAGTGCGGCTGTACTGGACGTCCTTATCACCGGTGCGCTCTGCTACTACCTACGACAGAGCAAGTCCGGTTTTGTTACGTGTGTACTTCGTTATTCTCCTTTCGCTGAGATTCTCATCCCATGAAGTAGCATGAATGAGATCATCGATGTGCTCATTCGGTACACTGTGGAAACGGGCATGATAACATGGTAGGCTGCACTCTTAGCCTTCATCTAAATATTCCAGCTGATTGTGCTTCATAGTGTGGCGGCGATCATATCGCTCATTTGCGTGAGCAGACATGTCCCTTACTATTTGATTTGCTAACGAGCTCTGCGTTCTAGTGGCTTGTAATGCCCTACAATCTGATATTCTTAACGATGCATTTTACCATCTGCAAATGTATGTCAAGGTTCTATCAGCTCCATCCGCCTACTGAAACTGAACTTCCATTCAACTGATAGTCTACGCTAACTGCTTTCTAGCTACGTGAGTGTACGTCTACTGCATAAAAGCTCCTCACTGATCTGATGCGTTTCTGTCCTCTCCGTCAGACTTAACTCCCGAGCGACGCTGCGAGCAAGGTCTCAATCCACATCAAGCTCAGAAAAGAACAGTTCAATACTGGGCGGGATGCTGTCAGGTAGCTCGCGAAGACCGCATTCTGCAGCGGTTGTTCACACCTACGTACGTCAACTGGTTGAAGCGCACCGACATCCACTAATCCCTGTCGTAGGGTCCACCAAGACCGTCGCTGGAATTGACGAATCCCAAAATGGTGAATATATAGCTTTGTCGTGACTACGACGGTTAGCATTAACGTTCTTACCTCCTCCTCTCAGCTACACATCAAAGTAGAAAAGTCGGTATCCCGAAATGTCGACGGAGAGATTACGGAAGTCAACCTAGGATCTTACGACGACTCGTCTCCTTTGGGCTCCGCCTATTCTTCGCGACGGAATAGTGAGCCTCCGGATCACATCGAAAACGTGATTGACATTGTATAGAGCCCAAAGCGGGAGCCTAGAGTTACGTTGTATTTTCTGGGTTTTTCATGGACAAAAGTTTCGCTGTACCGTATCTATCCTCTGTCTGTAGGACGATGTAGCATACTATCTTATGTACTCATATTGGGGGCCCACTAGTAGGTTTCAGCGATAGTAGTAAGGATAGAGTCTTCCAACCAATAGTTCTTCGCGAATCCTCTAATATCGAGCCAAGTCTGCTCACAGGCTTTGACAACTTCGTCAGGAAGCGGGCCTTTCGCTCTGGTCACTAACAGTCAGTCGCCGGAAAAATACCAACGCTATAAGAGGACACGTTACTCACGAGCTGAGGACTGCAGCTTCGAGCTGCTCGACTCTGCTTGCACCCAAGATGACGCCTTGGTCACCTGGAATCATCTTGCTGTGCCACTGCAGCCATCTGTATGACACCTCTGCAAGCGGAATACCGTGGCTTTCCGCGACAGCTTTAAGTTTGGTGACTGCCGCTGCCATCGGCGGATAACGAGTAAGGAAGAACGACGACATTGCCCAGTCGGGGTTGAAGTGACTATGCTTATGATCACTAGCCGCGGCCTTGGCCTGTGGAGAAGTGTCGAGATGTTTTCCAGTAAGATACCCACCAGCAAGGGTGGAGTATGCAGCAAACCGTATACCAAATTTGCGAAGGCACGGGAAAAGCTCGCCCTCTGGAGTTCGATCGAGGAGGTTATAGATGCCTTGATAGACCGTGGGCTTGATGAATCCTCGTCGCTCGCAGATACCTACGGCCTCCGCTACCTCCCACGACATGAAGTTGCTTAACCCGAACTCCTCGCTACACGGTAATGAGCTCAGTGCGTATAATACTTAGTGGTGCACAACGGCGTACAATATCCCTTGCTTATACAAATCGTTGACGGCTTCCAGCGTTTCTTCATAAGGGGTAGCACGATCAGGGGCATGAAGATAAAAGACACGGATTTTGTGTGGACCTAGGTCTTGGAGAGACTTCTTGATACTGTCTTTGATGCGTGAGGCTGCATGGTCGCCTGGGTGGAGGGGGAAAATCTTGGTGTCGATACGTGCAAGTCCTTTCAAATCCAGTGTCCCCAGCATCTGCCAGATATATATAGTTAGTTTACAAAGTATCACCGTCGATAGCGTATCCACCTTCTCTGAAGTACCATTACCGTAATTCTGTGCTGTATCAATGCCAATGTGACCATGAGCCAGTATCACGTCTATGAATTTCTGAACAGCGGACTACAAAGGTAATCAGACGGGTCCATCTTCATGCCAACGAGTTACACATACCACGCATTCGAGGACAGTGTCAATACATGGTATGTGGCACGCAGCTCCTCCGAGTCGGACTCAGTTACTACGACTCGCCTTACGTGCCAGTGCTTGAAAACGAAGACTCGGATGAAAACCAATCTGTCCTATTCCGTGGGCGAGGATAAGTTTCGAAAATTTGGGTGCATACGTACCTACTTATCATTCTGGGAGCAGATAGTCAACAGATTGAGGACGTCAACAGCCTGAGTGAGGAGCTACTATCAGAAGTCCTGTTTGGCCCTGTTAAGTAGTAGGATTCAAAGGCATCACTTTCCTAGTCTCAGTCTCGTACCGCGCTTCTTACTGAGAGTCCCCCCGTGGGAACAAATATTTCACGGCCCGACGCGGCATGGGCAAGCGTCCAATCATCTGGCGTACTTACGGTCTCAACTTCATCTTCTATACGCCTCAACTGCACCTCTGTAATCCGACAGTCATCTACTGTAAGCTTATACTATGTACGGAAGATACGATGACAAGGTAAAATTGTGTTTTGAAGCGCTTCTGTACGAGCAAGGTCGTTGTCCTCAGTGTGACGACTCGACCGTCACGTCTGAGGGATCGCACGAGGATAATCCGGCGGCGTAGGAGGAACAGAGGTGTTTCCTCTCGTCTTAACGAGAGATTGGACGCGCGCCTGATCGCGCGTCGGGTGAGCTCGTCGTCGAGCTCACTAGGCTTCTAGCAGAATTCTCCCGGGCCTCAATCAACGCCTCTCTGGCGGACAAGGCAAGTGGGGGAAAAGAAGAAGATGTATTTTCCTACGACGAGTCCGTCGAATATACACAACAACATGAGGTATGCGCATGTACATATAAACAAGCAATAACAGTCCTTGTATCATCGAGCGCCAGCTGTACGCGCGACCTGACAGTTACGCGCGACAAGACTGCGCGAGTTCGAATCCCCTCGACGGTCAAAAACGAGCACATATAAAACACGAAAAATTACCTAAGCATTCGTCACGCCTGAAGTACTTGGACGCCCCGTCACAGAGCCCCCCACTTCAGGCTGCCGAATTCAGACTGATACCGCGCCCGCGTAAGACCGAAACGTGCAATCGAGAGAGTTGGATGAAAGATTCCCAGCTAGGCCCGCATTCCTCATCGAAACGTTCGCGTAAGAGATCGATATCGACGTCCGTTGGGTGGATCTTGGCTCGCATCGCCGTCCTCTGACGTACCCTCTTCTTAAGCAACCACGCCCACCTAGACCTCGTCAAGGGCTTGGCGTTGGGAGAGGTTTGAGCAGCGCAGACCCGCACACGATCTTGAAACCAGTTCTCGCATAAGGTAGTCCAGTCCAAGCCGCCAGTGAGATACTTGTCGACGAGATCGACAGGCGGGAACCAAGTCTTATTGCCCTCTACCGAATCGCCTTCGACGGTGCCCAGCACGATGGCGATAACGGTGGGGCTCGGTTCGTCGGAGTACAAGGTCTCTCCCTTGCCCGTACCGAAGCGAGTACGATGAGCTCTAGTAGACGGCCCTTCCACGACCCGTTCTAGCACGCCGGGGGGCCCGAACTGCGTGACGATCCTACCCACGATGCTACCTCGTTGAATGAGTCCGACGGCTTCAGGTCGAGCGGCGACTTGAGCGATACGCGCCACGACGGCCTCCCAGGAGTCCCGGCGGCTCAGCGTGCGAGGAAGGTAGAGGCTAGGGACGACCGCGTCGAACGCGTTAGGCTCCGTGACGTCCCAACGGTTCCCGTTGGGGTGGAACTCCTTGGCCACGCTAGATGGGTACGCTAACTTGAAGGGTAGCCCCCACTTGACAGCTTGGGTAAGGAGAGCGTTGACGGGGTCATGAACGTTGACGAGTTGAGTGAGAGCGTAATGTCGTAGTCTAGCCTCTGTCCTCTCGTCCGCGATGATATACCCGTACACGGCGATCTTGGAGTTCCACGGCCACCCTATGGGCAAGGTCTCATGCATCATTCTTGCTACATGTCCAGTGAGTTTCATGCACCATCCAGGCTTCGTTCATATGAGGGGCAAAAGAAGTGATGGGAACTGATGGCTGTACACCATATAGGGTATAGCCATCAAACCATGACCCAAAAGGGTGGGTAGCATGGGCTCCTATTATATTAAAAGCTTTAAAAGTGGCCACATCAATAAATTAATGATTTCTGAGCCATCAAATGACTAATTCCGATTTCCCAAATCGGGCTTTTTACTCGGTCTGTGCTCGCCCACTCATCACGTGATGTCGTTTCACCCGCGGTTTCACCGACGTCCCGCTCCTCCCCGTCCGGTCCGCTCTCTCCGTCACCCACGCCTTTTGATGCGCTCTTTTGCCTTACCGTGCGCTGTGGCGCACGGGCGTCTATTTTTCACCGTACTTCGCCTGCGTGCAGTCTTTTCCGCTGTCGACTTCTTCCTCAGCCCGGCAATTCTTTCCCATGCCATCTTATTATCATTTATGTCGGCCTATTTAACAGATGTACTTGCTGAGAGCCTCTATAGACAGCCATCGCGAGCAACGTTTGACACAGTTTCCACGTGACTTGAGTCACCCCTGTGCATTCCCTGTAAACGCTTCTCCTCGCCTGATCCTCATTACGCCTTGCACACGATAGACCGTGGCCTTCAACGCTCGACGAGCCCATGGCTGCGCGCCATCCTCTGACGGGCCGGGGGTGAACGAAGGCCTTCGACGTCCGGTTATTTCACGAGGGCCTCCTACATGGTCTTCCGGTGGTGTTGCATAGCTGGGGTCCCCTTTGATGCGCTCCGTGGGTATGCTGTACGCATACGTCCTTCGTTTTCTGGAACGTCCCCGGCAGTGTTGATTAGATTTTTAACTTCCAACAGTGATTACACTTACCTCGGCTTCCTCCGACCGTGTGTGCTACGCTGATCGGTCCTCTCCTCCGAGATCGTTTTCGTCGGATCTGCAGTGCGGGGTGTGCCTGACCCCTCGTCAAGATCTTGCGCCTCTCTCATGCGTCCACTAATCATAACCAGGCCATACATTTGTACAGTGTGCGATTAAATGCATGTGACGATCAACACTTACCCGTCTGCGTGGCCGTTTCGGCTTGCGTTCGCCTCTCCCTCGCACGCCATTACCCCACGCTTCAACATACTATGCAACACAGTGCCATGTAGGTAGTTAACGTTCGCATTTGTTAATAGAACTTCACATAGCATGAAGACGTCTTGTACGCACCTGTCCGTGTAGCCTTCCCCTGACGCCTGTGCGACTTCCTGGCACCGTGGTCCACCCACGATTGACGTCCCAGTTTCAACGTTGACGACTTGTTCAAAGATTTCGCGAAACCTTTGCAATGGTACGCGCATATCGGTTGTTAGTGACGACCGCAAACGAATCGACGACGTTTACGCACTTCGCACGGGTTGCTGCGACCACCTCGAAGCGTTCATGCCCAAGACCACCTTTTTCTTCGTCCAATCCGTCCAATAGCCTCTGCCCCGACTGTATGAGCTTCACAACGTGCCTCCTGATCATGATTGGGTCCTTATGCAGCATGCCTCGTCCGTTACCGCGTCGAACGTGCCCAACCGTGTCATCGTCGCGTAGAGCCGTTCCTATAGCCACAATTTCTTTGGCAAGCGCAACCAATTGCTCAAACTGACTGTCCACAGTGGTTGGTTCTGTCATAGATGCACTAGTTGTGGTGGAGAGGGGTTGTGTGGTGGAGGGTGGTTGGTCTGGGTGAGAGCGTTGAGTACCCTGACTTACCGCATTAGGCAACCACTTGAGCGTCATCTCAACATCCGGTTTGCATCGTCACATTGTCGCGCCTTGGACATTGCACGTCACATGGATGCGTTCACAGAGGCTTGTATACGCCTGTAGCAAGAAATGATCTTCTCAAATATTATTTCATGTCATTTCCGCATGTACTGATCAAGCTGGAGTGCACGCTGCACGTCCGTTGCTCCTTCACTTGCCGACGCGCATACATCGCTAACTTCTCCCTCTTCATCGTTTCTTTTTCCAGCTCACGCCTTTTTCCTACCCCTTTACGTCGCGCTTATTAAACTTAGCGTAGTTAGGTTACCATCTACATAATTTCGACTTCACTACGCGCGTCTATGGGGCTTCTACAGGCATCCGCACTTCACGCTTTCTTTCCACCCCGCTTTATGGTCCGTTGCGACAATAGCCCTCTGGGCCTGTACACGTTAAGTTGCGACTCCTGAGCTCCTAATTGCTACCTCATCTCTCGAGCTGTATCGCCGTATTATTCATTCCCTCCCCTACCTCCTTTCACTCGTCCAGACACATTGTACGTCTGTTCTTCTCACGCGCCAGCGCTTGTCTTGCCCATTGCCATAAGAGGCAATGTACACCTTCTCACCTCCACCTCCGCCTCTCTGCGTATAATGTCTTCGGCGTCGGCTCCACGTCATCATGTTATGTACATCTGCACCTCTAATTAAATACATTTCTTTTCATCATTCAAAGACTTATCTCACCCGGCTGTCGTTGCTCCCGGAGAAATGAAAAACCGGCTAAACTGCCCCCCCCCCTTTCCCTCAAAATTCCGATGGTCTCTTGTCTTGCATACACTCACACCACCCTCTTGTTCGTTCCGTACCTCTCTAACTTCTTTCTATCATGGCGTGAGTACTTCATGGTTTCCTTCACCCAGCACCTCAATAATTATATGTGACGTCTTTAGGTGTCTGGACAGTGATATCAACACCTTGGTGGGGTTCTCTACCGTCGAATCGCTTTGTCGATTTCAGCACACGAGTACCTCCGCCCGTGCACGGGTGACAACGGAAATGGTTGAACGCATCACGCACCTGTTGACCCCCTATTTCGCTGAGCCGTTGGTCTTCCTCAACCAGCTATGTCCCTCCCGCCTCAACGCGGTTCTTAGCGGCCAGTTCGTTTCCGCAATGCTCGATACTACAAACAGCCAGCAGTACACGTACTTGGACATCTTCTCCGGGCGAGACACATTCTCCGACACGCTGTCTTATCTCCTCAAAAAAGAGGGTGCTTCGATTAGGGGCGTCTTGGCAGATGTTCCTGGAATGAGGTCCGAGGGTTTCAAATCCGCCCTCGAGCTCGAAACCTCTGCGGGAGGCCTCGTTCGACTTATCCAGAGCGTTCGAGAGTCTCCTCTTTTTCCCATTACGCTCTATTATTCGACGCACCTCATGAACGCAATTACCAACAACGTACTGGTTATCGCGTATCCTAAGCTCACATTCTTGCACCGCGGCGTGCTCACGGAGGATCAATACCCCGCCGACCCGGAGCCGACTTCGTTTTCCGTCCTCGACCCACAACACGACTCCTTTCCCGATAACACTTTCCCAGGAGGTCGTTTAGCAAATCCATCCGCGACCTTCGCGGAGTTCGACAAATGGAGAACTTTTGCCGACGAAGACTGTGTCCATATATGGCTCACCAAGGTGCCGGCCGATGTCAGTGCCCTCAAAAACGTTAGGTGGCGAGTTCACAGATGACCCTCGCTTTGCCCTACCTTCCATAGACCTTCCATAGAGCTACCTTCGCCTGTGACGTACTTATACGGCTGCGTTTACATTGTTCGAATACATCCAACTGCTCCCATATACTGTTTTCACAGGACGCCTCCAACGGCCGGCGACTGCCCCTTGGACTATGAAAAAGGCTTGCTTACCGCCGCCGGTGATCGAGCTTTTGCTTCAGCGGCTATTGCCTTAAAGGGTAGCCTTCTAGGGGAGATCGCTGTGGCCCCTGTCGCCACATGGCATTTCGATCCTCACATGGCGTGCGCACATGGCTGTTGCGCCAGTTCCTCCTTTTCGTCGGTTTTGCCGAGAGATCTAGCCTTCATGTTCATTTGCTTTCCCACCAGCGAATTTCTCCCCAACCTATCTTATTATACACACATACAAAAAGCACTCTCTCGAAACGTGGCGCGTTCCGTAGCGGTCTTGCAACTCCAGTGTTCATTAACGTTCATTCCTCACCAAGAACCACTATGGACGCCCAGCTGTAAGTTTCACTCTTGTGAGCTTTTCTCCACCGGGCCTAACGTCCCGATAGCGTCCACTGCCAGAACGTGAAGGACCTCCTCTCCCTTACTCCACTGTCCTCCCTTGCAGACTTTCAGAACTCTTCTCCTACCGGTCGCCTGCTTGTACAGGGCGAATTCTTCCGTCGATTGGAAGAACTGCTGAAGAAGCACGGCTTCAACATTCACAGGTTCCTCGAAGCCTTGCGCCATTTCAACTGCATCCTAGCTGGCCCATTCGTCTTGAGCTTGCTTGATCCGATGGGCAGTGAGACGTACAAGGTCATAGACGTCATTGGGGGGGACTCTCCTCTGTTCATGCTGTTCGCTCACTTCTTGGAGGACTCGTATGGAGCACGTCTTCATGCCCGCCTCAGTGAGCTACCCGACTTCCCCAGGAACTCGTATCGTTATGCACTGCTCTTCAGGTTGCCTCGCGGCAGAACCCGTGTTCGCCTCATCCGCGCAGTGAACAGCCAACCACAGTTCCTCATACCGCAGTATCCGGCTACTCACCTCATGAACTATATCGCCCCAGACCACCTAGTCGTCGCTTATCCAGACCTAACCTTCTCACGTCGGTCCATTCGTCTTCGTCCTACCCTACCCCCGTCTCTGGCAACTCAATTCGAAGTTGGCACGAGAAGGGAGATTGAACCCCTCATCGACTGCACGTCGTCCTTCATGTGCGGCTCCGCTATGCGCTGGTTCAACGACCAGTACTGTACCGTCATAGGCTTACAAGAGGAGTACGAGGTGATAGGTGACCTGCGCTGGCAGTTAGGAGGGGAACGGTGTGACGCTCAATGTGTATCGGACGAGTTTTTGGTTGCGAGGGACGGTCCGCTTTGAACTTGTAGTAGTGACCAGCCGAGTACACAACCTGTAGTAGAGAATATGTTCTAGTTGGCCCCTCGCCCCGGGGGACCAGCCCTCACTGCCTAACAGCGTTCTCGCTCATGGATTTCCTGCGTGTCAGTTTCGTTCTCTCACCACCCGTCAAATCCCGACTTTCTGCGCTTAATTGTTCTACAAACGCCGCAAAAAATTGTACTTATATATGGAGCATCTGCGTATCGTGTGCCCTCCCTCTGCTCATCCCTACCATCGCATTCGTTAACCGCTCTGGTCGAGAACTTCGCTCCCACAAAGTCCACATATGTCGCGCTTGCGATACGGTACGACCCTTTACTAGGGATGCTTTCACCTGTGCACAACGTCCTCTGACCGCGGTTCTCCAGCAGCCCGCAAATTACTCGACCATTGGCAATGTCCCTCGGTCTCGTTTACCTGGTTATGGAGGATCTCGCGTACGAGCCTCCTTTGGTTATGGAAGCACGCCTACTGGGTGCTTCTTTGGCTATGGAGCCGACTACATGTCCGTAGCACTCCTTCGGTGTCAGATGTCCTACGTATACCTTTTGTTCGCCCACAACTGTTGGGCGGTGCTCCGTATACAAGTCGCATTCCCGTGACTACCCTCCGTGTCTATCCTATCGTCTTCGGCGACTTCGTAAATCTTTACGACGCTGACCTGCTGAAGTTGACCGGAATTTCTGCGTCTGCCCCACAGCCTGCGCCAGATTGTGTATGCGTAAAGCTACCCCTCCATGTCGTTGCCGACTATGTCGGGCTTCCGTCTGCCAAGCTATTTAAACCCATGCTAAACATTAAAATCAGAAACTTACGTGCTGAGGACTTTCGCATTGCTATCCGCACTCGCTGCGCCTGCAACATGCCGCAAGCTCAGTGTTGCTTAGTCTATGCTTGCTTTTCACGACCTCTCCACAGCGAAGTGAACCCCTTTCGAATCACTTTCGCCCCGACTGTTGCATTGCCCGCTTCGTCCCACGCTCCTCCTGTCATGCGAGACCGCACCCCTACTGTTCCTACTCAAACTGGGCCTCTGCAGTTTGTACCGCCGTCAAATGTTTGTCCACCGTTTCCTCCCCCTCCGTTATCTGTCGGTGACGTGGCAGGTATTGTACGTGACTGGTCGTCCGCCGTCTCCAGCTTCGTGTTACTGGAAGCGCCATGCAATGTTTGTGGTACCTTAACTCCACAGGAAAATTTGTCGGCTGTAGATGCAGGCTGTTCGCTGCTAAACGTGTTGCATGTCCCTGGTGTCACCAGGCATGAAAGAGCTTCTCCTTTGGAACCAGTAACTACCCTGCCTGGCCCTGTTCTATACCCGTCCACCGCCTCTGACGAGGGCCAGATTTCTGTGTGCCCTACTTGCATGACGTCTTTGAAGCGTAACTCTTTGCCCACCCTTGCCTTAGCAAATGGCCGCTGGGTTGGGGAGGTTCCTTCCGTTCTGAGCGATCTCAATTTTATGGAAAAGGTTCTCATTGCCCGCTACCGCCACAACTGTTGCATTCTGAGGGTTCACAAAGGCCCGTATAAAATGCGTGCTAATTGCATCGTGTTCGCACAGCCTGTAGCTCAGTTGCTCGCAGTGCTTCCCATGCATCGAGATGAACTAGAAGGAATCATCGCAGTCCTCTTCACTGGTTCCATAGCCCCCACCATCGAGGACTTCAAGCGTACGCCTTTTCTTGTACGTCGTAATTATATATGGCGCGCTCTGCTATGGTTGAAGACGAATAACCTCGAATACGCTGACGTGCAGCTATCGAGGTCCAATCTCGAGAGTTATTCAGAGACCTCCTTGCCTGTTTCGTTCTTTCACCAACCAACCCCAGACACTGATCCCCTAGAAACGTTGTCTGTCCACGACCGCGCTACAGAGACGGGTACTACTGCGGGTGTTTGCCCTGTGTCAGTGCATGGAGTGACCGAAGACGACCTGGTTTCTATGGGCCGAAGAGAGCAGGCCGCGAAAGCTTTGCATCACATTAAATCTGGTGGAAACATTTTGGCTGTAGGTCGTGATACCAATCCACAGTCAGTGTACAACAACCCTTCTTTATTTCCTGGTCTCTTCCCTTGGCTGTTTCCTTACGGATTCGGCGGGTTCGCGAACACGCGCATCACCAAAACTATTCCCCTGGCCACACACGTGCAATCACTGCTGATGTATGGTGACAAACGCTTTCAGGTGGATCCATACTTTCCCTTCATCGCGTTCAATCAAGATCAAATACGCCAGAGCGCCCTTGGTGGATATCTGCTTACAAAGAGGCGTAATTTTGAGGACGTTGTCGACCGTATACACAACGTCGATGTTGATGCTCTCTCCGAACTAGTTCGTCGCGCACAACGTGATGGCTTTGTAAAGCCTGAAACAGATGCAGAGGAGTCGTGCTACAAGCTTCTTACATATATTGAGTCAGTTTCGGGTCACGTCGACGGCTCTGCTACGCAACGCAAGTACCAACGGAACGAAATCCGTTCACTCATAGTGTCCGAAGGTGTGCCTGTGTTCTTCATAACTTTCGCACCACCCCCAAACAAGAATCCTATTTGCCTCTATTTCTGTGGTGAACCAGTCGACCTTGACGACATTGCACTCCGCCTTCCTGATTACCAGCACCGCCTCGTTACTGTAAATCAAAATCCCGTAGCTTGCGCTCGCTTTTTTCACGTCCTCGTCCAGGCCTTCCTTAAAATTGTCTTGCGTGTCGATTCTGAGGAAGCCGGCCTTTTCGGAGAGACTTCTGCCTATTATGGGACTGTCGAAGAGCAAGGTCGTTTGGCTTTGCATCTTCACCTGTTGGTTTGGATTAAAGGATCATACTCCCCACAAAAGATTCGTGATGCTCTCAAACTAGAGGACAGCACATTTCGCAATTCTCTCGTGACGTGGCTGGAGAGTTGTCACCAAGGTCAGTTCAGTACTGGTTCAATGGACGACGTTCAGAAACGTTTGCGGTCTAAGTACGGGTGTACTCACATCACCGAAAACGACCCCAGCGACCCTCTGCTTGACACAGAACACATCCAGCCGGGAGACCCCACCGCGCGTATGCCCCGTGCACCCCCGCCAGAGGTCTTCATAGATGACACGAAGTTGTCCTCATGGTACAATCATATGTTGCATGTCAGCGATGAAATTGTGTTCCGCTCGAACTATCACTCTCCTGCGCACAATAGGGGATGTCGTACGCTGTCCCGACCTGAATGTCGCGCTCGGTACCCAAGGCCGATACAATCAGAGACACAGGTTGATGCAGAGACAGGGGCATTGACTTTGATGAAGAAAGAGGCGTGGATCAACACCTTCTCTCCCACCCTCTCCTACTTACTGCGCTGTAATACAGACGTCACCTGTCTTTTATCAGGAACCATGGTTCGCGCTGTAATAGCCTACGTGACGGACTACATCACGAAATCATCGCTGAAAACCCACTCCATTTTTGAGGCCGTGCGCATGGTTCTTGCAAATAAAGGAGCCGAGGGATAAGTACTGAAGCTTCATACCCACCAGCTAGCCTAAATGATCTGATACTTCAGACCAAGGCTAATTGCTGGCAGTGAGAGGGAGAGTGATTAGTAAGCATTACAACTGATGTGGCAACGCTTTATTGGGCAGTCCCATCAAAGAGTGACCCAAAGGGGTGGGTAGCATGGGCTCCTATTTTATTAAAAGCTGAAAAAGCGGCCACATCAATAAAATAATGATCTCTGACCCATCAAATGACTAATAGACACATGCTTTCGCTTCAGATTGCCTAAAAGGGTAATGGAGTGGTCTCACCGCCTTCCTGGGCGCTTGGGCGCTTATTTTGTCGTTTTACTCCTTTAGGATGGTATCACATGACACAAACATATGCTGATGTCAGAAATGAAAAGATGTTTTCTGAACCGGATTTTCCCCAGGATTCCGAATCTAATCTCAGAATTTCGATAGCTGCACTAGTCCAGGAGTTATTTGAGGAACATTGAATATATTTCGCATTTTTGGATTTTCCCAGGCTTTGATCAGCTTGGTATAGGGGTAGCAGTAGGGTTATGGCTTAGTAACTTCGGGATAATGATTCTATAATATATGGCCTGTGTCTATTAACTTTCTAGGACATCAGGACATCATGTCACTTGGGAAAACATATAAATCAGACATATAATGTTTTGCTTCCCTATTCATGACAGGGGGTATTATGAGCGGTTTAGGGTCTCGAATGGCTTTATTCATACTACTATGATATGTCTGTAAAGGGGTTTTATGATTGCATCAATGTGCACTACTGTGTGAGGGATGTTCTCCTCCTCCCCTTGGTACAAAAAAATGCGCCCTATATAGGACTCTATACACATCTCCTTGCATATCTATTGCTTGGAGCATTTACCCTATAGTATGAACATATATTCTGGATACTTTTAAGGCTCAAAAACACGTCCTGAACCTTCTCAGAATGCTTCAAAGCGAAATTCATCGAAAAATACAATTATATTCAATTTACCCTCTCCTATGAGCCTCCTAACGTGTTTCCCTTCAGGCACAGCACGTCAGGACGTGTCATCGTACTATATATACTTCCATAAATATTTGTAAAACGTCTCCTCTACCCCCTACCCTCCCATCAGCTCAGAAATGTTGGAAAATGCGCAAAACACCCAAATCTGACATAGACTTGACATGTACTGCCTGCTACATAGCCCATAAATATCACAAAAAGTCATAATAGATACCCATACACTGTCTCTACATGTTCCAGGAAAGATCTTTCCAGTAGCATGACATGCAGGTATGATATAGAAGGAATACAGCATAAGTGAGAAGTGAGGTCATTGCACTGTACATGCACATACCTTCATCCATGCTTCTTAGCCTGTTTCCATATAATAGTGTCTCAAGCTATTGCTGAGGAGCCCAAGTATTGTGCTAGATATGTTACAGAACCTTAATACAGTATGATATCATTATTTGATAGCCCTCATGATGTGTCAGAGGATGTCAAATGTCAAATATATGTTCAAAAGCCTGTACAGAACGCATTTTTCAGCACTTCTGAGCTGATGGGAGAATGAGGGGTGGAGGGGACGTCCTACAAATATTTATGGAGGTATATATAGTACGATGACACGTCCTGACGTGCTGTGCCTGAAGGGAAACACGTTAGGAGGCTCATAGGAGAGGGTAAATTGAATATAATTGTATTTTTCGATGAATTTCGCTTTGAAGCATTCTGAGAAGGTTCAGGACGTGCTTTTGAGCCTTAAAAGTATCCAGAATATATGTTCATACTATAGGGTAAATGCTCCAAGCAATAGATATGCAAGGAGATGTGTATAGAGTCCTATATAGGGCGCATTTTTTTGTACCAAGGGGAGGAGGAGAACATCCCTCACACAGTAGTGCACATTGATGCAATCATAAAACCCCTTTACAGACATATCATAGTAGTATGAATAAAGCCATTCGAGACCCTAAACCGCTCATAATACCCCCTGTCATGAATAGGGAAGCAAAACATTATATGTCTGATTTATATGTTTTCCCAAGTGACATGATGTCCTGATGTCCTAGAAAGTTAATAGACACAGGCCATATATTATAGAATCATTATCCCGAAGTTACTAAGCCATAACCCTACTGCTACCCCTATACCAAGCTGATCAAAGCCTGGGAAAATCCAAAAATGCGAAATATATTCAATGTTCCTCAAATAACTCCTGGACTAGTGCAGCTATCGAAATTCTGAGATTAGATTCGGAATCCTGGGGAAAATCCGGTTCAGAAAACATCTTTTCATTTCTGACATCAGCATATGTTTGTGTCATGTGATACCATCCTAAAGGAGTAAAACGACAAAATAAGCGCCCAAGCGCCCAGGAAGGCGGTGAGACCACTCCATTACCCTTTTAGGCAATCTGAAGCGAAAGCATGTGTCTATTAGTCATTTGATGGGTCAGAGATCATTATTTTATTGATGTGGCCGCTTTTTCAGCTTTTAATAAAATAGGAGCCCATGCTACCCACCCCTTTGGGTCACTCTTTGATGGGACTGCCCAATAAAGCGTTGCCACATCAGTTGTAATGCTTACTAATCACTCTCCCTCTCACTGCCAGCAATTAGCCTTGGTCTGAAGTATCAGGTCACTAGGCTAGGTACATGGTATGAAGCATCAGTACTTGCCCATAAGGTGCAAGTGCGGTTGGGTAGGATTCTGTCCAGGTCCCCCAGGGTGAACGATGAGGGGTGTTCCAGGCTGCCTGATGGATCTACCTCTACGCCGGTGCGAGCGAACGTTAAAGCAGGGTAGGGGACGATAAGGCGATCGTGTGTAATAACATTCATGAGGTGGGTCGAAAAGAAATAGGGGACGGAATGGAGAGGGGAGGGGGCGGTAGACCGAATGATGCGGACGGTGGTGCCTGGTTGGCCGTCTTGCTCGGGACAACGAAAATCCATGACATGCTTGTACCCCTCCTGGTGCATCGTGCTGAGCACTCGCACGATTCCTAAGTACTCAACGTCCTCGCTATCCTCCAGGAACTCGATGAAGCGCCAGAAGGTGCCCTTCGGTGCGATGAAGTCTACCCTTGCATACCTTTCTTTTGGTTCGAGGATGCTCAGGACGAAGTCCCCGCATAGTACGGCGTTGAAAGACTTCATCGCCCGAATGAGAGCTTCGGGGAAACGAAAATTGCAAGCCAGTTCTCGGTTTATGCGCGCCTGTATCTCCGTTGCCGCTACGTTTGCAGCCAGATCGCTAGATCTACGCCAAACGCATAGAGTCTCTACAGATGCCAGTGACAACAGGTCTGCAACGTCCGTGGCGGGCAGGCTAAACGCGATAGTCAGCTACTTTACGACACTCATGCTTGTGGGCTGACTTACGTAGTGGCAGGCATGGTCGTTCAGCGATGGACTCTTTCCACGGCAGAGACGTTGCTCGCCAAGTGCGCCTTTTATGTTCCTATTGCAGCTCGGCCATGGCACATGCGATTGCCATTCATTCATCCGTTCCATCCGTAATCGGGCATCCGTTGTATTGCAAGCGAACCTCCAGATCTAGGCAAGCCGCGGACCGATCGCAACGTCGGAGATTCCACGCCACCAATCGAACAGTTGCCTAAGTTGGTTAAGTTGTTCTTCAAGCGCTTTTCAACTCTCCCTCCGCTTTGCGCTTGAAACGGTAAAATTGTACAAAACGCATATGGATCTTTTATTGCACGATAAAGACAGGTGGCAAATTTTAAGAATGCAATGTAAATTTTCTATTTGACAAGCCCAAGACTGTTCGAGACTCTACTGTGGTAAAACTAAAAATTGTAAGCGGAAGACGCAACTTTGTCCTCTGCGCTCGTTTTTGGGGCAGACTGCAAGACGACCACCCTCACCAATTCCAGCTCAGGCGTCCAGCTGTTGTAGTTCGTCGAGCCTTGTGTGCCCCGGGGCGAACCGGACGGTGGCGGGATTCTCTCGAACTCTCGTCTGAACGCCATCTCCACCATAACGGTGTCGTTGACTTGAAGGCGAGACGGCGGGATCCGCTTGTCCTCCTCTGGCCCGGACCACGACAGCGACCCGTCGTAAACTTGGCTGAACTGCTTAATCTAAGAGTGGAGTTCGTGAATGCCGTTCGAAACTGAAGGTAGATATGCCCCGACGAACCTTGTCTGCGGGGACTGAGGGTTGGGCCATCCATTTCTTCACGTAAACGATTCGATCGCCCTCGACGACGTCCCGACCTGGTGTGTGTCAGAAATCTTATGCTGGCGAAGTCACAATGTACGCACATTTCTTGACGGGGGAGTTGTCGAACATAACCCTTTTCAACTTCTCGAACTCGCCGTCCGAAAAGATGTGCAGGCCCAGGGAAGGCCTGCGATGGTTGCCTTGGACGACCTTGTTCTCGTCGATTTTGAGGTAGCGCCAATACGTCACTTCCGCGATGACCCACACCGTGACGGTGACAGTTCCGATACACAGATTCTCCGTGTTGCGCCCACCGCGGCGGATGGTGCCCCATCCCAGGGACTGAGTGGGCAGAACGTGCAGACCGTAGATATGGCTTGTGGAATCGCTGAAGTGCAGCATTTTGTTCATTCGAGTGATGAGAGGCTCCGTGAAATAATCCCTGGTCCTCTCGGAGATCTGTGTGGTCATGAGCGACTGTTCAAGGAAACGGTGGTCACACTTACAGGCTCCAAATCGACGTCGGCGGCTGACACCACGGTACCGTTCGTGTTGGCGCTGGGGGGCTCAGGGGTGTTTGTAGCTCCAGTGTCTGCGACCTGCGGTGTGGAAGGCTGGGGCCCTTGCTGGTCATCCCTTGCAACGATGGGGCTATCTGCAACGGCGTCGGGGAGTTTGAGGGGGGCAGGGCTAACCATGGTGGTAACTGAAGACTGCCGATGTACTGTAGTGTCGACGTCCCCCGCAGTCGCGGAGCCTACTCCTGGTGCGGCCGTCGACGGCCCGTGCATGACAGACTGAGAGGGGAGGTTGCCTCGCAAATCTGTCTGGACTAGCACGGGCGAAGCGGTCAGGGTGTCAACTTCAGGCGGGGACGACGGCTGGTGGGTCGAAGGTGGTTGGATGGGAGATGACGGTTGGATGGGCGACGAAGGTGGAGGGGTGAGAGGTTCGCTGTCGCTCGCTGCGCTAGCCCGGGTGTGCGCTGACCGCACCGACGTTCTACCGTAGAGGAATGTTAAAGACCCGTCGAACGCCATACTGCTTACACTCACTTTTGTTTCTTGGAAGGAGATTTATCCTCCTTTGCATGACGGTCCTCGTCCGTATCGGAGGATTCGTGAGCGTGCTTGGTAGCACGAGTGAATGCCATGATGGTGGGGGAAGGGGGGTGAAGGGGGGTGAAGGGAGGTGGGGGGCCAATACTTATCGGTCTACGCCCTTGACATAGAATGTCTGCGTAGGGTTATCTGTTGAGGCGAGCGTCGAATAAATTTTAGTTTATTGGCGTCTGTGTAATCCCAGCGTCCATGGGCTTTGAGTACCATGTGAGCGACCAATCTGAGAGGGCTCGCACAAATGTCGACGGCTAATCTGTCATTCCAGTGAAACGACATAAAGTCTGTCGAAGCTTCGTTAGGCTTGGGCGGTAAAGGGTCGCTTCGCTCCTATGTCCCTCTTTCTCGCCCAAGGTAGGCCATCCAGGCCGTAACTGCCGTTGTTTACACAGTTCTAACCGTTTAAGTAGACGGTGTTACTCGCCTTAGCTCGCAGTGGGGCCTCCCTGTTCATGTAAAGGAGAACCCAGGGCATGAAGGGCATACGCTATCTCCTGTTCCTGTGTCCCTCGATGCATATCCCGACTGGTGCTTCGTCGACCGCGATCCTGACTATCCGGATCCGAAGCGCGATCGATACCTCGCGTACCGGTCAGATGACCACTTCAAGATCCACGAAGTGTCGTTGTCCTTCCAGGGCTTTGTCAAGAAGCGCGGCCTGACAGCGTATGGTAACTGGAACGGGTGGGTCGTATTCCTTCATGATATCAGGCGCGACTGACGGGGTCTTGTCAGCAACCTTGGTTCTTGTGTAAGTGCCGTTCAAGGTATCACACTACACGGTGGGCCGTTGCAAGCTATTTTTGATGAACAAGCTCGCCAAGCCGACAACATCAGACGCTTTGTGACTATCGCTTTGGGGAACAAGTACTCCGGTAAGAAAGGGAGCCAGATCGAGTTCTATAAGCGAGTGTTTAAAAAAGTGAGTGCTCTCGTTCTCCACTGTGTCCAATACTGAAGAAGGCCTCTACTGTTAGGTCGGCAAAGACGAAGACCAAAAACACGTCATAGACTTCACGGACCGTCGTGGCTATGATGCCATGAACTGTCGTGATCAGTGGAAGTTGAGCGCACCGATACCCGTCCGTGTGCAAGAGGCAGGTCAACTCAAGGCCGTGTCGCCGTTGGTTATACAGGTCGGCGACTTTGTCAACGTCGTCGCTGTCGTTGACATTGCGCACAAACGCGACTATAACCAGCGGGAGGTGTACGTGTCTTTCAGGCCCATAGAGATTGTGCGCTTGAAGGAGTCCACTACCAACGTTGTAGCTAAAACGGGCCGTGCCAAGGCCGGGAGAGACGGGGAAGAAGGTGTTGTCGTCGTCAGTCGTACTAGGGCGTACGTGGGTGAGGAGTGAAATGTTAGCGAGACGTGTCAGACTGTTATGTACGTGGCACAGGGACGTAAATGATCATGCACGCCTTTTTGTCATCGAGCCTCGTCAAGTCTAACAAAGTTGCCATGCCTTCATACAATGGTGTGTTACCATGCTGAACGCCGTCGTGTTTCCAAACCCTTCCCATGTTGTCGACGTAGCGACACACGAAGTGGCCACCTCCTAGATACAGAATACCTCCTAATGCCCATGCTACGGCGTTGTACTCGGACAGTGTGAACATCAGATCGACGCTCACATCCGGCATGGCCGTGTCTGTAGTTTGCAATTCGAGAGCCAGGAAGGACGGTGTGCGAGTGAAGATTGTGTTGCGCTTAATTAACGCATTTTGACAGTTAGCGCAGTTACGGCGGTTTCTCACTCGGCTGAACAAGCATTGTAGCAAGTACTTGACAGTTAAGGTGTTTGGGTACCTTGCAAGAGGGAATTCATGAGACGTTGCCATGAAAACGTAGGACCGAAACCTTCCTGGGTCAGCGTGGCGCGTGGTTTGACAATTGCAGCATGCATACTCAGTGTTCGCGTATGCGACGGTTATAGGAAACAGGCACTCGACTAGTCTCTCGATGGAAGTCAGGTACTCGCCGTGTCTGACCAGCTCACGGGGGTCGACTGCATATAGCAGATCGCGAACAGCGTCTCGCAGCGACTCGGGTGTGATTGAGCTTGTACCACTCTTCAATTGCGCAAAGCCTGTGCGTAACCGATCTAGTGCAGGGGTCACGTCGTGGGTTGTAGAGCCACATAGCACCAGACGCTCTTGTCTGTATAAGTTATACAGCACAGTGAACAGAGAGTCGTACGCACAGCTCCAGTCGCGAGAGTCCCATATAAAGCCCAAAATTGCATTGGGCGCACGCGTCGTTGGGCTATTGATCAACTGTGAGCCCGACAACTTGGCACGTTTATTCACTGCTTTAGAAGTGGCTGATGATGGCAGCTTTCTTTTGCCAGTAGCTGTTGATTTTGCGTCCTCCGCGAGTACAGGTTTCCATGTAGGTGGCACGGGTGGTGGCTGAAGTGAATTCACATTTTCTCGTGCCCAGTTCAACGCTGGGTGAACCCCGGGTGGTACGTAGTGAATGCCTTTCCACGCTTGGTACTCCTTTATAACGTAACTACGAGTTTGACCAACCGTAGAAAATGGTAGTTCTCCGTCGAACTCTGCGTCAGTGGCAGCAGCCAACATTTCCAGTTCCTGGAATTCGCGTCTAAGATCTCTCTTCATTCCTCTGGTTATTCGACCTTCATCGAAGGGGTACAGAATCAGAGTGCCGTCAAAGGACGACCCCCGAGACAATGCAGTGTACATTGACATGTGACTTGGGCAGTGGCGTAGGTCTACGACATTATTCACCCGCGTGCGCCCTTGACTCGCGAAGTCCGTCATTGCGAAGTTGGGCAGAACCTGAACCTGAGTTCTCTTGACTCTTATGCGCTGTTTCTCTGTGAGGTCTACTGTAAAGGTCACAGTGGAAGGCACGATGGGAATAACGTTCGTTGGCAAACCTGTCAGGGTTAAAGTTCTGGGAGGCTTTACCAGCTCTACAAATAACGTGTTCAGCTTGTACCAGTTTTTGCGACCAGGAATGGGCACGGCGTCCCAGCCGACGACAATGCCCTCAGCGCCATTTGTAGCACACAGTTCTGTAGCTTCGTTCGACTTCAATAGAACGGGCATTCCCCTACATAGTCTCAGTAAACCTGGGACATTGTTGGTGCGGCGAGGTGACAATTCCCATAGAACGTCTTGTATCCGCTGGTCAAAGGCATTAGAGGACCGAATGGGATCGAAAACGTGCTGCACCGCCTTTTGTGTCTGTCGAGTGGACCCAGTTTCTTTCACTTCCGCCCAAGAGTCACCAGATACAAATATCGGAAGGTCTTCATGAAAACTGTTGGCAAATCTGGGAACAGTGACGTCTACCCTTGCATCTCGCACCAAATTTTTAGCTGTTATAACTGACACCCAGCAGAATCTGGCCTCTCCGATATGTGGGCTGCCGGGAGTGGTGCCAGAAATGCGCCTACGCAGCAAAATCAAGTCGTCTTGTGTGCATGCAGCATATCTCATGTTTTCGAGAGCTGTTCTGAACCGCATATCTTCCTCCGACATACCGCGTTGCCTCATGTTCTCCGTCAGAAAGATTACCGTGGTGAACAAGTGCCATAAAGCCTTGCCCATGACTGATTTTTGGTTGGCAGCGTTGGAGCCGTCCAAGCGGATATCGTCACTGTATAACGGCTTTGAAAACTCACCCGGAGGGGGCAGCTGCGCAAAGTCTCCGCAGACTACGATATGTTTCCCCCCGAAGGAATCCATGCTGTCAAAGATTTTACACATGCGTTCGCTCAGATTGTAAAAGTCGGCCACAGACATCATAGAGACCTCGTCGAGAAGGAACAAATCTGTTCGTGCGTGCATGTCTCTCAAAGCTGCGAGGCGTGTTTTTGAAATACCGCTGCCGTTCAAAGTGAATCCGAACAGATAGTGATAGGTAGACCCATCCACCTGAGCGGCTGCAGAACCTGTAGGGGCCATCACTCTGAACCGATGACCTTCTCTACGCTGCTCGAAGAATGCAACTAGTGCTTTGATCACTTGTGATTTGCCAGTACCGCCCATCCCGCCCAAGTACATTCGAAGCGGTATAGCAGAGTTTTGCGTTACTCGCGTAGCTATTAATGTGAAAGCCTTCCGTTGCTTGGTGTTCAAAGAAAATCTTGCGATGATACCGTCCATTTCGGTGGTGGGTTTAGTGGGCAACATCTGCAAAGAGGAGCCGACCCTGTGACTCTCGTTTAAGTCTTCGGCTGTCAACAGTCTAACGTCGTTATGTACACCCGTGGCAGGTAGTATTTGTCCCGCCGTTATGACATGGTTCACATCGAGGTCTGCATTCATGCGGTGTTGAATGACCTTATCCTTAGCCAGTTTGACGGTAGCTTTCCACTCGTTTGAAGACTTGTTGGACGTCACGAAAGGCGTTGCACCTGGGATACTTCCGTGCGCGGGAAAGACTTGGCCAGGAAATAAATGGGCAGCTTCGTCATTCATGACATGCACCTCCAGTTGAGTCATGCGGTTGTTGAGGCGGTCCTTGGTAATGATTGATTTATCGGAATCGAGGGCATGGTCTACCATGGCCAATACCTGGGCTTGTGTTAAGTCTGAATAGTCTTCGGTGTCGTCTGGGGGTTTCTCACCATCCGACGCAGGGGAGGTTCCGAAGATGCCACTCAAAGAGGCCAAATCCGCGTGCAAGCGACGTTGTGCCGCGAAGTCATGCTTCGCATCTTTGCATTCGTATAGGACATTCATATTCTCCATGGTTGCAATGTGATGCGGGAGAAACGACCAGCTATCGAAGGCATTCTGCCATGACATGTCTGGGGAGCGAAGTTCTCGGCCGGTCCGCCAAGGGCGAAACAAGGTAAGCATTGTGCGACAATACACCTCTTGATCTCCATGGTTCAAACGCGGTAAGACTCCCCCAAGGTAGTTCAGCACGTAGCGATTGGGTTCTTCTAGCAGTTGTATACCGTGGGTGGCGAATTTTGGGTGGTCTGGCGTAAACTTATAAACTACACGACGACCGGTTGAGTAGACGAACGCGTCGCTGACGGTGTTTTTACCTTTTGGCACCGGAACTATTGTTGTGGCTATGAGATAGTCGGTCAAAGAGAACGAATCCATCGACTCGGGTCGGCAGATATAGTCTGAAACTTTGCCATAGGGAAGCATTCCGTCAGGTGAATTGCTGATGATAACGAGGTCATCCGTATCATCTCCTTCGTCGTCCTCTCCCTCATGCCATGCCTTAGCGACATAGGAAGCGAACGAATACCAGAAAAAGGGCTTAAATTGGCGATTAGTATAGTGTTCGGGATTTCCGAGCAATAGACAGCAGACCATCGGCCCACCTATCTCCGTCTTAGCAGTGAGACCATTAACTATCCTGTTCATCAGGACCCTGGCAGACCGCTCGCGTGTGCTACTATCGCTGACGACCGTCTCTTTATTCACCTTATGGGCAAGTACTGATGCTTCATACCATGTACCTAGCCTAGTGACCTGATACTTCAGACCAAGGCTAATTGCTGGCAGTGAGAGGGAGAGTGATTAGTAAGCATTACAACTGATGTGGCAACGCTTTATTGGGCAGTCCCATCAAAGAGTGACCCAAAGGGGTGGGTAGCATGGGCTCCTATTTTATTAAAAGCTGAAAAAGCGGCCACATCAATAAAATAATGATCTCTGACCCATCAAATGACTAATAGACACATGCTTTCGCTTCAGATTGCCTAAAAGGGTAATGGAGTGGTCTCACCGCCTTCCTGGGCGCTTGGGCGCTTATTTTGTCGTTTTACTCCTTTAGGATGGTATCACATGACACAAACATATGCTGATGTCAGAAATGAAAAGATGTTTTCTGAACCGGATTTTCCCCAGGATTCCGAATCTAATCTCAGAATTTCGATAGCTGCACTAGTCCAGGAGTTATTTGAGGAACATTGAATATATTTCGCATTTTTGGATTTTCCCAGGCTTTGATCAGCTTGGTATAGGGGTAGCAGTAGGGTTATGGCTTAGTAACTTCGGGATAATGATTCTATAATATATGGCCTGTGTCTATTAACTTTCTAGGACATCAGGACATCATGTCACTTGGGAAAACATATAAATCAGACATATAATGTTTTGCTTCCCTATTCATGACAGGGGGTATTATGAGCGGTTTAGGGTCTCGAATGGCTTTATTCATACTACTATGATATGTCTGTAAAGGGGTTTTATGATTGCATCAATGTGCACTACTGTGTGAGGGATGTTCTCCTCCTCCCCTTGGTACAAAAAAATGCGCCCTATATAGGACTCTATACACATCTCCTTGCATATCTATTGCTTGGAGCATTTACCCTATAGTATGAACATATATTCTGGATACTTTTAAGGCTCAAAAACACGTCCTGAACCTTCTCAGAATGCTTCAAAGCGAAATTCATCGAAAAATACAATTATATTCAATTTACCCTCTCCTATGAGCCTCCTAACGTGTTTCCCTTCAGGCACAGCACGTCAGGACGTGTCATCGTACTATATATACCTCCATAAATATTTGTAGGACGTCCCCTCCACCCCTCATTCTCCCATCAGCTCAGAAGTGCTGAAAAATGCGTTCTGTACAGGCTTTTGAACATATATTTGACATTTGACATCCTCTGACACATCATGAGGGCTATCAAATAATGATATCATACTGTATTAAGGTTCTGTAACATATCTAGCACAATACTTGGGCTCCTCAGCAATAGCTTGAGACACTATTATATGGAAACAGGCTAAGAAGCATGGATGAAGGTATGTGCATGTACAGTGCAATGACCTCACTTCTCACTTATGCTGTATTCCTTCTATATCATACCTGCATGTCATGCTACTGGAAAGATCTTTCCTGGAACATGTAGAGACAGTGTATGGGTATCTATTATGACTTTTTGTGATATTTATGGGCTATGTAGCAGGCAGTACATGTCAAGTCTATGTCAGATTTGGGTGTTTTGCGCATTTTCCAACATTTCTGAGCTGATGGGAGGGTAGGGGGTAGAGGAGACGTTTTACAAATATTTATGGAAGTATATATAGTACGATGACACGTCCTGACGTGCTGTGCCTGAAGGGAAACACGTTAGGAGGCTCATAGGAGAGGGTAAATTGAATATAATTGTATTTTTCGATGAATTTCGCTTTGAAGCATTCTGAGAAGGTTCAGGACGTGTTTTTGAGCCTTAAAAGTATCCAGAATATATGTTCATACTATAGGGTAAATGCTCCAAGCAATAGATATGCAAGGAGATGTGTATAGAGTCCTATATAGGGCGCATTTTTTTGTACCAAGGGGAGGAGGAGAACATCCCTCACACAGTAGTGCACATTGATGCAATCATAAAACCCCTTTACAGACATATCATAGTAGTATGAATAAAGCCATTCGAGACCCTAAACCGCTCATAATACCCCCTGTCATGAATAGGGAAGCAAAACATTATATGTCTGATTTATATGTTTTCCCAAGTGACATGATGTCCTGATGTCCTAGAAAGTTAATAGACACAGGCCATATATTATAGAATCATTATCCCGAAGTTACTAAGCCATAACCCTACTGCTACCCCTATACCAAGCTGATCAAAGCCTGGGAAAATCCAAAAATGCGAAATATATTCAATGTTCCTCAAATAACTCCTGGACTAGTGCAGCTATCGAAATTCTGAGATTAGATTCGGAATCCTGGGGAAAATCCGGTTCAGAAAACATCTTTTCATTTCTGACATCAGCATATGTTTGTGTCATGTGATACCATCCTAAAGGAGTAAAACGACAAAATAAGCGCCCAAGCGCCCAGGAAGGCGGTGAGACCACTCCATTACCCTTTTAGGCAATCTGAAGCGAAAGCATGTGTCTATTAGTCATTTGATGGGTCAGAGATCATTATTTTATTGATGTGGCCGCTTTTTCAGCTTTTAATAAAATAGGAGCCCATGCTACCCACCCCTTTGGGTCACTCTTTGATGGGACTGCCCAATAAAGCGTTGCCACATCAGTTGTAATGCTTACTAATCACTCTCCCTCTCACTGCCAGCAATTAGCCTTGGTCTGAAGTATCAGATCATTTAGGCTAGCTGGTGGGTATGAAGCTTCAGTACTTATCCCTCGGCTCGCACTTGTGCCACTTGTCGCGCATGCGGTGCGTGCTGGCGTTCGTTCAACGACAACGATTGCGCCACCGTTGTGTTCGATGGACCTACGGCGATGGAAGATAATGTGAGGTGGAAGCTGGGCGGACCCCCGTGCGCAGACTATTGCCCTTCCGACAGGCGAGAGGTTGTAGTGTATTAGCGACTGTGATGAGTATAGGAATACAGGTTGTAGGGTATTAGCGCGTGTAATAGATTACAACATATTTTCTATACAACGTGCGGCGGCTGCTCTGTCTGTGACATCGACGTGCAAACCCTGATGGCCTCACAAGCGAGGGACGGTGAGCAACGGCTTCCACGCATAGTCCATGATAACTAAATGGCCTCAAAGTAGGGATCCCGTACGACGTGGTAGCTTCGTGCTTGCGCTACCTCCGGAACGACCTGGATACACTACTGCAATGCAGTGTGGCCAGCAAAATGATGCGGGAGGCTACGCTCCCAATTCTTTTCCGCACCCTACGCATAGACACGGGGTACAGAGACACATATTCAATGCCGCTTTTAGCGCAACGGTTGGACGACATGGGCTATCTGACGAGGTACATCATACATTTGGCTCTAGTGCCATTAGATCCAGACGGCCGTTGGGTGAATCCGAGGTGCATGGTCATCACGCCTTGCGCACTTCATGGCCTTCTCGAACGATTGCCGAACGTGCGTGCGCTGGACCTCGCTTGCTTCACGTTGAAGAGATGCTCGAGTTCGCACGAGTGTGCATTCCCGCCAACACCGAGACATATGGACCGACTTGTCATACAACACGTACGGGTCAAAGGCAATGTGGACCCGGCCATCCTGCTCAGCATCGCGATGACCACGAAAACGTTCTGTCTGGCAGATGTTCTCAGCACGGAACGCGTGACAGCTACAGCACCAGCACCTGTGCTGATCCGAAACTTGCGCTCCTTCACGTGCGACATCGCTCTCGACGCTGTATGGGCTCAGGACGCCGATGGAAGACGCAAGCGAGAGCCACGCTACGACACCGTGACGCTCGTACGAAAGAACATTGAAGCATGTTCATCCGTATCACAGGTGAAGCTGTCATGGCATCTGAGCGATATGCTAAGAGGTACGGTGCGACGACACTGAACGAGACGAAACTGATGCGTCGTTTGAACATCGTAGACCCCGGAGAGAATATCAACTTGCACGTCAATTTATCGCTGTGCAGTAGTCTCACCACTGTTCAATTGGGTGTATGCGCCGTGCATTGGGCGACAGCAACGATTCAGCAAGCGACGGAGACTATTCGAACTCTACCCAAGTCAGTCAGAGAATTGGTGATAGTCATCGACACGTTTCGACGTTACCCGAAGCGAGAGGTCTCAAGCTACACAAGGTTCACGACCGCATGGCCAGCCATGTGGCGAGCAATAGCAACGAAGACGAACCACGTCCACGTCTTAACCTTACGCTTCTCAGCCAACGAGAGGTCTTCAGCGAATTACGCCAGACATCGCAAATCGGACATATGGGAGGTTGGGTTGTATGCGACAGCGCGAACTCACTTACACCAACAGGGTTTCAAGGGTGGTGAGTACATCTCAGCTACACGCACTGTTTCTCGCTGACAACGGTCTTAGTGGTATATTCTCGCTGGTCATACAGACGGCCATCTGTGAAGTAGACTGTGGCCTAGCGTGCACAGGAAGAAAAAGCAATCTGTACCTCGTTAGACACGCTCAGGCTTCAATAGAACGCGCACATGTAAAGCTATGGTACCAACATGATACTTCATCATTGCCACTTCTGCATTTTTTTGGTTACCACGTGCGAAACGCGTCACTCGATGGGGATGCGATGCGTCAGTTTTCAAGCAACAAGGGATAAACAAAAAGTGTGAGTGATACGTATTGGACGCGTTTGCGACTAAACACAGAGGTTCCTGCACACGTGAAAGGCTATTAAAGGCATATAATTCGCATTGGCACTGAGGAGCGTATGTACATGAGTGGAGGTGGGTACACTACGGTACAGCAACGAAGTCATCTGGGCGTGACGCGTCACTGGCCAACACAGCCAACCCTCCGTATGTGAATCAAAACCACGAGTGTCGGTGTGGACGTTACATCCAGCCCAAGCTACGCACCCTGAAAGACACAGGGCCATTCAAACAGCCCCGTGCTCTCAGTGTGATAAAGTCCTGAATGTTCATTAGCGAAGAAACACGAGAAAGCCCAAAAACGCACCTGAATCCCAGCCCTGTATTCTCGGGACCAACGACCATTGCCTCATACGAAGCGACTGAGCAGTAGACGGAAGGTGTCGATGATGGTGGAAACAGTGACAGCGGTGGGAACTTGCGAGACGTGAATAAGAGTAAGCGGCTAATGTCACGCTCGCCACTCATCACAGTCACAGACACGCGACATTCATTTTGTGTCGCGCATGAATGCGTTACACGCGTCGTGGGCGTCAGCAGGTACAGCTACGCTTCAACGTACAAGGTGCGAAATAGAGCAACGGTAAGTCATCGTAACAACTAATACGCAGATAAGCATAACTAATTGACGGTAAAGCTAGGTTTTACTCTACGTCTAGTATAGCTACGGTGACTACTAGTCCCACACAGAACTGTCGGTACGTCGACAACTAGTATGGATTGACAACATGAACTAAAGTGCTGACTACGTTGTACGCATACAGTACACATGAACCACAAATGCTATGTGTTTGGTAAACCGAATACGCAAACCGCGTACGTCTCTATACAGGCAGACTACTTGCCTACCCCACCTTCGACGAACACTCCCAGTACTCCCATTTTCCGTCTGCTGCAACCACGATTTTTGTACGACGACTTCCACTACCTGGCTTTTGTTCCCCAACAACCCGAGCACGACGGTCCTTTGTTTGGTTGCTTGAATCCCCTAGCTGGACAGACGGAGGAGAATACAAGCAACGGCCGAACGTCGTATAAATTGGCTGGTCACCAAACAGCACAATGGAAGGCTCTAGAAGCATTTACATGCAAACTACGACGACGGTTAGTCGACAGAGCTGGCGGAGTCTATCTCGAGACGGTTTTTCCACCCCTGCCTTCGACTTTTGGATACGCAGACCAGTGGCCCACACGGCAGCGTCTGGAAGCGGCTCTCACTCGCGCGAGGGCCGCGTTCACGATTCAATTCGCCCTAATCTCATGCTTGCTGTTCAAGGAGAAAATGAAGAACCGTCCAACGTGGGAGCAGCTGGGGGAGGGCGACAACGCAATTCCTCTGGCTTACTGTAACGCGTTCCGCGTGTCTTGGCTAGCCGACTTTGGTGTGCCGAGAATAGGAGGGTTCGTGGACATAACGAGATCTTATCGTCCCGAGATGATGTGCATGTGGCACGAAGACGTCGACAACCTACTCGCGAACGGCAACAGCATACCATTGTGGTTTGCTTTTCATGGAGGAGACACTCGACGAGAGGACTTACCAACATTACCGGCAGCAACACATGCGATTGCGAAGAGGGTAATTCCTGACCGCGAGTGGGTAACACTCGTCCAACAGAAAGCCGACGCAGAATGGCATCTGGATAACGAAGATAGAACTCGACTGCTGACGGAGAATGCGAGTTACACAGTGGCACATGTGCCGGTCGGACACGGCGGGCAACCGACGTGCATCATCTTTCGTCGCCGAGCGATACAAGGCGTAGCGTTTAAAATCGTAAAGAGCGGCACTGCATACGATTTTGTGCAGCTGCAAGAATCCGTTCCAAGCCATTCGTCCCTCATGTTAACGCGGTTCAAGTTTCGCCATAGACAGAACGAAGGAGAAGGTTTCATGGAATTCATGACAAGATCACGCGAGGAGCAGACGACATGGAAATTACGAGAGAGCGAAGACGAGCGTGCAGCAAGATTGCACCGAGAAGAAAAGTACTCAGATCAGCCCGTCCCGACAGGGGGTTCACCGGCAGTGTACCTATGGAAGAAGCAACAAGGTCTAGAGATGCGGACTCTCGTACACCCCACGAACGTCAACAAGGTCTGGGCAGACACACGAACATCAGACCGTTACTATAATCCCTTGCGACATGAATTCGATGTGAACATGCTAGCCTACGGGACAGAAGACCCGACTGAAGACGACGCCTCGAGTGAAGGAGCGTCAAGCAGGGAGGAGGACGACACCCGGGTTAGGCGACAACTGAGACGAGCAGCATCGCCGATGAACCGAAGAGGCGAAAACTCCACCCAAGGAAGGCGGTCACGTACGCCTCCAAACCCACGTTTAAGAGTGTTGGACGACGCTTCCTGGGACGCTCCGTTCCAGTCCTATCAATCACTCCAAGACGCGTTGGATACACTGCTCGCCATCGAAACCATACACGGGACAAACAACAGATTAGCGCAACCGGAAGTGTTCGCGACGATGATAGCGAATAGGTACGGATTCGTTGCACCAGAATCTACGGAAGACACGGAAATCACCACGATCGACATGAAGACGTGCGTAGTCGAAATCCGGCGTGCATTAGCGGAGAAAGTCGACGACGACTGGTTGCCGAACGGCGGTGTGCGAGCGCTGCACGCCTTTGTGAAGCATGTAACAAGCAACACCCTCCCTCCCGCCGCAACATTTGCTCGACATCCTAAGCCCCGAAGATACCACGACGGACTGTCGGGAGTCGATGTCGTCCGCATGTCGTCGTGCGAGACTGCAACGGTTCTGGTGCGATCGCGCAGAGATGACCGCGAAGTGGCATCGAACAAACCGGAATGGGCCGTAGGTATAACAGCTTTAGAATTACAGCACAGCACGCGCAGTGGGACGAAGATCACACCCTTTCAACTTCTCAAGCAAGCGGTCACACGAGGGAGTCGCGTCAGCCAGGTGTGGAGTGAAACCGGAACCTTTTCAGCGCACACGCCAACGACAAGAATGATCGACGGGCGGCCGATCGGTGTAGGAGTTAAACCCCACGGCACAGATATAGGAACGAAAGACTACCTCCTGTACAAAAGGCAACGAGACGACCTACTGGCGACACCTGTGGGAAAGCTGGCTGTTCAAAGGGGAGGAATAGCATGGAGACTCGGTCACGAGTCACTGGACATCAGCGAATTGGTGTATTACCATCGACCGAACGAGATGGAGGCGGAGGTGAAGACTGTCGAGGTTGCCGGGGAACGTTTCACCATGGGTGAACTGACCGAACAGCAATTGTACGTGATAGCGGGCGTATACCGGGTGCTCACACGTACGTATTGTAACGAAACGAAGAGCACTTTACGCTAACGAGAAACCAACAGCTCAATCGAATGAGCAAGGGTCCATAGTGTCCTGGTGGCCGTTGCAAACAACGTGGGAGCAGTCGGGTTATAACGCGGGATACTGGACGGAGCAAGCAGAGGACTGGTACCAGAGACGCATCGAAGCACTACGGCTGGGTCTAGCACAGCCGAAGTCGAACAAGCTTTGGACTAAAGAGCTACACCAAGGGAAGGGGACCATGAAAGAGTTCATGCGCAACGCGGAGCAAATGGCAATGGATTCCCTAAGCGAAGTCATAATGTAGTATACAGGTAGTAGCGAGTTAACATGCACGATATGAAAGACCCCGACTACAAAACATAACACCCTACAGGCGTTACACTGCGTGATTCCCTCGAGTGGCGCGAGACAAACGGGAAATCGGACGGAGGGCGCCAGCCTCTAACCCACGTACATGCATGCTTTCGCTTCAGATTGCCTAAAAGGGTAATGGAGTGCTCTCACCGCCTTCCTGGGCGCTTGGGCGCTTATTTTGTCGTTTTACTCCTTTGGGATGGTGTCACATGACACAAACATATGCTGGTGTCAATAATAAAAATATGGTTTCTGAACCGGATTTTCTCCAGGATTCCGAATCTAATCTCAGAATTTTGATAGCTGAACTGGTTCAGGAGATATTTGAGGAACATTGAATATATTTCGCATTTTTGGATTTTCCCAGGCTTTGATCAGCTTGGTATAGGGGTAGTAGTGGGGGTATGGCTTAGTAACTTTGGGATCATGATTCTAACATATATTACCTGTGTCTATTAACTTTCTGGGTCACCAGAACATCATGTCACCTAGGAAAACATATGAATTAGACATATAATGTTTTGCTTCCCTATTCATGACATAGGGTATTATGGGAGGTTTGAGGTCTCGGATAGCTTTATTCATACTGCTATAATATGTCTACAATGGGATTTTATGATTGCATCAATGTGCACCACTGTGTAAGGGATGTTCTCCTCCTCCCCTTGGTACCAAAAAGTGCGCCCTATATAGGCTACTATTCTCATCACCTTGTATAAGTACTGCCTGGAACATTGATACTATAGTACAAACATATATTCTGGATGCTTTAAGGGTTAAAAAACACGTCCTGAACCCTGCCAGGATGCTCCCAAGCGAAATTCATCGAAAAATACAATTATATTCACTTTACCCTCTCCCATAGGCCTCCTAACGTGTTTCACTCCAGGCACAGCGTGTCAGGACGTGTTGTCGTACTATGTAAAGCCCCATGAATATTTGTAGGACATCCCCTTTACCTCCCACCCTCCCATCAGCTCAGAAGTGCTGAAAAATGCGTTCTGTACAGGTTTTTGAACATATATTTAACATTTGACATCCTCTGACACATCATGATGGCTGTCAAATAATCATATAACAGTCTATTAAGGTTCTAAAACATATGTGGTACAATACTTTGGCTCCTAAGCAATAGCTTGAGACACTATAATATGGAAACAGGCTAAGAAGCATGGATGAAGGTATGTGCATGTACAGTGCAATGACTTCACTTCTCACTTATGCTGTATTCCTGCTATATCATACCTGCATGTCATGCTACTGGGAAGATCTTTCCTGTAGCATGTCATGACAGTGTATAGGTATCTATTATGACTTTTTGTGATATTTATAGGCTATGTAGCAGGCAGTACATGTCAAATCTATGTCAGATTTGGGTGTTTTGCGCATTTTTCAACATTTCTGAGCTGATGGGAGGGTGGGGGGTAAAGGGGATGTCCTACAAATATTCATGGGGCTTTACATAGTACGACAACACGTCCTGACACGCTGTGCCTGGAGTGAAACACGTTAGGAGGCCTATGGGAGAGGGTAAAGTGAATATAATTGTATTTTTCGATGAATTTCGCTTGGGAGCATCCTGGCAGGGTTCAGGACGTGTTTTTTAACCCTTAAAGCATCCAGAATATATGTTTGTACTATAGTATCAATGTTCCAGGCAGTACTTATACAAGGTGATGAGAATAGTAGCCTATATAGGGCGCACTTTTTGGTACCAAGGGGAGGAGGAGAACATCCCTTACACAGTGGTGCACATTGATGCAATCATAAAATCCCATTGTAGACATATTATAGCAGTATGAATAAAGCTATCCGAGACCTCAAACCTCCCATAATACCCTATGTCATGAATAGGGAAGCAAAACATTATATGTCTAATTCATATGTTTTCCTAGGTGACATGATGTTCTGGTGACCCAGAAAGTTAATAGACACAGGTAATATATGTTAGAATCATGATCCCAAAGTTACTAAGCCATACCCCCACTACTACCCCTATACCAAGCTGATCAAAGCCTGGGAAAATCCAAAAATGCGAAATATATTCAATGTTCCTCAAATATCTCCTGAACCAGTTCAGCTATCAAAATTCTGAGATTAGATTCGGAATCCTGGAGAAAATCCGGTTCAGAAACCATATTTTTATTATTGACACCAGCATATGTTTGTGTCATGTGACACCATCCCAAAGGAGTAAAACGACAAAATAAGCGCCCAAGCGCCCAGGAAGGCGGTGAGAGCACTCCATTACCCTTTTAGGCAATCTGAAGCGAAAGCATGCATGTATTAGTCATTTGATGGCTCAGAAATCATTAATTTATTGATGTGGCCACTTTTAAAGCTTTTAATATAATAGGAGCCCATGCTACCCACCCTTTTGGGTCATGGTTTGATGGCTATACCCTATATGGTGTACAGCCATCAGTTCCCATCACTTCTTTTGCCCCTCATATGAACGAAGCCTGGATGGTGCATGAAACTCACTGGACATGTAGCAAGAATGATGCATGAGACCTTGCCCATAGGGTGCTTCGCTGGAGACAGAGTGATACCGGCCTTCTCCACAGCCGCGAGCACTTTGTCTAGGTGCTCGATGTGCTCCTCGAAGCTCTTCGAGTATACCACTATGTCGTCTATGTAAACCAGTGTGAAGAGCCAGAGGTAGGGTGCCAACACTGTTTGCATTACTCGCTGAAAAATCGAGGGCCCGTTCCTTAGACCGAAGGGCATTCGGCGGAATTGGAAGAGTCCGCGGTGAGTCCTGAACGCCGTCTTCTCCACGTCCTTCTCGTCTAATTCCAGTTGCGTGAATCCAGACAGTGCGTCAAGAGACGAGAGGACTTGAGCGCCGGATAGAGCTGCCAAAATCTCGCTTTGGCGGGGTAAAGGGAACTCGTCCGGTATGGTCACCGCGTTAAGCTTCCGGTAGTCCACACAGAAGCGGGCCTTGCCATTGCGATACACGATGACTACCGGCGCCGCCCAGGGACTTTCCGACGGTTCGATGACGCCTTGTGCGAACCACTTATCCAGTTGTTCCTCTATTACTTTACGCTTGGCCGGCGAGGAGCCGTACATAGGTACGGAGATGGGCTCCACTCCTTCTTGAGTTCGTATCTTAACCTTCGCATCTAGGTGTCCGAGTCGTCCGTCGAACGCGAATGCTCCTTGTCGCTTTCTCAGCATATCCCAGGCTTTCTCTCTCAGAGCCTCTGGGATCTCCCCGACGTCCAACGTCTTCTCGAGATCTTCTGACGAGTATATCTTCATGTCTGGCACCGCGGCTGTCTTGGGTCCCAGTTCTTCGTCTTCTTCCGAGTCACGAGCCCTCTCAGTATCTCGCGTACTCGGGTGGACCCCGCCGGTGGTTATCTCCTGTTGCACGGCTATCAGCAGCGCTGCCTTCTCTGCTCCCTCGACCATCTTCCTAGCCTCTCCTGCTATCTGTGGCCGGTCGTACCAATCGTCCGCTCGTTTCAGCTCAGCTAGCACCTCGCCCTTTCTCAAGACTTTAGCTCGTCCAGTGGGGTTACTTACAGGAACAAACGGGTCCTGAGCGTTCAAGAGCACGTTAGGAATGATGAGCTGAACTTCTACGTCGTTCCCAATCACGGTTCTCTCTACCGTGTAATCCGTGTTAGGATCGAAGCTTCCCTCCACGTGTACTCTTCGGCATGAGTACGCTGGAATCTTCACGTCCTTGACTACTCGTAGCTCCTTTTGCGAGGCCTGGAACTTGGCCTTCTGTCGTTGACGTCTGGCTTTATTCCTACGATGGATCTTTGACCTCACGAAAGAGGCGACCTCCGACGCACTCTTCCTTAACCTGTCGAAGTCGCCTGTCTTCCTAACCCCTCTAGCTTGTACGGTCCATCCGCCTTGCGGTAGCTTGACCGTCGTGCCGAACTCCACGCTTCGACTGACCTCCAGTTCATAGTTAATCTGGAAGTCCTCTCCTAGCAGCAACGGGACAGTCATGTCTGGCACCACGAAAGCTTCTACCGTAAGTCCTAGCACGGCCCCTTGATCTGTCTTCACGAAGATGGGGACCTCCACGAACCCTTCGATTTCCTTATCTTTGTCCGTTAGCTGCCATAAGCTCATCCGTTTGCCCTTCTGTAGCTTCGGCCTTGGCTTCAACTCTCGATACAACTCGGAGGACATCAGGGAAATGTCCGCACATGAGTCCAGACGCAAGTCTACCAGTTTCCCGCGAACGTTGCCAACCGTTCCAGGCATCGAGAGAACGGACACTCCCAATGCCGACTCCCCGCTACGGTACTTACGACGAGGTTTGACCCAGCGTACTTCGGGGACGGCTTCGCCCTCTGGGGTTAACGACATACCCGGTGCGTCCTCGTCCTCTCCTACTTCGTCGGTCACGATTGCTGAATTCGCTTCCTTCGCTCCAGAGACTACCTTTATTTCCCGTCCTTCGGCTGTTTCGATTAGGTAACGCGAAGCTCGAGGCTCTGAAGATCGGGCCCACGCAGGGTCGTCCTCAGCGTCCTCTACAGTCGTCGTTCGGCGTTGGCGAGTCACCTCCGCCTTCGATCGTTCGCTGGGGGCGGAACTTTGTGTTACTGGGGCGTTGGAGTTCACACCAGACGTAGAATAAGCGGAGAAAGCAGCTTGTATTACTAGAGCTTCGAACGACTTGGTATATACATTCTCAAATTCTACGTCTTCCTGAGCCTCGTTAAGATTCGCCGACTTCCGGTACTTCGCCTCCCACAAGCTATAAAACGGACACTCCCGATCCCAATGTTTAGGGCTGCCGCAGCACTTGCAAGGAGAAGGCGGGAGTCTGAGAGGACTGACGGTATCGTCCCTGCGAGGGAATGGGTAGCCCCCCTTGGGCGGAGGTCTTTGTCTCTTCGTGCTCGAAACGTAGGCCTCTTGGACGATCGGGTCGTTGGGCTCAGACACGTAATAGGGAGAGTCGACGAACACCGGAGACTGTTCAGCTTCTTCCTCGGGAATGTCGTCCAGCGTATCGTTGGCACCTACTACGTTGGCAGTCCTTTGAGGACGGAAACGCCTGGCCCCGCTAATCGAATTAGACGGCCTTGCAGCACTGTCTCTTCGCCTCAGGTCGTAGCCCGCGTTCCACAATTCTCTGGCCAACGCGTCGGGGTTCGACCGGTGCCCGCCTTCCGTTTTGGCCGCTTCGATGAGCTGTGGTTCCATATCACTTACCCGTACTTGGAGCTCTATGACGGAGGGGATGCTTTCTAACACCAGAATAGTCTTCCAGGAGACGGGTGCTCTCTGCATCACCTCTCTTACCTCTTCGACGGAGCCGGGGGCGACGCTGAGGAGCATGCGAGCGTATAGGATTCTCCTCTGTATAAAGTCCAGCGGCGCCTCGTGCGTGTGGCCCTCTTGTCGGAACCGTTGAGTAGTATATTCCGTTTGGCGTTCTTGTTGCCAGCGGTCCCCAAGGTAGTAGTCGATGACCTTGGTGAGGAAGTTGTGGTAGTGCTCGCGCATCCATGCCTTCCAGTCAGCGGATAGCGAGTGGTACCAAAGTCTTACCTTGGAACCCGCGGTGAGGCGAAGCCAAAGATGCTGGCCCAGCTGCCAGGGAACGTAGTCACCGTAGCTAGCGAACTCTTGGACGGCTGCGATCCACCGGATAGCCGTTGCCTTGTTGCCGTCCCACTCTGGCACCTCCTCGATCTTGAGTTTGTTCTCCATGCGAGAGACGATGATAGTTGGCCTGCCATGGAAGTAATCCCATCCCCGTGCGTAGGGGTTCGCGTACGTTGGTCCGTTGTCGTCTTCATCCGGTGGCCCTGCCCCCCACGGAGGACCGCCTGGTGGTCCAGGTGGTCCTGGGGGACCTGGTGGTCCGCGACGTCCTGGTCCTCGTCCTGGGTCTGGGTCACCCCCGGAAGGCCCAGGCGGTGGTCCTCGAGGAAGGTAAGGTGGTCCTCCACCTCGTCCATCGCTGCTGCTACTATCGCTGCTGCCTCCGCCTCCTGGAGGGCCTGGAGGACGACGCCCGGGGGTCGACTGTTGGTCGGAGTTAGTCGAACTCCTCGAGTGAGGACGAGGAGGCGCATTTGGCGTGCGAGCGAAGGCTTGCCCAGGAATAGGGGGCAAGGGACGACTCGGCGTGGTCGGGTTCTGATATTGAACTCCTCCCGTAGCGTAGGGGCGCCTGATGGTCGAAACTACAGCAGAGGCAGCTCCTGTCAACACGTCGTACTGCCTCCAATTGTTTGTCGGAGGGGCGTGGCTGAAGGTGGCTCCTCTGCTTCTGCCTCCTATCAGGGGACCTGACCCGAACATCGCTCCTTGGTTCTTGGCTGCCCGGTACAGATCTTCCGGGCAAACGCGAGGGGTTGGAGCGGCGATGGGCCTCGAGATGGACGGTTGCTGCATGAAGCTGTCGCCCGGAGGGGCCGACCTTATTCGGATGGCTTCAGCGACTTCCTCTTCCGACCTGTGCCCCGCATCGAAGGAGGCTCCGCGACGATCTCGACGACGATGGCGTTTAGGTAGTATCACCGGAGGGGGTACTTGGAATTGGCTGTCCCCTAGGCTGGAGCGATCGACGTGGGTAGCCGCGACGACCTCTCCTGCTCCCGAAAATGTATAAGGCAAGGGCCGAGTGTCCGGAGGGATCATAGGAAACGACTCTGATAAGTTGTCCGCGAGCGTCGTCCTCGCGTCAAGTCGAAACTGGCCATTGTCGTCGTACTCCGGTTCCCCGTCCCACTTGGCGGAGGGTATGCCCGTACGGTATGCTTTAATGAGCTCCCTTGTTGTAGCCGTGCGGGGTGGTAGTCGGTGCGTGAGGGAGGACGACGTCGATACGGGAGAGTTAGGGGACTCGACTCCTCGAGACTCGATGAGGTACTTGTCGATGAATCGCGTTCCGCGGTATATGCGCTCGCGTAAGAGATCCCATACCGCCTGCAACTCGAGTAGCGTGTGAGCACCCTCGAGAGAGAAGGTGAGGGCGCCGTCTTCGTCGATCTTGTAGTAATGGTCGAGCTGCTTGCGAATAGGAACCTCCATTGCCATGTCGCGAACGACGACCTGGAGCTTGTCGACAGTTTCGGCGATTGCGGCTTTTAACGCCGGACGCACACAGTAACGACCCTTCGCTCGATTAGTGTAAGGACCGAAGTCGACGACGTCGGAACGGGTCAGCGTGATTCGAGTCAAAAGGCGTTCGATGGAGGAGAATAGGGACGTCTCCTCGGTTGGTCCTTTCAGATACCAACCGTACAAGTCTTCTGCCTTGGCGTTCGGTGCCTCTTCCTCGTCATCCTTCTCGGACAGACGGTCGAGCTCTTCCTTCACATTGTCGATCTCCTGCTGAGACATCTGGCTGAGGTCGACCTGTAGCGAGGTAGACGGTGCCGGTATCGCTGCCTGTGTCGCATCAAACGATTGATCTCGAGCGTAAGATCCTGGAAGCCGGCGTTGGCCTGAGACGACACTAGGCGCCGCGCTGGCTAGTTGTTCTGAAATGTTGTTGGATGGGGTGTTCGTTGAGGGCATCGCCATCTTGGCCCGTGGAATTCTCGTTGGTGGTAGGGTGCGCGGCGTAGCGTCGTTCCCTAGCAATCGTCCACTTCTATGGGTTGGTTCTTCTGAGCGTGCTTTACGGCGTGGCATCAACGAACGACTTAGCTGGATTGATAAATCTCCTCCGCGGCCGGTACTTGTGCGAATCCCACAATGTCCACCTTTGTGACGACTCGACCGTCACGTCTGAGGGATCGCACGAGGATAATCCGGCGGCGTAGGAGGAACAGAGGTGTTTACTCTCGTCTTAACGAGAGATTGGACGCGCGCCTGATCGCGCGTCGGGTGAGCTCGTCGTCGAGCTCACTAGGCTTCTAGCAGAATTCTCCCGGGCCTCAATCAACGCCTCTCTGGCGGACAAGGCAAGTGGGGGAAAAGAAGAAGATGTATTTTCCTACGACGAGTCCGTCGAATATACACAACAACATGAGGTATGCGCATGTACATATAAACAAGCAATAACAGTCCTTGTATCATCGAGCGCCAGCTGTACGCGCGACCTGACAGTTACGCGCGACAAGACTGCGCGAGTTCGAATCCCCTCGACGGTCAAAAACGAGCACATATAAAACACGAAAAATTACCTAAGCATTCGTCACGCCTGAAGTACTTGGACGCCCCGTCACACTCAGTTACTCGTCCGGTAGAGCACGCTTTAGATCTAGTTCAAGAGTAGCTGTTTTCATATCACCTGGCACGGATGGGAAACAGTCTTACTGATGAATTTGGGATGTAAAACATGTCTGTGTGTTAGGGAAGCAATGAGGAACTCCTACGAACATACTTACTGGCCGGAGTGTCTGATCAAGCCATTGAGCAGAGACTGTCCTCAATACTACCTGGATCACTCTTCAATTTTCATTTCCATACAGCTCAGAACCTCCAGTGGATTAATGAGACATAGTAGAGCTCGTAATAGCATCGAAGAGAGCACATCGTCTTCGAAGGATTTCTTGCCGACGGCAAGTTCGTACTCCGACGTTCCCACGGGGGGACTCTCTATCAAACGCGCGGTTCAGTCCCAGCCTCTATTCCGAGGTACGAGGTATATAGAGGCTGGTTCACGAGCCTACACTTTCCCCTTCCGGAGAGAATTAGCGCTTAATCTGTGCTTTCTTCAATTTGATCGCAATTCGTGACGCAACCGTCTAGGTCTGTGTCCGGCTCATCGATGCTGTGTGAGTTGGTCTTGGGACTTCGTATCACAAATTGGCTGATCTAAACGAATATCAAGTAGAATTTGATGAACTGATGTTGATTGTACTACATAACAGAATCATACTACACGCCCAGCCGAAAAAGTTATCAGGCGGATAAAAGCGCGAGTGATAGCGCGGTGATAGTCGAGGGTTATACTGTGAATATGTGTCAGACAATCGGCGTATAAATTAATGCGTTATCCTACGGATATCACCACAACGATATCTTGGCGGTATCAAACGCACATAACCGTGAATTATAAAGGAAATATACTGCGGTGATCCGGAGCATAACGACGAGATAAATTTTGTGTATATCCTGTTGATATCCCGAGTACGATATCCGTCAGATATACGCGGCTCAGATGTCCGGGGAATATCCTAAGGATATGGTGCGTATATCGACGGCGGCACCTAAGGCTGATCGCACAACTTGAAGTTCAACCAAGTCCACAAACGCCTAAGTACCTTCAAGTTAGGCGCGTTAACTTAAGTATGTTCGTTTCTTACCTCTTCCACGTCACTCGCGCGAAGGCCCCTCGCGCATTCTAAGTCTAACACTCTCCGTTCTCCGTCTCTATCGCCGTTCATCAACACCACTTAAGCCACGACCTTTATCCATCCCGACCTTTAGGTCGTTTCTTGCTTCGTCACGCCCCAAGCCTCGGCCTCTAATGCTACTCCCACTGGAACCCTCCCAACCATTCCTGCCATCACTCGATCAATGCAAGACGGCTCCGATAGCGATGCTTGGCGAACGAGGTGACTAGGCACTCACAGGTGTAAACTTTCATGTATGTTGACTTAAACTTGTATGACGTGCATCATGCCACTGACTTAAATGAATGGCCTCCAATACGTAGCATGTCCTATAGAGTGTACAACCGTCCATACCACCCTGCATCCCAATGCAAGTCTTGCACGCACCACCTGCATACAGCACCCAGCTCGCTCTAAATCCCATTGTTGAGATACGGTGAGCTGGCAGCAGTCTATCCGGGATTACTGACGTCGTTCAAGGCTTCAAGCTTCAAGCTTCAAGCTTCAAGCCTCAAGCCTACATCATTGCCACCCACCCACCCGCCGCCGTGCGCAGTGGCACTGCGCATATACAATCACCTCGCCGCCGTCACATATCCCCCACCTCCCGACTGCTTCACACACTGTCCGCACCCTGTTTTTCCTGGACTCCTGTCGAGTATTATTGTATATAGCTCGTAGTATTATACATATTATTTACATTTTGGTTGGATACAAAGGCCTATGGCCGCCGTCTTGCCTGTCAAACATCGACCGGAGTGCAATGCTCAATGCGATAGGTAAACCACGTGCATCATGCAGTCATCCTGGGTATAGAGCGCGTTCCAATTTCACAGTGATATCCTCCAGGCTGATACGGTTAGTATACATTGAGTATAACGCCACGTCATACATACGATATACTCCGTATAGATTTGTCGGATATCCTCAGTATACCGTACACACCAACATCTCAAGTATATACGGCGAAAGATAACCGGCCGATATCGTACGTGTAAGTGGGAGATATCCCCGGACCGGTATCCTCCATATGTCTATTTCGCCTGGGCGTGTACAGATAGTCACGGTCGACTCCAATGCGGCGGCGTCCGGTGTTTCACAAGGTAAACAGTGTCGCCGACTCTCATACCCCCAAGGGCACTACATACAGAGTGCCTCTTGGTCCTCTGAGTGTATTTCTATGGAGGTACTATTATTATCGGCCGCCCAATCCGCTCTGTAGGCAAAGTATTGGTGTCCTTCAAGCGCGGCAGTATCCTCCAACATCCATCACCTCCCTCGATAACGTCGTGCCAGTCCTCTATGGCCTGGTCTATGGTGTAGTTGCACGGAGGGGCGATATCAAGATTGTCGTGTTTCTGTGCTACGGAGAGTAGATCTTGCTGCATGGACGCATGTATGATTGACCCAGTTCCACACCAGCGGCTATTCTTGAAGAGCGCACTCTGGACGATGAGCCGCTCGAGGCCCTTCGGAAGCTCAATACATAATTCTGCCTCAGTCATCGAGAGCTGAGATATTCCTCTGGGTGCAAGGGCGGCTGACAATATGCGAGGTAATTCTGGAAACTGAGATGCGCCTGACAATCGCAATTGGGCCATCTGGGGTGCTGCTTTGGTAAAGGCGGTAATGTCTGAGATGTGGTTGGGGAAGATAGGTGTTTCCCACAGATGTAGCCGACGCATGTTAGGTAATTGAGGTTGTCTGGCAGCTGTGTTGGCCCTCAATATTAACGCATCGTCTCCTAATATCCATCGACGGCTGCCGATGCGCCAGCTCAGATCTCGCAGGAGTGGAAAGTGAGGCATTCGGGATGACGGTATGTCGTATGGCTCGGAGGCGAGGCGGCGGCGAACGTTGTCGCCTAATACGATGCTTCCTGTGAGAGAGACAAGGGTCGGTGCAACGGCCGACAGGATGTCCATGACAGTGTCCACGCCCGCCAATAGGTCTTCTTCAGGCTCTACATTTCTCCTCTCCTCGTCACCATCATTGCAAAGTAGCAGATGGCTGATCAGAGGTGGGGACTGTGTTGCCATTAATAAATTTAGGAAGCATCGCATGCGAGGGACACCGTACAACTTGACTGTACGAAACCTCGCTGCAAAAGAAGTGCTGCGAATATGGCGGGAGACGAGGGACAGTGCACATCCGGTACGCCCACCGTCTGTACACGCCAGCGAGAATATCTTGAGGTGTATTTCCGACGGGCAGCGATCCATGCCGGGTATCGACGAGTACTGAGCGGAATGAAAGACGGGGGTCAGTGGCGAGTGCCGTCACATCGTTTTGGACGTACAGTATGTTTAAATGAGTTGGACACGAGTGATTGATATATTGAGTTCGATTCACACTCAACATGTGCATCAGGCAGCGATGTTGAGTTTGCACGTTTTGGACCAGAAGATACGTCAACTGATTGCTGATACTTATTGTGCCCTCTAGTATCAATGGTGGTATATATCATGATGCCATCTAGTGATATATGATCGTCACTACGAGTCGGACGATGACGCTGTTGCCGGGATATAACAGTGCTCTAAGTAATACTTGCTCGCAAGAATTTCCCTTTACTACTCTCTACTGGTTGGCTTCGGCAAGGAAATCGAATATCAAGTCATCCAACCAATAATCCTTCGCAGAGCCTCTCACTTCCAACCAAGTCTGTTCACAAGCTGCAACAATCTCGTCGGGAAGTGGGCCCTTCGAACTTGTCATCACAAGTCAGCGTCTGAGACATGACACTAGCATTAAGAGCGAAACTGTCACTCACGACCCAAGTACAGCTGCTTCTAGTTGCTCGACTCTGCTCGCGCCCAGGATCACACCGTGGTCACCGGGAATCATCCTGCTGTGCCACTGTAGCCATCTATACGACACCTCCGCCAGAGGGATCGCGTGCTTGTTCGCGACTGCCTGCAGCTTTGTTACTGCTGCTGCCATGGGCGGGTAGCGAGTAAGGAAGAATAGTGACATCGCCGACCCGGGGTGGAAGTGACTGTCTGGGTGGTCATTGGCAGCTGTATTGGCCTCCGGAGATGTTTCCAGATGCTTGCCAGTAAGATAACCACCGGCAAGAGTGGAATATGCAGCGAAGCGGATACCGAATTTGCGAAGACACGGGAAGAGTTCTCCCTCGGGTGTCCGGTCGAGGAGGTTATACACGCCTTCGTAGACGGTAGGCTTGACGAATCCCCGTCTAGCGCAGATACCTACCACCTCGGCGACCTCCCAAGACATGAAGTTGCTCAATCCAAACTCTTCGCTATAAACTAGCTCAGCATGATAGATAAACTTAGAACTAAGGACGCACAAGACTCCCTGCTTATAAAGGTCGTTTACCGCCTCAAGCGTTTCTTCAAAAGGCGTTGCATGATCTGGAGCATGCAGGTAGAAAACACGAATCTTGTGCGGACCTAAGTCTTGAACAGACTTCTTGATATCGTTTTTGAGGCGTTCAGCTTTGTGATAGCCGGGACGGTTAGGGAAAATCTTGGTATCGATACGTCCTCGACCTTTCAAGTCAAGGGTCCCTAGTATCTGAGGCCAGTTCAGTACTTAATCTCCAATTCATGGTAATATATACCTTTTCCGACGTTCCATTGCCATAGTTTTGTGCCGTGTCGATGCCCACATGGCCATGATTCAGCATGACATCGACGAATCGCTGTGCGGTCTCGGAGTCCTCGATACGACTATGAGTTCCTGGATGTCCCCACATACCAGTTCCCTGGTGGTTGCATTGTCCCTTGAGCAAATGAACGAACACAAAATGACATTGCTCACCAATATAAGTGGAATGCGCGACATTGTTACGGCTCAAATTGCTCGAGTTGGAGTAGTCTGATATCAAGGCCAGGAATGTTGCTGTTGCAAGCCACATAATCTTTCGTTTAAATACGTTCGTTCTGACTTCCAGGTTGCCCAGCTATGAGAATGTACAGGCCTATCGGCTACGTTCGGGCGGCATGTCACCGTCCGAGCTATCAGTTGTCATGAGTTGCGCTTCCTTTACAGGTCAAATTGATCCGCTGTAAGCCGTGAAGAGAAAGCGAGAACTGTGTCCCGAGTTCTTATGCTTGAGACACCAGTGGCGAGGAATGGAAAGCCTTCTCCTGGTTCCAGAGGTGCCTGCTGTGTTGCGTAAGTATTAGCAATCTCCCGTTAATGCGGAAACATCATCATTGCCGACATACCGGATTAAGCTGATGACTTAGACCATGGGGCAAGGCGTTGCAGATATCCTATAAGCACGAAGCGCCTACGCATCTGAATAATAGATATAGAGGTCAGCGATTCACCAAACGGCGTGGAAGCGAAATATCATACTATATGAGTTGACAATTCAGCGGATATTCCTCATTGATATGGTAGCTTGGGGTATTTATAATATAGCGACTTCGCAATACGCCTACACATAAGGTTGGAAGCGAAGAATATGTGGCTGTGCACAGAGGCGTAGTGGTGAGTTTGTTTGGTCTTGTTAGGATCCAAAGCTGTTGACCTTCCCTTTTGGGACAGGAGGCGTGTCTGTTTCGGACGCTGTAGGCAGTCATGCGACCAGGTCACACTCCTCCCTGATGAGGTCACGTACAGTCTACCCAGGGCTTACTGTACTCACAGAGGCCCGCGGGAAGAGCTGACAGCATACCGCAGCCTTCTTCCCATACTCCCATCTTCTGCTCAACTTTGCCCGCAGCTATTCGTCGTCGACCGCCAGTCTTCAACGCCGTGATTCCCGGTGAGTGCGCCAACTGGTGCGCGGCTCAGAGACCTGATTGCTAGCGACAACAGTTGAACGTGATTCTCCAATCAGAGATGACGAGTTACGAGCGTTCGCCATCCGAACTTCCTCCTGAGTTGCTTGAACGCATCTTTCAATTGCACGCGAAGTCATGCAGAGAGCCTAACGTCGATGCGGAAAGTACGGATTGCTCGTTAACAACGAATCCCTATGCATGGATCATGGTCACCCACGTATGTCGTTACTGGAGAGACGTAGCGCTCGGGTCCGCCCTCCTCTGGAGCCACATAGTGCTCACCAGGAACCTCGACTGCACCCGGGCTTTCCTAGCTCGCTCTCAGCAAGCACCATTGACCGTTGTACAGCCGCGCTCTGCTTGCTCAGGAGCCATGACCCCCGTGGCACCAGTGCGATTGGTTCTCACGGAGATGGGCCGGATACGCGCGCTGGAATTGTACATGAAGTGGTGGATCTTCGACGACATTGCCGCGCTACTCTCTAAACCCGCTGCGGCATTGAAGTCGCTGACGTTATCCACTCCCAGTGGTCTGTACGACTGCAGCCCAACTCAGCCCATTTTATACCTCGATCATCGGTATAACGCACCTACTCTCGAGAACCTCCGCCTATGCGCGTACGGGTTCCCTTGGTGGAATGTAGCACCGTTCAAGGCGCTGAAGTCGCTGCACATTACGAGAGGCATCCCAGAAAAGCCATCTGTTACGCAGGTTATCCGTGCACTGCAATGGATGCCTGATCTGGTCGAACTCACCCTTGAGGACATATTTGGGCCGAGTCCCAAACATCTTACGTCGTTACCTATCGTAGATGACATCGCCGTTCTTCCGCACGTAGAGACCATTAAGCTGTCCGGGGACGTCGTCTCGTGCAGCGCCTTGCTCTCCAGTCTCGTCTTTCCCGGCACAACGCACATCTTTCTGGACTTCGCTCGCAAGGCTCGGAGCGCAGACTTGCCACTTGCCACCCTTCCCATCTACAAGAAGCTTACAGGCATGCTTCCTGGCACCGTCAGCGATATCTCAGCCGCACCCGGGCCTCCTATTCGCGTTCACCTAACTCGAGAAAGATCGTCCTATCTCATCACTTGTTATTCTCCCAGCTTCCCAGGAGATTTGAATGAGCCCGAGCCGAGTCTTTCTCCATCATTATCTATAAGCCTTCCCCAGGAGTCCGGCTGCCTAGAGGCCATTTGTCGTGACCTACCAACGGAGTCTATGAAAATATTGGCCATTTCAGATCACTTCGAATGGAGAGACATCGCTGCGCACCTAGGCTCCCCGGAGAAGTTGGAATTGATAGGATGGTCTACCGACGAGATAACGCATCTGCTGCGCCACGGGTGTGACGAGGCTACTCATGGTACGGATGACGCTGCCGAGGCTTGCGCTGTTGCGTTTCCTTCGCTTCGCTTCTTGACGATTGGCCAAACGAATACGAATTACATCCCAGAGTACGAGAAGATGAATGACACAACAAAAGTGTTGGAGGCGGTAAACGCGCGAAATAGATGCAGTTCTGGTATGAGGTTGGAGAAAGTTACATTCGAGCTATAATATCTGGACAGTTTCAGGAATCTGTATATATCATTGCAATGTACAATAGCACACTCACATGTTACAAAGGACCATGTACGTTAGGTAGTTGGGCGTTCTTCATCGCATTTGTACAAATACTACCCCAGTTACTTCGCAATATTTTCCTGGATATCACTATGAGTATTTAAGTGATCATAAGTTCGTCTGGTTCACTTACGTCGGGCTTGATACCTCTTGCTAAGAAGAATTCGACGGTCCTGCCGTGAAGAGACGCGCTTGTAACGACTCTGAAGTCAAATTCTTGTAGCCCTGCCTGCCCGATGTTCTCACGTATCTGATCTTCTGTAAATCCGTTCGTATGGACAACGATGTCTTTGTACTTCTCGAGGAGTTCAGGTTGATCAGAGAAAGAAGCGACAGGTTCGTTGAGAATATCTGCGATGAGGAGGGAACCTGACGGCTTTAGCAGGCTAGACAGAATCCGAGAAGTTGCGTGGATGTCGGGAAGATGGTGATAAGATGCCACGGACTATGAGGTCATACACAGTGAGTCCATGGGAGGGGGCACAAGGAGTTGATATACGTACGACAATCACGTCGAACTTCGCGCCCTCGAGCTCCCCTTCCTGTCCTTCGAGGTTGACGCAAACAGCTCTCATCTCTTCGGGCTCCAAGCCTTGCTGCAGAGCCCGTGTATTGTACAAATCCACCTGTCAACATTCATATTCAGTCGCTGAAGCTATGCGGTTCAATAGCATCTTCCTACCGCGTTGCGACTAATGTCGACCCCGACGATGGACTTGACGTATGGACAAAGTTCTCTAGAAATGAGCCCTGGGGTAAATGAGCGATCGACCTCGCATGTCACCACCAACCACATACCAGTACCACAAGCAAAATCCATGACCTCAGTCATATCTTCATCCAACAAGCCAGGGTATATTTTCCTGATTGCGTTGCAGACGCGTTTCGCGAGCTGCACCTTTTGTGGATGGTCGTGGTCCCCCGATTTGAGAGCTTCGGCATCGAAGTAAGCTTCATTCGCCGACACGTAGTCGTGAGGTTTGTACGATTGTGGGAGTTCGTTGTCGGTCATCGTGGTGAGCTTGAAAGCGGCCGGTAAGAACTTGAAGTCACGGTCATCCAGACAGCGAGAGAATTTCGGTATAGTTTAGGGCTTGTAAGTCATTAGGCGAGAGAAGAAATGCTTCGCTGTGTTGTCGTAGTAGTAACAGATTGGAGTGATATCAGCATCAGACGTTGCCGACACCGAGTGGTGGTATAATGGTGTAAGTGCAGAGATGACCTCGAATTTCTGGGCCTTCTCCGCCAGCGGCTATAGCCCGTCCAATTGCAAGAGTTAGGGCGCATCAAGCGCATCACCGACAAAGGGGACTTCGAATTTCAACCCAAGTATGGAAAAAGACGCCAGTGACCTTTGTTCTTCGACGCCTGACAACGAGTGCGCGTATGCTCGACCCAGGCCTAGTAGCTGTGCAATAAGCATGTTTTAGGCGGTGCAATCTACGATATGCTATCCGGTAGGTAGATTGCATTGTGGCGATCTCGATACGGATTTTAATTTTTGTTTCTATAGGATACTTACATGCGTACTACCTCTGGTCGGTGCGCTGAGCATGGTCAAAGCATACAGCACTCGCTCGGATAATAGGTCATGCAACATAATTTTCTTAACCTCTCGATGAAAACTTTGCTCCCGTGGTACACAAAACCGTACCGGTTTACTACCCTACCGCCGCCCAGGCTGCTCCCAACGTACAGCCCCCTTCCACAGAAGCCAGCAGATCGCCACACCCAAATATCCTAAATGACACAGCACCTTCGGAAAATCATCGTCGCAACATCATTTCACATGCACGCAACAGCCCCCGATCGCCCCTCCCATCAAAAGGCCAGGAAAGTCATACAATGTCATTGGTACGCGCACTCGTTTTTCATGGTCGTTAGCCGCTAAGACCCTTGTTTAGGTGTGTGGGGCAGTAAAATCGATAACAATCAGCAGTGGCCGGTTACTTAGAGGTTTACCCATAATATCGGTGGCGTCACCAGGCCAGGTGGCCGCCGTGACGATCACGACGGCCGCACGCGTATGTCCTTGCGAGAGGGGTATAAATACTAGGCCGCTTGCTCCTGCGAGACGGTACCTATTTTTCCCTCTATCACTACTTGTCTTAAAGGCAACTCTACCGCCGTTACTTCCCCTCACCCGTCGTATCATACTCTCCTCTCACAATGGCACTCGGAGATCTTCTCAGCTGGTTTTCCGGCCTCAGTTTCACTGCGCCAGACCTCCCGCCCAAGGTCCTTACCTGCATCTTCGAGCTCCTGGCCGAGGATTACGACTACGACACCCTCTCCAGCAGCCGCTTGGTGTGCAAGAAGTGGAACGAAGCAGCCTCCCCCATCCTTCTCGAGGAGTGCACGTTCGTCGCCTCCAAGGACTTTTGCTTCGAGGACTTCCTCGACCACGTAGAGCACTCTCCCATCCGTTTATATATCAAAGAGCTCACGCTCAAATCCGTCGAATTCGTACGCCAGAGCGACCCGAAAGAACATTGGCAGGACGACCGAGTCACCTTTCTTCGCATCTCCACATTCCACCACCTCCGCGTCGCACTCGTTAATCTGAAAGCCGTCATCCTCGATGCCCCGGTCACCTCCGAGCGCGGAGACTACTATCCTTCGTACCGCCCACCTGCTGATCGCAACTTGGCCTTGCGGCCCCTGGAGAGCTTCACGGTCGGGCAGAACTTCCGAGCAGGATTAAACGCGAATTACCTTGGAACGGTTCTGGAAGCACTCCCTCCCATGAACCGCCTTAATGTCGAGTATGTCCTTATGGGTGGCGGAGGGCCGGAGAAGAACCGCTGGAGTACGAGTCGTTTGAACGTCGAAGTTCTCGAAGTTCTCAACGCCACCGGATATAAGAAGCTCCACTACGAGGCGAACAAGGATTTCCCCGCGTATGTCGCTGCGTTGGCCGTGCTCGTGCCCTCTGCTACGACTCTCTCGATCAACTTTGGACACTTTACCTTCCTGGAGAAGTTTGGGCAGAATCTCACTACGTTGATCATGAGCAAGCTCGACTTGGACAGCGAATACTATGTCCCCAACCTTCTTCGTAACTGTCCCAAGGTGGAGACTCTCGCCGTGTACTGCGGCTTCGGGGTCCTGTACACCACTGGCAAGGAGCATGAGAACGTCTGGCAAAAGTTCTTGCCCGAGGTCGTCATGAATACTCCTTCGCTCAAGGAAGCTTACATCATTTGCAAGCCGCACAAGTTTCGAGGGGTTCCGACTACCAAGTTCTGGGCTTCGCAGCTCCGTCCTATGGCCGCGAAGGCAGCGTTGATGGCGCCGATGAAGAAGTTGATCATGTTGCTCAACAGTAACAGGAAGATCACCAACTTTGATCTAGCGTTCGATATGGAGGTTGGACACATTTTCGGTCTTGGGGACCATAGGATTTTCGAGGAGCAGGTTAAGTTCGAGCTCAAGGATGCTTGGGACTTCTACCCTCATACTCAAGAAATCCTGACCGTCACTGTTCAGGAAAGGAAGAGTGACGCAGAGGCAGGAATAATCTATGGGAATGGTTGGGAGGAAGTTGCTGAACTGATCTTAGGCCCCGGTAAATCCTTAGATTGAGTATTAGTGTTCGATACCAAGTAGAAGTAGCAATGCTCGTGTGAAAGACACAAGGTGTCAGATGTCTCAGGCGACTTCATTTGTACTGTACTAGATACTATTTCTGAATTGTTCATGTAATCCAAATATAACCCGATGAAAACTTGTACTGGAAGAGCGAGAGAGTCAATGTGTGCCATCACGCGTACGCGTACGGTCGACGCGTAAGGTCACGGAATGTCACGACGTGTTGTCACATCGAATATTCATAATTTTATTTTCGAAATTCTTCCTCGCAGCAACTTCTCAATATCCTCGATTCCCTTCCAACTCACGATAACGAGCAGATTCTAGCGTAAATATTCGACGGATATCGAACCTTTGATAGATCAAAAATAAAGAATTTCTTATCAGGTAGATAAGCAGCCCGCAAGGGCAGGCGCCCTTGAACCTACTCCTTATCGCAGGGGTCGCGATAACAGCTCTCCCACAAACTTCTCCCTCGACCACTCCCAGCAGCTTACCTAGTGTCGCCGTAAATCATGGCCGCCGAGAAAGTCCAATTTATCAACAATATTGCAGGCGGCGCTGCAGCCACTGGCCAGCAGCACTCGCATGACCATGGAGGACATAGCCATGAACATGGAGGAGAGCACGGGCATACTCACGAGCATCTGGACAATGCAGGTGAGTGTCACGTAACGATCTAGATGGTGGTGCAGGATGGGATGGCCTTCTAATTGTTCGATTGCCTCAATAGGCAAGTACGCGGAGCGCGACCTTCCGGACTATAGTTCCCGTAACTTCGAAGAGCGTGGGTTCACTGTTGGGATCGGTGGGTGAGTATTTCCTAGCAGATCTCCAGAAGAAGACTCACACTCACGATCATTTGCTTGCGAACAGTCCCGTGGGATCCGGAAAGACTGCTCTGACCCTCGCATTGTGCCGCAAACTTCGAGATGAATACAACATCGGTGCGCACCTCCTCCATCGCCCTCCCATCTCAGAAAACTGAAATACAGCCCTACAGCGACTGTCACAAACGACATCTTCACCCGCGAAGACCAAGAGTTCCTGATCAAAAACGAAGCCCTCCCCGCGTCCCGCATCCTCGCCATCGAGACCGGCGGGTGCCCACACGCCGCGATCCGTGAAGACATCAGCGCGAATATGGGTGCACTTGAGACGTTGCAGGCGAAGTATGAGTGTCAGCTTTTGTTTGTGGAGAGTGGTGGGGATAACCTTGCTGCGAACTACTCGCGTGAGCTGGCTGATTATATCATATATGTTATTGATGTCTCGGTATGTCTGCTCGTCGTGTCCATATCTCCGTGTTTTGTGCTCATGCGCGTGATGTTGTAGGGAGGAGATAAGATCCCAAGGAAAGGCGGACCTGGCATCTCACAGTCAGATCTTCTAATAATCAACAAAGTAAGCTCCAAACGACACATCCTACTCAGATCCTCACCTCACAAACCTTCCGCTACCAGATCGACCTGGCTCCATACGTCGGAGCATCCCTAGAAGTGATGGATCGTGATTCCAAACTCATGCGCGGAGACGGACCTACGGTATTCACAAGTGTAAAGGCAGGACAGGGAGTCGACGATGTTGTTGATCTGATTCTGGCTGCGTGGAGGACGGCTGGGAATCCGGGGAAGCCTGGACCTGTTGGGGCGTGAAGGTGAACGAAGGAGAAGAAGTTGGATCTAAAATGAAGAATGTATATTAGCATGAAAGGAATGCGTATTCTGTAAGGACCACTGACCATACACTGATATCCAAGTCTACTTACTACCGACTCTCATATTTACGATCTGACATAATGCAGCGACATCCTGGACTTGGTATAGTGACGATCCTATCCACATATGCTCCTCTCTTCCACTGGCCACACAGCACATTGCAGTCGACCGTTGAGCACACCTACCCGATATATGTACTCTGAACTTGAGAGATCGGGATCACTCAGGCTGGCCATGGCGGTTGACGTCACGGCAATCGGCAGCGCTTCGTACGCGTGGCATATCCAGCGCTTAAATGAGTATGTTCTCTTGAACTCGAACTCGTAGGAGCGAAATTCGGATGTACGGTACGCAGATAACATATGGCTAGAATCAGAACGACTAGACAGGTTTTGAATTGCAGGTGATGTAGCATACATTGTTGTGTTAGCTACGATGTTCTCATACTTCTGGGCGTTCAGAACATGAGCATCGAAAACATGAAATACCAAGCTGTGCGGATGTCCGATTGAGGTCGCTACTTGCAGTGCTAGTCTGCTCCACGACGAATCCTAAAGCTGACCTGTTTAAGATGGTACTGTATGATGAATCAGGACGGTCCATATGACAGGGCAATAGGACGGCATGCGCCGTGTGGCATAGCATGGCTTCTCGTACCGTTAAAGTGAGTGACAGCTACACTTCCTGATATCCGCTATATCTTACTCAACGCCATATCCGCGTATTCGTCAGAGCGGGGGCTACAGATAAAGCAAGGGCCACCACTGCGTCTTGGAAAGAACGACTAGTGACCATCAATTTGGCACCTCACCATGTTGCACTGTCCAGACTTCGTGTGCAAGTCGCAGACTCAACTGCACAAAGTGGTGAGCGTGACCGATTGCCAAGTTTCCAAGACAAGGACAGACTCTCGTACATTGTGGCCATGGTCCGAGAAGTGTCATGACGGCGTCCGATTGTGTCCCTAGGTACGGTACAAGGTTATTTTACGTATGCGCCCCACATTCATTACTAATGTCCATTTAGGCATCCCACATAGAGCGACTGAAGTGCGTTTAACCAACATACTAGTTGCTAAGAATTATTTGAGGTTCTAAATGTGCACACATGTAGAACACTGGTACGACGGACGTTTTATCACAAAAGGCAAGACCGTTTTTGATCCTTATGTTTAACCATGTTCACGATGATTTGCAGGCACTATCGTCATTGGAAATACCTGGTATGGCCTCATGTGAGCACGTAGTCGTCAGTTTAGGTCGCTCATTATGAACTCTACTCTTCACAGCGCGATGAACTAGAACAGGTCAGCTGTATAGTCTCTAGCTTTTACTCGGGCCCATTCCTAACGCCAATCGTTCCAGAGACCCCTCGATTTACACCGGCTTTGATGTCTTTCGCACAGAACGAGTCACGGTTGCTCCACCGTCAGACACCCATAAGATGAGCTACGCGAGCTTCGGCTCTGGAAGGCGGTAAGCGGACTGAGACTAGGCCTGCTTCCAACGTCTTTTCACAAATAGTAAGATACGTGCTGGAATGCATTCTGTCGATCAGTCTAACGATAGATTTGCATTCTAGTGTCCGGCTTGGCTAGAGGCTATCATACATACTGGGCGAACAACGGGGACTTGCGGTGATGTACGCGCAGTAGAGCATATCGTCCATAGTCATGGCCGTTGTCGTACGACTCAGGCTCACAGACTGGCTTCGGCAGTCTGCATACTGGGTTCTGTCAGATTGGCGTCAACCGAGGCCGTAGGTGAACGTTAAACGTTGAACTCCGGGCGCAGGGGTAGGCGATGCGCTGGCTGCACAAGAATAAACTTCTTCTTATCTATCGATGCTTGGTATTTTGGACATCCCAGGTGGGGTTACTTTCTCTCGATAACGTTACATCTCTATTGAGCTATAGTTTACTCCAATCATACGCTGAAATAGCTCGCGCTTCTATTTCATATATGGTGGTATGGGTTTGTTATACCCTATGGCGTTATTTCGAGACTATTCAGCGGATGATGAGTCGATATGCCACTGATGAATCTGCAACACCGCGTATCGCAACAATAATAGAGAAACACCAGCTTGGTAAGCCTTGTATGCCCTTGATCTACTTTATAAATAAGCTTAGGACGTCTATATGTGCAGATATATAACTGTCAGGTACTCGCATTATTCAGCCCCAAGGGAAGCAAGCCGCTTTCCGGAATTCCTCACACACGCACGATCATGTCGACCGAGCAACCTGTTCTTCCAGTCTCCTATCTGACAACCCTGATCACTCACCCAAGCCCATTAAAATATCCTCTCTTCATAGTTCTATTCGTGCTCGTAGCTCGTGCCCTCATCTCATCGATCCGCAACCGCAATACCTTTCCTGGGCCTCCCGGCCTTCCTCTCATAGGAAACGTTCACCAGATACCGTCCGGGCTGCAATTCCAGAAATATCGAGAGTGGGCCGAGAAATATGGTATAGTATCTCACGAAGGTTTAAGGAAAACTGCTAACGAATCATTGCAAGGTCCTATTTTCTCAATGAAACTGTTTGGACAGCGTGTTTTGGTGCTCGACACCTTCAAGGCCGCCAGTGATCTCTTCGGTATAGGTCATTCTTCCAATGTATAAGTTCCACGACTGAAGACATCATAGATCACTGCTCATACGTATACGATGGTCGCCCCCGTCTCACGATGACGAACGAAATCATCACAGGTGGCCTTATGATGGCTCTCATTGGCTATGGCGATCTGTGAGTACTGTACTATGTCCTCTAGCGCATACTGGTTTGACATTGGTCCAGGCTCCGTCGATACAGGCGTGCTACTCATGATGCATTCAATGTCAGAGCCGTAGAAAACTACCAGTCATTTCAGAAACAGGCCGCCGCACTGGCGGTTCTACAAACAGTTTCAAATCCGAAGAATTGGTGGCACAACATTGAGATGTACGTCTTGGTCGTTCACTTTCTGAAAACAGTTATACTGAACAATACGCCACGCAGATCGATCGCATCGCCTATTTTCCGCTCAGTATACGGCTGGCCTTCCGGTCAACTGGAAATGTCACATATCAACCATGCAACTGAATTCATCAACTATAACGCACATGCTACGACACCTGGGGCTTACTTTGTGGATTTCTTCCCCGTCATGAAGTATATCCCCGCCTGGATGGCTCCATGGAAGCGTCAAGGATTGGCTAGGTACGAGGAAGAGACCAGATATTACAAACACCTTTTCGAAGACGCCTGCGAACAGGTAACGTATAAAGTTGAAAATGTGTGGTCTTCCTTTCTGAAACCACCACATATTTAGTCCGGAAGTGATGGACCTCGCTCCTTTGCCACCCATCTTCTCGAGAATGAGCACAGATGCAACTTCACGAAAGAGGAGTCAGCCTGGCTTTGTGCGATGATGATGTGAGTTCATTGGCATATGCCTGGTAGTCCCAGACTGCACACTCAACACCGTTTTTTATCTAGCTTCGGTGGGATGGAAACGGTAGGCTTTCGCGTACTATGATTATGATACGCAAACCTCAACGATCGATGCAGACACATACAGCAATGACATGGTTCATCCTCGCTATGCTTCACTATCCACACGTTATGCGAAAAGCACAAGCTGAACTCGATGCTGTGGTGGGTCGCGACAGGGCGCCGAACTTCAAAGATGAAGAACGCCTCCCATACATCACCGCGCTGGTCAAAGAGACTCTGCGATGGCATCCACCCTCTCCTCTAGGTATGTGGCATCACGTATCATCAGAGACATGAACTTAAGTGTATCTAGGCATGTCTCATCGGGCACTTGAAGTGAGTAAACGACATGAGAGGAGGAACATATGTCTTACTCACTATTGGCCAGGATAACTGGTTCAGGGGGCACCTGATCCCGAAAGGTAGGTCGTCGTTTACGACACTGTATACTGTGATACCAAGATTGTTGACAATGATTGCAGACACTATTGTTATTGGAAACATCTGGTAGGTGTCTTTCCGTTTCACGCCTGCGAACAAGAATGTCCATTGACTCGTCATATTGCGCAGGTCTATGAACAAGTAAGTATGACCTGACCTTTGTTATGGGAGAGATCTAGAAGGACACATGCTAAATCCGATTATCCCAGGGATCCTGAGATTTTCCCTGACTACGATGTGTTCCGTCCGGAGCGGTATCTAGAAGACAATGAGAAGGTTGGAGGTGCCTTAGGTGACACTCACCAAATGGGACACGCAGCCTTTGGCTTTGGACGACGGTAAGTAGCCACGATACGTCTGCCCTTCTCAAGTATTGAACAAGAGTACAGCATCTGTCCAGGAATGTTCTTCGCTGATCAAGGCTTGTTTATTGCGATCGCAACTTTGCTGTGGGCATTCGATCTGCGGCCTCCTCTCGACAAACAGGGAAAAGAGGTGCTACCACCTACTGACAAGTGGATTGATATCGGGCTGATAGTGTAAGTGCCGTGCGGCTAAATACACATCTCCCATTGCTCACTACCATCATCTAGACGACCTGAGCCCTATGACTGTCGATTCATCCCTCGCTTCCCTGAGGTACAAGACATCATGGAGGCCGAAGCTGGAAATGCATGAGACACAGATACGGGATTCTTGAGTTTAGATTCATTTTGGCTGTAACTTTAACTCGATGTAGGCGCATGGAAAAGTGTGTAGTTTCAAGAAGTTTATAGAGACCTGCACCACGAACCCGAAATTGTAGACATCGATGACTTAACACTAGCTGTGCTTGTTCTTCCGCCCAAATAACCCCGCTCGCAAGTCCAGGACTCAGTGCTGACATCAGCTATTCCCTCACGGACTGCGGCTACGTATGTCATGAATGTCATGAACTCGGTCTTCTTAGCAGAAACTTGAAGAGCAGTGACAACCTCAGGCCTCAGTGCACAGGCGTCTCTAATTGAGGAACATGCACAATGACCCCTGACACTGCTTGTCCTGTCGAGGATTCCCACGACCGTCGGTGATGCGACAGCAGACGCCACCAAATGATCGTAAAGTAAAACCGTGACCTTCTTCATCGTCCTCATCTGGCCATGACTGAGTCGGCACTGATAGGAGGTGAACACCCTCGTAAAGAGAGTCAAGTATCTGAAGGTGTCAGTCCTCTTTCTCTTTAAATCAGCGTCAAGTATGCTCATATTTTTCCCCTGAAGGCTGTCGATACGGCGGCGGCGGAGGAATTATTCCTGGACGAACTTTATGCATTTCTTTCCCAGCCCACTGTTGACTTGTTTTTCGCTCAACATCCGAATGCATTGAGCATGTCAGCATATCATCCACCTGCCAGCTGGCGCACCTGGTGGGACTGGACTCCACCTCAAGACTCGCAGAATAGCTGGGAACTGCTATGGGAGTATTATTCCCAAGGACAAGTGGACAACGCTAGTCAAATCCCGGACGAGCTCAAGTGTCTCATTGGTAGCGCTCGACGACTGCAGCTGCTAAGAACTCGGGGATCTACAGCTGTTCCGCCGCCACTCTTGCCTACTCTCGGAAAGGGCACTTCAGCTCCCTCAACCGACGAGAAGATACATGGAATGTCGCCAAAGAAAGCTCACGAGGTGATTCGGACGATCGAACACCTTCGCAGTGTTCTACAACGTCTCTCGGCTTCTGGTATATATGTCAAACATGTCGTGGACGTAGGTGCTGGACAAGTTCGTATACCATTCGCTCAGCTCTGCCATCGGACGGCCCCGCCATTCTACAAGTGCCTACGGTACGGGCTGTATATCGTACACGGAGACCCTGGTAGAATGGCTGGCTTTTAATTATAGTTGCAGCTCATCGGTCACTTGTCTAACTAACTCTTAAGTCAGGCATACTTGTCACGGGCACTGCGTGACGAGCTGGGCTTGCATGTTCTTGCTCTAGATTGGAGCAACATCCAGAGCGAAGGGGCTAAGAGGCGTGAGGAGAGCAAGAAGAAGGTTTCCAAAGGCAAAGCGCCGGATCAGCCAAGTCGTAGCGGAAGCCTGACCTACAAGACTTTACCGATCAACCCTCGTTCGCTGCATGAAGCCATCGATGAATGGATATCTTCGGAGTACGGGGAACAGGAGGTACCGATCCTCTTCGTGGCTCTCCATGCATGTGGTTCTCTCACTCTGGATATCTTTCGTGCTTTCATCTCCGCACTGAGGGATGACTGCGTCAACAACAGGTGGAGACCTGCAGCTGCACTTGTAGTGGGATGCTGCTACAATCTCCTCGCCCCCGAAGGTACTATACTTTCTAACTCATAATTGCATCTTTTGGCTTAACAGTCGGAATTGTTGGCGTAGATCAGCGATCCCTGACAGGAAGGCATATCAAGTTCCATGAGAACCACCTACAGATGGCCGCACAAGCGCCCTTACAGTGGAATAGAACTCCTGACGCATGGGCCAACACGAAATTGTCTTTCCGCAAAACGGCTTGGCGAGCTCTGCTGACAGGTATCATCCAAGAACGTGGCGCAGCTCAAGATCACGAAGTTGTGGGGAAGCGGTTGGGTAGAGTGAACGACGCAGTCTATGACAGTTGGTCGTCATTTCTTGAGACTGCAGGTGAGAAGTTTGGGCTGGACTTGACAGGTGCAGAAAGGGATCAAGAAGCAGAAGGTCGTGTGGAAATCTTCCAGCTCCTACGATGCATTCTTGGCCCTGTGGTGGAGAGCTTGGCACTGCTCGATCGGAAACTGTGGCTGAGAAACGAGTTGAGAGTGAGCATCCTATCCTTCTTCTTGTTTGCGCCTTATAGTAACCATAAACTGTAGGGCACTGGGCATAACGTCCGCCTTGTAAACCTCTTCGATCAATCTACTGGCAGTGCCCGCAACGTTGCAATCGAGGTGACTCCGGCTGTGCGTGTACAAGACGATTGAAGTACAGTCATCTACCCCCCAATGGGCCACTACCCCCCAATGGGCCGCCTGCCTTATACGGAAGGCGTCTACCTCATACAGGGCATCCATCACAGTCTGCCTTCTCTGCACGGCGTCTCATTTCCTGAGCTGGTAAGTGACCTGCTGTATAAGGTAGGTGGCCCATTGGGGGGTAGTGTCCCATTGGGGGGTAGATGACTGTATGCCCTGCCTCTATGTGAAGTTGTGAAATGTATCGTGTTACAAGTACTTTATACCCACGTTGCATGAAATTGAAACGTGTGCGCGCCCGGCACTGCCAACACGCCTGGCCATACCGGCAGTTGCCGTGACTTCACTGTGTGACTACGGTGGCCGCTTTTACTCGCTCAGTAGTGAAACTAATGCCCAGGCATGTCGATTTCAGTAGCAATGAAAGCAAAAATATCAAATGTATCGTGACTTGTATTACAGGACACAGGGGATTTGGGCTAATGACCCACTTCTGTGTCCCGTATACCTCGTGTGGCGCGGCACCCCAAATTGGAACTTTCACCGCTACCACCACCACCGCCGCCCAACATCGTCGCCAACCGCGTCGACATCACATTTACGTTTGTATTATAAACTCTACAATACTCTAGTCACTCTTTCTTCTCTTACATGGGCCAGTCGAGTTCAAGACCGCGTACGACACAACAAAGCACTTCTCTTTTGGACACAACACCGATCTCTCCGCCGACTATTCAAAGAGATGTTCACGGGCAACCAGTAAGGAGTGAACATCTATTTGCTCGCTACAGGGAACCAATACGACCGAGGCCACCAACGTCTACACCAGCCCCGCAGGATGCCGCCAAACGCAGTCGTCGGCAATCCATGCGGGACCAACTCCGGGCATTACGACCTTCATCCCAATCTGCATCCGTAGCGTCGTCGTCGCGGACGCAATCAAGAGAGAGCTCGTTCTTGAAGAAACGATGGAGGTCGTCAAGACGTCATTCGACGGCTTCAGCAGAGCAGGACGACATCATGCCTTCCACCACACTCGAGATTCCCGAGTATAACAGACACATGGGGTATGGAGAGCGTCTCAGGAGTGAAGGGGCTGAGGCTGGTTCATCTTCTGGTACGCCAATGCATGGGAGCCGGCCGTCCACACCATTCCCTGTGTCAGGGCCATCCACCCCCTTGCCAGACAATGACGCTGAGTTGCGGCCTGAGCTACTTTCCGACGAAGAACAGCAAGCCAGTGAGAATATTGGTGCTTGGCTGGGTGGCTCCGGACCTCCTACGGAGACGAGACACGCAGACGATATCAACCGTGAAGTGCTGGACTTCCTCGGTAACACCCAAGAGGTCGTTGCCCCTAATCAAGACCCAAGAGAGCCCGAGGCACACATAGAACCACCTCTTTCCTCCGACACCCAACAGGCACCCCCTCGCACCCCTCAATTTCAAGCTCCTAGCACGCTCGTTGTCGTCCAAGGTGTTGTCAACGCCCAAGATCCCCCACCTGCTCACTCGCCCTCGCAGGCGCATCACTCAGGCTCTCGTTCGTCATTATCTCGTCGACCGTCGTCAACTCCTGCCTCAGGAAGTCGACTAGGTGCGAATGCTGAAGAACGGACACGTTCGCGAAATCGTTTATCGTCATTTATCCGGCCATCGAGTATGCTTGGACGCAGCACAACGGATGACGCGGCGTCAGAATCCCCTAACCCTGATCATCCACTCACCGATAATATTGGAACTTCGAACGAGACAACGGCGGATGCTGATAACGGGGCTCAAGGGAGCGATGGAGGTGCAACTTCACCAGCAGACTCCCGATCTTCCCGTGGGCTGTCAGCGGGAAGCATAGATGTTCTCGGAACCCTTCTCAGGTACGTACTCCTACTTCCTCACGATGATCAGCCGTCAACTAACTTTCTTCGTAGTGTGGCCGCCACAGCCACTGCCGCCTCACTATTTACCCCGCCCACATCCGCTCTTCTCTCCAGTAATAATACACTTTTCTCCCCACCTCCCTCTATCCCGACCGCTCGCCCTCTTTCCCCTACTCCGACATCCGGCCTCGGTGCACTCAATCCCATCGGTGGCCTCGGACTTCACAGTCCTCCCCAGAATGTGGGTACTACTGCAGACGGCAGAGATCGCATGCGACACGCGTGGGACTCGATACGTGAGATGGTTGGCCTAAACTCGCGGAATACTCCCGAGGGCGGCTTGCCTAGCTCTGACCCTTCGGCCCCTCCTTCTGAGCCGAGAATGCGAACGGGTGACGCGATGCTCGCCGATATGGCCAGACTTCTGAACGCTGGACTTGGGCTTCCTCCACCATCTTCGCGAGAATCCGAAGGAGCAGCTACCGGCAATGCGTCGGGCCCTACTTCATCATCTCCTCAGCCTGCAGAACCTTCGCCATCACCGCCAGCTGAGGGCAGCTTCGAACGTTTCCTACTCAACCTGCAGACCGATCTCAGAAATATCCTCAGCGAGGACAGCGAGGACAGTGCGAGTGGCAGCACAGACGACGTTAGTAGCTCAGAGCCTTCCTCTGCCGCTGAATCGACCGGATCGCCGTCGCATTCGAGGTCTGGCACCGGCAACACCTCCGACTCGCATGTTAACACGCTCTTCCTACGTCCTCGTCGTCATGCTCTCCATGAAGCAACAGACCGAGAAAGCACGATCGCAGCTCATGACCAGGAGCAAGTTGAAGAAAATACCAGCGAGGCTGAGGAGGACGTCGCTGTTCGGCCTCGCGTTCCGACACCTATTCCGTCAATGTGGAGTAGCACGCCTGCGTACAGCGAAACACGGGAACGAGTAGCGAGAGCGCAAAGAACGGGCTTTGCGGACGTTCCATCGCGGCCAAGGTCACAGCAACCTCCGTCAGCAGATGGCGCGCCGAATAGAGATGAACGGGACAGACCTGTGGTTAACTTGTGGAGGCTTTACCGATTTGCACCCATACCTGCTACTCAAGCTCAGGAGAATGTTTCAAGAACAATCCGTTCACCTTTGGCGGCAACGTCTCCTTTAGCAGTGCCCGTCCCTGCTCCTAGCAGCCCTCTGGCTACGACAACTCCGGAGCCCAGTTCTCAACAGACTGCTCAGCAAACCGATGAAAGCGCTCAACCACCAACTTCTGACACCGGTGTCCAAACCTCTGCACCCGAGCCCGCGTCAGACGATCCAGCCTTCGTGGTACCGGTCATCGTCGTTGGTTTGCAATCTGTCGAGACCAGAGGTCAAGATGATGAAGATGATGGACTACAGTGGGCCCCACCACCGCGCGAGTCGCCTGCTGGCGGTCAGTCTCGCGTACCAGATCATCCAATGGCGTGGCCTTCTCAGCCGACACCGCCGTCCGGTTCTGCTGGACGAAGCTGGGGCTCACGTGCTGCGAACGCATTGCGAGGTCTGAGACCAGGTGCTAGAAGAACACGCACGAGTCGGTTGGGTGAGGGTACTGGTTCGCGTACATTCTTGATATACGTGATTGGTGGTAAGTAAATAGTCGCCTCAACCGTCGTTATGGCTCTCATGTTCTTTCATAGGATACTATCCACCTGGCCACCATATGGTTACAGGATCTGATCAGCTGGACTCCTATGACGCATTATGGTACGTTTTGTAGGTGTGCGATATCGTGCTGCTAATCATGTTGTATTTGCAGGGAACTTGCTGAACTCCTGGGACAAGCCAAGCCACCGACTACCACCCAGGAAGAGATCGAGAAGTCAGGTCTAGAGGTCATCAAGGCGTCGCAGCTGACGCAATACGAGGCTTCTGGAAAGATTTCATCGAACTGCATCGATCGGGTACGTCACATACATTCTAAAGTCCATGACTTCACCTGACCTCTGTGAATGTTGTAGTGCCTCGTCTGTCTGGAAGATTACGAAGTCGATGAGGATGTTCGCATCCTTTCTTGTCGGCACGGTTTCCACAAACAGTGCGTAGACAGATGGATGCAAGTTGGGAGAAACAACTGTCCAGCGTGCCGGACAAAGGTATGTTCGTGCAGTGATACAAACTATTCACGTAAATCTGACGTGCTTCGACTACAGGGTGTAGACGAAAAGTCATCTCCCACGCCCTCACCGGATGCACCATCTGCACCCCCTGTGTCGTCTGAAGATTGATATTCTTGTTTTCTTCGCCTTTTCCTTGGCCCTTTCGATCTACTCTTGCTCCTTTCTCATGCTTTTGCCTCGATCCAACAAAAGCGCGTCCTGGACGCAAGGTTCCTGTATATATATTCAGTTTTGCCGGCTTTCTTCCGTCGTTTTGCTCTGACGAACGCTCCTCCTTCCCTAGTTATCTGAACTCGTATTGTGGTTGCATATCACTTATTGATAAGACCTGCACTTTCGTTGTCCTCTGCTCATTTCTTGTTATGGTTTCATCGCATCCGGTTTCCTACGCCTGTATCAGATCCAACTCAATCATGTTCTATATCAGTTTATACCACGTCTCACTCAAGAAACGAGTGCCTGTCCTCTTGGCCGTGATAGTATGATATACCTTGCCTTGTTGATCCTCCCCTCCCAATATCGAATTGGTACCTGGGCGCTCGGCACGATGCCGCATTAGGACTCGCCTCCGATCTTGTTGTCTTTCTACATCGCTTGCGGGGCGAAATTCTTGGTTTGTTCCACACCTTCATCTCGTCAGTTGTGTTGAGCGTGCGCCGCACCTCGTTGCGGACGCGTCAGACACGCGTGGCGGGGCTTGCGTCTGAATAACTCCTCCAACGTCGCGACTTGGCAATCCCCTACCATCAATGCACACGAGGCGCCGTTTCAGCGCGTACAAGGGTCATCTGGTAGGACAAGGAGCGGTATACACTCGCCATTGGTTTAATTGTAGTCACCGCCGACCGACAAGCATTTTCCTGATATCATCTAAATAGTCCGAAACAGTCCTAGTATAGATTTGGGTAAGACACATGTTTACCTCATTGACTCTCATCAGTGAGACAACCCAGTCACTCATATATCGCATTTCACCCTTGGCTGACTAGTTGGCGCCGCTAGAATTTTCCTAAGATTGAGTTTGGTGCGTGGTTTGCTTTCTACTGTAAAGCTGCCAGCGCACCTTGACTGACCTCAGCCACCAAGATTTCCGCTATCGCAGCCATCCACTCGCAAAGCTGTCTGTTAGGTGAGTAGATCACAGTGACAGTGATCTTTATTCTGTCTTCTGACTTGAACAAGCGCGCGACGTATTAGCCCCGCGCCCGGCGCGTAAAGGAAGAAGTTTGCTCTGAGGAGGTGCTATCGGAATTTCAAGGCCAGCTTAGACTGAACGTTAGTGCTAGTCAAGGGGATGAGATTATGTGTGCCGCTGCCTAACGTCCACTTTGTGCTGGGTAGGGTTTCACACACCGCCAACGCCACGTCGGCTCCAGTGATGGACGAGCCGCAGCGAATCCCTCAGTTGTCAAACGAGATCATCGCGCGAATTATAGACTTCCTGGTCCCGGATATACCATCGCTGAAGACCTGTAGCCTGACAAACAGCAGCTTCTTATACCCCGCGCGCAAACACATATTCTATCAGGTCCAAATTTCTATCCGAACCTGCATGCGATTCCTACCGTTCCTCGACGCCAATTCTTCCCTCGGCATACATGTCCGCGAGCTGATTATCACTGCTTCAAATCCTATGGAGTACGAGGACACATGGGTGGACAAGTACCTCCCACTCTGGGCTCCTTACCTCCCCAACGTCACTCTCCTGGAGCTGAAGGGAAAAACCTTCAGATACAAGGCGGCGCCGTTTCGAGCCTTCCAGTCTGTCAAACGGCTCAACATCATCCGCACGGAAATTAACGACATGAACGACCTCTGCGCTTTCTACGGCATGTTTCCTCTACTCGAAACTGCATTCTTCCACGACATCTTCGTATATCGGATCCCGACCAAGGATGTCACAATTACGGCATACAACCCACCAAAGGCCTTGAAATGGACGCAATTCAACAGCTGTCGCCTCGATCCTGGCCAGCTCGTCGATTGGACCTTCAAAACTGATATGCATGGTCATATGGACCGCATCGGCGTATGCCCCCTACAACTCGTAGGAATGCCGTCCATCGGTAGCCTCGTTGCAGCAACCGGCCCTGCGCTTAAGCGTTTCAAGCTGGCGTTGGTTGGTATGGTGGCACAGGGGGGCTTTGTGGGTACGTGTTGATGTCCTTAACTCATACATCACTTCTGTAATATTCCATCTCTTCCAGAAGCCGTGCGAAGCCACTTCAGGCTTGATCGAAACCCGAACCTTGAAAAAGTCGAGTTTGGGTCTCCCGCCCAATACGCAGATCTCTACGGCTCCGACGACATTGGTATCTCGTGGTTCCCTACGATATTGTCTACCATTGTCTCGACAGTTGTTGAAGACGTGGTGTTCAACTTGTGGGGCGGTAAAGAGGATATCCATAATGTGAACCCCGAGAAGACGGGCGATCTGGAGATGATCAACAGCCATCATTGGGACGAAGTTGTCGACATCCTCACTGGAGCTCCTTTCATCGGGCTCAAGAAGGTCGTGTTCCATATCTCGGGAAAACGAAATAATGCCAGCGCGATGGCCGATGTGGTGAAGAAACGGTTTACGAGGTTTGATAGTATGGGTATCTTATTCATTGACGATGAGATCGATAGGGACGGTCAATGAGTGTTCCATCTTACGATTGTCTTTTTATAGTACTGGATTTATGGTTGGATAGTAATGACTCGAATTTCTTGAAATGACGTTTATACCGATTCACGCGTTGGGACGTTGGGGGTTCTTCAATTTCACTGTATTTAGTTTTGTCTAGGTCTCCATTCGTTTCAAATACCCTTTTGTATACCTAAAATATTGACGACACTTCTCTCTTTTTGTGGCCAAGGCACCTCCCGGTATATATACTCAGCTCGTGAACCAGCCTCCATCTTAGTATCTCGGGTTACACGCACCACACTCATTCCAGTTTGTCTCATATGTGTCCAGTGAACCGGACCATGACAGGCACTATACTGGCAGCCCATATATCAATTCGATAGCTTCCACTTAGTTACATCTTTACCTATCCGAACACATAAGTACTCGCACTCAAACCCACCCACGACTCGCGTTCTCATGGCAGACCCAAACTCTGTCTCCAGAACCGATACCAGATCTGGGGGGAAGTGAGGAATGGTCTGGAATACCTGCTCTTGTTCCTGTGCTAGAGGTTTGTCTCCCTCGACCTTGTCTGTCACTGCACGTGATGAGCTAGTCGATACCTCATCGTCCACAGCCTCGTCAGCCTCGGGCATGGCAGCCGCAGTCCCGGCTTTTGTCGACGGCGCCGGGCCCTGTAGAAGTGCCCACGCTATAGAGGCATGAAAGCGCGGCTCTGAGTAGAATTCCGATTGACGATACGTACGCAGCACGGGCGTAACTGCGTCGCACAGCGCCTTGAGCTGTATGATATAGCTGGTATCAGAGCCACCGCAGCGATTACAATATGTGGAGACCCACCTCCAAATGCCCTGCGCCAATCTCGGCCGTTAAGAATGTTCGTGTGCGCTCATCGTTTGTCAGTTCCGAGAATGTTGCAAACGATGCCTGAAAGCTGAAACAAATGCATTAGTAACATGCGCAGTCCAGAATATGTGCTGAGCGTACCGCGAGTGTAATTTAGCTATATTTCTTATGGCAAGTTCGAACTCTTTGCGCTGGTGCTCCCGCAAATAGATCGGCCTGGTCAGAGAGATGTGTAATTCTCTCTCGTCATCAGGTCGCTGCGAGTCTGTGTCCGAGTCTACAGAGACGCCAATGGGATGAATGATAGGGACAATCGTCTTGGCATGTTTTATCGCTTTACGAAGAAGCGCGTATAGTGAGCTCGCAGTGGTCAACTTGATCGGGACATACACGTATGCTGCGTACTGTCCTTCAATGTGCGGTCGGCTCCGTGTTCTGCCTTGATGCAGTGCCGGATTGTCCTTCGGAGTATCTGGAACTAAGGTTGATGCAAGAGTGGGAAGACGTCTATAGCAATCATTCATGAGTATAATCCAATTGTGGTCAGACATTAGTTACCGTTTCTTTGGCGGTGGCGGAGCAGGAGGTTCAGCCGATATTATCTCATCTTCATCTTCGGAGCTAGCGTAGTCAACGAGGGGTGTAGGCCTCTTCATTCATGTAACGAATTGTCTTGCACCAATTGTCGGCTCACTGGATGGAACTTGAATATAACTATGACCCTGTTACGACGACCGTCGCGGTGACGGTGTACCGCCGTGAATAGGTATGCTCAAGAGATAGAGCGTTCGTAGGATGTCAAGTACAGTGTAAATCTGTATATAACAGTTAGCTAGAAGATTACAGGTATACTGAGGTTTGAAATTTGACCTACCACTTGTATTTGGGCCACTCAGGCTGGCAGTAGCTGGTGCAAGAGGGGGGCGAGATCCAGATCGGTGAAAGCGACCTCGCAAGGGGTCCCCACCCTACTGGTGCACGGGGTCTTTTCTGGCAACTTTTTGCAGGCGTGCTCGAAAACTTGTGTTCTGGTCATTTATCCTCATTCGATATTTTGGAGGAGCATACTAACGTGTACGCATGTGTATACTTTGTAGTTGAATTAAGAAACCATGCAGGCATCATGGCTATATCGACGCTTCAAGGTGCACAAAAATCACGTGAAGGATACCCCTTTTAGAGTACGGAACAAGCAGCGATGATGGCCGTGCAAAGTCGCAGATTCCTTGCTCAAAAGCGCACAAAGCCTCTGGCAACCAGCAAGCGCTCAAACTCTCATACGACCAATCCCTGGCCGCGAAGGGATCAAAATGAGCACTTAATTAGGCAGGTGGGTGGGGGGTACCCCCCATCGAGGGACCCCGAAACTTTCGAGCTTGGTGTCTCAAAACTTTTTACCGCCCCCCTCTTGAGCTGGTGGAACTTTGCCTGGGCGCTGATCTGGAATAAAACGCCCGATCGCATCTTTTGCACGTGATCTGACGCGAGTCTTTATTTTTCTTTGTTCCCCGCATGCATGGACCGCACAGGTCTCCGCATCCCACCATCTACTATCCCTTTTTTCACGTCGTCTGCCGTCCGTCGGTTCCCCAAGAGTTTGTCGAAAACACCCTCCTCGTCGTTCGTGTCGTCTTCCTCGCCACCGCCTCGGCGTCAAGTCTGCACAGAAGTCGTTGTCTTCGGTACAGTGGCACACTTGTGCGGCGGCGGGTCTCAGGTACGCTCACACCTCTCCCATTCCATGCCTGTTGTACGAAGACATCATACAATTTTCCTAGTGCCGGAACTACGCCCAGTAGCACCGCTTGCGGAGGAGAAGTGTCTGCTTGTCGGAACGCTCGCTCTCAGCGCGCTGGTTTAGTAGTGCGGTGTACGACGGAACGCTTGACAAGCTTGATCATATAAGGCTCACAAGTGTGGTAGAAGCTGCATAACGAGAGAGGACCAAGACCCGCCACTATCCTAACACGTGTACAGAATAGTTGCGCTACTTCGTAAGTCTTGTATTGTTGCGCACGTCCTTGTAGTGAACCCTCCAACGCGCATTTAGTCCTATCGAGCCCTTCGCCCATCAAATATGAGCCAGTCTACCCTCACTCGCTACCCGCCGTTCGCTCGCGATGCATCCCATGCCGCTTCTACTCCCATACCCATACCACACGTCCGCAGAGTGACAGATCCCCCGCCGCGGTCCCCGACCAGATATCAAGCATCTTCTGATCTGATATTTGAGATGTCTCCTCATGTGGTCAACGAGACCCCGCTCACCGCGCGCTCTCCTCCTACTGTGTTCGGCGACACCAGTGTCGGTTTCTCTGAGAAGTCATCACTGCCGACTGTAGCCAGCCGGTTTGGCTACGTGAGGAGACCCAACGTCAACGTGCAACCTTATGCTGAGGAACCTTTTCTGTACTCCATACCTCGGTTCCCTACTCGTTCTCCCTTGCACTCCAGGACACAGTCGGCTGTGGTGTATGGGGCTAAGCACGACAACGTCAAGGAAGACAGGCGGATGTCCGGATTTCCAGACTCCTTTGCCATCAAGGCCCTCACCTCGGTCGATGCTCAGTCTGTGCACTGCAGTGATACCTCGAACTCCGACCACGAGCCCGACGATGTTCTGACGACAGCATTCCAGCAGTCCTTCACATCGAAGTCGTCCTCGGTCCGATCATCTATATGCTCTTCGGTAGCATGTTTCGACTACCCCATCTCTCCGCCTGCTTCCATCAGAGACGAGAAGGCCAGTCGGTCTATCCGAATACCTACCATCCTGCGGAAGAAGAGCAACACCAAAACCACCGCTATACCGGCAGCTATGCGCACAAGTGCTGCCGAGCCCGTCATCTCGTTCGCCCAGGCCGAGCTCAAGCAGTCTCCCAGCTCAGGGATGATAGCTCGTGTGGTCCGTGCCTCGAAAGCTTCGTCCAGGGCACGGTCTCCGTATCCTGCTCCTGTGCGTGGTCGCCGGGACTCATTGCTGCGGGCGCGCAGTAGTAAAGTCTCCGACGACGACTTGGCTGGTACATTGGAAAATAGCGGACTTTCGGAGAAACCTGGTTTCGAGCGTTTTCTCCCCAGTGCGTTCACAAGGCGACGTGCTGTGGATGAGAATGAATTCACGGACGACTTGGTCGAGCGTGGCAGGGCCAGAAGCCGAACTCGACCTGGCCGTCGACTGTAAAACATACACATGCAATGACGGATCATGAGACCCAAGTACGCTCTCACCTTAGCCTTCTTTGCTTGTTTACCTCTACTCACGCGACCTCGTCACCAGAAGCATACTTTGATACATACTCACTCATTTATTCCCATACAAGCATCATACGGACTATAACCAGCATTGCATCGATTCCTTTCTCTCATCCGGCACCGTTGCGTCCCAGGGCGCAACCAGATTATTCCCATAATTCTCGGAATTATTTCGTTCTTCTCTGTCACGATATTCGTTATGTCAGGATACGCCTTTTCTATTTTGTAACGATTCCCTTTTCTTGTCCCCTCGCCTCGTCTCGTCTCGCATACGCATCTGCATCGTCGTCCTTTCGTCTCGCATAAACCTATATCTCGCATTTTCGTCCAACATCGCATCATTTTCATTCTCCGTCATCGTCGTCTCTTTCTTTCTCGCATTCAATCCCTCGCATCTCATCTTCATCAAAAGCATGGTCACACCCACACAAAAATGAAACTCAACTCCGAAGCCTGTATTCTTGGTTTACGTCTATCTTAACACCCAATATCGCATAGTTCCACATCATCACACTTCAAAGAACACGTATACATACATCACCCTCATTATAGATTACTTTTTACAGCCTAGCTAGTGTCCACTGTAGAATCATAGTAATCGAACACGACGATGTCATCCCATCATCAGAGCATTCAAAGGGCTATAGTCCCCGCTCGATGAGTTAACTTCGAATACTTCTCATTGGCATCAATCATAACTAGTCGTCTGCAGCATCGCCTTCCAATGAAGGATGGAATGCACAAAATCCCTACGAACTGGAGACTATTCCAGATCTGTGTGGAGTTATCATCCGTAGTGTTCGGCGCCGCCGACGATATTGGATGACAGCAAAGTAGGACATATCACTGCGTTCTCTGATAAACCCAGTCATGGAGCTGCAGATCGCTGTGAGAGCAGCCAATGCTATCACGACAGCTCATGACCGCGATGTCCCGCCAGAACCCGCTACATCAAGTAGAACTGAGATTGTGCGAGTATTGCGGTATTGCGGGCAAGGCACATTGCAGAGATCACACAGGAAAGTGCTGACGAAGATCATAGTATTCAGAGTTCAGTGTTGAACGTTGACTTCTGATTATGGCCTGGGTGAGCTCACAGCGCGGCGTGCATAATAAATGTCAACCTTACATTACAAAATATTCTGACCTAACCAACGGGTTAGGAAGGTATACGTGTTAAACTTCGCCGTTTCTATATTTGTGTTGTCGACATCTGTGGTGCTTCCGCGGCTTTTCTGCGAGTGTATACCGTAGAATCAGAATGGTTCCAGCAGCAGGTGTGGTACGTTACCTCGTATGACTGTTATTCGGAACCCTATCGATACTGAATGGTGTGCATGTTGTCATTGCAGCCTAGGGGAAGCGGGAAGCTTGACCGGAGCACATGTTTGGCTGCTCGTGGAAATTTCTGTATTCCAGCTACGAGCGCGACAAACGTTCAGTGGAGCCCCTTAGTATGGGTGCGAAGCGAAGTATTCTTGTCGTGAGATGATGAGAACGTTGAAAAGGAGAGTGAATCGCCACGGTCTAGGGATCGGACGAGGTCCCACATCGCCTCGTTATGTCATGAAAGATCTGGGTGGCTTGTTGTGGGTATATTGAACACTTTGAGAGTCATATTGCGAGTGCATTCCATTACGAGAGAGTTTTCTGGAAGAAGGTAAGGAATAACTCAGTGCTATGCTTTTGATATGTGGCGCAGGAACTTATGTCGGGCGAATAGAGTATACAGATAAGAACATACGAGGCGCTGCACATGTCACGCTGGGCTTGCCGACAGACACGATGACTTGCATAAACTGCTGTTTGTGCGGACAGGCAAATCGTCTTCTTGCCGGCGGTGGAAGACAGAGGCTATGAATCGACATGGTGACAGGGATCAGTTGCGGACACATCCCTGTCACATTGACTGATAGTAACACCTTGAGTATGATTCTCAGCAAAAGGGCGTGCTTGCTGGTGCCACCAGCAGATGCGCGGCGGAGAAGGAGAAGCCAGTACACTGGAAACACGATCTGCAAGGGACGTCAGTGAAATGGGTGTTGTGCCCAGCTGAATCACGTACATCATAATTTATCACTTTTTACCCCTTACCGGAGGATGTTCATGTGAGAATTGAGCCGTGATCCACCGTCTTCATATGATGCACGCGGACAAAATAGCGTCTCTCAATCGGAAGAGGTGATACTTGAAATACTCGTTGGGCCGACTAGACCTGGCGGGAAGACGTTAAGGTATAGTCACAAGTCGACATACTCACACCATTTTGGTTCTTACTTGCAAGCAAACCACGATACATCTTATTTGACTGATGATCGGGTGCTACAAAGTAGTACAAACGGTGCGAGTGCCTAAATTGAACTCGGGCAGAAGTCGAAACCGAACTTGAACCTTGCAGCGAGAATACAGGTGCGTGCATGGTATGTGGGTGCGCCTCATTAGATACGTGTGAGCCCACGGAACGTTCCAGCCGATATTATATGGATCATTGTATTAATGATGGACTGAGTAGCAAGTCAGCACGAGACACCAAGTCATGTGTAAGCAATTCTTACCGGGGGCTTCTATCATGATATGGCCTCCTTCGTACCTGTAGCAAAGCAATCTTTGTAGGTAGTTTGGCAAGTGTGCCTACCAGTGCCTAACTCGTGTGGATCAGACTTCAAATGGACACTGTTTCACCAAAGCAAGGATTTCTCTTAGTATTGGACCTGAGTAGAGCTTGGAATCAGGAACGGGTCGTGGCCACGTCGTGGTACGGAGGGAAGTTATCCGATAATCTAACCGAATACGCTGATAAGCTAATTCGAAGTTATTTCTTTTCCTCCTTTCCAAATATGGACCTACACGAGCCAAACACTGCAGACGCCGTCCGCGATCACGTGCTGCAGTCATGTCCAACAACGCGACCGCCACCACGAGTCTCGAGCTCAACGCCTTTCGGCTCGTCCTCACCGTCGACGGCGACGACCACGCTCAAAGTGGGTGATGGCGGATCAACCCGCCCCTGCGAAACCTTCATGGCAAACTGAAGAATTGGAAGAAGAATGGATCGATGTCGAAGAAGATGAACCCTCGCAGGACCAGGCCAATATCTCTCCGCTTGCAAACACAACTTCCGACTTGTCCTTTACGCAAACTCATGGAATAATCCTGGGTAACTCTAGCTCAGGAAATGATGCTGTATCTAGCCCTGTATCAGCTGCTGGGACTGTTCTCGTCAAGGAGGATGTACCAGATGTGCCGTTTCTTCCGCAGACACCAGCGAACGCCAAGAAGATGGTTGGAAAGACGTTCTTCAGTCCTCTAGCCCTGGAAAAGATGTTTGAACCTCCGTCTCCTCCAATGGAGGAACCGATGCTGCCACCGCCAAGTGCGTACAAGAACGCGCCGGCCATCCCCTCTCGTCTCGCGCGGGTGTACGTTCCTGAACAAGATATCACCTCGGACAGCCTGGATGGTCTTGGGGAAGCTGACATGGAGGAGAGCGCTGTATGGCAGAGGGATCAAGGGGAGGAGGAAGACGGAGAGAAGGAGGATGCTACTGAGTACGAGTTCACCTTTGCCGCTCCCGGTCTGAACGCACCTCGTTCGATTCTACCAGCCTCAGGCAATCCGACGACACCCCAGCCCTACCGTTTGAATCACTTCACTCCCTCGCATTTCCCCCTCGCACCAGTCACGGACCCCCGGTTGAAGCTGTTTCAGTTTCAGTACGACACGTTCACACGCGATCATCTGTCCGCAATGGTGGATTCAATAGCGGTGAATACTCCCGCCGGCGATAGCGGCACAGCGAATTCCAAAGAGTCGTCACCCGCCGTCCCTCCTTCTCCGTCCGACACGAGTATTTCCCGACTGCGCAGTGCGAAACGGTTGAAACTCAGTCCTGCGAGTGACTTCTCTGGGGATGGTGAAGCGTTGATTATCAGGCCACACAGTCGGGTGGATTATGTTGGTGAATCCAGGAATCTCATGGACAAGATACGACAGGCGCGAGACTTTTCGACTATGTCGACGAATATAAGCGCATTGACGCCTATGAGTTTTGAAGAGGCCTTTGATGACGCTCATAAAGATAGTATCAATGGTTAGTCATTATCCAATAAACTCGCATAGCATGTATGAACACCTTTATTTAGGGCTTCCTTCCTTCGCTCCTGCGGGTCATGTGGAGAGTAGAGCGACTTCGTCCACATATGCAGCGTCTTCGAGAAAAAAGCGCATACTCCTCTGTCCAGCTGCGAGAACAGGCCGCCGACTTGATGGCGCAAATTCGAAATGACGTGAAGAGCCACAAGCGTTTGTTCACTCAAGACTCAGATGCGACACCTATTCGGCAGGGTACTCAGTACGATCCCGGGATGGATTCTGTCGACTCAGCTGATATCAATCCTATCAACTACGGCGACGATACCGAAGGCCTATCGGACAGAGAACATGACCTTACTGATACGCTCGACCTCTATAATGCTTCGCTGCAGGCTACGCAGGACGTAGACACGCGGTACGACGACACCGACCTGGCACGTAGCGTCGGGAACATGTCACTTGATTCTGTCAGCCTGATGGAACAATTCCCTCCCCTTCCCATCGCGCTCATTGTATCTAGCTCGTCGACGTCAAGCCATGCATCTGCACGCGAAGTCGTTTCGCCTCCGAGGAGCGGAGGATCTAAGCCTAATTATCTCTCGCCGCACACCGGCGGGTTCGCACTCGCTCATCCTTCGACGTCGGCACGAGCGAACATGAATCCCGATGATCTCAACCGATTTGTGTCTTCTAGCACCGCCTCGGGTGCGACTATCACGTCAGGAACCGCACCGCCGTCTATCGTTCGACATGAAGCACGACCAATTAAGCTCATCACCCCGGATTCTCAGCTGATTCCACAACGGGTGGGGGAGATGGTGTTTGACCAATATCTGAAGAAATGGGTGAAGGCTACGGCTGTCGAGAAGAATAGCAGGAATGGTGGTGTTTCGATGCGAACGAACCGCTCGAACGAGAGTGAAGATCCTTTCCGTGATATTGAGAGTTTCCCTGAAGAGGATTCGCCTACTACCCCGGAGTTTGCAGAAACGAATCCGGCTCCATCTAGTGTGGACCCTCCTCCAAATCAAGAGCCGAACCAGATACATGAAGCTGCCTCTGACACGGAAACGGAAGACGCAGAAGAGGTAGAACTTACGTCATTCTCGTTCGATGGAAACTCGTTACAGGCTGGCACCAAACCTGCGCCAGGTCATCAGTCTGAAAGCGCACTGGATACAGATTCTGAGGATGAAGGTGAAGGTACCAAGCCCTGTGCCAGAGTTGTCAGAGTTATTACTGAATCGTATTCAGAACGCCCTGTAGGCTCTGTTGCCCCTCGTCTCCAAGACGCTGGTCCCCATCAGTCAACTCCCCCGTCGCAGGATACACCGCCCCCACGTCCCACATCTTCCTCTGGCAAATTAAGCACACCACTGCCTCCCTCCAGCCAGACGAGTTCAACACTTACGCCCGCCGTTCGATCGTCTACCCAGAAGAGTACCAGCGTCACGCCTGTCTCGGCATTGAAAGATCCCAACCGAAATCGATTGCAAACCCCTGCTCATCAACTCGCTCGCAAACGCTCTGTTAGTTTTTCCGATGGCAAGAGAGATGGTCCTATCGTCGGTGTCGGGCGAAATGCACCCAGCCACGATGATACCACTTCCACTGAGGACATAAGCTCAGTATCGGATATTGCTCCCGTTGAACTAAGTGGCGTGCCGCTGGACCCATCCGCAAGGTCGAAGAGAATAGCGGGTATGCTAGAAGACCTAGAAGACACATGTGAGTTATTTCCTGTGGCTGATGGAGCTTAGTTACGTTGTCTTCTTCCGTTTCCGTTGATGCTGACATATTGTCCCGAATAGCCTACGACACCGAGTCGCCCTCCAAGACAGGGTCCGGCAGGCCACATTCTGCCAGTGGTGGGCTCCAGCCCCTCTCCCGGCGCCAGAACGGCAACACTCCCTCGTGGCTCTCCAATGGTGGAGGCGGACGCGGGAGATCGCGGCGTTCGCTTTCACAACCGCACTCCGCGCGGTCTTACAGATTCGCGGGAGGGAGTGCAAACGCCACGTTCCTGACGGAATGTTCCTTCGGCGTCGCTCACGACCGCCTCGTGCAGGTCATAACGGACGTCCAGCCCTTTGAACCGTATTGGGAGAATTTGTCGGCTATCGACTTGAGTCGCAAAGAACTCGACAGTGTCGCGCGGCTGAAGGAGTTCTTGCCAAAGTTGGATTCCTTGAATCTGTGAGTGGTGCTGTGATAGCCCTTCTTGACGTCTCCCCACGGTGCTGCCGCTGCTCGTTCTCACGGAGATATTTTGTTGTTTATTCTAGGAACTTCAATCAAGTGGCGTGGTTAAGTGGGATACCAGGCTCTGTACGATCGTTGTCCGTTGCCTCGAATTGGTGCGCTTCATAGTTTCTAACTTATCGGGACAATGAATTGCGCTGATGTTTGCATTGTTATACTTCGTGCGGTGGTCCGCTCGAATTTAATCAGTCTTACGTCTGTCACATCATTTAGCCACCTTCTAAACTTGGAGAGTCTTGATATTAGTAACAACAACATTGACTCTTTACGCCGTAAGTGCATGCACATATCGTAACCTTCCTTTGCTTCATTTTGACAGCTCCCCTTTGCTTTGTTTATGATGATGGACGGTTGCTGATGTGGCTGATGATAGAGCTCGAATGCCTCCGTCACCTGCGAGAGTTACGCGCGGATGGGAATATGATCGACAGCGTAGACGGTCTCCAGAAGATGGACGGGCTTGTCAAGTTGAGCCTACAAGGGAACGACATACAGGATATTGACTTAGCAGGGTATCGTTGGTGAGTTGTCCGTCCCCTTCCTCGCTTCGCGGATCGATATGTGGGATCGATATTCCGTGTCATTGGATATACAATGCCCACGCTTGTATCTTACGAAATATGTTCTCACTCGCAGGACTCGGTTGGAGATGCTGAATCTAAGCCATAACAAGCTAAATCGCCTCAAGGGATTATCAACGCAAGTTGTCCCCGCGTTGATTGCACTGAACCTCGGTACGTCCTTTCTCAAGCCCCTTAATAGTTCACTTGCTATGGTTGAACCCCCAATAATACAATGGAGGGAACGTAACTTGGCGGAATATACTCTATTAAGGGACTCGGGAGAACGGCCGAGAACTGACATGTTTCATTTACGACTCTAGACTCTAACAACTTGCGCGAGCTAGAAGTTGAAGGTGGCAGCATGGTTCGGGTCAAAATTCTGCGTGTGAGCAATAACCGCTTGCAGCAATTGAACGCAGGCCCGTTCCCGAACGCTCGTACCCTATATGCGGACAACAACTGCTTGGGGCCGATATTCAAGGCACATAGGCTGACCAAACTGGAGAACCTCAGTCTGCGGAATCAGAGCGGTCGGGCTGGACTGTAAGTAAAGCTGGTTTTTTTCTCGACGATCCTCTTCATCATTTCCCCTTGCGTCCCGTTCCTATCATCCATTCATACGCGTTCCTGAGCTGACGCAGTGAGCGGATGATTTGCGTAACTGGGGATCCAGGCTTGAGATCATACGCCGCTGACGTTCCAATTCCTTTCTGCATCAATATAGGTCGTTGTCTATACAGGACGTCCGCGATGTGAAGAGATTGTATCTATCAGGTTCGTCATTCTATTGAATAGCTCCTCTCGTCCGTTCTTTCCCAGGTCTAGGCCACAATAATAAAGATATAGCTGCCGTAGCCTCGTGCCCCAACGGAGCATCTTTATGTTGATTAATTCTGTTTCGTAACTCACTTCTGTTTGTTTTGCTTGCAGGGAATCCGCTGAAGACCGGATTCATCTCGGAGCCGTGCTACAACCTCGTCTACCTCGAGCTCGCAGCCTGCCGCGTGACAAGCCTGCCCTCGGATTTGGCGCGTCTGTTGCCGAACCTGCGCGTGTTCAACTTGAACTACAACTTCCTCGAGGACGTGCGACCTTTGCAAGGGCTGACACGATTGAGGAAGCTTACGATCATCGGGTCACGGGTGAAGGCTTCGCGGGATTTTGTCAAGATCCTGCGAGGCATGCTCGACGTCGAGATGCTCGATTTCAGGTATGTTTCGTCCTCCAGCTCCAAGTGCTTCATATGCTTTTTCATGCGTCGCTTGAACTCCTCCCCGATATTTGCGGAAAAGGTGATGGGCTTGTGTGTCACGTATAAAGACGCCGGCGCACAAGGTTTGAGTTTGTGCGCTTGGAGGGTGCCTTTAACTTTATCACTCGAGCCCTCCGTTCCTCCGTCACAATTTCCGGTCGCCGGAGTGTACACCGGCCCAGGTGACCTTTGCCGGCTGTACCGACAGGGTCTGCGTCCACAAGGCGGCTTCGTGGCGTCCAACGCGCCCTTGCCATTGTTCGTGTTCGAGCTTTCGCTTTGTCTCATGGCCAGTGTTTTGCTTCGCGATTCTGACGGAATCTGCTGAACGTAACATCCTCACTGTAGAGGAAGCCATAACGTGTGCGACGCTTGGTTTATTGCTCCCCTCATTTCTTCTATGCTATGCACACTCGTCTCGCTCGTCTCTGTGTGCCTCATTTCATTAATCGGCACATCGGGCTCTCGGGTTGAGCCCGGGGATCCATATCGTTTCGTCATTCATCTCTTCCTCGCGGTCTCTTTGAGATACGAATTTGACAGACCGAGGAGATTGCTCGATTGATGTAAACAGTCAACTGACGGACGATCCTTTGCTTTTACACGCGCAGGATGAACCCGTGTACTCTTGGATGGTATCTACCACTCCTGGTCAAGGACGTACCGGGGGCCCTCCAACCCAGCGATGACGGAGATAGACGAACTCTCGCCGGTCCCTCGAACTCAAGGACAGCGTCTTCCTCTAATGCAGCTACAAATCCCGCTTCCGCCGTTGCGACTGGAAAACAAGCTTCTTCATTGACGGCAGGAGCCAATCCCAAGACACGAACAGAGTTCAATGTATCTACTCGAGGTGATGGGATGGGTGCCACTGCCAAACCAGCCAGGGGTACGAACGGTGCCTCGAAGTCTACATCTGATCACTATGATGGGGATGCTCGTCAAACTGGACGTGCAATACGAGGAGATGCAGCGAGAGACGGAGGAGCTGATCGTGTTGATCAACCTGCTCAAACAGCGAGTCGTGCGACAGCTCGTCAAGATGTCGATGTCGATCCCCTTCTTCCTCCGCCACGAGCGAGAAGTTCACCTCCACGTCACGTGCAACAGCAGCACTTACAGCGGGCTCGGCAGGACGGCAGAGGTACGCCTCCCAAGCAGAAAAGCTTACTCGCGGGAGCAGGAGCAGGAGTAACTTGGAAGGACCTGGACGCGAAATTCAGACGGGACTTGCCGGACGACGTGTATGGAGGGCGGCTGATCTACCGCGGGCTGGTGATGCGCGCGTGTCCCCGAATAAGGATGTTGGACGGCATCGAAGTGAGCGAAAAGGAGAGGGATAAGGCAGAGAAATTGCTAGAGACCGTCTTGGATCGTCGAAGGCCCGCAGCATCTTCTGTTGGTCAGCAACAACCGCCACAACATCCGCCACAACGGCAGCACCACTCCCAGCAGCAGCGACATTGATTCGAGTTCGGCAGGGATGTATTCATGGGAATGCGACTGACAAACCACGGCAAGGCACAAACTCGCTCGGGGTCACTGCATTGCTTTGGATGTGTACTTCGCGTGCCTGGATGGTTTGTGTCCGCCTGCTGTGTATTCCGCTTCTGAAAGGCCTGTTCGGTTGACGCCAGGCACCGTTCTTGCATCGCGCACGGAGGATGATCATGATTCGAATCCATGGCCATCTTACTCTTCTTGGGACCCGGGACGAACATCTCGAAGATGCGTTACGGGATTGCTCAATCTGGAGCTGCGGTGAGACCGATTTTCCCTGCGCATCCTCGAAGTGTTTGATTCGTTCAGTTCCCTTCCCGTTCTTCCAGTCACGTACCCCCCTCTTCTTCCACTTCTGATTTCCACGACCAGTCCTATTCTACGCCCATGATTCTTGACTGCCATTCCTTCCGTGTACCGGAGTTTTCTTTTGTGTTCCGCGATTCGCGGTCTTACCGGGTTCGATTTATCTGTACATTGATCTTGGTATTCTTCCCCCTGTTGTATGATCTCTTTTCTTGAGGGCACTTCATTTCCTTGTTCTTCATCGAGCCTCTGGAGGTTCGTGATTGCCGCAATATTGTAATCTCATGAACTTTGACGTATTACTTTGTTCACATCTTGGACTGACCTGTTTACGGATTCACCGTCTCTTGAACAAGTACATTGCCAAGTTCGGGCGACCGGATACCGTCACCGGGCGGTGATTACATGCGACTCTTTGCTTCTCCGTTCTTAGCAAAGCTGAACAACATCATGAGCTATAAGCTGGCAACATATGATGCGCCCTATGCATCCGTATGTCAAAGGTATATTAAAATGAAGTTCGTAGTCACCCGTACAGCCCAAAACGAAGCCACATGTCCATGTCAGGATTAGGTAGCCAGTGCTTGTCGCTGTAAATCATTGCCGCTGACGTCTAGCTTCGTGGGCGCGTCCTCTATCATTCCGCACCGCTATCACTACGCAATGCACGATTCCACGAGTGATCTGCGCGGAACCAGGTACTGGGAGATTCTGACTACTGCGAGGTTCAGCTTGAGTCCGACTTACCTAATCGTCCGACTCGTAGAGTGTGTGACTGCGAGCCTCGTTTTACGCAGTGGCCACTGATTTGCATCGCGCCACATACCGCATACGGGAAGTGATAGAGTCATTTACGCAGCATGGATGTACTGCGGTGGTAAGCAGCTGCTATTGAGTACCTTGGGTCATGCAGTTTCGTTGCTAAATTTACTGGAGATGTATGGATTGACTTGAGCTGCGGGTGGCGGATTATGCGTGTACGTATGATCTGTCGAATACCATGATCGCCGCTTCTCATTGATGAACATACGCAGTAATCATGCACATGGCCTGACTTGGATATGTTAAACTTTGCTTCTGAGTTTTCCGTCATACGAGCGGGTTGTGTCCCCCGAGGCGACCGCAAAATCAGATATAAACTAGAGCGCATCCAATAGCTGAAATAAACTAACAAACCATGTTGTATACCATCTATGTGCACTTCCTATCAGTAATCGCACCTCGGCTTCAACTTGCCACCCAGTATCGAAACAAGCTGTTATGTGATATATCCGCTTTGGGGATCACATTCAGATACTCTAACGGCCTCATCACATAATCACGGCCCGTGCCGGTCCCTATTTTCGGCCGTCACTGTCACTCTCTGTCACCCATCCTGGACTGAATTTGGCCGGCCGCCGTGGGGAATGTGTGGAATGTCAGGTAGGATTTTGACATTGACCGGTGACATGCATAATTGAAGATCTCACCGAGCCAAGCCCGTTGCAGGTTGTCTAGATGCGCCATGTTCTGAACTCTCACAAGCTCCTCTGCGCGTGCGAAGGGCCTAGGAGCTGGGGAGTTTTAGCTGAGCCTCCTTCAACTTTCTGCAAATTCCAAGACTGCCATGCTTCTGTGGCTATACAAGAATCATATGCACGCCTATATCGTCTCCCGACACCCGACTTCCGTGTCCCGAGCCCCGAATTTCGAAGTGTGGGGAGCCGCGGCTGGCCGGGAGATAAGTTTTCCTTGCATAAACTTCCGTCGTCACACTCACAAAGATCTCATCGAAGGCTGGCCTCAGGTCCACAGATAGCAATTTTCTCTCCCAATACAAATCACACAACATACACAACACAGATCTCAGGCAAAAAAGAAGAGAATCGTCGAAAAGGATCGTTCTGGTACCAGCGGAGGGCGCCGAGCTGGCGGACGATCGTGACTATCTGACACCTTGACATATTGACATTGCCGGCGGTACTCGCCCTTGGAAGGGTTCGTGCGCCTTTGGGCGATTCAGGGGGGCGCGATTGACATGTGCCAGTGGCTGCGAACATGCATGGGCACAGACTCGGAAGCTAATGATAGCTATGACGGGGTAATCTCCAGGACACCTCCGCCGTGTTCAATTCATGCGCAAGGGGAAAGGAGGATTGAGCACAAGGGAGCTCGAGAGGTGTGCCGTAAGTTGTCTGCTGCAATTTAATTCCACCTTCACGAACTGAACAAAATTCTGTTCTGCAGGATTCCAGGTCGTGCTGATAGATAGTGCCTGAGCATGAGCGTAACTTCCAGCCGTCTGATACCGTACAGTCCCTCTAACTTTCCCAAGGCTGCTTGCGGGGCGCAATCAGCCTCGTACGTGACAAAAACAATTCCATTGCCTTTTGGAAGAGGGGCAGCATCAGGCAGGCGTAATGGAAGACGATCCTGTTGGATGATGCTGATATACGCCGAAGTGATTTGATCAACGGAACGAAATGTGGTGGTGGTCACTGGTAACGTACTGCATCGCCTACTACCTCATTGTTTATTGCTCGTGCCTTGCAATTGTACTAATTACCTGTATTACCTACCCTAGACGCATGGGCACGTTACTTGATGTGATCCTCAGTATTGATCACTCCTCGGGAGAATACAGAAATAATAACAAAGCGTGGGTGTATGACCTGTGCACACGTTATCGCCTTATTGAACTTGAGCCGACGTAGCAACAGAGTATAAGCCTGAGCTTATTGTGTGGCGCACAGCTCAACAAACCGTATGTTCGAAGTAATTCGAATCCTTACAATGACATTCACGTACCTAACAACGGCCCAGCTTCATTTGCCCTGTGGCATTTATTCAGTTCGTACCCAGGCCGCTTTCTAGACCCCACATTACCGCGAATAGGCTTCCTCGGTGCCCATACCAGCAAACAGGGGTACAGGCCGAATACCCGCCAAATCCGGTTTCACTCGCGTTCGGTTCCTCACCAGCTCTGGCTCATTTCCATAAACCTTCCCTATAGTGTTTTACGAAATACCTCGAAAGCGGTGCGCCATCACCACCACTATTAATTCCACATTATCCATTATCACCACTCAATTATGTAACACCCTCGGGCTCACTACAGCGTTAAGGGCCACTTACCACCACCAAACAGCTCGTCTTCGTCCGACAGTCGACCCCAGACCACCTGCACATTATCCTGATCCGCACCACCATCCACACAACACATGCACAACGCGGTATGTATTTCAGTGATCGACGAAAGCCTTGCTCTCCACCCCTGCACACACGCAAATCCTCGTGATGGCGTTTCATCTGAAACCCTCATGCGTCTCAATCTCATGACTGTACGGGGCACCACACCTATCGAGGAGGACGACGAACGGACGAAACGGCATATGTTTTCGACGGATCATCTTGATTCTTGATTTATGACATTGACATGAATCGTGATTGATGCACATCCTTCCCCACGCCGGTATTGCAACATTGCACTGGGATCTGGATATATAAATGATATTGCGAATTATCCAAGATTCAGAAGGCGCAACATACGGTATGTAGTGCTTTATCGAGATACATAAAACGATGCGGATCTCGAGGTGCAGTGCATTAACGGGTGAACATATCGTCCTGTATATACACATGTGCTAGTGATAGGGAGGCTTGAGGCTTGCAGATCGATCTCGAAAGGAGACTGACCTCATTGGTTGTCATTAGGATAGTGCTAGTACTGGTGAGGGCAGGCGAGAGGGATTCGCACTGTCGCTGTCACTCACAACAGCGGCGGGTGTCAAAAAGCAACGGACAGACGTACACGCTTAAGTACCCACTACCACTACTTTAATTTGGTGGGTGAGATTGGAGGAGAGATGGGCAGGTGAGGTGAGGCACGATTGCGGTATGAGATGGAGTTTGAGGTTTGGGCTTTGATGGCGGGGAAAAGGGCGGGGTGCAGTGGTATGTCACGGTAATGCTTAAACAATGTTAGGTCTTCTAGCGTATGCTTGAATTTGTACTAGGAACGAGGAACGTCGGAGACTCGGAGCTCAGAGTGAGGCTTATCTGCTGCTCGCCAGTCCCGTTTCAGCGAGAAACTGAGTCTGCTGGGCCTAGAATAATTACGCCTTCTACGCTCAAAGCGCAAGTTTCTCGCCAACCTGTGAGTCACCTCCTCTTCTCCCCCTTCTTCGCCTTGCGATACTACGCACACCACATATGCTCAGGCGCAACATATGGCCCAGTGCATATGTACCTACCAGGAACGAAAAACACGAGGCTACGGAACTCTTCCCGACACCCGACGGTAAAAACATATCGACGTTCTTAGTACTCCAAATTCTCTTAGACACATGTGCGCAAGTGGTTCTGTAAAAGTTTACAGCTCCCACAGATAACGTATTCGCACCTCCTAAATCTCCTTTAAATCTCTGTACGCGTCGATCACACTCACACAAGTCGAGTCATCCACCCATGTCTTGGCTTGGCCTCTCGGAGGCAAATTTACTCTGTGCGTAACAGATCGTTCTACGTCGAAATCTCGAAGCACCCCATCTACAAAAAAGAAGCCAGGCAGCGGGAGGAGGTGTTGTACCGCCGGCTAGCATGTGTGTGTCATGGTGCGCTTGCAATTGATCATATGCTTGGAACTGCTTACTGTTTTGCCTTGGTTTTTCCCCATACTTGTAAGGAGCTAAAAGAATATTGGTTCTGAGACGGCTTGCTATATATACTTCCGAGGTTTTGTTCAAGCACGTTCGTATGTTCTGCTGATCGTACAGTATTTCCATGCATATTCGAACTTGCACCTTACGTAGCTACGCACTGGTATTGCATGAGTGGTTGTAGTGGTAAGCAGATCGCTATAGATCTTCTATACGATTTCCCTATACTCGAATTTAGAATTATTGCTGATTATTAGTGTTATCATAGCCACTGGGTACACAAATCAGAGTTTACTGTATGGCCAATTATAGCACGCACCGCGAACCAGATACACCATATTGAGATATATTACCTACCACAAGTAACCGAGCGACATGATTTGTGTACTGTACACTGATGATGAGTGCATGCAATTGCAAGGCTGTACAGCTTTCTGCTCCTTCGCGCGTTCAATTGCATCTCGTATATGCATCCTGTATCCTTTACAGTCAATATTGAAGACGGACGACTCGAATGAGCAAGTCTATCAGTGTAAGTAGTACATACCGTCCCACCCATCTACACTGGCCATCATCAACTATCTGCACAGAGTTCACAGAGAGATGCGTCGACGAGTTTCACAGCGTCTGTCATCGCGCGGTGTCACTGGTGTGCCTGACGGGCGAATCTGCAGATACGTATCGATTCATATGCGTTGGCGCGTGTCTCCGTGCCGTGCGGAATTCTATGGTATCAGCGTCTCTGTGTAAGTGTATCCTGGCCACATTCTGACGATGATACATTCGTGCATTGACAGAGATTATTAGAGCTGAAAGGTACCACTAGTGTCAGTAAGAGCCAGAGTAAACGATGCTGTGCACGGTGTATGCATACGAGATCCCTAGAAGGTATGTTGTGGCGCGAAAAGCAAATGAGAATTCGCAAAGTGGGAAGGATTCGGGGGTCGCGTGGGGATTGGGCGGGCGAGCTCGGTGCTTGGAATGGAATGTGCATAGCTTGAATCAGCAGCGATATGTGTAGTGCGGTGAGAGCAAGTGGATGGATGGATTTTTTCCGAGTCTTCATCTAGCCATACTGGGGATGATACATTACATTCTATGGACGGACCCGGACCAAGGACGCCGGTGGATGGGAAGCAGCACGCGCATAACCAAAAAGCAAAGAGGTTTTCAAGGGCAATTGGAGTGGAGGGGAGGAGGAGGAGGAGAGACTTTGGATGGCACGGTTGGAATGGCGACGAAGGCGGAGAGTGCCACGACGGATGGGCGGGGAGTGGTGACTGACAGGGATGTTCGCTGGTTTGGCAGGCGGAGGAGAGATCGACTGAGAGGCTGAGTACAGAGAGGACTGCACCCGTGTGCCTTGCCGCGGGGAGAGTGATTGGATGCCGAGGCTCTGCGTGCAAAGGGAATCAAGTCAAGCGCGTGCACCGCAAGTCTGGTCTGGCCTCTCGTTCTGTGCAGGCATCAGCATCAACGCAGATTCAGATCGTACGCTTCGGTGGGAGAAGAAGAAGGACAGAGGTGCCATATCGGGGAGGTATGCAGGCGGATTTAATTATCGAGTACGCGAGTGCAATAGATCCGGCAACTGGCGCGGGATCAAATTGGGCTGATAAATTGGTTTCGCTGAGCGTCGAGCTCCGTCGTGGCGCCTGGTCGGTGGAAGGGAGGAGGCGGCGGCGATGAGGGGTGTACGGTGGGCATGGAGAGGACTGGTGTCGTCGTTGTGTGCATTGTTGTGCGTGATGTCGTGATAGTGCAGAGGGGAGGGAGGTAAGCAAGCAGACAAGGAGGTTGATGGGAGTCGGATCTGTGAGTAGACGCCTGTGATGTGGTATTCGAGGATGGAAGAGTGTTATAAGAGGCCCTCGGTCGCCCAGCCACTCCGGCAGCCCTGGTACTCCGTCGGACTAGTTCCTTGCTCTGGACAGCTTTATCACCCTCTAGTATCCTCCTATCGTCCACTATCCTCCTCAAAGACTCTCTTAAACTCATCCTCGACGCCGTCCATGATCGACACACCCAACCACCACGCAGAAGCGCCGCTGTCCTCCTACGACGTCGCCCACCTCCATTACGCCCTGTGAGTCCCAGTTTATTCAATGTTCCAATGAATGGTGCCTGCCATCAGTCCAGCCCTGTCATCCCCTCAAATACTTATTAACCCGTCACATGTCACCTCCATCCCGTCCTCCCGCCGTCCTCCCCCACATTGCAATTGCTTCTGTCTTTGCCTCCATCGCCTGTGACCCTGTACTCATCGTCCATCACAGCGACCAAGACACAAAGTCTTCCTCCATCGACGCCCTCGTCTTTGACGTACACGGCCTCCCCGGCACAGCATCCCCCGCTCTTCTGTCAGTACCGACGCGCCACATTGTTTTCTTGTCTCTCATTGACGCGTTCATTTTTTATGTTTTTTGCCCAGCAGCACACCTCAGTCCTCTGACGCGGACTTTGACTATTCCTCTCGTCGCATGTCAAGTTCTGCCGCGTCGGATTCGAGCAGCCGTCCCGACAAACGCGCCTTCGACTACTCCCCCTCCGCCTCCCCCATCCCAAAGAAGTTGCGCGCAGACGACTCCGACAACCACCAGCAGTGGTCGCCGCCCGACGCTCGTCAGCCAGAACTGAACAGTGCCGAGAGCCCACGCGTCCAACTGCCGTCCATCGCCTCCTTCCCAGACGGCAGACGTGCTTCCCTTCCACTCCCAAACGACAGAAACGCCCTCCGTCTCCCACAACCAGGAGCCAACCGCTCCTCTGGTTCTCTCTCTAGCTACCAGTTCCCGGTGACAGACACAAACGACGAGAAACGTCCCCGCCTCGACACCGAGCTAGCTCTCTACCCCGACTACTCGAACCCCAACACCGTCTCCTCCTCTTCCTCCTACTACCCCTCTCCCTTATCCGGTGGACAGGCACCACCACCCTCTGCAGCCACCGACGACCACCAGCAGTGGAACCAGTCTCCGTCGAACACCCTCATCCGTCCCTCCCCGACGCCCGAGCTCAAATACGACGACTCCATCCGCCATCAGAGCCTCCCCAGCCTCTACGGCGGTGTCACGCGCATATCCGGGCAAAACTCAGATCGCAACGCACGTTCGAACGGACTCATACCCAGCATCAAAGCAGAATCCGACTGGTCTTTCCCTAACTCCTCAAATAACACCAACGACTACACCAATAACAACATGAGCCCTCCTTCATCCAACAATGTGGCCGCGGTGTCGCCCAGTCAGAGGTCGCCCCAGCAGCAGACTCAGCCGAATCCCTCGAGTTTGGTCGACAGGCCTCCGAGGAAGCGCGGCAAGCTGCCGAAGCCCGTCACCGATTTCCTCAAGGACTGGCTCCACAGACACTCGGACCACCCGTATCCGAGCGAAGAGGAGAAGAAGCAGCTCTGTCACGCGACAGGGCTGTCCATGTCTCAAGTCTCCAACTGGATGATTAACGTACGCATTTCCCATTTTTCACCGATTATATGCACTTTTAACACGCATACATACAGGCTCGCAGACGAATCCTCGCACCAGCACACCGCGCCGCACAAGGCCCGACGACAAACGGCCCCTACGCAGCTCCCCTCGGCGGCCCCCGCACCACCCACACCCACATCCTCGACACCACCGGCCGCCGCGCCTCCATGCCCGCCGACTCCCTCGCCCTCTACCACCCCATGTCCCTTCAGACTCTCCCCGACTACGCCACGGGCCCCTCCACACGCCACCTCGTCAGTATGTCGCGCTCGATGTCCTCTGGACACGCGACTGTCGGTAGTCTGAGCGCTGCGGCGCACCACGCCCACCACCAGCAGCAACAACACCACGGCCATCATCCGTACGGTATGGACTCGTACAGCCGTCCGTCTCTGTACGGCTCGAGCCAGAGCTCCTCTGCTCTGCACCCTTCGAGCGGAGGAAGTGGCGGTGGGTACCTCAGTGCGCATTCGATGCCGCCGATGAGCGCGCCCGCGTCGATGAACACGCCGAATCCGTTTACGTCGGGTGGGGGTGGTGCAGGAGGGTATGGGAGGGTGAGTCCGGATGGACATCATCAGACTACGAGCCATAATACTAGTCAGGCGAGGTATAGTTTCCCGAGTGAACATTCGGTGTCGCCGGGGCCTGGGAGTGGGTATAACACTCCTCACTAGTCTGTGCTCTCTCGTTTGGTGGTCGTCTCTCGCTGTCTGCTACTACTACTCGTCGTCGTCGTGCTATCCGCTGCTCGCTGCTCCAATAACTTTTTCATATCCCTATTGCCTATTTCTATGTTCTATACCGGATACGGACCTTTACCTTTACACCTTCCCTTCCCCACCCCGTACTTTACCTTTACAAAAGCTCCCTCATCCGACGGTGCGCTTACTTACTCCCTACTTAGTTGATTTCTTGGCTGGCTCGAGTACTCTTCCTTTCCCTTTTTCTCTATTCTCTGCTGTGGCTATTCTGTACGTACATACGATACGCTGTAATTTCACTCCCCTCCCCCTCACACCTCACACCAACACCCCGCCACCCACCATCCGCAACTCTGTGCCTTGTTGTAAAGTAATGATTATTTACTCGTATCGTCGAACAAGATACCCTACTGCCGTCTGTGATACTACTACCTTAGGACAATTTCCGGGTTCGCAATGTAATATTCTGCTTCCGTCCTACTTCTGTCAGTCTGCGATCGAACGTGCACTGTAAGGGTCGTAAGCTCTGGTAAGCGATACATAGATGTCGACGCCACCCGATTATATGATCACCGACTTCTTGGAGTCTGGACGTTTTCAGGTACGCTGGCGCCCCACCCGATCGTGGGCTGTCGAGCGGTACCGACGTTTGTCGGGCTCGGTTGTGATATCGTGCCAAGCCCGTAAAGTAAGGGATTCACGGGTACGCAGCAGGCTGAACGTAACGATTAGATGAGACCAAGCACTACGGGCGAGGTTAACTGCATGTAGGACGACGATCAAATCGCAGGTGTTCGGTGTTCGGTTTATTTGTTGGTGTGCGCGGTGTGTGGGCGGGGCGCTGGGCTGCGAGATGAGTTCGAACCGACTTGGAATATTGGTGGCGGTATGTACGTTGTATACCCGTACGCACAGGCTTGAACGTTCGTTGATTTGCGGTGTTGGGCGGGTCAGAATTTCAACACCTTACAATGTTAATCGACTCGGGTAAAAGTCTCGGAGTGGCCACTTGAACCGCACAAGCACTGGCGACTATGAGGAAAATCCCAGTGGGAACGTAACGGCGTCGAATCGCGGCTAGAACCTGAAACTCCTCGTCAGAAAATTCCTCCACCTTTATTGCACGGGTCTTAGGCTCCAGCCCACTTACTAGAAAATACGTACAGATTTTAATTGGAGGGGACCTAACGAGGGGAGCCGGGTTAGTACTGTATGTCGTAATGAGAGTAATGCGCGAAACCTCAGCGCGTGCATCCCCCTTTCACGGTACTGTACACTGACACGTTGCATGGTCAGAAGACGCTCCCGTGAATTATGGAGGAGCATATATGTGTACGATGCTTGCTCGTAGTGCGACCCTGCACGAATATTGCCATAGAGGGTAGTCGGAGGACCCTGTACAGACGTTGATACATTGATATCTGCGTCTATATCGGGAATGCATATCTGTTCTGGACTTTCCTAGTGTCCTGCGCAATCGCGGTCCGTGGATCATATGCATATGGTGATATCACAGTGCACGTATTAGGTGCATGTACGGAGCCATGCAGCCACGGGTGGATGCATGGAAGACGGAGGTCTGCAGCCTAGCGAGAGGTAACTCGTTTTGGTGGTGAGGCGTAAAGTGTTTTGAACTCTGTAAATTTCGATAGAAAAAAAGAGAGGGGAGACGGGGAGACGGGACGCTGGAATGGATGGATGATTGGATGGATTGGACTGAGAATTGAGAGCCGCACAGCCCGAGATCATGATTCCTATGGTCACTGCGCATGCAGCGGTAAGGTATGTACTGTAAATTTAAGTAAGTTCATCTTAGTTGAAAGGACGATGCAAAGACGGAACAAGAGCAAGGAACGTACTGTGTGAGATTTCTCCATCGTACCTGAGTACACTGTCATCCTGTGCAGACTAATAGAGAATAGAGTTCGGGAGATTTTCGTTAAAGTTTGAGTTTTGTAAGCGACCTGAATGAAGGACGTTTGAAAACACCGTCTCTTCGAATGAACGTTCGCGGTGGCTCAAATTCTGCGTTCGCGCTATGCAATCACTGAAGTACCTTACTCGCCCATACCTCCGTCCGTCACGATGATGAGGCTCGGCGTACAGAGCTTGCGCTTACCCTGTGAGATTTTCTTTCCCAAGCGTCACGTCAATTGAATCAACGTTTCCCGCCCCTTTTGCCTCTTTGGGACAGGTGTGCCTGAATGACGCTTCGCCATCACGACTCTAGCGCCCCTCGCGCGCATCAGCCAGCGGTCGTGACAAGTACTGGCAGGTCGATGACCCACATCGACATTCTAATTCCCTAAACTTTTCGCTTTGATCTCTTACGCATTGATAGTGCCATCCAGCCACCGCCCGCTCAAACAGTCTGTGTAGGTTTGTATCACGATTAGCCTGCAGTACCTGAACGTCGACGCTCGCGGCTGGAGATGAAACGGGGGGTACGAGGAGTCACCATTGTACATGCCCTGGTCGTGGTCCATTATCTGCCTCGCGTATCCTCTCTATCAAGCTCCGAGTTTTATCGAACAAACTCTCTATCCTACCTCACTTGGCTATCTCGATTTTAGACCGGGCGCGGCGCCAGCGACCGATTGTAGGGCTGGGGCGTTGCATGGATGAAAGGTCGCAAGGTCGCAAGGAAAATGGCATTAGTGTAAGTACCCAACCACCCTGATATACGTGAATTGTTGAGGACTAACACAATGGCTGGTTGTTAGACTTGCTCTCGGAGAATCAGATTCATTATGCATTCGATAGGGATATACTGATCTGAAGTAGAGGGGAGGAAGCGGTGGCAAAGATGTACAATAATGGTGGGTGATTATTCCGCGACTTAGTAAAGAGAGATGCTGCTAGTGGCTGCTCCGGTGGGTGTCCTCTCATGCTCTCTATCGCCCCAGTATATTCATAGATAGATATCCCTGGAGCGTGTGTCCCACCCTTCCCGAAGCCGAACAATGGCCTGGTCTGAATCCACGAATCAGCTGGGAAGCTCGCTCTTACCACGAAAAGAAGAAGATATAAGATAAAGCCTCCGCTCTACAGGCTCATAGCAATTTGTAAGACCTGTGCTAAAGCTGAATTGCAGTGGGGGCCCTAGAATCGGTACCTTGACCGCGCCCGTGACCGCCACTGCAAGTCGCTCTTTCCGGATTCGCTTCCTATTACGGCCACTACGGCCGCGGGATCCAGCCACAATCATGGCACCTCCACTCAAGTATGTAATTTAGGAAAGACAATTGCCATTCTCACTCGGAACTTCGATGAACAGAATCCGTCACCGAGCTCGATGCGCCGCCTTCTTTCTCACTCAGCGCGGAGAACCCGAATCACTGTTCTGCACCATCGCACCGCACACGCGCAGCCTTCGAATTCCATGCTCGTATTCGGGAAGAAGGTGCATGCAACGAAGCTGGGAAATTCTTGCGAGCGCCGTTACCGTTTTCCTTTGATGGGCCCATTCCTGCATGTGCGCATGCGTTTGTCCGTTGAGGGTGACGGATCATGTCACAATCTCTCCTTCCCTTCCTTGCTGCTTTTGGGTATGTCCAGACTCCAGGCTCTGGAGCCGTATAAGTTCGCCCGATGCTTCTTCGTTATTGAATGAATTGCAAGGTTCTTGTGCCTGGGCGAAGATTACAACACATCCCTGTTCGAGGTCTGCACTCAGGCAGGCGTCGAGTTGGCCCGTATGTTGTGCCCTGAATGAGCGGTCTGCTCGGTCTTACAGTGCAAGGTACGACTCGATGTTTTCGCTGATTACACCATGTTCTGAATTGTCTTGAGGCTGAACATGTCTTAAGGTTAAGGAGGGTTCCCCGCACCGGCCCTGGGCGTTCGTCCTACAGTGCTTCTCGCGATTCATTGCCTCTGAGTTGTTTCGCGAATTCCATGCTCTGATGGGATGCTTCTGCTTTTGGTCGGCTTCAGTGGGGCTACTGGTAAGTTGGGCCGAGCCCCGCGATCCATGGAACTCGCGGTTGCACTGGACGACCCTGGCGTCTGGCGGCCACGATTCAGAAAAGCTCGGTGATATGTACGCGCCTTGCATGGATTGGTCGAATGGCGGTGTCGTACAATCTGCACTTCCTCACTGCCCGCGTGCGTACATTGCGGGCCATAGATTCCGTGGGTAATGACCACAACAGGTGAGTTCGTTGGCCGACATCAGGATCATGTGTTTGCGAGGATGGCTGGTTTAAGCTTATTGCCTCCACTCATCCTCTAAAGCTCCCAGGATTGTAAGTATTACCATGCAGAATCTCAATTGTATGAACGGCGATTACGCTCAACTGCTTTCCGTGCCGTGACCAGCTGCAGCCATGATTGAGCCCCCTGTCTCCGACCCGAAGCGCACATGCGTACCCACTCAGTAGATCTCCCAAGGTCCAAGCTATGTGCGCATGCAGTCGCGTAAACACGCTAACGTACTCTATTTTCCCGCAGATCGCTCTGGGTACAGTACGGTGCTATGTCACCTTCCGACTCGCCACTCGTCACCCGGAAGATCAGACTCAACATACAATAGAGTTCAAGGTTAAGTTCGGGCCCCGCTGGCTGGCTATTCAATCGAGTTCGTCCAAATGAATTGAAAGAACTGAAGAACGAGCTCTCTTTGTACATATTCTGTCACCTGTCTTGCAGGTGGATCGGGGCCTGGACCGTAGGCGAGTTTAAGAAGCTCAAGCTACTTGTTCATTGCATCTATCCCTCCGCGGTCGATGTTGGGTTCTCTATTTGCTACATAGCTCGCGGGTGCAGAGGAGTTCATATGCGGAACATTGATTCTTTGTGTGATATATTCCGAGGTTTGTCGGCGAATTTGACAAGGTTTGACGCGCCACAGAAGGCTCCGGGATGGGAAGTCTGGACGATGCAGAGACGGAGAGGGGGAAGAGGCGGATGGACCCTTGTCGAAACGTGTTTGGAGGTTACTATACGCGATTCGGATTCCATACAGTGGAAGAAACGTCGGCGCTGTCTATGTGATTATCGTTGTGAATAAGTAAACATTGCCATTAGTACGCATTGTGAATAAGTATCGTGTACGCACACGCTTTATCAATCTGTATGTTCGCCGCGGACTAAGGAAATGAAAAGCCCAACTGCGGTTTATCACAGTGTGCAAATGTCGTCACTGCACAATTCATCTCAGCAAACCTTTCACAGATCACCTTCCTCGACTCAATTCACCTCGTTACACGGTTATATTCACGATCACGATAAGACGTCATAAAGCTTACTTTGCCTCCTCCTCATGTCGTTTCAACATACTCACACCCACCTTCTTGAATTCTTTCCGCGCATGTACATGTGATGTGGCGAGCCGCGTACGTACACGTAAATTCAAGCCTCGCCCATGGTATAATATGATGTGATATCTTCCCAATCTTGTTTCGTTCCTACGTTCGTTGGATATCTGGAAACCCGGAAGCTTGGTCCGGGAATACTCTTCCTGCTTATTTGGCCAGTTAGTGCCATGTAGACAAAGAGAGAACACCACGGTGACCAGTACTTACACACTGTGCGATCTCTTTGCCTATCAACTCCAATATTTCCGACAAGAACGCGTATGATCCTATACACACTGCAACTCGGATCTATACCGATATGTACGACTCGGGTGACAGGCTTGTATACTGCACAGCTATGTGTCATGCTGGTCAGGGTGACGCCAGCGCTGTCACTGGTATACAGCAGATGTCATAATAACCATTCGCGGGAACCATTCATGTCCCAAGTCTGGTACCCGCTCTACGATATTTGGAATCAGCGAACGCCAGCTGACTATTTGACTGCAAAGGCACTCACGGAGAACATTGCCCATTCCCGACATCCCCTTGATATCTGATATATCGCAGTTCAGCGCGCACATAATGCCTCTCTGTGTGAGCTCAACTCGGAGTGTATGTACCACCACCGAAAGCCATTGCGCGCATAGAACGAAGATCAGAGAAGCAATGTCCGAGGCCGGGCGCCCTGTTTGTGAGAATGAGCTGCGATCATGGTTCGTGATGTGTGATGATGGTACTTACTCATCGTTCTTGATGCTGCGAAGGTGAGTGACGGTCCGTTAAGAGAAGTATAAGTGCTGCGTAAAACCAGCAAGATAAAGAAAGAGAAACACCATATCAAGTGAGGGATAAAGAACTTTAGTATCGTGACTGCGGCTGCGCATACGGCAGCCGTGTAGAGCATTGTGTCATAATCAGTATGAGATGTGGCGGTACTTACAAAATGCGAAAGCACTCACCTATACTACGTAACAAGCAAACCGCCTCACAGCGCCAGACATTGAATCCTCGAACTCGTCGGATTAGATCCTCAGACTAGCGCAGCAGATACTGTGCCTACTAGGAACGGCAACAAACACCACCACCCATCTTATTCGAAACGCGTTTCGGATACATTAAGGTGGTGAGATCTTCATAAACTTCCCAGGAGTAAGAGACATTGGTGATCGGTGAGATTGGCTCGCACTTCACCTCTACGGGGTGATCGAGGCGTCCGATGGTGGGCGCGCCTCTCTCCTGGATGTCGAGTCGCAGGGGCCAGGAAATGATGAGTATCCGCGATGGAAATCAGCTATTGGGTAAGTTAGGAACAAATTGATGTATATGGATATGGTTGCCGGGATGATATGGATACGTATAAACCTAACGGCGGGAAGGAGTGTGGGAGAGAAGACGCTGATCAGTCGTTTATTTTGTTAGCATCATGGTCCGACGAGGAGGATAAGTTCGTAACTTACATGTGAAGCAGGGTCGGCATGTGAGTGTTTGCACAGTGGTGAACAGAATCTTTCATCTGCATGTGCGCAAGTGATCATGCCGCTTCGTTAGACTTCTTGTGGGCATTGAAGTCGTTGATGGGTAAACATTTACTGAAGCTTGAAGCTTGAAGCACCAGAATTGAGATTATGGGGCCGATTCCCGAGAGTCGGCCTGTGGCCGCCATGCATGTATGCCAGTGAGTATGACGGCCTGAATGCAGATCACAGCCCCGCGGTACCTACCAATGTGCTCCTCCCACAATCTCGAGGTCCATTGCGTATGGTCAAGAAGACTGTGCCGGGGCCGCTGATTGAGTGTTTGCTGGGTACCTGCACTAACCACATAGCTTCAGGGACACTGTGGCGATCAGCACATATCAAAGTGATGGAGCGTGATGAGATAGAGAGACGACGAGACCGGCATACCGAAGAAGCGTCGTGGTTGGTCGAAGAGAGGATAATGCTGTGGTGTGCGCATGTGTATGTTTTCTGAGATTGGAGATGTAAGATTGGGACTTTGACAGACAAAATGGGAGGCGTTGATGGGACCGAATGGGGACTGTTCATGTCATGCATATGGCGCGGTGGTGGTGTAGAGAAGGGGTATGTGGACAGATATTGCAGCAGAGAATCCGAGAACGCACCATCGGCCGTTACTGAGTGTTTCGTCTTCTCGAGCCTTTTTGTGTAATATCCGTTTGTGATTGTGGCCCAGAATTTCAGAGATGGAGAGATGGAGAGATAGTTGTTCGGGGATCATAGTCTTGTGTCGGTTCCAGTTGGAGGAGTTGAAGGTATGGCAACGGAATGAGCTTCTTAACATGTAAAAGACTTTATTACGATGTGTGGTATCAAAGCAGAGACACTATGACAACTCACCGCCGGTAACAACCTGATAGGAGGGCTCGGAGGTGAATTGGTCAGTATTTCCTATTGACATGGCCAGTTTACCAGCTCATGACCTCAGTAATGACTCTAATCCTTACTGCATAAGTGCAGCTAGTCGAAGGGTAATTTGAGCCGAATTAATGGTGGTCGTGGTGTTGTGGAAGTTAACTTGAACGTTGCAGCCTGAGCTGTGTATTTCCGACGGGCATCAGATTGATCCGGAGGCTTTGTGGCGTTTTCCCACATCTGACGCGTGACGGCGTGACGGATCACCGACGCCGCTCGTGATAACATAAGTACTATGTAGGTACAAAGGACAGGCAGGCCACTGCGGATTTGGTGCTACATATATAGTTACTCCTGGACTTGATTACGTGTGGGGGATCATAACTTCACTCTTGCCCAGTATCCGCTTGCCCATACATACACGAGTATTATGCATTGTCGATGCTACCCTCGAGGATGATTCGTATGTCGGGGAACCGAGGGTTGAATTGACACTGGAAGGGTGCTGGACGGCTGATACAAAAATTGAGTTGGGAAGAAAAGCAGGCATCTGGGACATGAGCACGGTACTTACCCCACAAGTCCTACATCCCCGTATTCATCAATGGGAGGCAAGATTGCATTGCCATTCTCGTCTTTTATTGGCTGAATGTCGAATCCAAATAGGATGGTCGCTATTGCAATAAATATTGCTTGCTCCGCAAAATACATACCGGGACAGACTCTGCAATGTCGTATGAATAACAGCAGTATGAGTTTACATGCGACTAGACTCACCTTCGCCCGAACCCAAAGCTCGCATGACCCATCTGATGCGTGTCGAGGGTTGTCGACTCTAGTCTCCCCGATGAGTCAAGGTGTCTTTCAGGTCGGAATGTATCATAATCCGGATAGAGCTTCGGGTCCCTACGAACAATGGGTTAAATTGGGGTGATTATAAGGTTGAAACAGTATATCACCTATTCATAGCCCTGCGGAATAAAGGATATTATAGTGGTAAGGTTCACTTAGTCACTAGAGGCACGGGAAGAAGTATACCAAATGTTCCCAATGACGATTGTTCCTAAATAAGTGTTCGTATCTTATCACTTGTTGAACGCAGTGACGCAAGTTTCAACATACCTTTCGGAATAAAGTATCCTTTGTAGTAGTGGTCCTATATATAATCGTATTACTATGTATCTGCAGCGACATATTTATCTCGTCACTCACCTCAGTCGCAGCATGAGGTACACCTAAAGCTAGGTCAATACATTGTCTCATACGGTTACCAGGAAAGTTCAAACCTAGCGGAATAACAGGGCGCCATCTCAACGTTTCCCGGACGACAGCTTGAATATAAGGAAGGTTATCCTTGTCTGTAAAGGAAGGAGCCCGTTCTTGGCCCACTACCACATCCAACTCAGACCTTGCCCTGTACATAACATCCGGGTAGTACAGCAGGGCGAGCACGCAGTTCTTTACCGCCATCGCAGTCTGACAAATGTTGGATTGAATCAAAAAAGTAACAAATAGAACCGACCGTGTCTGCGCCACCAGCTCTGGATTCAGAATATTAGAGTGCGAAATAAGAATTGCTCAATCTGTGTAGACTCACACCATCACTGCAGAAAGCCATGAGGCTTCCTTCTTGGAAAGCCCAAACCGACCGCTGTCTTGAGCCAGAACAGATGCAAAGCTCGCCTGGAGATTCCCCTCGACCTTTATTGGCGATGTAGTTAGTCACTGTAACCACGATATTCGACGGAGAATGCTGGCCTACAAATTGTTTTCCAGCGTCCTGATAATAATTTGCAAACAACGCAGCCGTTTTCTCATGCCACACTAGACCCTCACGCTTCCAGCGCGCCAAATAACTTGGAATGTAGCGCATGAGTGGAATAACGTCGACGAGGAAAGCTCCAGGGACGGCAGCACTCGCTACATGATTCACGATGTTGCGGATATGTTCAACGTGGGGTGATTCGGACTGCAGGGCTGGCCATCCATACACGGAACTGAAGATCGACGACGCCGTGAAGCTTAAAGATATGAAAGTCAGCACATACCAGCGTTCTCCAGACGTACTGTAAAGCGTTTAGTCATTGTTAGCTGACGCACACTTCTATATTATGCTCCCAGCTCTGTGGTTGAGCAAGTGTCCGAAGCATTGCAAGCGATATAGCCTCGGACTGTATTCGTTGATACTTGTGGACCACCCTGGCATTGAAACTCTCGTGAGTAGCACGTCGCATTTTGCGCAAACTATGCCATGACGTCAGCTTCTGCAGGGGTGGAGTAAATGCACTGCCTGTACCCACAGTTTTCCATGTCTCATGAGCGACATGAACATCCCATCAGCTAAGATTTCGCTCGCCATAATCATGGGTGGACGGTCATTGTATATGTGTGAGCAACGATCTGTGTTACATTAGTGTACGCGTAATATACTTGAGATATTCACTTCACCTAAAAGATCGCCTGCAATTTGGTAGGTGTTAAGGACTATAACTTGCTGGCCAAGTAGGTTAAGGCCAAACATTGGACCTGGGTAACGGTTCTAAGGAATGAGCGCGCGGCGTCGGTATACGTACGAGTGTCAAGAAAGGTACCGTATTGCTGGCTCCATTCAGTAAACCGAACAAACTGAAGTTTGCGTGGCATCTGCAGGACATTCCCCAGGATAGGCAGCCCAGCAGGTCCAGGAGGTGCCCGCCCCTTTCGTGCAGACGAAAGCACTATCCATACGATGCCGAGAGCAACCAGCAATGCTGACACGCTTACAGATGTCCTCGGGCGAGTCAGTATAGCCAAAAATATTTCGGAGAATACTGCATGAGGGTGTAAAAAGCTTGAGAGCGTTCGTGTTAGGATGTTGTTGGTCATGGGGCAGAGGAGAAGGGGTGAACCTGTGCTGAGAGGGCCCAAATAGCACGTCAGTCTTTATATTCCACGCATCTGGCGACACGCCAAGCAAGGATATCAAATGTCCAAGTGTGGCGTGTTCACCAGCGATCCTATGTATCGTAACGGGATTGCTACGGCCCTTCAAAGGTTTGGCATCATCCAATACGCTCAAGAGACTGGCGCCATGGCAGTGAATAGCCAACACAGAAGGGTGGCTCCTCCGAGCCTAAATATTCAAATCCTGTACTATTACATCAGCAGGGATATTAAAACTATCACGCCGCTGCTTACCTGTCTCTAGACTCTCTACGATGCACCGTCACGGTGATGATTCCGAATCATCGTATAAGTATCCTGCGGACGCTCTACCGAGTCCAGTTTGTCCTTCAATCATCAAACAGCGAGGTCAATAGTGATAGGTGTGTATAATTGAAAGTGAGGATCACGAAGTGCGATCATAGTGAGTATTCAGAGCCGAAGTCAAGTTGCTCAGCGAGCCACGCAGCCTGGCCGAACACAATAGACGCTCCCTGATTTAATAATTTACACGGCACTCCATAATAGGAAGGTGAAATGGATGGACGTCATCATTGCGTATAAACGCTAGTGAGCCTTCGTCAGTCCGTAGGTATCGAGAGAATAATTGAATTATTGTATAAAAGCATGCGTATTTATAATATTCGAGTTGCTAGTTATGTATCTGACAAAGTACAGCTATACAACGGCCCTTGGTTCATCCAGATTTCCTACCTATGAAGCGGCGACGAGGTGCAAGACCGGGGAAAGGCACTGCTTCAGCGCATAATTCAATACGAGCATTCTAATGGACGGAATTTCCCGGTCTTAAGCACATATGACGTGTGTCATAAGTCTGTACTCCGGGCACTAAGAAGACCTTGCGACCTCGGAAAGCGTGGAGAGAACCTGCATTGGAAAGGTGCAGGTCGACTATTGCATAACAAGAGACATGAATGAGTGCGAAGAAGGTCTGCCTTGAATTGCTACTTACACCACAGTCCCCGCATTTACCCACTGGTCAGTTGGGGGAATGATCTCCTTTCCTCTCCCGTCGAGATCGGGTTTTATATCCAATGCCCACAGCATGGTTGCGATTCCCATAAATAATGCTTGCTCTGCAAAATGCATGCCGATACAAACTCTAATGACGTGTTAATATTGTGGGACAAAGAATGGTGGGTAATTGCAGCATACCGTCGCCCGAAGCCAAAACTTGTGTGACCTAATTTTCTTGTCCCTGGAGGTATGATCTCTACCTTTCCATCCACGCTCAGAAATCGTTCAGGTCTGAATACATCGAAGTCAGGGTAGACAGAAGGATCTCTGTTAAATTCTATCAGCACGATCATTCGCCAATCTTCTCAGGAGACATATGATCTCACCTATTCATAGCCCTGATAATAAATGCGATCTTTAGTGACGTCGCCAAGTGCTTCCATATGATATAATTACCATATATTTCCGAAGACAATCGCGCCTTTCCATTATTCAGACCTTCCTTCATGCATTTTTTCAGAAGAAGTGGCTTACCCTTCCGTATCAAATACCCATCATACCAGTTGTCCTGATTATAAATATCACATCAGACAGCAACTGAGGATCGGATGGCTAGACTCTACCTCAGTCGAAAGATGTGGTACACCTAGGCAACGAGACCAGTTAGATTTATGACCTGACAGTAAACAGATATTGGCGTACCCAAGGTAGAAGGAGGGCGCCATCGCAAAGTTTCTCGAACCACCGCGCGAATGTAGGGCAGATTATCCGCGTCTTCAAGAGTGGGAACTCGGTCTCTACCTATCACTGCATCAAGCTCGGATTGAGCCTTACGCATGACATCCGGATAATTGAGCATGGCAAGCACAAAGTTCACCATCGTGGTAGAAGTCTAAATGTCTTGTTACGATCAGGCATGGCTCATCTTGTCGGATAAAAACGCACCGTCTCTGCCCCAGCTGAGCTAAAGATATACACGACAACGTCAGCAACTACCATGATTGAATCGACGTTCGTTAACTCGGTCAATTATGTGAGAACACTTACACCATGACTCCTGCAATCCATGCGCATTCTTTTCTCATGAACCCATGGCGATTTTCATTTCGAAGAAGTTCGGAAGCATAACTGGCCGGTGCAGAGTCTGTACTCTGGAAGGTCGCACATCGATGTCAAATTGAAGTGGGACGGTCTGGATGATACCATAGACGTACCATTTTCTCAGCAACATCAAATAAGAGCGCCTCAAATCTCTCTGACAATCGTGTCTGGCAGGACATGCCATCTCGTTTCCAACCTGCTATCCATTCCGGCAAATATTTCATGAACGGGAATATGTCCACGAAGTAAGCCCCAGGGACAACAGCATCAGATATACGAGTGGCGAGTTCGTACGTCGCCTCGATGTGAGGTGAATCTGCGTCGAGTGGAGCCCACCCATAGACGGCATTGAATATACCTGAAGCAGCAAATCTAAGCACATCTGTGTTAGGGTAGCAGATAATGTCATGGGATGGAGTTACAAACACGTCTAGGTTATGCTCCCACTTGTCGGGCTCGACAAGAGTGCGCAGTGTGGCCAAGACAGCAGCTTTCTTCGTTGCCCGTTGGCAATCGGAATTTTTAACTCCGTTCGACCCAAACGTTGCATGACTGGCACGGCGCCATCTACGCCATCTGTGTGAATGCTGAGCAGATACTCTGAATATCACCGCGAAAGCTGGGTAGCATACCTATCCATATCTACTTCCAACGGCATAAAAGTACCCCCACAAAGCACTTCGCTTGCCATGACTGAGTACGGCCGGCTGTTGTAGATGTTCGAACATTTATCTGTTGTCTGGTGTTGAGTCCCGTGCATCTATTGAACGAGGTAGAACAAGCTATACCCAGTAGCTCTCCAGCAGCCTTGAAGGTATTGATGATTACAATTTCTCGCCCAAGGAGGTCAAGGGAGAAAATGGGACCTAGATGATCGTAAGCTGAGAAATAAGATACACGAAACGAGAAACGTACCATAATTCTGGCTCCAATCAGTGAATGGAATGAACTGCAGATGACGAGGAACCTGGAGGATATTTCCCAGAAGGGGAAGACGATATGGTCCAGGAGGTGTATGTCGTTGTCGCGAGTAAAAGTAGGCAATCCATGTGATAATCCCAGCTCCAACGATGATTGTAAAGCCAAAGGGCGTATCTGCCATCGAAAGTAAGCGAACGAGGTCCATCTCGTTCAGATCGGAGTGAACTGCACTGCTTTGTGCCATGAAGAATGCGATTACTGTGTATCGGTAGGGGAAGAACACACTTACTAGTTCTAACATCGGCTTCTGCTATAAGTAATGCAACCCGGGCAGCTCAAGGGGGTTAAGAACCATGCTACTGAATGCACAACCCTCGCAAAAATGACAACACCGACCCCAGAAATGGCTTATCGTGCGATGGTGGACCGATTCAACGAGTAGCGTCTCATGGATTGTGCAATCCGAGTCGTAAATTGAACCTGTCAATTACTATCAATGATCATGAATTCAATAGCACAAGCGGCTGCTTGCACTGGTCCTCGTTCGGAGATGGCGACTACCTACTCTTCTATCTTCCATAGATTGAAGAGTATCGAAAGGGTCCCGAATTCCATAAGAGCACACAGCTGGTAGCTTTCCCAGCCGTGCGGCGCATACGTAACTTGATTTGCAGATATTTACCTAAGTTCGTGCGAGACACCCGCCAATGAGACAACAATCAGTGGAGCCTCACGTAGATTGTAAATGACTGCACATGCCCATGACATTCCTTAATTATCGTGTGTCTCGTGCGTCTCGGATTATGCGGGCGGTCTTCAACGATGTCAGCGGTGACTTAATTGTGTCAGAATCTACTGAAGTTCAATCAGGAGGATGTGAACGATATTTTAAAGTGTATTATAACGTCATGCATTTCACATCTTCCCGTGGAGAAGGGCACGCGTCAACAGTCTTGTACATGGATAGCCGGAGTCACATCGATTGCAACGTTGCGGGCACTCCCAGTCGATTGATCGAAGAGGTTTACAAGGCGAACACCATGCCCAGTGCCCTACAATTGTTATCATTATGGGGCGCAGTCAGGAAGAAGGATAGGGTACTCACCTTCAACGCGTTTCTCAACCACAGTTTCCGATCTAGTAATATGAAGCTCTCCACCACAGGGCCGAGAATGCATCGCAAGAGCTGGTCAACTACCATTTCTCTTTGCTGTCGACCCGGGTCTCGGACGTCTATGTAGACTGAAAAGTACAGTGTTGTAGCTCGAATCACAGGTGGCCAAGTTCGCATAATACAACCAACGCTAGCCGCAATTACATTCAACTTATTACTCTAGTGCGTCATGGCGTGGCCCTCTTCAGAATTTCCTGCACCTCCGAGCAACGAGGAGTGAATGTACATTCAAATGACTTGGGTTGTCTATCCAGCGATTCGCAATTAGTTTCGATGATACATTTCTGAACATATCGTACTTACAACACCGCACCAGCATCAATCAACTCATCGTCTCGGAGCGAGGGAAACATGGCGTTGCCCTCCTTGTCATGAGAAGGCTTGAGATCAAATGCCCACAGTAAAGTGGCTATTGCAATGAATAGCTCCTGCTCAGCAAAATGCATACCAGGACATATCCTGAAGATTATTTGTGTGTGAGCAATGGAAAGAAATGAGGAGAACCGACGCACCTTCTTCCAAAGCCAAACGTGGTGTGCCCTATATCGTGTGTATTGGCGTAAATTACTTCGTGTTTCCCCGTTGCATCCAAAAAACGCTCAGGCCTGAAAGTGTCTGCATCGTGGTGGACAGAAGGATCCCTGCAAGTGGACTGAGGTGAGATGAAGTAAGGCGCGTGTCCAAAAAAAACTGTCCCTTTACCTATTCATAGCCCTATCAATAGTACGCTATGATGAGTAAATGATAGAACAAGAAGCCAGAAGAAACGCCGACCAAATATTCCCCATGATAACTGTTCCTATGCGACCGATGAATCTGTTTGTCATCGTCATCCCGAAGGATCTTAAAGCATAGACTGACCTTTCGGAATGAAGAAGCCCGCATACCAGCTATCCTACAGTAATTATTCGATCAGTACTCGAAATATATGCTGCGACCTTTATGCTATACTTCTGTTGCCAAGTGAGGTAGGCCTGATATGTGTGAGGGTATGAGCATCTCCCTCGATTGAGGCTGAATAGACTGACCTAGTGGGCCCACGGGCCGCCATCGTAGTGTTTCTCGTACAATAGCCTGAATGTAAAGAAGATTTTTTCTGTCCTCGAGAGCTGGGGCTCGGGCTCGTCCGACTATCGCATCGAGTTCCGCTTGAGCTTTAGCCAGAACATCTGGGTGATGAAGCAGAGCGAGTACGCAGTTCATGACGGTCGCAGCTGTCTATGAGAGCTATTAGTATTTTTTTGCCGTAAACAAATGTATACTTAGGCTGACAGTTTTAATTGCACCGCTGCTGCGAGAATTAGGGGAAAATGGGTCAGCGTGCAGTATCGTACCAATGTTTCTTTAGATGCTAGACCTATACTCACATTAAAATTGCGGGGAGCCACGTCATTTCCTCATCAAGAAGGCCGTAGCGACTCCTCCCTGCAATGAGGTCAGCCACAAGACCATCTTGCGGCTCTCCAGAAGCCTAGGTTGATAGAAAGTTACTTAACACTTCTACAGTCTCATCGTGAAGCTCTACGTACAATTCTTGATGCGACACTCTCTTCCCACTGCTTAGCAAGTTGCCAGTGTGCCCTATTCCACGCAGTCCCCTCGCGCTTCCAACGCGCCATCCAAGAGGGCAAATATTTTAGGACCGGAAAGAAATCTACGAGATATACGCCTGGCCGTGCTGCGTCGGTGAGGTGCGCTATGAAGGCGTTCATATGTTTGACAACAGACGTTCCATGTTCGAGTGCTGGCCATCCATATACCGAACTGAAAATCGAAGACGCTGCGAATCTTTGCAAGTACATATCAGTGTAATCCGTCTTTGCATATCATCTATATCATAGCTAGTAACCTACGTAGTGAGCTGATGCTCCCAAGTCTTAGGATCTGCTATTATGCGTAACGTTGCTAGTGCAGCGGCCTCGGTCTGGATAGATTTGTACTTCTGGACAGCCCGAGAATTGAAGCTGTTGTTGGCTGCACGGCGCATTCTACGCCACCTGGGATTAAACGACAGTTAGCTACCCTAATCGTGACCAAGATCATAATGGGTACCTGTCTCCATATTTCATCAAGGGAAGAAAAATGCCACCACCCAGAATCTCATTCGCCATAACCAAACGAGGACGGTCGTTGTAAATATTCGATCCACAGTCTACAAATAATTGTTAGAAACTCGTTGAAAGACCCATGTTATGTCTCACCAAACATGCCTGCCGCGGCTTCGTAAGTATTGAGAACGACGACATGCTGGCCAAGGAGGTCCAAAGAAAAAATTGGACCTAATAAGAGTTGCACCAGAAGATCACCTATCAGTCAGGCCTCAGATGTGGAGGACATACCATATTCCTTCGCCCATTTAGAGTACTGGATGAACTGAAGGCGATATGGCACTTGCAGTATATTGCCTAGGAGGGGTAAGCGACGGGGTCCCGGAGCTCTGTTGCGACGACGTAGTGTAGTATACGCAAAGTATGCCACGAAAGCTAAGAGAAGTACGATCGAGGTGCTGAACTGCATCTTTGTGTTCCAGGTACAATATTGGATTGCCAAGGAGACGATGAGGACACGCGGCTTATGGTCTGCCTCCAACCTTTGGTGGGCTATGCATGAGCAGTACTTGTGAGACTTGATTTAAGTATGAGAGCCCGACTGAAGCAGAAGCAAACTCACATGGTTGATGCACGATTACGCAGATTGGCAATCTCCGGTATTGGTAGTAATATTACGATATCTGGCGTGTCCTTGAAGTGGGAGATGGAGGGGCTCCCCGAAAGTACGCTTGACGTGTAATGGATGATGCTATTCAGTACGTCTGTCCTGGAGCTATGTACAGGGTCCTTTGTGTGACATATCAGAGATAATAGACCAAAAACGTTTATGAGCGAGTATGCGAACACTTACGAATACGTACTTCTGCTTCCAATGTAAATCACGTAGCTTGACTAGACTGGGTTTAGCATCGATGATAGAAATAGAATCAGTTGCATCGTCTACGCAAGCCTAAGAATACGTTGGTTCCAATACAACTATCGCCTTATCTCGAATGGAGGTTGTCCGAGGAGACTCTTAGCTATACCTGATATACAGGTTCTCACGAAGTGGGATCTGGAAATTGGGGCTGTCATTCAGTAAAGAGGAGACTTTGACGCCATTGGAACTTCTTAACATTCGATCTAAGCCTAAGGATGACAGATATTTGTCAGAACAGGGCGTAACATGACTTATGATACGACTGTGAAATATCTGCGAGGACGAGATATCTTACCTCAGCGCGAATTAACGAGTACCAGTATATGCCAAACTCTCTAATCTGTGTGATTGACCTACAAATATTGTGGCAGTCCTGTGTGGTTTTTCTGGAGCAGGTAACGGATATACCTTCGCGAGCTCAGAACTCTCTCCTGATCCTGCATCTGTAAAACTCAGTCATGAGTCCAACGTGACGTCTGTATTAACCATAAGCGCTCATTCGTCTACCTTAAGGACAGTGCATACCGTTAGTGGCAGATGATCGATGAGGTATTGAGCGTTGACTATCAATCAACCTTTCGTGTGGTATGTCTGCGAATACCGTGGTTGATTTTAGTGAGGAAGACAGACGCTCTGCTTAATGACAGGAGAGGTTCGGGAAAGTCGCATTAATACAGCATGTAATCCTTTACAGACTGCCGCCAGGAGCAAATATCGAGGGTCCCCCAAAACGCATCACTAGCTAGTAGTGTAATCCCTGAGGATTGCTTTCGTATGCGCGGAACGTGGAGAAAATCTGCATTGAAATGGCACTGGTCGGCTGATACTGTCATCAGTGGAGAAGTAAACGCCAATATTTGGGGACTCACACCACTGTTCCAACATCTATCCACGCATCTGTCCGTGGGATGATTTGTTCTTCATTCTCGCCAATTGCAGGCTCAATATTGAGCGCCCACAACAGTGTCACTATACCAATAAACAACGCTTGTTCGGCGAAGTGCATGCCAATGCAAATCCTAGAAGCTTGTCAGCTTGAAGGGCATAGTATCGTCACAACGTTTGCGTACCGTCGCCCAAAACCGAAACTAGTATGGCCCATCTGTGGTGCGCCTGGAGGGGTAACCAATATCTTACCCGAGCCGTCGAGGAATCGCTCAGGTCTGTACACATCGAAGTCAGGGAAGATAGAAGGATCCCTATCAACATAGGAGTTAGCATGGAATGACGCGCCAACGGTCATCATGGTTTTACCTATTCATGGCCCTTTCGAGTCGGAAAATGTAGGATGTTTAGCGCCGCAAGTCAAAGCATTCGTCTACGACACTCACCATATATTGCCAAAGAGGACTGCGCCTTTCGTAGAAAATTTAGCATAGGTTCTCACTAGCTCAAGCGTTGACTTACCTTTCGGGATAAAGTACCCGTTATACCAGTTATCCTACATTGATGTTCTGAGTTAAATATGTTTCCTGATCAATTATGTGAAACCGACCTCAGTCGCTAAATGTGGCAAGCCTGGACGATGGTATGGTCAGAATTCATAGCCGGATGGAAATATATCGACATGCCTAAAGGGGAAGCGGGACGCCATCGCAGAGTCTCTCGGACCATTGCACAAATATAAGGGAGGTTGTCTGCGTCCTCAGAAGTGGGGATCCTCTCCCATCCGACAACCGCATCAAGCTCAACCTGGGCTTTACGCATTACGTCCGGGTAATTGAGCATCGCAAGCACAAAGTATGCGATCGTGGTAGCGGTCTACACGTCTGTCAAGCAATGATCATCGAGGCGGATGGCTACTCACCGTTTCTGCCCCGGCAGCACTAAGCATGTCAACCACGTGTCAGACGAGCTGCGAAGAATCAATTATGGAGACACTCACACCATGACCGCTGAGGTCCACGCCGTTTCCTTTCTCGTAAATCCATGCCGGTGTTCTGTCTGAAGCAGGTCAGAGGCATAACACACCGGTGCCTCGCCTGTAGTCTGGACAAGGGACCTCGGTCGAATCAGCGGTGTCATCTCATATTACTGGACTGCAGACGCACCATCTTGTCAGCAATCTCAGCATCAAACGCTTCAAAGGCCGTTGATATCCGTTCATGCCATGCCATGCCTCTCCGCTTCCATCCTGCCATCCATGCGGGCAGGTGCTTCATTATCGGAAAGATATCCACAAGGTAAGCTCCGGGTATCGAGGCATTGGCGGTACCTTTGGCAAGTTCATACACGGGTTCGACGTGAGGCGAACTCGCCGGCAGAGGAGCCCATCCGTATACAGCACTGAATATACCCGAAGCAGTGAACCTGAGCACGTACGGGTTAGGTTCATAAACCGAACATGTTCGGTCGACGAAAACGTACTCTTGAATATGACGCTCCCACTCGGCTGGATTCTCGATGATACGCAACATCGCCAAGACAGCAGCCTCTGTCTGCGCTGACCTGAAATTTTCCACGCCTTTCGGCCCAAATGTATCGTGACTAGCACGACGCCATCTACGCCATCTAGATGGATAGACGTAAACAACACGTAGCGATCAAGGCCTTCCTGTCTTACCTCTCCATATCTGTTTCTAGGGGCATGAAGGTACCCCCGCAAAGAACTTCGACCGTCATGACCTGATGAGGCCTGCTGTTGTATATATTTGAACAACGATCTATCCATTTCGCGTGATGATTAATTGCATGTAGCTTGCATAAAGAAGAAAATACTTTACCCAACAAGTCTCCAGCAACCTCAAAGTTGTTCAGAATGATTATCTCCCGTCCCAAGAGATTCAGGGAGTAGATAGGCCCTGCTCAGAAGATTAGTCAAACCCAACCATGATGCCAGAAACGTGCATACAAACCATATTTCCGGCTCCAATCAGTGTAGGGAATAAATTGCGAGCGAAGAGGAACCTGTAGGAGATTTCCCAACAAAGGCAGACGAGGTGGCCCGGGAAGTGCACGTCGTCTATGAAGGTACCAGTAGACAAGCCAAGTCACAGCGCTGATGGTAATGACCGTACCAGGACGGGAAGGTGCGTCTCGTATTACCTCTGAGATAAGGTGGACTGTTCTGTTATACGCGTCCTCCATGACTTCATGGGCCAGACTACACAGTGACATGCCAATAGGGCAGGCGAGGTCAATGGGACGAACACTCACCACTCGCAGACAGCGGCCACTATAAACAATGGGAATGCGTCGGCGTTCCGAAGTCGATGATCCTTACCGCTGAAACCATTGACGGGGTTGAAAATGGCAGAATGATGGTACTGACTTGGCCATTCAATGTGAAAGATCGGCTACCGCCTGCGAAGGAGACCTCGAGCTTCAAGCCTTATCGAGGCGTGCACTCACGTAGTGCATGGCACAATGTGACCTAGATCCTGGACACTGAAACTGTTGTCCAACAGAAGCCTGTTCCGGCACCTCAGATACGCATGGCTCATCTGACATGGGACATTGGCATACCTGAGCTTCGATGTATTCAGCGTTCGTCTGCCTTTACATCACGTCGATAATTCCTTGTATCGTGTAATTGACATACGCACTCAGAAAAGGCGACCAACGCCACATCATATCCGTCTATCACCTCGTGGCAAGAGGACGAGTAATATTTACGTGCATGCAACGCACTGATAGTGGGAGATGTCAGCGAATGTGATTTCTTCAAGAGAGTCAATCTAACACCCATGACCTCGCAAGCTATTCATATTTAGCGTGTGGATGGCTGACATAGCTGTGTAAATGTTGGCTCAGGCAGGCGGACGAAGGTACCAGCATATCTTAGGTGGTGACTTAGCGGCATGAGCGGTACGCATACAAAATGGCGTGGAAAAAGGCAATGCAGAGGACGTGTGAATAAGGACAATCTCCGAGTATGTGAGAGGGGCGGAGACCCCGGCGGGCGAATGGTAGACTCGATCGCGAACAGAAACAGTTTAGATGAAACCGATCTGAGACAGTTCCATCAGTACCTCGGGTTTATATAGAGCGCGAACACAAATACCTTGTTTGCGACGTCAAGGGCATCGTGGTCCGCTGTGAGACGGACGTATGCCTTCTTCTTGCCATCAGGTCTATAAAAAAATCGTTAGTACGCATATAGCCTATCAGAACATGCTAACGTACCGGATGAGGGTGTTAACCTTCGCGGCCTGCACGTCGTACAACTTCTTAACAGCATCCTTGATCTGACGCTTGTTGGACTTGATGTCGACAATGAAGACCAAGGTGTTGTGCTCCTCAATCTTCTTCATGGCTGACTCCGTGTTCAGTGGTCTGTAGTAAAAATGCACCTATAAGTGAATGTGATTACCCATAAGCTATGCGCAACGTACGAGACAATCGTCCTGAACTGATCCAATCGGGGTGCATGAGGAATGGATTTGCGGGGGTACTTGGGTTCACGGGCGAGGCGGAGGGTCTTGGGGCGGTGGAAGGAGACAGAGGTGCGTGTCTTGCGCTTGGAAGTAGAGTTGGTGCCCGCAAGAGCAGCCTTTTTCGCGGCCTTAGCCTTGGCATCCTTGCCGCCTATAACAACTTCAGAACACAGCAAAACAACCAAAAACTATGAACGAACCCTTGGGTGCTGCCGTCTTGGCCTTCGTCGACTTTGTTGTGGCCATTTTGTCTGAAAAGAAAACTTGTTAGTCTTGGAATAGAGTGGTTGGACTATAACGCCTCGGAGGGGAAGATGTAGGTCGAGCAGTGTGATTCGCCTGCCACAGTCAAGGCAGTACAGGTGCCGCAGGGAAGAGTAGCCTGAGACGTTGGTCGCAGTTCGGGGACGGTTCGTCGGGGTGGTCTCCTACTGCCTCATCCAAGCCGTGCCGCCATCATCCAACCTCATCTCATCCAATCCAGCACTTTCCGACCCTCCAAATGCGTCCAACGGGTACACAGCGACATATCCTAGCCCCCTCAGACGTTATAGCGACAGAGTTGAGCTCACCTTGAGGGATGCCGGCCTTGAGGAGAGGGATTTGCTGGACGTTGACGACCTCGCGGCTTTGCCGGATTGCTGGGTGATGAGCGCTTACTGCTTCCGGCTCAGGCGTCTATCATTTCTTGCCTGAATTGGAAAGCGTCGGGATTTAGACGCACAGTGCCTGTGTTGGCTGAAAGGCGCGACTCATCATCTCCTTACCTCAATGTGATTCTGCATACAACGTATAGTATTCTAATTCAAGACTAAATTACTCTTGAAAGCCCGACGTGGACTCATCGCTGCGGTTAAAGTGGTAAGCTTTCCTTCGCCTTTATTACTTCAGACATGGCTTCAATTGAGTGTAATGCAACCCACAGCAGTGATGAGCACGTCTTTAGCTCTGACCTTTGGATCGAATGGCGGGCTTCTGTGACGAGAAGCCTTTCTGAAGCGACGCCTACCGACATCATACAGAAACAGATCTCAATCAGCGTACCGGAAGGCGAAGAGGAACAGAGGGGGAGCTTGTTTGTCGGATGTGAGGATGGGAGTCTGTTTCTTCTGCACTCAAGAATATCACCCAATTCCCCTCGTGAAACTACACCGCCTGTAACGGCGACCTCTCCTCTTTCTCCCTTGCTATCCAGTCGGACCAAACCACGCAGAGCCTCCTCTCCGCGCTCACGTTCACCCACATCTCCCAGATCCACATACTCGCCATTTCATGTCACCAAGCCCCGAGTTGTCTCCTCCGTATCGGCCGCACAAGTCGAAGCTCCCAAGAACTTTGTAGACTTTGACGATGAACAGGAGAAGATGAAGAATATGCTGAAGAGGAAGGGCGTCAAGGATAAGACCGTCGTGGATTCCCTCATGCCAGGAGTCGAGAAAGCATTCGCTCCAGATAAATGTGATGCAGAGCATACCAAGGGGACAGATTCCGCGCATATAGCGTCTACCCCGTTATCACCAGCTTCCTCTACCCATTCACTTTCACGACCGTCATCTACCTCGAACATACCCAGTCTCGTTCTTCCAAGTGACCATGAAGCAACATGGCATCTAGCATGTCATACCATACCCAATGAGCGTGCACGCCTCTTCTCTGTGACGTCTCTGAAACCGCTCGAACCTCATCCTTTCGTTCTGAGTCTTCACGAATCTGGGTAAGTCGCCTCTCCGAGATGGCAAATTTTAGCTAATCTGTATATGCTAGAGAAGTCGGCGTGTATTCCCTTCTAGATGGATCATGTCAAGTATTTGAATCTAGCGAAGGCGGATCGTTTCCAGTGCCAGCTGGTGCTAAAGCACATTCCAAGCTGCCTCTCATTTGGCACTGGCGTACGCTTCATGTAGTAACTCACGCAGAGGTACGTAATCTATGTTCTCTAACTGGTGAATATACACCCTTACATCTTCGTGTATAGTCATTTCTCGTAGTAGTCTGTGCCACGTCCGAAGCAACGACGTCCACAATGCACCCTTCGGACTCTGAGAGTAACAACGTAGAGGATGCTCGTCTTGTCGCTTTCGAACTTCAGATCGAGCGTGCAGGAGACCCAGATGCCGTGATCTTGACCAAGATAGGCGATTGGATCTTTGAGGGACCAGTACACGGCATATCTCTTCACGGAAGTATCGATGGTCAGTGAATCGCTAGCTGTTTCTATTGATCATCCTAATGCACTCACTGTAGGCCAGATTCATCTCCTGCACCTCGATGTGAACAAGCACTTGATCAAACAGCGGGTTTTACTGTCAAAGAAGTCATCAGGCACAGACAGCCCCCTTCCTATGACGGGCTCGTCAACCAATCTACCGCTACCCAACCCCTTCAAGGCGCTCAGAGGACTGAAATCCGCAGAGAATCTGGCGGGTATAGACGACGACCCGGTCACTGAAATCAACCTCGTCGATAATGTTGATCTCGGGCTGTTGCCGTTGGATGAACCAATCACAGGAATTCGGTTCGACTCACCGCGTTACCTTGCGTCAGGGCTTGCGTGGTCGGAGTCACAGTTATTGGTATGTACAACATGCTGCCTGTTGCTACCGTACTGATTTCCGGCTAGCTCTTCGACATCAGTAGTCTTGCTGTGCAGGTACTGGCCGTTATACCTCTAGCAGGAATACAAGATGTTGTCAGGCATGAACATAATCTTGTAACTGTGTCCACTAAGGTGAGCATGGCCCCTTCAGGCTGCTGTGAGCTTGTAATAAACGTACCCAGGATATCATAGAACTCCGGAAGCTGGACGTTCTTGGAGCGCAAGGTGGCGAATCGACTCCATCCTCCGTTACACAGTAGGTTTACACTATGAATGTACCCTTGCCTTATTAACGGTTTTCTAGATCTTCGCTAGTTCAGTCATATTCCCTATCAGACGTTGATCTAGCCGTCATCCTTGGACCTGGTGACTGCATAATTACGCGTACGAAGGACGGCAGAAGAAGATTGGAGTCCATAGCATTGAACCCCTCATCCCAGGGTGGACCAATCAAGCACGGTCTCTGGAAAGCAAGCGCCGCAGACATTGAAGCAGCGCAGAAAGAGTCGACAACTCGTGTTTCTGCCCTACTCTCTCTCGAGCTGAATTACCTGATACTCGGGTATGGTGCGTATCTGCAAAGCTGGTCCTTGACTTGAGCTGACTGAATCATTGATCATAGCGGATGGTTTTCTGGAGCGAACCACGTTGACCTCAGTAGTTCAGCGGAAACTACGAGGCCCATTAGGGAGAATGTCCAATGCACCACTTGCAGGCACTGTTACTACGATTGCTACCGCACAGCTGAACAGAACTAGTGAACGTCGGATAATAGCGGGCGCTGACGACGGCTCGATTGCCATCTACTCTTATGAGTGCGTACAACTCAGTCATAAATCATGGTTGTTGCTGACGACCTATTCAGATCTATGCACATGCTCGCTCGATGGACAGTCTTCATCGAACCCCTAAAGCAAGTCATACAAGTACCGTCTGGCCGATTACAAGGCTGTCTGCTATGCATATCCCGAGATGGGTCTATCGCTCTCATCGCACTCGACGGTTGCGAATTGTATGTTATTTCTCTGCACCCACAACACCAGCGACACGAGCAATCTAATTCATGTCTTTTCAGCATCTATCTGGTACCCGCCTCCGTGGCCCCTCTGTTGAAGGTTTGCTTGGGAGAAGACAATCTTCTGCTGGCCTACTCAGATCAACGCGCAAGGCTATGGGACATCAAGACGCGGGAATTTTGGAGATCCATGAGCACTGATAAAGTAGGAGAAATGCTGAAGCAGGGTGGATGGATGGAATGGTATGTTTTTAACGTGCAAATTTCATAAATATTCCTCATATATTGTGTCAGGGTCGTCGGGGAGAGTGAGAAAACAGGAGTTGGTATTTCTTCAATAACCAACGCCTCTCATTTGTCAGACGCAGGTGAGTTTATTACTCGATCATAGAGAAGGCTCCGTTAACCAGAGAACAACAGGATCGACCTTGATCCTTGATATAGACGATGTACTGAGCTCCTTGAGCGTTGGAGTGCTGAACGGCACTCTTGCAATTGGCCAGAAGGAAAGCAAAACCGATCTCGAAGCGAAACGTCTGTTCCTCCGCGCTTTGATATCGCCGCTCCTTACCACTGGCCTAAATTCGGATATCGATCGCATATGTCTCGAGAAATTGGGAGCCCATAAGGCATTGTTCGGGTTACATAGGTCTGTCATTGGGATAGCCTTGCTTTACGTCGGCTAATGTCTCGTATCGTGGCTAGGTCTGGCGCAACGTCCATTTATACTTGTGAGGGTCCTCGCGAGCCCTGGAGCCTTTCTCCCGACGTTTCCTCTTTGAGAGCAATCTCCATCATCTCTCTCTTGCACGCGCTTTTACTCTACGACGGTTGGTCCTTTCGTGTCTATCACTTTCATACATTAAACGGCCTCTCTTTAGACAAGCCTGATAGCATACAAACCATATCCACGTTCTACAACGTGTCAATTGGGCAAATAGTAGGCAAAGCGTATCAAGCAGCCAGTCTCGTTGCTCTAGCACGTATATGGCTGCGTGCAAGATGTATGTCGTTGTGATGATGAACCTTTCGCACACGCTGACAGCTCTGCAGCATCGGACCTACGTACGGCTTCTCGCCAGCTGTTCGAAGTTGGGGTAGCTAGACTTCCCGACGACCAGGTTAACAACCTGGTAGAGGGCTGGCATATGCATCGTACGTCTAAATTATCTTTACATGACAAACTCTCATCTTGTTGTAGTGCCATGCTCCCAGAGCGAGGCGAAGAGAGACTCCACTACAAGTGCATTGGCTTTATTCATTTGCGGCACTGTGGCAGTAGACAAGTATTCGCTACTACCATCACCGTAAGTTCTTTACGTTTTAACGTACTGCACACTTCTAACAAATGGGCTGCAGCGTGCTCACGGATATCGCAAAATCCATCTCACTCTACCTGCACGACGAGCATTCTCCCCACAGAGCTTTGGGCATCGATTTGTGCTCTCGGGGTTTCGCGGTTTGGCAACAACATGTGGACGCAGTAGAGATCCTCCGCTCGCTATTCGCACTTGCTACGTCCTCCAGAAAAGACACAGGCTTCAGTATCGGCCAGCAAGCGCGGACCGCAGTTCTACAGATAGCCTCTGGGAACTCGCCTCTTTTCATGACAACCGTCTCGATGGATATTCTTCAACCTAAGAGTGTCCAGCATAGGAAGTCGGTGATGCAGCTGGTCATTTTCCTCATACACAAGGTATGCTTGTAAAATGGCTCTCGCTGATAGTCGTGCTCAATTTATCCATGCAGAAACCGCTCGTGTTGTACAGCAATCTGCCACGGCTGGTTGAAGCTGTAGTCAAATCTCTTGACCCCAACTCCAATGCCAACCGTGACGCTGTACTTGACTCTGCAACGGAGATTCTTGGCCATCTCGTCGAAACGTGAGTCTCATTGCCTTGAAGCAATCAACGTCATTAATCACGCTACTCCGTATAGGTATCCCTCTGTAGATTTCCATGGACCCTCACAAAGACTAGCGATTGGTACCAGCGAAGGTGCCGTCGTCATGTATGATCTGAAGACGGCCACGCGGTTGTACGTCCTCGAAGGCCATACAAAGCGAACAACCGCTTGCGCGTTCTCGCCTGACGGCCGCCGGCTAGTTACATTGTCGCTTGAAGAGCATCTTGTGTTGGTCTGGAAGGTCGGTTCCAGCTTCACCAGCTTCTTCCTCCCCGGCGCACCCCCTCGCCAAGGCCATGGCGGATCAGACCCGTACAAAACATATGATTTCCATATTGGCGACGAAGGTTGTTTCATGATTCATTCCGAAGGATATTGGTGATTCAATTTTGACTCATTACGATTCAGGTGATATGACACTCGCGGCTACATTAGAACTGGTGAAGTTCGAGTGGCCCTCGGATCGTAGTGTGAAGATACGCATTCGCGGCGCCACTCTCACGTTCAGTGTGTAATAGGGACGTATTCAAGAAGGGCAACTAGAATGCTGGCTTCTCGCCTAGATTCTTCAAGACACTATTAAGTACTCTTCGCGCCCTGAACATGTCCACGTCGTCAAGCGCTGTGACCGGCCCTGGCTCTTCGCCGCCGTCATTTTCTCCTTCAACTAGACCCCCTCCTATCAAACCCTCGTCCGCCACCCAGAATTCTCCCGTTCCCAGCGTCAGCACGCATGTCCTCCCTTGCCCAGCTGCTATATGACTTTCAAGCAATGTATATTTCTCTCGATTTTCTTGCACTTTCTCGATCAAAGCGTCATTACGGGCTTCGGCGTTCGCGGTGCCCATTGTCTGACCAGTGTTGTATCCAGTAAGAGGAGTCAGCTTGTAAGTGGGTGGATTGACGGTATAGTCAATCTTGACAACGACGTCGTGGTAGGTAAGATTGGGATACTCCTTTTTGGCGAGACCGCGCAGATGAGGAAGATGTTTTATAGCATCTCGCAGCGTGAGATCGTGGAAGAATTTTGCATCTTTCTTCGATATAGCCTCCGATTTTCCTTCTGTCAATTTCGATATATCTTAGCGTGGGATGACAGAAAAGGCTGTGGAAGCGCACCTGAACGTTCTTGTTGCTTCATCTTGCACATTGTCTTGTGGTCCCCCTCCTTCCACGCAGCCGCTTGGCATTCCTGCGAATAATGTTTCAGTCAATTGGCTATCACTGAGTAAAACCCGCACCTTTGAACAATAATACGTGTGCAGGCACGCAGAGCAAGCCCGCATGTCTTCCTTCGTTCCTACTCTCTGGCACTAAGTAGTACACTAGGTTTTAGCGGCATATTCACAGAAAAAAATGAAAAACGAGCGGACTCACTTTGACATTATCACAGGTCAAGCGTGTGTCCTTGAGCACTTCGGCTTTCCAGGTCACCACGAGACGCTCCTCCGCCAATGTTCGAAAGTCGAGCCACGTCTTCTTGGCAATACTACCCGCTATCCTCTTCCAGTGCAGATCGCGGTCGATCTTCTTCATGGAATGGTCGATCGACTCTAGCACTGAGCGATAGACCAGATATCGCGGCAGTATAGTATTGAAGATCGACAGGATCATGTCGAGGTCCTCTTTATGGATCATACCGAACTTAGGGCTGCAGTCGCAGAAAGCCTGCAAGAGACCCGCACCAATGGCTTGGTTAACCCACGTAAAACCATCTGTAGTTTCGAGGCAGTTATACAAATATATGAAGCTGGAAACCATGGCGTCGACGAGGGTGAGATCGTTGTTGGAGTTCATTGCGTTGCCTAGCTTGACTAATACGAATGTGACTACCCATATGGCGTTAATGCTGAGGAGTGCGTTGCGGAAGGGATGTTTGGAGTAGCGGGAAATGCGGTTGATGAGCTCGAGATGTATAGTAAGATGTGCTCCATTGAGATGAGGAGACACCAGAGCTTTCCTTATGTTGCCTATAGCGAGTTTCGCTACGAGCGATGCCTTTTTCCCTGCGGCTTTATGTACCCGTTGCAGGCTGTCAAAGGTAGCGTCTTCCAGAAGAGAATACATGAGACATGTCCCCAAAGGCGAATTCGTTCAAGTTTGTGAGACGGTGCTGGTGTCTTCTTCTTCGATCCATAGTCTGGTAGCAATCTCCAAGGTTTGAGGCGTGTCAACCATCACATGACGAAGGGGGCCATGACATGACAGGGTATACCAGGCGGCAGAGAGCATGTAGATCGTGTTCTTCCTCCTGAGATCAGTCTTATCCAGAGGTTCGATGCGGGTCTTGAATAAGTAAACGCTCCACGCGTGGATATCCGACCAAGCGTCAAGTAAAGGAGCCGTGAGGGGTTGATTTGCTCGGACAGATGGGTCCGCTTTGCTTATACCGACCAGGCTCTGAAATGCTCTGTTCGCGGGTGCGCCGAACACTACCTCGAGCCCGCCGCTCAGGCTGGCAGGGACTTGATTCTTCTTGAGGTGCAACAAAAACGTATCGAGAACCTCTACAGGGCGTATGACTCTCGTAGTCTCAGGCCAAAAGTTACTCAAACCAACCAGGTCGGGCAGAGAGCCGCGCCTTGCCGCTGCGAGAACCTACACGATAAGGATTCCGTCAATAATCTGTCTTATAGCTGATCAAATTTTTCAAAAGCGGTAGCATACAGCCTTTGGTTTGTTCAGCAGATCATTCTGAATTCTCATAAGCTTCTCCCTCTCCATGATGTTGCTGAGTATGCCACTTCAGGTGGCGAAAACGACGCCGGACGGAGAAAGCGTGGAAATTTTGAGCTCAGTAAAAGGAGTGCGACAACTTTGTGGCGTGTGACGGATTGCCCTATTTGGCCAATAAACGCCCTATCCCTGGACACCATCACCACTCACAAATTAGCGGCGGAAAGGCCCGTTTGGCATTCATTCGGTTACACTAGTGGCGTTCGATTACAGAAGCACTCTAAAAGTCCCGGAATGCTCGGGTTGCAGTCCAGTCAGTCGTGTTTTGCTCTTGATTATTACTTTGCTTCCCCCCAGGATTCCTACGAGTCAGTCCTCCACGTACTAGTAGCTCGTCACCGGCACTGGACATCTATCGGGCTGTTCAGGCGCAGGAACGCCTCCGATTCTGTATCTTTTCTCCATGCAACACGCTTGACGTTGCTTCCACAAGTGCTCCTCACCCTTCCGGAATCCGAATAGGAGGCTGTATATTAGGGATCAACGATACTCTCTGCGAGGCATATACTCCCGGATCCTCAAATGGTCGACTGGAACAGTCCAGAGATTCTCAGGCTAAGCCTGCTGCTGTTTAGGCAGACCGCAGTATTCGTCCTAGGCAGCTACATGTATGTCATTCCGCCCGCCTTCACGATACAAGAGACTCAGGTGGCGGCGCGTGGCTGTCTAGATGGTACATTGCTCTTACCTTCAAAGACGTCGAACTCCGTCTTATATTGGGACGAATGACATTCCGCGTAGCGCATGTGAGTTATATTCTACTCTATTGTAAAATTCGATGATACTTACTGTTATTGGTGCTAGATCCCGTACTTTTTAGCTCGATATATGAACGCTTGCGAGCTGCTCACCATGTGAGATGCATACTCATGAGGTCACAAAGCCATACCTTAACTACCGTCTCTCTAACAGCGTACTGTCGTCATACATACCCCGGACGGTACATAGTTGCGGTCCTGTAGGCAAGTTACACATACTATCTCCTGGAGAAGCATACCAACTCACCCATATGTGCTGTTGTAGCGTTGCCAATCATAATCACCGCTGTGCGTGCATAGCACGGACCACTAGAGCCCTTACCTTAGATAGATCAATCTAAATGATGCATGCGCAGGTTTCTGGAAACGTCGCTCTAGCAGCCTCAAGCACTAACATAGCGTTTAGAGTGTACGCATACCTCACTCGTTCTTCCTCCCACGCTCACACTTCCATCTACAGCATCGTACTTTGGAAGCATCACAAATGGGTTTCTCAACTCCTAGCGGTAATTTGTGTTGTCGATATCAGCCTTGCCGTTCTCTGTGAGTGTCTGGCATCCCAACTTTACCTTATCTATGCAGGGATTCGCATGTCTAATATGATGACAGTGGGCGCATTCTCCGTAGACTCTCTTTGGGATGACGAACATCAATTCTGTGTCATCTCAGCTGGAAGGACTCAACGTGGACTACTCTCGCTTTATTGCTTCAGTCTGTTCTCTCCCTCTATATTGACGTGATGCTTACCATTCTAACGCTTCTGTATTTGACGATCGCAGCCGTCGTATGGCACATAGTCATCTTGATCCTCACCTTCATCGGCATCAGGCGCTCGGATGTTCTCGCACAATCTTCTCCATTACTATCGATGCTGTACCAGCAGAGCCTGGGATATGCGGTGCTCATGTGTGTTACATGTATACCTATGGCTGTGAGTCCATTACTATCACCCGTTTGGATGCATAGTTGATAAACCCCGTCACGAGCGCCGTCCGCTGACTGTCTCCATAACCCTTTGATCAAATAAACAGATCATCGTCTACCTTAATTTGAACAGTATTGTGAATGTTCTACCCGCTCTAGTAGGCACAACTATCGCGTACGTGCTACCCCATTCCTTTGGATACACTTACTTACGATACTTCACAGAGTAATGACATCTTCATCAGCCGTAACTTCCCTTTTCCGCCTCAACGATTCCTCTCCTAATTCCTCTACATCTACGATACCTCAACCGCGTCGTGTTCCTCGTCGCCAACAACGTGGTCGTCGCCATCGCACCGATAATGAACCAGCCAACCCGGAAGATGCAGAAAAGGCGGACAGTATAACATCCCCTACAGCACGCCCTCAACGAGGTAGACAATTGGGACTGTCTGACTTCCTGAGTGACTCGGACTCGGATATTGAGTACGAGTATGGCTCTGACGAAGACGAGGAAGACGATGACGTAGAAGCGGGCGCACTGACGACGCACATCAACATCGGGTACGTTTTATTACCCCTTGGGGAATCTACTACCCCCCTCCTCAAACTTCGTTCAAGTCAACGAATTTTTCTATCTGTATGCTAGACTAACAAATCTCTATTCGCATTATGCAGCTCAACTTCAGAGTTCCGTAACTCAGACGATATCGTGGTTCAAGACGTTCAAGACGTTCACCAACAACTGCACACACATATTCCGTCGGTCGAAGGTGTTTGGGGTCAAAGTCATAATCCCGCATGAGCGTGTACACTCGCTGGGGCAAGTACATCTAGTCCATCTTTAGGAGGCAGGAGCAGGCCGCAGTGAGGTTCGGCTATATTCGATAGTTATATTGCATATGCTAGCACATACCAGACTACCGATTGATCATTTTTACGCTCAGCTTTACTAATTACTATTTCTCTAAGCCTTCGCGAGCCGACTGATGACATTCTTACGACGATGCTAGGACTCACGGATGACGTTGCAACCTCCAAGTCATTTATTCAGCAACACTTGCTATGACACTCATACCGACATTACCTAAACCCCCATCGGACACAATTCATAACATTGGCCGACGATACCGATCCCTGCTATCCGGACGGTCATCGCTTATGCATCGGTAACCTTGGCCTCAAGGACGGCTTGTACGCTGGGGAAGCGCGGCGATAGCTGTGCCGGAAATGGTGGAGCACGGCTAACATGCACAATAGCAGTGACAGCAGTGAGCTAAGACAGTTCAGTTCGGGGAGAAAACACACTTACACCACAAGGCCTGAGTCAATCCACTCATTGGTTGGAGGTAATATCGCCTTTCCTCCCTCGTCCACTGAAGGCGCGATATTGAATGCCCATAGTAGAGTTACTACTCCCATGAACAGTGCTTGCTCCGCGAAATGCATCCCTACACAAATCCTGCAGTCATATGAGATATCTTACACGTTTTGGATTGTTGATGAACTGGCAACACACCGTCTTCCAAAGCCGAAGCTCGTATGGCCCATTTGGTGTGTATCTGGGGGCGTAATTTCGATCTTTCCCGTCGCATCAAGAAATCGCTCGGGGCGATAGACATCGAAATCGGGGTATATAGACGGGTCCCTGACACAAACGAAATTAACTTCCATGGTATGGAACGAACGCGACGAACAACAACACACCGATTCATAGCCCTAGTGGTTACGGTATCTGGTTTTAGTGCGCGTGTCGGAAAGTTCACGATTTGATCTCACCAGATATTACCGATGAGAATACTGCCTGCACAAATCCTTTATTACAACACCTGGTACGTTGCAAGTAATAACGCGTACCTTTCGGAATGAAGTGTCCCTCGTACCAATTATCCTTATCAAGGTTGAAAATGAGTTTGCAGTCTTTAGTGAACCGATGGTAGCCATTTTACTCACTTCAGTGGCTCTATGTGGGACACCTGAAAGGAACACGTTCACGGAGGTGTACAATCAAGAAACAACAACACGAACCTAAAGGTGCTATCGGACGCCAGCGTAGAGTCTCCTTGATCAGTGCGCGAATGTAGGGCAAGTTCTCCCTGTCCTCGAAAGTAGGAGTACGCTCACGACCCACTACTGCATCTAACTCGGCTTGGGCTTTGCGCATCACCTCAGGGTAATGCAGCATGGCAAGGACGAAGTTCGTCAGAACAGTGGCGCTCTAAACGGATGCACTTTTAGTTTTGAAGCAAGAGATGTTTCAATATAGGCTGAACTCACTGTGTCAGTCCCCCCTGCTCTACACAAGCAGTATCAGCTGTGGATACTCATGACAAGTTGCAACATGCGGGATAACATACATCATAATAGAGGAAAGCCATGCCGATTCCTTCTTGGAGAATCCATGGCGCTTCTCCGTTTCGACCAGCTCCGCCGCGAAGCTGGCGTGTAGGTCACCCGCCGCCTGATATTTCGCGGTAAGTCAGACGCGAATATGTGAAAGGTATGGGAGATACCGACTATCTTTCTTTCTGCACTGGCATTGAATTCTTCAAAGACTTTAGACTGCTCTTCATGCCATGCCAACCCCTCACGCTTCCACCGCGCCATCCACGCAGGAATACACTTCATAATCGGAAAGAAATCGACAAGAAATGCTCCTGGCGCCGCGGAGGAAGTAATGCGTGTGACAAAGTCCTGCATCAACTTGGCGTAAGTTGTTTCCTCGTCGAGTGCCGGCCATCCATAAACGGAACTGTAGATTGACGAGGCCGCATATCTGTGTATAAAGTAAATCAATATTCACCACCCCTTGCACGTTAACAGGGAACATACATCTCCAGGTTATGCTCCCATCGCTCGGGTCGTGCAATGGTTCGAAGCATTGCTAAAGCAGCCGCTTCGACTTGTATTGGCTGAAACTTCTCCACAGCTCTGGCACTGAAGCCTTCGTGTGCTGCACGTCGGAATCTACGCCATCTGGACACGTATGGTTGAGAGCTTGAAAGACAATCCACAACAGAGAACAACGCACACAGTGATATCTCCAGCCAGTGGCATGAAAAGGCCACCACTTAGAATCTCGCCAGCCATAACCAGGCGAGGTCGACTGTTGTATATGTTTGAACACCGATCTACCGGTGATGAGGGATTATCATCCTTGGACACGTCGAGGTGGTATAAAGACTCACCAAACAGATCTGCGGCTGCTTTGAATGTATTAAGCACCACTACGTGGCGACCAGGGAAATCAAGAGAAAAGATTGGGCCTACACAAGCTCAGCGGGATCTCTATATTTGGGTCTGCCACAGGACACGTACCATATTGCTCGCTCCATTCGGTGAACTTAATGAACTGTAGCTCCTGTGGGACTTGAAGTACGTTGCCCAGCAGCGGGAGACGAGGGGGACCTGGAGCCGTGTGTCGCCGACGAAGGGATGAGACTACAACCCAGCTCACGATACCGACTAGTAGTGCTACGCCAGGTTTCGATTTCATTTCCGAGGTCAATACTGAAGCCCATTCTGAGATGTTCTCGCCGACAATCGAGTCGATGTTTGATAGAGGACCATACGACATGGCGACCTGAGGACTTGAGAGAAGGGGAGGGAGAATCGTCCAAAGTTATTACCAGACGTGATAAGACATGATAATATATTTAAGTCAGTATCTCCCCAACCTTTGTCTTACGCGAGGCCGTGGAAAACATACCATTTTACGCGAGTAACGACTGCAGTGCTTCGCGCATCACAACGAGCTGATTTTTCCGTCTAATTCGTATTGAATCGGATTCAGATCTTCTGTGCGGCGCACCTCCGCCGGCATCGACCCTACTTGTGTTGTGAATCACACAAGAACGGGGCTGAAAATTCGAGTTCAGCGATACGGAGATTAAGTAACAGATACTAAAGTGCATCATACCCATCCAAGTTGCCATGCATTGCAACCGTGGCTATAGTGTATCCGAGCTGTTCAAGTTGCCATAACATTCCATTTTCGTCCGTCATGCGTGTCTGAAAAGTAAGAACGTACGCAAGTGAAGCGGTCTGGCATTGAATATTGTGGTTCCAACCTATTGAGCTCGAGGGGCCATTAGTCCCCTGGGAAATTGCCCTACACACCGTGGTAAACCTGCACGTAAATGGATTGAATGAGAGTGTGCCAGTGAGTACTAGGTAGAAGACGGCATAGGCGAACCCAGACTTACAAGACAAGTACTCAGATTGATGTCACGGTAGCAGCATGGAGCAGTCTCAGCCCTGATGCCTGATGTGGAACCGATAAGTATCTGAAGCTCGCAGTTGCAAGAATAGTAGCAGGTAGAATTCCGGTAGAGATCGAAAAAAACAGTCTTCAATCATCATTGGTCAAAATCAACTCTGCTGGAGTGAGGTCGGCGGTGAGGTTGGTGTGGTGAGGCCAGCGGTGCCCGTGGGGTGGGCGCCAACTTCCGGGCAGCGCCGAGCTCCGACGCTCATGATCGTTGTCACAAGTTTCGCAACTATCCTGACTAGAACATAATATTCCATAGCAGGCTCTGTTGCATGAGTTGAATCATGAATAGGTTACGAGCGACTAGCACTAGTAAATTTGCTGTATCTGATTGGCATCGTACAGTACTCTCAATTTCGCAAATATTCTAGACTGCACGTACAAGGCTGTCAAGTCTTCTGTTTCGCGCGTAAGCAGGTAATAACAGCACATACCTATACTCGCCTTTACGAGCGATGCTAAGTGTTTGCTATCCTTGCCTCTAGGATTGCCAGGGAATACGGGTCGCGGGGAACAAAGCGACAGTCGAAGTGCGCGGGATGTCTGGTAAACAGACCTCAGATCATAGATTTAATAGTCAATACTATGACACTTACGCAGTTATTCCATCATAGTCCCATTCACTCGCAGTAGGGATAACCACCTCGCCACTTTCATCCGTACACGGCAGAATGTCAACTGCCCATAACATCGTAGCCATCACAATGAACAAGCCCTGGTTCGCAAAATGCATTCCAACACAACTCCTGGAGAAACGTATAAGACTGGTGAATATGGAATTAAAGAAGCTGTTAGACGTAAACGGACCTTCGCCCAAAGCCGTAAGTAACGTGGCCCATATTGTGAGTATGAGCCGGGACGATCTCGTGTTGACCGGTTTCATCGAGGAATCTCTCTGGACGATAGTTCTCGAAATCAGGGTATAGCGCGGTATCCCTATAATTGTTCTCCAGATTAGACGTTGTTCATGACAGGAATTATAGCTTCAACATCCACACCTATTCATACTCCTGAACCGGGGAAACATGTTAAATCAGTAAATTACGTGAGAGGACTGGCCGTGATGATTATACCAGATATTCGGAACAATTATTGTGTCTGAGAGATGTCAGTTAGATATAGTTACTGGAGTAAGGATAAAAGGTATGTTCACCTTTTGGAATGAAGTATCCTTCGTAGTAGTCGTCCTAGACATACGTTCTTCGTGAATGTGAGCTCTTTCTAGATGAGAGAGTGAGCTCACCTCAATTGAAGCATGTGCGATTCCTGAAACATATTCGTTTAGCTATATGCCTTATAATAGATTTTGGAATGTGTTTACCAAGTGGAGCAACTGGTCTCCAACGCAGGGTTTCTTTCACCATGGCACCAAGGTACGGCAACTTGGGCACGTCTTCGAAGGTTGGAGCCCGATCTCTACCAACCACAGCATCAAGCTCAGACTGAGCCTTGCGCATGACTTCCGGGTAATGAAGCATGGCAAGCAGAAAGTTTTCGGTCGCCACAGCAGTCTACACGTAACGTAGTCAAAGGGGGACAGAACCACGGTCTTGCACATGAAACGTACTGTATCTGCTCCGATGCCGCTATGAATAGAAGCAGGAATTCATGGCGTGTAAGTCAACTAGTATGCCAGTGGTTGTGGTAAGGTACATACAGCATGCTTCCGGCGAGCCATGATGTCCGTTCGTTCGAAAGATTGTGTTTGTCTTCCGTTTGTTGTAAATCAGAAACGAATCCATGCTGGCCGAGTTCCTCATTCTAAATTGTTGTTAGATAACCTGAGTTCTGCCATATCTTCAGCTTGAGATACTCACAGCTCCTTCTGAATCACCAGCACTCAACCCTTTGAAAAACTGGCTTTCCTTTTCATGCCACTCTAGAGCCTCCCGTTTCCACCTCGCCAACCTTGCGGGAACATGTTTCAAGAGTGGAAACATCTCATACCAGCGGAAAGTAGGCGCTGTGTGTTCCATGATATGATCGATATGTGTCTTTGCCCTTCTTATGAGTGTTGAATCTGTTTCGATGAAGCGCCCATACACGGAAGTGAACATGGCTGTAATTGCAAATCTAAAGCAAAGTCAGATATATTCATTTAGTAATTATGCTTCAAGACAAACATTTCGAGATTCTTTTTCACTTGATATGGCTTTGACACCATGAGTGCCGTAACTTGTGCGGCGCTTCTCATCTGAAATGGCTCGTACTTCTGAATAGTCTTGGCATTAAAGCCGCGTTCAGTGGCACGGCGCATTCTACGCCATCTGCGGATAGTCGGAATAGCGAATTAGTGGACGGGCAAAGTATCGAGTCAGCAAATATTGTGCTTACAAGTCACCGTGCTGTACGAAGCCAATGTACTTCTGTTGAGCGAGCAACTCATTCACCATCACATTGCGAGGGCGGCCACTATAGATGTGAGAGCGGCGTTCTAGGTATCAAAGAGGAGAATGAGTAAAGTACACGTGCAAGTGCGTGAGTACGCCAACCTAACAGATCAATCGCGCTCTTGTGATCATTGACTACTAAGAGTCGGTTGCCGAGAAGATTAAGTGAGTAGAAGGACCCTGTCACGATACATTCAGTGATAAGTATACACATATATGCAAGGCACGTACCATATTTCTTAGCCCATTCGGTATATTGGAGGAAATAAGCGTTGTCGGGTACCTGGAGTGTATTTCCCAGAAGCGGAAGACCAGAAGGTCCAGGAACACGAGGCTTCCTGTACCGATCGACTGCTAGGTATAAGAGATAGGTGGAGACAGCGATCAGAATTATAGCAGAAACCGTGGATCGGTTTTCAGCAACGTGGGGTGAGACAGCGCGTGTGTCAGGTAAGGAGAATGGTCCCGGCTCTCGCTGTGTGAACGCGATGAAGGAGTATATATGGTCCAGATACCCTTGCAACATACTTGGTTGGATTTACACGGTGAAAGACAATGGTTGTTTGGTTCCGTGAGAGAAGACTCGGATACTTCACCTTTTATCCACTCTGCCCTCCTTCAAATACAGCTACGGACGCAGTGGTGCAAGCGCGGCCATCGCATGGTACGATTAAGGACGCTTGTGGCTATATAGCCGCTACCCCGTATACGTTTGAAAGAGGTTGTGAATAAGGTTGCATACTATTGCATCATGTAGTAGCAACTATCCCGCGGGAAAGTGACTGAACCTACTCCTGTTTGCAATAGTCAATTGTGTCACTCAGTACGCGATAGCTATACACATACAGGTATTGCATACCTTCATGCAACCCGCAGACGGGACTTCTGCAACCGGCCATACCAACTGTATGATTTTAGGGAATGAAATGGCGGCTGAGCGACTTTCAACTTGAAGTTTAAATTGAAGGCGATGTAATAGCGAAACCCGGTGGGTGGGTGATTTAGAGGCATTATCTGGATTTCATTACTACGTCAATAGCCGTATGACCTACTGGTATTCGCCGTTCCGATTTCCCCAAATCGGTCCTTTTTACTCGGCCTGTGTTGGCTCACTCATCACGTGACTTCACTATACGCGAGGTTTCTCCGTTCTCTCGCGCTCTTTTTTGATGCGCTTCCTCCCGCCGTGGCGGCTTTCTTTCCGTGTTTGTCACAATGGCTCGTCACAGGTGACGTTCCGCGACCGTGACCTTCGACGCGTACACCTCCGAGTCGCGCCCGCCTGCACATGCCCTTGACCATTTCTTGTCCCTCTTCCACCTGCACTGATCTCTCACTTCTTTTATTCTTAATTGCATGTCTGTGCGTCGTAGACAACCCCTGCGCTTGGTACGTTCCTTCTTGTCCCATGACTAGTTCTCTCGCTGATTCGTTTTCTGTCGCTTTCCTCTCTCCGACCACGGGGCTGTTAGAATGGCCCTGTGTCTCTCGGAGAGAGTATGTACTCCTGTCCTACGTATTTTTACTCGGCCTGTGTTGGCTCACTCATCACGTGACTTCACTATACGCGAGGTTTCTCCGTTCTCTCGCGCTCTTTTTTGATGCGCTTCCTCCCGCCGTGGCGGCTTTCTTTCCGTGTTTGTCACAATGGCTCGTCACAGGTGACGTTCCGCGACCGTGACCTTCGACGCGTACACCTCCGAGTCGCGCCCGCCTGCACATGCCCTTGACCATTTCTTGTCCCTCTTCCACCTGCACTGATCTCTCACTTCTTTTATTCTTAATTGCATGTCTGTGCGTCGTAGACAACCCCTGCGCTTGGTACGTTCCTTCTTGTCCCATGACTAGTGTTGATCAGGGGTCTACCCCCTCACAAAGTTCCTGTACCCCTACCCTTACCCTTGCTTTACCCCTACCCCTCCCCAAGGGTAGGGGTACTTCAGGGGTCAGTGAGGGTACAAGGGTATCAAAGGGTATCAAGGGTATTGAGAAGGGTAAGTATTTATAAATGTATTGATAAGTTGTATAGTATTATCAGCAGTGACACAAATCTATGTGGATATGTCAGATTTGATTAATTTGTGCATTTTTCAACACTGCTCAGCTGGTGAAGGAATGGAAAGTTGGAACCAGAGTCTACAAATGTTTATAAGTGTAGAACATACCTATTGAAATGCTGTAATGCATTGTGTCTGATGGAAAACATATTAGGTGGTCTATAGAAGAGGGTAAAGTAAATCTTTATGATGCATCTTGCTTGAGAGTGTCCTGACAAGGGTCAGGACATGTTTTTGAAGCTTACAGTCATTCACAATATATGTTGATACTAAGGACTAAATTTTTCAATAACAAATAGTATGTAAGGAAATAAGCACAGAGTCTTATATGAGGCAAATTCTTTGGTTTCAAGAGAAGAAGGACATCCTTTACATAGTAGTGTACAATGATGCAATTAAAACACCTTTTGGTATTGAAGAATGATTAAAAGGGACTTAGTGTCACATGAGCACACATATGTAGTAACTGTAGATGTGCGTACATTGACTGCGAACTCAAGGGTCTTGAGGGGTCCGAGGGTATAATTTTTCATACCCCTACCCTTACCCTCCTGTACCCCTACCCCCGACCCTTGAGGGTTACCCCTACCCTTGATCAACACTACCCATGACTAGTTCTCTCGCTGATTCGTTTTCTGTCGCTTTCCTCTCTCCGACCACGGGGCTGTTAGAATGGCCCTGTGTCTCTCGGAGAGAGTATGTACTCCTGTCCTACGTACCTGCACGCTTATGGTGATTCTTCGCGTCATGCTGAGGTTTCGCGCGTGCGTGGGCGGCGACTGCGTATCCGTCCGTGAGCGAAACGAGGATTTTCCGCCACATCTCATTATTCGGCTGTAGCACCCCTACATCATGTAATTACATGTCTTTGCCATTAATCTCAGTTCCATTTTCGCCGTCTTTTGCTGTGACTTCTGGTTAAATTCTTCAGTTCCGCCGACTGTACCATGCGTGCTTGTGTTCGCTCGTATGCCGTTTCTCATGCTGACGCCTACGTCACCGTCACTCGTAGATATCTGCTGTCATCATGCGATCAGTGTGTAGTGCTGCTCAACCTTCGTTTGAGAGTTAGCCTGATTGCGGATGCTGATTTTTCTGTAGACCTTCTGTGTTACTGACTCATGTACACTCTCCCCGAATGGTGCGCAACACGCCGTTTTCCTCTCTTGTCAGGCTTCTCCCTGCGACCACTCATCCTCGCTGCGTATGGGTTTTCCCTTACAATTTTGCTCATGCCTCATGGCTACAGGTCCTTCGAGTGGGTTTTAGCTGTGCTTGGACCGCTTCGCGGACGGGTGTCCTTGCTTCCGAAGCTTCTAAGTACTTCATATAACTACTTTGTTTGATTACTTGGGTAAAGATGCACGGTAATAGCATTAAGCTGGCCGCTGAAGGGCCCGGTTACGCCCTTTCGTTCACTGGATAGTGTTAACGTTCCAGCCCTATTCCGTTGACACGCAAATAATGTGTGCTCAGCCTCGCCCAACCTTTTTGTGTTGTGGACCGCAAAGCCTCAAACACGCCATCACCAACGAGTTGGAGGTTAACAGAAACACCGCATTGGCGCTTCCGGAACAGGCACGTTTGCCCCATGACTGCTCCTTCGATCGTTGACCCCCACTCTGCGTGTCGCCTAGTGAACCATTTTCAACCAGCTATTACGTCTGTTCCTAGAGCATAATACTCACTTTTCCATCATTCCCCTTCGGGTTCGTAGCAACACCGTTTTCAACGGTGGTTGGATCCTTCATTGCCCAATCAGGCAATTCCCTTCCTTTCAACTTTGCCGGTGATGATTTCGTTACCCCCAGTTGTTGCTCCCGTATTTATGCCTAATGTTATTCACTTCAACGCTTCGTAATTTCTACACTTGTCCTCCACTCTTAGGATCGTATTTTATCCGTTGGCTCACAAGACGGGGCTTTTTTTCTACGGGAGTCGGATAAACTACTTAGCGCTTGCCTCACTTCCTTTATATCATGGCCCTCGTTACTCAACCTTTGCTACATCCCTCTTAGGACTCCCTCACTCTATCGCCCAATGTCGTGCGTTTTGACTTTTCGTTTTTATGCCGCAATAGCTGCTTAACTGTTCCCTTTTCATATAGGGCTGTGGAGGCTGACCTGAACACCTTGCTGGGTTTCTCCACCATCGAGTCACTGTGTCGATTTCAAAACACTACTTCTACGGCACGCGTTCGCGTATCAGCTGAAGTCCTGGAACGCATCACCAACCTCCTTACCCCCTATTTTGCGGAACCTCTGATGTTCCTCCAGCAGCTCTCCCCTCTACGTCTCAACGCCGTTCTCAGTGGTCATTTCGTTTCCGCTATGCTCGACAGTACAAACAGCCAGCAATATACGTATTTGGACGTATTCTCCGGCCGAGACTCATTTTCCGACATGCTCTCCTATCTGCTAAAGAAAGAGGGTGCTACGGTCAAGGGTGTCTTGGCAGACGTTCCGGGCTTGGGGTCCAAGGCATTCAAATGCGCACTGCAGTTGGAAACTGCTTCGGGCGGCCTCATTCGCCTTATCCAGAGTGTTCGATCCTCTCCCTTTTTCCCCATAACGCTCTATTATTCCACTCATCTCATGAACGCCATTACCGACAACGTTCTGGTCGTTGCCTATCCAAAACTGACATTCTTGCACCGCGGAGTGCTGACCGAGGACGAATACCCAGCTGACCCAGAGCCGACCTCGTTCTCTGTCGCCGACCTGACCGAACGCGATCTAGCCACCGACAACGGTTTGCCGGCAGGACGGGTCGCAAGTGCCTCCGCTGCGTTCGCAAATTTGGACAAATGGAGAAGTTTCGCTGACCGAGACTGTGTTCATATTCGGCTCAACGATGCGGCTTTCGATGTGGGGCCTCTCAAAATGGTTACATGGAATGTTTGCGCATGACTCGTTGTTTGTGCTGCCTCGGCGTGTGTAACACCCTGCACGTGTAGATTACTCACAACTTTCTGTCGACGTCGTTTCGACGAGCCCATGTAACACATTGTCATCACAACTTGAGGGCGAATTGAGGCCACTGCGGTATCCTTTGTCAACTGCTTTGTTTGCAGGTTCCGGTGATCGAGTATTACGTTCAGCGGCTATTGCCATAAATGGGCTTCCTCGTCAGATCGCTGTTGCAGATCGCTGTGGCCTCTGCTGCCATACGGTAGGTATTTCCGATCTCACATGGCGTGCTCATGGACAGTGTCAATTTTCAACGGTTCTGCCCTTATCTCTAGCCATCATATTCGAGTGTTTTTTCTGCTGGCAAATTTGTCGTCCATGATCTGTCTCCTATGGAACAAGTACAAAGGGCATCGTATCAATAACTCGCTCATACTCTAGCGCGCACCTGCAACTCCACCGTGCTTTCTCCCCAACGAGCATCAGTATGGACGCTGCGATGTAAGTGTGTCCCTTCCATCCTGTTTCTCCACGGGAACTCACACTCCTGTAGTGCCGACGACCAGAACGTGAAGGACCTCCTTGCGCTTACTCCTCTCTCATCCCTTGCCCAATTTCAGCACTCTTCTCCTACCGCTCGCCAGCTTGTGCAGGGCGAATTCTTCCGTCGATTGGAAGAACTGCTGAAGAAGCACGGCTTCAACATTCACATGTTCCTCGACGCTCTGCGCCATTTCAACTGCATCCTTGCTGGCCCATTTGTGTTAAGCTTGCTTGATCCGATGGGCAGTGAGACGTACAAGGTCATAGACGTCATTGGGGGGGACTCTCCTCTCTTCATGCTGTTCGCTCACTTCTTGGAAGACTCGTATGGAGCACGTCTTCATGCCCGCCTCAGTGAGCTACCCGACTTCCCCAGGAACTCGTATCGTTATGCACTGCTCTTCAGGTTGCCTCGCGGCAAAACCCGTGTTCGCCTCATCCGCGCAGTCCACAGCGTACCACAGTTCCTCATCCCGCAATATCCGGCTACTCACCTCATGAACTATATCGCCCCAGACCACCTAGTCATCGCTTATCCAGACATCACCTTCTCACGCCGGTCCATTCGTCTTCGTCCTACTCTACCCCCGTCTCTGGCAACTCAGTTCGAAGTTGCCACAAGAAGGGAGATTGTTCCCCTCATCGACTGCACGTCATCCTTCATGTGCGGCTCCGCTATGCGCTGGTTCAACGACCAGTACTGTACCGTCATAGGCTTACACGAGGAGTACGAGGTGATAGGTGACCTGCGCTGGCAGTTGGGAGGGGAACGGTGTGACGATCAATGTGTATCGGACGAGTTTTTGGTTGCGAGAGACGGTCCTCTTTGAACGTATACCTCCTCTGCCCGGTTGACATACTGAGGCATGCCAGTCGCTGTAGTTTACTGGTCTACGCAGTCTGTTACATCCCACATGTCCCTATGTAAACGCGAAAGCATTCTTCATCCCTGCTTACACACTTCTTGTCCACCGCTCGTTGTCTGTGGCCTGCGCCCTGAATACCGCTCTTGACGCTCATTGGAATTTTTACACAACACACGCATAAATATGTATCCATAAAGCGCCTTCAGCTGTTCCGACCGTGCGTGCTTTGGCCCCAACGATTGTCTTTCTCTCCCAACATCAACCTGGCTGAGAGCAATTTGTAACCTCGCATGTCTCGCCTTCACAGCGGTAAGTGGTGTTATCGAGGTTCGCTTGCCTACGTCTGCTAACCATCGTTCATGGGCCACCCACGCAGCTCTACAACAGTGGCAGCAACCTTTCTACCGTTATGGATGGCTATGGACGGCCTCCTACACGGGCCTCCTTTGGTTATGGAGTATTCCCATGTGGGGTCTCCTTTGGTTATGGAGCTGTCTACAAGTTCGTAGCACTCCTTTGGTGTCAGATATCTCCCGTGTCCCTGTCGTCCGTCCCCAGCTTGTGGGAGGTGCACCGTATACCAGTCGCATTGCCGTTGCTACTTTGCGTCAATTCCTCGTCGTCTTCGGCGATTTTATCAATTTGTATGATGCGGACGTGCTCAAACTGTGTGGGGTGTATGCTTCACAGCCTGATGTCACAGAGCACTCTGTGTGTGTCAAAGTGCCGCTTCACATGCTTGCTGATCATGTCGGCCTCGCGTCCGCGAAATTATTTAAACCTGTGCTCAACATTACACTACACAGACTGCACGCTGATGCGTTTCGGACTACTATTCGCACGAGTTGTGGATGCCATGTAGAGGGAGCTGGCTGTAACATGGTCTTTGCTTTATTTTTGAGACCTGTGAACAGCGAGGTCAACCGTTTCCACATCACGGTTGCACCGCTTGTACAACGTCCGGTTGATGCCCCCTCGCCTCCTACCACCCGCCCTCGCCCGCGTGCTCTACCTAATTCATTGCAACCCCTCCATTTCACACCTCCATCTGACGATTTTGTTCCGTTTCCGCCAACTCCTCTACCCCTAAGTGACGTCGCTAGTGTTGTGCGCGACTGGACGGATGCCATCTCCAGCTTTTCATTGTCTGAATCGCCCTGCAATGTTTGCGGAGGATTAACACCAAACCAGGACCTATCTGTTGTTGAATGTGGTTCCCCCTTGCTGAATGCTTTGAACGTGCCGTCCGTCACGAGACGTGAAAGGTCTTCCCCCTTGAACCTGCATGCGATCTGCCTGGGCCGGTCCTATATCCGTCAGACCCTGGGGCAGCTACCACTTCTGTCTGTTCAGTATGCATGTCGTCCTTGAGAAGAAATTCCCTACCGCTTCTTGCGCTAGCCAATGGCCGCTGGTTAGGGGAAGTTCCATCTGTTCTATCCGATCTTAATTTCATGGAAAAGGTACTAATCGCTCGTTACCGCCATAACTGTTGCATCCTTCGGGTACATAAAGGACCATTTAAAATGCGTGCGAATTGCATTGTCTTCGCGCAGCCTGTGGCACAGTTACTACCTGTGCTACCCATGCATCGCGACGAGTTGGAGGGGGTTATTGCAGTACTATTTACGGGTTCAATAGCGCCCACTACCGAGGACTTCAAGCGTACTCCATTTCTCATTCGGAAAAACTATGTATGGAGGGCATTGGCGTGGCTGAAGATAAACAATTTTGAGTACGCAGACGTTGAACTATCGCGGAGCAACCTAGATAGCTACTCGGAGACCTCTTTGCCTGTCTCCTTCTTCCACCAACCAACCAAAGACACTGATCCAATTGAGACGCTGTCTGTGCATGACCGCATTACTGAGAGCGGAACTACTGAAGGGGTCTGCCCTTTGTCAGTGCACGGGGTTACCGAAGAAGACCTAATATCGATGGGACGCAGAGAACAGGCAGCGAAAGCCTTGCATCACTTGAAATCCGGAGGGAACATTCTCGCTGTCGGCCGTGATGCCAGTCCACAATCAATCTATAACAACCCATCCCTGTTCCCCGGACTCTTTCCCTGGCTCTTTCCTTACGGATTTGGTGGGTTCGACAATTCACGCATCACGAAAACCATACCCTTGGCAACGCATGTTCAGTCGTTGCTAATGTATGGTGACAAACGGTTTCAAGTCGATCCGTACTTTCCTTTCATTGCTTTCAACCAGGACCAAATACGCCAAAGCTCCGTGGGCGGATACTTGCTAACAAAGCGGCGCAATTTCAACGACGTAGTGGACCGCATACATAATGTTGATTTGGAAGCTCTATCAGAGTTAGTCCGTCGCGCACAACGTGACGGATTCGTAAAGGCTGAGACAGAGGCTGAACAGTCATGCTACAAACTCCTTACGTACATTGAATCGGTCTCGGGACACGTCGACGGTTCTGCAACACAGCGCAAATATCAGCGTAACGAGATCCGTTCGCTCATCATATCCGAAGGTGTGCCTGTGTTTTTTATCACCTTCGCACCACCACCAAATAAAAATCCTATTTGTCTCTACTTCTGTGGCGAAGCGATAGACCTCAATGACATTGCCCTGCGCCTTCCTGATTACCAGCAACGATTAGCTTCCGTCAACCAAAATCCTGTAGCTTGCGCTCGCTTCTTCCATGTCCTGGTGCAAGCATTTCTGAAGATTGTGTTGCGGGTGGACTCAGATAAGGCAGGGCTGTTCGGTAAGACCTCGGCCTATTACGGGACAGTTGAAGAACAAGGCCGCCTTGCACTGCATCTGCATTTGCTCATATGGATCAAAGGTTCATACTCTCCGCAAAAAATTCGGGACGCTCTCAAACTGAACGATGGCAGCTTTCGAAACGCTCTTGTTTTATGGCTAGAAAGTTGTCACCAAGGGCAGTTCAGTACGGGCTCAATGGAAGACATTCAAAAACGCTTGCGATCAAAATATGGGTGTACTAATATCAGTGATCAGGATCTGGCTGACCCTCTTCTCGATCCCGAGGTAATCCAACCCGGTGACCCAACTGCACGTATTCCCCGGGCCCCTCCGCCAGATGTTTTCACAGATGATACAAAGCTGCACTCATGGCACACAGACATGTTACACGTTACCGACGAGATTGTCTTCCGATCAAACTATCATTCGCCAGCACATAACCGTGGTTGCCGTACATTGTCTCGACCAGAATGCCGTGCTCGTTACCCTCGCCCTGTTCAAGCAGAGACAGAGGTCGATGCAGAGACTGGTGCATTGACGTTGATGAAAAAAGAGCCGTGGATCAACACCTTCTCCCCCACGTTGTCTTATTTGTTACGGTGCAATACAGACGTGACGTGTCTTCTCTCAGGAACCATGGTTCGCGCTGTGATAGCCTACGTCACTGACTACATCACAAAATCGTCCCTGAAAACCCACTCCATTTTTGAAGCTGTGCGCATGGTTCTCGCGAACAGAGAGACGGTTATAAGCGATAGTAGCACACGTGAACGAGCTGCGAGAGTGTTGATGAATAGGATCGTAAATGGACTGACCGCCAAAACGGAGATAGGGGGACCTATGGTATGCTGCTTGTTGCTTGGGAACCCTGAACACTACACTAATCGCCAATTTAAGCCTTTCTTCTGGTACTCTTTTGCAGCTTTCGTCGCCCACGCATGGAATGAGAAAGAGCAGGAAGAAGAGGATGAACCTGATGACCTGGTGATCATTAGCAATTCTCCTGACGGTATACTTCCCTATGGTAAAGTGTCAGATTACGTATGTCGCCCTGAGTTTATGGATTCCTTCTCCTTGACTGACTACCTCATCTCTACCAACATAGTCCCCGTACCAACAGGCAAGAACACTACCAGCGATGAGTATGCGTACTCCACGGGGCGCCGGATCATTTACAAGTTCACTGCAGATCATCCTAAAGCCACTACGCACGGAGTTCAATTACTTGAAGAGGGCAACCGATACGTCTTGAACTACTTAGGTGGAGTGTTGCCTCGGTTGAATCATGGCGACCAGGAGGTATACTGCCGCACCATGCTCACTCTGTTCCGCCCTTGGCGCAGTGGACGGGAACTGCGCTCGCCAGATAGTTCGTGGCAAGAATCGTTCAATAACTGGTCTTTTCTCCCTCATCACCTTGTCACAATGGAAAATATGAATGTGTTGTACGAGTGCAAGGATGCCAAGCATGACTTTGCGGCGCAACGTCGCTTGCACGCTGATATGGCGACTTTAAGTGGCCTCTTTGGTACCTCGATGCCAGCTGACGGGGAAAAAGCAGATGACGATACGGAAAATTACTCAGACTTAACACAGGACCAGGTGTTGAAAATGGTAGATCACGCTCTCGATTCCGATAAGTCGATAATCACAAAGGATAGGCTTAAGAATCGAATGACCCAGTTAGAAGTACATGTCATGAACGACGAGGCAGCACATTTATTCCCCGAACATGCCGTTCCCCGTCATACCACTTCCCAATGTGCCACACCCTTTGTTCGGTCAGAAAAATCTGGTCAAGAATGGAAAGCTATTGTCAAGCTGGCAAAGGAGAAGGTCATACAACATCGCATAAATGCGGACGTTGACGTAGATCACATCGTAACTGCGGGACAAATGTTACCTTCAACGCACGTGCATAATGATGTGAGAATGGTCACAGCGGAAGACTTGGAGCACAATGGGAAGTGGGGTTTGTCTCTCAAAATGCTGCCTACTACGCCGACGGTCGAAATGGAGTCCATCATTGCCAAGTTCTCATTGAACGCAAAGCAGCGCAAGGCCTTTACATTAATAGCCACTCGGGTCACGCAAAATTCGCCCATTCCATTGAGGATGTACTTGGGCGGAATGGGTGGAACAGGAAAATCACAAGTGATTAAAGCCCTAGTTGCTTTCTTCGAGCAGCGCAAGGAAGATCATCGCTTCAGGGTAATGGCCCCCACAGGTTCCGCTGCTGCTCAGATTGATGGCTCGACTTACCATTATTTGTTTGGCTTCACTCAGAATGGCAGCGGTATTTCAAAAACCCGTTTGGCAGCCTTGAGAGATATGCATGCACGAACTGACCTGTTTCTACTCGACGAGGTATCAATGATGTCCGTGACAGATTTTTACAATCTCAGCGAACGTATGTGTAAGATCTTTGACAGCATGGATTCCTTTGGGGGAAAGCATATAGTTGTTTGCGGTGACTTCGCCCAACTACCACCACCAGGAGAATTTTCTCCCGCTCTGTACAGTGGAGATATACGCCTCGATGGCAGTAACGCAGCCAATCAGAAGTCAGCCATGGGAAAGGCTTTGTGGCACATGTTCACAACCGTAATTTTTTTGACGGAGAACATGAGGCAGCGCGGGATGTCTGAAAACGACAAGCGTTTTAGAACAGCTCTAGAAAACATGAGGTATGCCGCATGCACTCCAGAGGATCTAATCCTGCTACGAACACGCATTTCGGGCACAACACCTGGCAGACCTCACATTGGGGAGCCTAGGTTCTGTTGGGTATCGGTTATAACAGCCAAGAACCTAGTGCGAGATGCAAGAATGGACGTCACTGCACCACGCTTCGCCACTAGTACACAAGCAGACCTTCCAATATTTGTGTCCGGTGACAGTTGGGCAGAAGTTAAGGAAACTGGTTCTGCGCGACAAACACAAAAGGCAGTAGATCACGTCTTCGACCCCATACGTTCATCTAATGCCTTCAACCAACGTATACAAGAGGTCCTGTGGGAATTGTCACCCCGCCGAACTAACAACGTCGCAGGCTTGCTCCGTCTATGCTATGGGATGCCCGTGTTGCTGAAGTCTAACGAGGCCACAGAGCTCTGTGCTACAAATGGTGCTGAGGGAATTGTGGTTGGCTGGGACGCTGTTCCAATCGAAGGTCGCAAGAACTGGTTCAAGCTGAACACTCTGTTTGTAGAGCTCGTGAAACCTCCGAGAACATTAACTCTCACTGGGCTACCCCAGAATGTGATACCCATAGTTCCATCCACTGTAACCTTTACTGTGGATCTCACGGACAAACAGCGCATACGCGTGAAGAGGACACAAGTACAGGTTCTGCCTAACTTTGCTATGACGGACTTTGCTAGCCAAGGACGCACGCGGGAAAATAACGTAGTGGACTTGCGCCACTGCCAAACTCACATGTCAATTTATACTGCCCTTTCACGAGGATCGTCGTTGGATGGTACGTTGATTCTTTACCAGTTCGACGAGAGTCGCATAACTAGGGGAATGAAACCGGATTTACGACGCGAATTTCAAGAACAGGAAATTTTGGCAGCTGCAACTGAGGCTGAATTTGACGGTGAGCTGCCGTTCTCAACGGCTGGGCAGACTCGGAGTTACGTGATAAGCCAGTATCAAGCTTGGAAAGGTATTCACTATGTACCACCCGGTGTTCATCCAGCGTTGAACTGGGAACGTGAACGTGTCAACATGCTCCAGCCACCCCCTGTGCCACCGGCATGGAAGCCAGTAGTAGCAGAACAAACGAAACCAAAGACAAAAAGAAAGACAGAACCATCAGGGCCTTCTCAGAATGTCCGCAAGCGAGCCAGGTTAGAAACACCAAACACCAACGGCACTGGATCCATGAACAGTATGCTCGGTTTCAAATGGGACTCTGTCAACTGGAGTTGTGCGTATGATGCATTGTTTACTGTGCTGTATAACTTGTACAGAGAAGACCGACTGATATTGTCTGGCCCTACCACACACGACGTCACACCTCCACTGGAACGTTTGCGAACAGGTTTTGTCCAGCTAAAGGCAGGCACAGGCTCAGCCACCCCTGAATCTGTACGCGACGCTGTGCGTGAGCTGCTATCTATTGTAGACACCATGGAACTAGTCAGATACGGCCCATTCCTTACGTCTATCGATAGACTACTCGAGTGTTTATTTCCTATAACCACAGCTTACGCAAATACGCAGTATACTTGCTCGGCTTGCTCAAGGGTACAACACGCGGACCCACGCAGGTTTCGGTCGTACGTTTTTATGGCCACATCCCACGAGTTTCCTCGCGACACTCATCCAAACAGCGTCACAACGAAATACTTATTTCAATCGCTGTTCGCTACCGTAAGGAACCAACGTTATTGTACGACGTGTGAAGCTCTTCTCACAATGCGCAGTGCCGTGTTCACTCGCACACCGTCCTTTCTCGCACTGGAGTTGCAACACACAGATACGGCGATGCCGTATGTTACTGTCGACCTGCTGTTTACGCTGTCTGAGCACAACGGCATAGCATGGGCATTAGGAGGAATTATATATCTAGGAGGTCGGCACTTCACATGTCGCTATGTGGACAACGTGGGGCGAGTTTGGAAGCACGACGGTGCTCACCACGGTAACACGCCATTATACGAAGGCATGGCCAGACTACTGGACTTAACAATACTCGATGGCAAACGAGCTTGCATGATTATATACGTGCCTGTGACACGGGCATTATAATAACAATGGAGCATGTGACGAACTATTCACTCCTCATCGATATAAGCCCTTGTACGACGTACAGCAAGAGCACCGTCGCCACCTTCACCACCATTCTCTGTGCCGCGGCTACCCATCGCCTCAGCTGCAACGTTCACTGTCGACTCCTTCAACCGCACGATCTCTATGGGTCTGAACGACACGAACACCTCCCTATGGTTATAATCGCGTTTGTGAGCGATGTCAACCACAGCAATGATGTTCACAAAATCGCCAACTTGAATCACCGACGGCAAGACGGTCTTTAGCTGTCCTTCCTCTTGCACCCGGACGCGAATCGGTGAACCCAGCTTCCAACGGTCACGACATTTCATCGCGTCATACCCACGGCGGTCTGTAAAGTCTATGGCCTGCTTGTTGTCTTCGTTTTCCCCAACCTAACACAGAAAGCGTGTTTACAAATACACCAAATAGACGTCGTAACAACTTACCTTCTTAAACACTTGCTTATAGAACTCGATCTGGCTGCCTTTCTTGCCAGCGTAGCGGTTACCCAAGGAGAGGGTGACAAAGCGTCTGATGTTGTCGGCGTGTCTCGCTTGAACATCGAACAAAGCATGTAAAGGGCCACCGCAGAGTGTGATACCTTGTACTGCAGAGACGCAAGTGCCAAGAGCACTGGAGTGACCACATCAGCAACGCTTTATTTCACTAACACAGCAAACTCACCCATTCCAGTTACCATACGCTGAGAGGCCCCGCTTCTTGACAAATCCCTGGAAGGACAACGTCACCTCCTCGATGCTCAGGTGGTCTTCTGACCGATACGCGAGGTAACGATCACGCTTAGGGTCTGGATAATTAGGATCACGGTCGATGAAGCACCAGTTGGGAAATTCCTCGAGCGACACAGGGACAGGAGCTAGCACACGCCCTGCAACCCCTTCACCGTCCCTCACGTGGACTGGGAGCCCCCACTGAGAGCTAAGGTAAGTAGCACCGTCTATGTTTGCAGTTAGCACCACGGGCGTTAATGCAGCTGTAGCTGAGAGGGGCCCACCTTCGGCGAGAAAGAGCGACATGGAAACCTATCGTCGTCACACCTCGCAGGCCTCACCAACTACGACCACCTTTATCTGGTTCACGGCGCAAAAAAATGAACGGCCGAGATTTGCGGGCCCATCTGCAGATTGGTCTTTCACGTGGGTGTAAAGGCCCATGGCCACATGCGTCAAACATTCAGACGCCAGTGAACCAAAATTGGATGCGAGCACCGACATCGCTTACACAAATTACCCTAGGCAGGCTTTCTATTTCTACGTAGGGAACTATCGAATTGTTAACCCCTTCCCCCTTCCCTTCCCCTTTCTCTTCCTGGGCCCCCTTCAGAGCTCCAACAAAAGTTTCCCCCACCATGGTGTCCACTCGTGCCGCCAAGCATGCCCATACATCGTCCGACACTGACGAAGATCCACACGTTCAACAAGGGGGTTCCCCTTCAAAAAAACAAAAGTGAGTGCAACCAGTACGGAATGGATCCGCCGTCTAACTAGTGTTTAGAACGTCCACACAGTCTCAGATCACGTCACATAGTGCAGCGAGCGACACCGAGCCCCTCACACCTCCACCTTCTTCGCCCCTTCAACCGGCGTCGCCTTTCCGATCAGACGGCGCTGACATGGCCCCCCTCGCTGTCGTCAGCGAAGACGACGCCCGTCGTGACCTGTCTGCCACTCATGTGGCCCAGAGTAGCGAGCGAGTCCTCGCGGTTGGGCCTCAAAGTGATGCCAACGCTTCAGTGAGCTTGGAGGGCGAAGTTACCACCACCAGTGTGCCTTCTCCCCATGCACTAGCTGCAGCTGCCGAGCCAGCAACCCACGCCTTTACGGCTCCCCTCTCTGAGTGTCAGATCGTCACGACGGATGCAGAGCAACCCGCGGAGCGCTCTGCACAGGAGGTGGCGACTTTATCGGCGACTGAAACATCGGCCGTCGTTATCGTCAACGCTAACGAAGGCAACGTCCGCCCCGCTAAGATTGCGTTAGAGCCGGTAAGTGTAACCAGCTTGTGAATGAGCCATGACTGATCGTCGTGCAGATCACCGAGACGACCAGAGAGTACTTCACCCAGCCTCTTATTGCTCGCATGAACAAGATGCTGCACTTCACCGACACCACCAGTCACATATACGGTCTACACGTCCTGCCAGCCGAGTCTCTAGGTTGGGGTACGATTCGCCGGGGCAACGGCCGCAACACCGAGTACCTGTGTATTGGCTCAGTGACCGTCACAGTGTGGGTGATCGCAGAGGTGACGTTTTGGCGCTACCTCAGAGTCAATGGCCAAAAGGTCGTCGAAGGCAACCATCGCAGGCCTTCACTGGGCTTACACATTTTTTCGAACGGCGAGTTCGAGAAATTGAAGACGGTGATGTTCGACAACTCCCCGGTCAAGCAATGTAAGTAATGTCTGACTTGTGTGTCGGACAGTTTCTCACCTGTGGTAGGCTGGGACGTCGTCGACGATGACCGAATCGTCTACGCGAAGAAGTGGATGGCGCCAGCCTCAGTGCCTGCAGACAAGGTTCGTCCGGTGAAGCCGATCTTCGGCTGAGATTGAGACTCACGCGTGGCCTCCCCAGATTAAGTATTTCAGCCAGATTTACGACGGTTCTCTATCGTGGTCTGGGCCAGACGAGAGCAAGCTCATCCACCCCGGTCGCCTGCAAGTCAACGACACGGTCATGGTGGAGATGGCTTTCAGACGCGAATTCGAGAGAATCCCGCCCCCTGCGGGTTCGCCACCGGGTACAAAAGGCACAACGAACTACAATACGTGGACACCAGAGCTCGAACTCGTCAGGGTAGTCGTCCTGCAGTCTGCCCCCAAAATGGGAGCTGAGGCCAAAGTCGCCTCTTCCGCGTACAATTTTTAGTATTCCGATCATAGAGTCTCGCCCGATCTGTCTTTAATGAAATATACATTTCACATAACTATAACGCAATTTTTACATTCTAGCAAATTTAACGTTTCGGACGCAAAACGGATTGGGAATGAAGAAGCGCTTGATGAACCACTTAGCCAACTTAGGCAAGTGCTCGATTGGTGGCGTATGAGCTCCGACGTCGCGATCGGTCCGCGGCAGGCTTGAAATGATCAGTCCGCATGCAGCAGGCCGGTGTAAAGTTGCAACGAGTGTACGAACCCCCATTCATGAAAGAGCTAAGCGGCAGGAATGGCATAAATAGCTCAGAAAGTGACGAACCTCCCTCACATCCGTTGAACTGCTTGGCGCAATAATCATGCCTGTTACCGTGTAAGCCTGCCCGCCAAGACATCGCTGTCCCTTAGCTCACCTGCGCTCCTAGACTGCCCGCTACGGATGTGCAAGAACTGCTGTCTCTAGCGTCCGTGGAGAGTTTGTGTGTTTGGCGGAGGTCCAGTGAACTAGCAGCGAATGTCGCCGCTGCGGAGGTTCTGGGCCGCGTCTCACGAGAGTTGGCTTGCAACTTCCGTTTTCCCGACGGCCTCAGTCACGCAATGAAGACTTTCAGTGCCATACTGTGCGGGGACTTCGTGGTCAACGTCCTGGAGCCGAAAGAGAAGTATGGAAGAGTAGACTTCATCGTACCTAAGCACACCTTCTGGGGCTTCATCGAGTTCCTGGAGGATAGCGAGGACGTGGAATACCTTGGATTTGTGCGCGTGCTGAGCACCATGCACCGCAACGGATACAAGCACGCTGTAGACTTTCGTTGCCCGGAGAAAGACGGACAACCAGGCACGGTCGTCCGCATTATCCGTTCCAACGCCACCTCTCCTCTCTACTCCGTCCCCTATTTCTTTTCCACCCACCTCATGAACGTCATCACACACGATCGCCTCATCGTCCCCTACCCTGCTTTAACATTTGCCCGCACCGGCGTAGAGGTTGATCCATCTGGGAGCCTCGAACAGCCCACTTCGTTCGCTCTAGGCGACCTGGATAGAATTGTCCCCAACCGAACATGTGCCAACAGTCGAGCATGTGGAGCGTGCTGGCGCTCCTTCAACGACAACGATTGTGCCACCATTGTATTCGACGGACCAGCGGCCATGGAGGATAATGTTCGGTGGAAGTTAGGCGGGCCTCCGTGCGCTGAGTATTGTGCGTCGGACGAACGTGAGGTTGTAGTGTATTAGCGAATATAACCATGTGCTATTCAGTTTCTTAACCACTTCATCATCCCTCTCGTTCGGTGTGCGACCTGACTGCGTGGCATCCAATGGCTTTGCAAGCCACGTATAGTGAGTAGAAGTCTCAACACCCTCATGATTGACTGCTCAATCGGGAAAGAGCAGCAACCCCTTACGACGTGGTAGCGTCTTGTATGGACTACCTTGCGAATGATCACCAGGCCCTATTACAATGTAGCGTCGCCAGCAGAATGGTCCGACAGGCGACTCTTCCCATCCTATTCCGAACCCTACGGATAGACACCGGTTACAGACACACATACTCCACGCCCGTATTATTGGAACGCTTGGACGATATGGGCTATTTAACTAGATACATCACTCACTTGGCAATGGTGCCGTTGGACACAGATGGACGTTGGGTGAATCCGAAGTACACAGTGATGACCCCTTGCGCAATTTACAGACTTCTACGACAAGTGCCCAACGTGCGCACCGTCGACCTGGTGTGCTTCACGTTAAAGAAATGCACAAAGGCCCACGTATGCGAAGGCCCTCCAACACCGAAACATTTCGAGCGGATTGCGATGCAACACGTGCGGGTGAAAGGCAGCTTGGATCCCTGTTGCCTCCTCAATATCGCGGCGACCACGAGTACCTTTGTGCTTTCAGACGTGCTGACTACAGAGCGCGTGGTGAACACGGCCCCCGCCCCGTTGTTCAACGGAAACTTGTGCACGTTTACGTATGACATCCTCATGGATGCTCTATGGGCTAAGGATAACGGAGGAGGTCGGACACGAGAGCAACGCTACGACACTTTCCGTCTGGCACGAGCCAACATTGAAGGATGCGAGTCTTTGGCCAGACTGAAACTGGCATGGTACATTAGTGATAAAGCGAGAGGTACGTATATAAAGGCGTGAACGACACGTAACTGATAGTTCTTCCGCACCTCGCAGACCCCGGCGAACGGCTCGACATGCACATCGATTTGTCGCTGTGCACTGCCCTTAAAACGGTTCACTTGGGCGTATCCGCGGTGAATTGGGCGACAGAAACAATTCATCAGGCCACCGAAACCATTCGAACTCTACCGCACACCGTTACCGAACTAGCGATCGTCGTTGACACATTCAGGCGGTACCCAAAACGCGCACTGGCTAGCTACACGAGGTTCACCGACCACTGGCCGAACATGTGGGCAGCAATAGCAGAAAAAGGAAGCCACATCCAGGTAGTTAATATACGATTCTCCTCGAACGAGAGGTCGACGGCAAATTACGCCAGACACCGCAAATCGGACATCTGGGAGGTCGGGATGTACTCAACGGCTCGCTCACATTTGCGCAGACACAGGTTCAACGGAAGTGAGTACGTCCGTCTTAAAATACTGTGGATCAACATGCTTACGTCGCACGGCAGACGTCAACCCTAGTTGGTCTTACACGAGACCCTCAGTAGAAGACAGGTGACTGAGCGGGTGCGAGATTGTCAGTGGATCATACTCATTGGCAGATTAAATATACATAACCAAAGCAGAGGTGTCCAGTAGATAAATTGTGCTCAACGAACCTAACATTCCATTGGAGATACACGCTCAGCCTTTGAGAGCGTAAGGTGATGTGAAGACTGCGGTGACGGTGACGTCTGTGTCAGCATCACACACGGCATACCAGCCAACACATACACTCAGGATGGGTCAGCGCACACAATGATGTTAATCTGAGGTGTCAACGGAAGATAGCAAAAATTAAACTGAGATTAACGGCCAATACATGTAATTACATGATGTTGGGGTGCTACAACCCAATAATAACTCGTCGCTAGATATCCTCGTTTCCCTCACGGAAGAATACGCAGTCGCAGCCCACGCACACGCATAGGTTCAGCACGACGCCACGGCTCAGCATAAGCGTACAGGTACGCGGGAGAGGAATACATACTCGCTCCGAGAGACACAGGGCCATTCTAACAGCCCCGTGCTCGGAGAGAGGAATGCAACAGCAATTGAATCAGCGATAGAGTTATGCATAAGACAATGACAAACGTACCAAGCGCCAGAGTTATCCAAAACGCACAGACATGTGTTATGCGAAGAAAGAAGTGAGAGATCTGAGGTGGAAGAGGAAAAAGAAATGGAGAAGGGCATGTACAGGCGGTCGCGAGGTGTTTTATGAAGCGTCAAAAGTCACGGTCGCGGTACGTCACCTGTGACGGGTTACTGTGACAAACGCGGAAAGATCTGCGCTAACGCGACGACTAACGTGAGGCGACTACAAACAGCTCTGCGGTGTGAACAACATTAATTCATAGGTGCGTAGAGAAAAGTATAAAGTAATGAAGAACAGGTAGATAATGCTTATGAATAGCAGTGCCCATAATGAATACATGCTACATTTTCGGACAGCCAAATACGACAACCGTGTACGCCTCGAGAAACGCAGACTACTTGCCCCACCCGCCACCAATCAATGCGCCAAGCAAACCTATCGCCAACCTTTTGCGACCTAGATTCCTTTACGACGATTATTACTACGTCGCATTCGTGCCCCAGCAGACACAGTACGACGGACCTCTGTTTGGATGTCTGAACCCTTTGGCTGCGACGACCGAGACAACGTTGCAGGAAGGACGGTCATGTCACCAGTTAATCAGTGATCAACGGGCACAATGGCAAGCACTGGAACTCGTAACTGTGCAATTGCGGCGACGACTGGTGGAACGGGCGGGAGGGGTTTACCTAGAGACAGTCTTTCCACCCCTACCGTCCACTTTTCGTTATGCGGAACCCTGGCCCACTGAACATCAGCTGCTAACGGCGCTGTCACAAGCACGAAATGCATTCACACTTCAGTTTGCATTAATATCGTGTCTACGGTTCAACGAAGAAAAGAGGAAGCGAGCGACTTGGGAAGAGCTCAGCGAAGGACCACACGCGCTCCCGCTTGCGTACTGCAACGCATTTCGGGTATCTTGGATCGCAGACTTTGACGTGCCCCGAATTGGGGGTTTCGTCGACATAACACGCGCCTACAGACCCGACTCAATGTGCGTATGGCACGAAATCATCGAGGGGATACTGGCAAGGGGTGACAGCATACCGTTGTGGTTCGCGTACGACGGGCAGAACACGCGACGAGACGCCCTCCCGACATTACCTTCCCCCACCCTTCAAGTAGCTAAGGCAGCAATTCCTGATCGACGCTGGGTGCTGTTGGTGCAAGCAAAGGCGGACGCAGAGTGGACATTAGACAACGAAGATAGAGCGCGACCACTATCAGAAGGGGCAAGCTACACCGTATCCCGCATGGGAGTCACTCAGAACGAACACCCGAGCTATATTATCTTTCGAAGACGGGCTATACAAGGATCAGCGTTCCAAATCGTTAACGTCGGGAACACATACGACTTCGTGAAGCTGCAAGAAGTCGTTCAAAGCCACGCGTCACTGATGGTCTCACGCTTCAGGTTCAACAATCGGCAGAAGCAAGGAGAAACGTTTGAAGACTTCATGACCAGAACAAGAGAAGAGCAGTGGGCATGGAGGCTGAGAGAGAGCGACGACGAACGTATGGCCAGACAATATCGAGAAACAAAACATCGCGATCAACCAGTTCCGATAGGAGCCACACCGGCGGTGTACCAATGGACGGCACAGGACAAGGTAGACATTCGCTCGCTAGTAAATCCGCGACATGTCGAAACGCTCTGGGAAAAGACAATGCCGAGCGACCGACACTACAACGCGTTTCGCCACGAGTACGACATTGATAACCGAACAGTTGCTCAAGACGACACGGAAGATCAAGCAGACGGTGATTCGAAGGCAGACGAAAACATCGCGCACAGGAGAAACCAGAAGACTCGAGAAGCATCACCCGTACGGCGAGAAAGACATCGGCTGGAACACAGGAGACGATCACACACGCCTTCTTCGGCACCCTGGAAACCAGAGCAGGATCCTTTGTGCGACCATCCATTTGAGTCTTACGACACTCTCCTACAGTCCTTAGATACCCTGCTCGCAGTGAATACCATCCACCCCGCAACCGAAGCGCTGAACCCAAGGGAACCCTTCGCAAATATCGTAGCCGCAAGGTATGGGTTCATGGCCCCAAGTACTGCAGAAGAAGAGAAGCAAAAAGAAGACGACATACCCACGTGCATCCGCAACATACAACAAATGTACGGCGAAATACTCGACAGGCACGCGTTGCCAGAACGCGATGTGCGAGCATTGAACAACTTTGCGCGGCTGATCAGCGAAGGGACTCTTCCCCCTCAAGATTTATTTGCTTATCATCCACTCCGCGCAAATGAAGACACATCACCCACAACGACGAACGTTGAACGCGTGGACGCATGCAAAGGAGCGTCGTTTATCATACGTGCCTGGATAAGCACGTCAGAGGGTCAAGGCGACGAAAGCGAATGGGCCGTTGGCGTAACCGGTTTGGACTTGCAACACGCAAGGCGAGGAGGAGGACTAACATCGCCGTACCAAATACTGACAGAAACGGTCGCAAGAGGCGGTCGGGTGCATCAACTATGGCGTACAACTGCTAACACACCTGTCCGCGCAACCACGACATCATACATCGACGGCAGGCCGATGGGTGTAGGGGTCAAGCCTCACGGATCGGATATAGGCTCCAAGGACTACGTGTTGTACAAGAGACAGCGGGACGACTTTCTCGCGACAGGTGTAGGAAAGTTAGCTCTGCAAAGGGGAGGTATCGCGTGGAGACTAGCGCGCGAGGCAATAGATGGCGAAGACACAGTGTTTAGCCATCGACCAGATGAGCTGAACGCAAACGTTGACATCGTGAACACGGGGGGGCAACTGTACGCGAAAGGAGAGCTGAGCGACGAGCAGCTATACTTAATCTCCGGTGTATACCGTGTGCTAACACGTGCGTATCGTGCTCATACCCAGTGTCTGAATCGGAAACTGACAACCACCATGAAGCTCAATCGGACGCACAAGCCGCAATAGTATCTTGGTGGCCAATACAGACAACGTGGGAGCACTCAGGTTATAATACTGGATATTGGACAGAACGGGCAGAAGACTGGTACCAACGACGAATAGGACAAATGCGCCTGGGACTGGCGCGGCCGAAGACAAACAAACAGTGGGTAAAAGAGCTGCACCGAGGGAATACGACGATGCGAGCATTCACGGAAAACGCAGAGAGGTTGGTTACGGATTACATCGTGCGTGGTATGAAATAGTACATTAGAATAGGAGTATAGAAAGTATAGAAAGATAGAAGAGAAAGCGCAACGAGGGCGAAACGGGAAATCGGACTGAGGGCGCCAGCCTCTAACCCACGTCATGTACGCATTGACCATGACTGCCGTTTTTGTCAGTGCGAAGCAGTCAAGAAGCAGCTTCCGGCGCCTGTCTCTGGCGCTCAAATAAGCTAAACGGTGTATTCCCAAAAAGGAAGGTAAAGTAATGTGCCAAGGCCACACATTGTCTGACGTCCGCACAACCATCACAAGCAAGCGTCATATCATAAGAATATGCTTTATAAGGTCTAAACAATCTAATAATGCTCCTCAAAAGCTAGGATCTATTGATACTACAGTCACGATGCCGACACCACAAAACCTATTGATGATAGCTAAGACAGTGGCCAGATGCGAACTATGAAATTGGACACAACGGTCTAATGGATTCTCCCTTAATTTCACTACAAGGAAGCAATGTGGGCCTCCAGGATCGCTTGTGCCTCAGGGAAGCGGGGCTTGATCCGGCAGTTGAAAGGAGCAGGGCCCCTATGAAAGATGTCTCAGCGGCGTATTCTCCGAGAACATCGGTATCACTTACACAACAACTCCAGCATCGACACAATCGTTTGCATCAGGGAGGACAACGTTACCGTCTTTGTCGACAGGGGGCTGAATATCCGCCGCCCAAAGGATAGTAGCGATGACGATGAAGAGAGCGTGATTAGCGAAGTGGAGGCCAACGCAGGAGCTATAACATGATGATTTGAAATGAGAAAACCTATGCTACATTCGTAATTAGATTGAACACGCACCGGCGTCCGAAACCATATGTGACATGTCCCATTTGATGAGTATCCGGAGGAGCGATCTCGTTCTTGCCCGTCTCGTCAAGGAATCGGTCAGGTCTGTATGCCTCGAAATCGGGGAAGATCGTAGGATCTCTGGAGTGATTGTCTTAAATCAGTAGACTGTATACAACTCGGAAGAAAGTAGCTTTACCTGTTCATGGCCCTGTTCACATTGAAGAATATCTCCCGTTAAATCAGAACATTTGTTCACGATCAGGTGAACGTACCAGATGTTGCCGATCACCGTAGTTCCTTTCGGGATGAAGTAACCTTCATACCAATCATCCTATGATTCCATATCGGTCAACCTCTGACCCTAGGTTCCAGCTAGCAATAGTTCGTACCTCAGTAGCTTGTCTTGGCACGGCTGCAGCAAAAACTCTATCAGCGCGTGTCATCTTTATCTGGTCTGTTAGTACATACCCAATGGGCCCACAGGCCTCCATCTCAAAGTTTCCCTGACAATAGCACGGATGTATGGAAGGTTATCCTTGTCTTCGAAGGTAGGTACGCGCTCGCGGCCCACAACAGCGTCAATTTCAGCCTGGGCTCTGCGGAGAACATCCGGATAAAGAGTCATAGCAAGGATAAAGTTAAAAACTGTGGTAGACGTCTATGGAGAGCCTCTTGTCAGAACGACGAACGACACATCACTCATTTCAATCACTTACGGTTTCAGCGCCAGCAGAACTGGAAAGAACAGAGAATAGCGTAAATGTTAATGTTGTGTAGGAGAAGACACCGCAAATTGACGTACACCATGATGGCAGCAAGCCAGGCGGCCTGCTTCTTCGATAGGCCGTGTCGTTCCTCCGTCTCAATAAGTTCAGTCACAAAACTGTGCTGCGCCTCGCCCGCGTGCTGTAACGAAGGCTTCTTAGCATAAGAGCAATAGACATCTGAGCTAAACATACCAGCTTCTCCGCGACACCAGCATTGAAACCCTCGAACATCTCGGTTTCTGCCTTGTGCCACGCCAAACCATCGCGCTTCCACTTCGCGAGCCAGCTAGGGAAGTACTTCATGAAAGGGAAGAAATCGACAAGGAACGCTCCAGGAACCACAGCACTGGCGATACGCGCAGTGTGGGCGTGCAAACGTTTGATAATGGGACCTTCTGTACTGAAGGTCGGCCAGCCGTAGACCGAGCTCAGAATCGCGGATGCCGTGTATCTAAATCGACGCAATTCAGTTGTTTGAATGGAGGAGCGGAAATGATAAAGCATACCGCTTGAGATTGTCTTCCCAGCTATCTGGCTGCGCAAGTATGCGTGATACAGCGTGAGCGGCTGCCTCAGCCTGAATAGGCAGATACTTCTCCACTGCTCTGGGATTGAAGCTTTCATGAGAGGCGCGGCGCATCTTTCGCCATCTAAGCAAAGCCACTTAGACTGGAATGGTGACCAACTTTTGAAGTAACTTACACGTCGGTGTATCTTGCGAAAACCATGAAGATACCACCTGTGAGGATCTCTCCAGCCATGACCAACCGCGGGCGATCACTGTATATGTTTGAGCGACGATCTAGAGAACGATGTTAGCTTAAAGCTTAAAGAGGTGCTATATGAGACACATACCAAACAGATCGCCCGCGGCTTTGTGTGTATTGAGAACTACGACCTGCTGTCCCAAAAGGTCGAGCGAGAATATGGGACCTAGCAGAGCAACAATAAGTTATATACACTCGAAGCATGGCACCTCTACTCACCGTATTGTTTGCTCCATTCCGTGAACTGAATCCAAGGCATTTGTGTCGGTACCTGCAACACATTACCCAATATCGGTAGTCTAGGAGGACCAGGCGGAGAGTGTCTCTTGCGTAGCGAGGAGAACACAGTCCATGTCGCAACACCAATGAGGACAACAACCGACGAGGTGAGTCGTATGTCCGAAGTCACGGTAGATGCGAGCTCTGCAATGTTCTCAGGTACGTATGCTGAGGCGTTCGTGCCCAGCTGTACGACTGCTGCAGAGACCTGGTCGAGTATGTTCTGTGATATTGAGGACGCCATCCTTGTGGTCGAGCGCAAACACGAGGGCTCTTCTCAAATGAACGGTCGTATGAGAGAGAGGGTGAGGGCGGGGACTTGCAGTTCAGGGCGATCTGCCTACACTATTCAGCGGTCTTGATGACAGGTGGTCCGACTGTCTCTCGCTCTGATTCGGCCTAATGACAAGTCCATAGTTTGATAAAATACTGCAAAGGCGCACGGTGCTCAATGTAGGATCTGAAATTCCAAGTGGATGATATCGTACCGAGGAAGGGACGGATTTGATGGGTACGTAGGCAGAGGGTCGGGACACCGCCATGGACTGTTCTCCAAGACGGCAGCGGCATTTGGGCCTATCAGTCGTACGATTCAATAACACTGATTCTTGTTGAGACAATCACAACCGCGAACTTTACCTCGGTCCCACCGACTATCTCAGCGGCAAAAGGTTGCTAGCAGTAGCCTCGTTGCGTGCTGCGTGCGATCTTGGGCGTGGAACCAAAACATATTTGGACCCAGAGCACGGATTTGGATAACTTGCGATGATGTTGGATGTAACTTACCGTGGTACACTACCGACGCCATCGGACGTGGTGGTTAGTGTTGCAGCTTGGAGATTGCTTTTAGCGTCTTGCGCGGCAAACGGCGACTCTGCTAGATTTGGTACTAAGGCGCTTTGTGGCGGTATTAGCTGAAAGTCACCAGCTGTATTTTACTGTAATCCTCAGCCTGAGTATGTTCAATTAGCTTGCGTCATTGCAACTGTCTTTGAGCAGTGTACCCTGACTGCTATAGCCTATAGTCGTACTCGGATATGATGTGGAACGATGGCCTGTCATCATCAATCGCAACCCTTACAGACCCTTACATTCAAGTTAATCCGGCAGGCAGGCCACATATCGCGGAATCGAGAACCAATCCATTGCTCGAAATACATACGACACAGCATGTCAAATAAAGATTCCAAAGCAACCCATCATCTCCGAGCATCAATGAAAGAACACCAGCCCTGTACGAATAGTCTATTCAGTCGACAAGATCTACTCATCCCCGCCATGACCTAGGCACCACGAATAAGTAGCTAACCACCGCCATCAAAAAGCACGCGTAAAGCGCCCAGTTGATCTTGAATGCATCACGGATAATAAGTTAGTACAATCCGGATAGCAGTGCCACTTGCGTAGACAATTGGCAGTTTATGCCTCGTGCACTGCGCGGATGAGGTCGACAGTCGACTCGTGTCGTGGTTTGATGATGGTCTTGAACGGCTTGGGGTGCCTACAGATGAAGGAGAAAGCACATCAGCACTAAACTCACAAAAGCAAAACAACAATAAATCGTGAAAAGGAAAGAACGACACGTACCTGACACTGAACTCCTCGTACTCGAGGTCAACAGGGAGCGGGTTGCCCTCGTTGTCGAGCTCAGGGGTGATCTTGAACGCGTAGAAGATGGACGCGATTACGATCCACATCGTGTTCTCCGCGATGTCCTTTCCCGGGCAGATTCTATCAGAAAGAAATACGAGACGTGAGTCAGTAAAAGAGAGAGAACGGACAAGGGCAAGAGAGCAACGTACCTCCGACCAAAGCCGAATGCGATATCCCTAGGGTCTTGCTGAGGCGTGCGCCCCTCACCTTCGAGGAACCGATCCGGGTTGAAGCGTGCTGGCTCGGGGTAAACACGTTCATCGTGCAACATCGCACTAAACCGCCCCATCATAATGTCAATTTCGACCCAACACATCATCCATGCAATAGAGAGCACGCACTATTGGTTAGCAAGGATGGTGGTGTCCTTGGGAATCAGGTAGCCCTTGTAAACATCATCTTGTGAGGTCCTGTGCGGGACACCGACGGGCGTCGAGGCACCCCATCGCAGAGCCTCGGTAATCACACAGTTGAGGTAAGGCAGACGAGGACGATCGGTGAAGTCGGGGAGTCTGTCTTTGCCTACGGTGAGGTCGAACTCGGCTTGGATGCGAGCTTGGATGAGCGGGTTGGCGACGATGAGCGTAAATGCGGTGAAGATCGCCGACATGGTCTGTTTATCATATGCATGAGCTTGTAATTCGTGAAGATGAGTGTTGTGGAAAAGGGAAGGCTTACAGTGTCCATACCACCAGAGTAAACGAGAGCAGCAGTTCCAATGACACCCTCGTCGTCCTGTCCCTTTGTCTGCTCGAGGAGCTTCGTAACATAGCAGGGAGCAGCAGTTCCCGCAGCCATCCTCTTCTTAACACCCTCAAACGGAATCCTCAAGAACGCCTGCAAGTTCTCCCTCGTACCAGGCGGGAGCTTCTTAATAGTCCCAAGACCGGGCACCCAGTCGGGCACAAAGCGCAACCAGGGTACGAAGTCGACGATATGCGCGCCGACGGCACCAGCAGCTTCGATAGTGGCCACGCCCTTGTCGGCGATGGCGATGAACTCGTCGTCTTTGGATTTGACTTTGTGGCCGTAGGTGATCATCATCGTGATACCCGCTGCAGCACTGCAGAAATCCATACATGTAAGTGGTCCATTTATTTCATACTAAGCTGGAAGATAGCGTACCGACGAATGGCACCTCTGTAATCAGCGGGATCGTCGAGGAGGTCGTTCAGCATTTGGTGCGCCTCGCGCACTTGAACGGGGTAGTAGTCTGGCAGACGAGCCTTGGCGAAGTAGGACGCCATGTACTTGCGCTGGCGCTTAGACTTTTCGCTGTAGTCCATGCTCGTCAAGGAGAATTTCTACATGTACGGTCAAGTCAAGTCAGCATTCCACTTTCACGTCTAACTTCCTTTCACGGAGGACATACCCATCCGATACTGTAAAAAGAGAGGAGAATTCGAAGTAAGAATCAGGAATAAGAGGAGCGAGAAGGAAAAGGGGAGACTTACACCTCATTCGCCATGGCGAATTGCGGTCTATACGAGTACAGACCACTCCGCTTGTCCAACAAGTCGAACGCAATATCCGCCGAGTTCACAATGAGCATCGGCTTGCCCAACGTATGCAAGAATATCATATCGCCTACAACCGCACACCGTCAGCTCCATCCATCCATACTACCACTTCTACAAAAGAGTACATACCATACTGGTGCCCCCACTCCTGGAACACCTTCCACGCAGCCTCCCTCGGCACATCCAGCACATTCCCAATCAAAGGAAGCGGCTTCGGACCAGGAGGCAACGCCTGGGACTTCTTGGATCGCGAGCTCGAGTAGGCGTAGACGACGGGGAGGGCGCACAGGGCTACTGCGAGCGGCGCTGGGATTTGTGGGATGTAGGAGGTGAGGGTTTCGGTGGTGCTCATCTTCGGTGAGCTTTGGGTTCACGGTCACTGGGAAGGAAGATGATGGATGGAAGAGGGAAGGAGGGAGGAGAGGAGGAGTGATGGGAAGTCAAAATGGGAGACCTATACCAACGAGAACCGCTTGAACTAGTCTTGTCGTGTCCCTGTTCCTCGGCTGGAGAAATGGGATGAGACGAGCGCGTCCATGGTTGCGCGACTAATAATTGATAATTGTCGGGCTGATGATAGCGAATCGAGCGATGGTGGTTTACTCCGTGTTTGCGGGTCGGGCTGATGGACGCGTTGACGAGATATGCAGGGACGGCTGAGATCAGAGCACAGTCAAATCAAATCAAATAACTTGAAGCAGACCTTGGATGAAATGCAAAGGCGTGTGTTGATAGCCCTTCGAAGCGGTTGTTTTGGGAAGTCGTTTCGGACGAACTTGAACTTTGTCTGTCATTGGTCGTGTAGTAATCTGGCGGCAGCTAGGCCCGAAGACTCAGGATAAGTACGTACGCTTGATAGGTGGTTATGCTTTGACTGGAAAGTGCAGTAGACGCACGACTGGAGGTATGAGTGGTACGATACCACTTTGCATTCGAAATTCTATTTCGAAGCTGATTAGGAGAACGTTTTCTGAAGGCTTGAAGAAGCTGACTTCTGCGTTGTTTATTCGTCATCTGGACAGCTCTCCAACCGTACAGGCACAGCCTATAGATTCCTGAAGAAGCTCACTCAGTACAGTAGAAGTGAATGGGTGAAGGAATCATCGGGATTTGTGTCAGCCCATACGTTTGTGAATTTGCGACGGCGGTATGTACGTACGGACACGGACAGAAAGAAGTTGTCAATCATGATAGTGTAGGCTCTCGCCCCACTGTAGTCAATGGAGAAATCCTGTCGGATAACCTGGGATTTGTTCGAATTCAAACAGCGCGGGTACCCTCCTCTTTGCATCGCCCCGACGCCAACCATGCAATATATCTTCAGCCGAAGATACGCGCTCCTTGACAGCCCTGCTACAAAATCTCCATTAGTCGCATGCTGTACAACACCGATGATACCGATTGTGGTGCGGTTACATACAGTCGTGTTTTGCGCGGGTCCCATCGTCAAACGGATGTTTGGAAATTGGCGCCCTTGAGCTTCAGGGATTGTTGGTCAGTAAAGCGAGCAGATGCTCACAATTCAATGATATGATTTGAGGGTCGGAAGCTGAAGGAGTGGAGGGTCTAGAGACTGGAGAGGTGTCAGGAAGGAAGGAAGTGTCAGAGGGAGTTGTTAAGAGGCCGTTGAGATTCGTTCGTCGGGCGAGTTAGTGTATGAAATGGGTTGATTTACTCTGCTGACTGCATTCCCCGTTGAAGCCAAAGCCTCAGTTTGCATGTCAAGCTCGGTCTATGTATCACGACGCACGATACAAGTGCGTCGTAGCCCATAGACCTGCTCTGCATGCAAAGCTCAAGAGGTGATCATCTGTCTCAATAGCTTATCAGTCAGATCTTACAGAGCAGCTACTACATTCGACTTACATTTATTTTTCTCATACCACAGCAGTACAACAAACCAGTCTCTGCCAACGTCGCACTACACATCGAGCACGCACTGGCCGTCACCGTGAGCGACAACGTCGAGCTTAGCCTGCCCTCACGCCTATCTCCTCGGCACCACGGCCCGCGAAGGGTAATTACCTCATCCCCCGCCGTCTGCCCTCATAGATTGCGCAACCAACTGTCCCTGGAAGTCGCCAGTTTCTCACAGCTCACTAAGCATCACAGCGAGGAGCCTTGAATTCTTTAGTGGACGATGGCCCCCATACCATCCCGCCCATCCAGCGCGTACACCCTCCTCCCCACCTCCGACAAACCCGTCCCCGAATCTTCAAAGAGTCGTACAATCTTTTACAAAACTGTCCTCTTCCGAGTCCTCGCTGTCGTTGCACTCATGGTTATCGCCGTACAAGGCCTGCGCACGTTCACCCGCTCGTCGTTTGGGTTCCTCCACAGCGGCGTGCGGGGATGTGGAGGGATGAGGAACGTCTCGTTGAAGGCTCTTCCCACTCACTATGTGCTGCCTAGTGGTGACAAGATCCCCAGCGTCGCTCTAGGTACGCTTATCTATATGACACGATGGTTATGATTATGGTGAATTGACGCGGAACGCTAGGTGTGTGGAAAGCAGGCAAAGGCGAAGTCGGTACAGCGGTGAAGCACGCTTTGAAGAGCGGGTACAGACACATCGACGGTGCTTACATCTACGGGAACGAAGCTGAGGTTGGACAGGCTATCAAGGAGAGCGGTGTCTCCAGGAAGGACTTGTGGATCACGTCCAAGGTAAGTACTGTATTGAATTCACGTATCCCTTAATGAACCAAATGACTTACTTAACCTGTATGCAGCTTTGGAATGAATTCCACGCCCCCGAGGACGTCGAACCCGCCCTGGACGAGTCCCTCCAGAAGCTCGGCACAGACTACCTCGACCTCTACCTCATCCACTGGTACGCATCCCTCCCATCTCCCATCTCCCATCTCCCATCTCCCAGAACTCGCACAATGTATGCTAATAATATAACGTATGACATGTAGGCCTATCGCGTTGAAGAAAGGCACTCGCGAGCTGGACCACGACCTCACAGAGAACGTCTACCCAACCTGGCAAGCCCTCGAGAAACTCGTCGACAAAGGCAAAGTCAGAAACATCGGCATCAGCAAGTGCGTCTCTCCTCCCCTCCTCCTCCCTTCTCCCTCCCCCCTCTCCCCTTCCCATCTCCATCCTCAGCTAACACCCCCTCCCTTGTTCCTCGACAGCTTCAACATAGCCCGGCACAAAAACCTAACCTCCAACCCCCTAAAGCACACCCCCGCCATCAACCAAGTCGAGCTCTCCTACTGGAACCCGCAGCCCGAGCTCCTCTCCTACGCCAAGTCGCACAACCTGCTCCTCGAGGCGTATAGCCCACTGGGTGGCGATGGACAGGTGGGGGAGTCGTTGAAGGTGCCTGAGGTTGTCAGTATTGCGAGGGAGGTGGGGATTAGTCCGGCGCAGGTTATTTTGTCGTGGTTGGCGCAGAGGGGGGTGAGTGTTTGTGTTTCTTGGGATGGAGGGATGGAAGCTGAATTTTTTGTGGTGTGGTAGACTGTGATTCTGCCGAAGAGCGTTACACCGTCGCGTATCGAGGAGAACCTGCAAAGTACGTCCTCTCTCTCCTCTCCCTCCCCTCATTCTCCTTTCCCCATTCTCCCCTCCTCTCATTTAACTCACTCACACGTTACTTTTACTTTCTATCATGCAGTATACGAACTCCCGCAAGACCTCTTCGACAAGCTCGAAAAGGACGCAGCGTCGCACCCGCCGAAGAGGACTGTTAACCCTAGTAAGGCACTTGGGTTGGGGTATGATCTTTTTGATGAGGGGTGGCCTTTTGAGAAGTAAATTAGTGGATTGGGAGGGAATGAGGAGGTTAAAAACGATGTACGAAACAGAATGTGTGTATGCACGTTGAATATTGGACGTTGAACATTGAAAACTGGACTCTGAATCCTACCGTCTAGTGAATATCGTATATTTTAAGCCATATGGACTACCAACCCTATTCTGCTAGGTGTGCTATACAATATCGACTAGGTGCATCTCGTCCAACACTTATCGCCTTGATCCTAACTATAGGTATGTCATCACTTCGTAGAGGTCGACGCGCAGTGGTCACCACTGAGCTTTGGCGACATCGATATTCCCTTCGATTTTCTGGACTCACAATCGCGTAATGTTCTAAGAGTGAACTGGCGTTCGGCAGTCGGTCTAGCTTCGATCAGGCAAAGCTGAGAACTAGTGCTGAGCTATAGTTCTTACTATGCTATGTCAATTTGAAGGCAAGGGCCTGGCAGCATACGTTGACCATTACATGCTTGATCATGAGCACGGTGTAGTAGTAAGATTATGTGACGTTTTGACAGAAAAAGTGACAGAACTTACGACTTGACGGTAATCACTGCAGACTCTCCTGTAGTACTGATGTACAATGAGCCTATGTACCTTGACATTGACATGCTGGAATCCTCGGACTCAGTACTTTTGTCTCGTGTGCTGTATGTTTGGCAGTTATCCGGCCGCGAAACGTTCATGTATAGGAAGGAGTTCAGGCTAAGCTAAAATGCTATTCCTCCTATGTCATGATACGAAGAAATGGAAGTACGCATTGGCTGCGACGTTTAGCCATCGTTCTTGCTGGACGTCCGAGGATGTGAGCCTAAGTGAGGTCTTGAGTCCTGACAGTTTTGTAAGTGACAGTGACAGAACTCACGATCTGACGGTAATCATTGGTATGCGTATGATCACGCACCACGGCGAAGCACGTCTCATTGTGTTTGTACAATGTTCCATAATACAGCAGGTGGTGTACCTGTGTACCTTGAGTTATGTGTGATATGCATATGTCCCGGAGGCCGCGGAACGCTCGTGTGTTAGCTTGAAAGTAAGTCGACGTCGGGGATTGCTGGGTAATGGCTGCTCGCTGGAGAATATTGAGCTGTACCTGCATCTAGGTATTGTCAAATCTCACTTACCGTAAACCTATTGTACTGGCCACGAATCATCACCGTCACGGTCAAATCCAACTTGAAGCTCATGATCAGCCTGAGGCTCACACCCGGCGCCTCACACCACAATCACGAGCGCCTCCACTCACCTCCTGCTTCTTCTTCGCCACACCCAAGATGCCAACAGATCCGAAACCTTGACTTGACGGATATGCCGTCCTGCCAAAGACTCGGAGGCGTCTTTGGCTATCTCAATTGCAAGAACCCACCATGGCCTTGATATGCCATTGAGCAATGCCCGAGAATGCGGGTGATCGAACAGCTACAGCCTGAAGCTGCAAGTCGGAGTTGGAGTGCTTGCGGGGGGTGGGGAGGGGGCGAGGCCGACGCAGCAAGGAGGTGTTGAGGATGCGCTCGTCTTCTCCTTCATGTTGAGAAACTTAGGGAGGTATGTTTTGGTTGATTTGATCTGCACGTACATGGACTTAGTGAGATTCCTGACCTTCGATCGCCTAGGTGCTCACTCTTCCAAGCCTAGTATCCTGCCATACGATATCTATGTTTTGAGAATTTCCAGCCGCCTCTCAAGGTCTCCGCGTCGCCGCCCGGAAATTATGAAGTTCACTGCATAATAGTTGCCCGAAGTGATATACACCGACTCCGCTCGCACATACCCTCTTGCTTCTTGAATAGACAGTGGGCGAGCTCCGACGAATCGGCATCTACCTACGCATGGCCAAAGCTGTCCTCCAAGGTCATACATCTTCGGCAGGCAGCGTCTTTCGAAGAACCGAGCGCTACAAAAGAAGAACCACCGCAGGACAGGTGGCCAGCCCAGACGCGCGTGCATCAGCCAATAGGAAGCAGAGCTTCCTCTTTTGACAGGTTTGTGGGTGGGAATGCCGACGGACCGGTATTGATCACGCTTTGCACTGGGAGATGAGATGGGCGAGTCGCCCTGATCAGATATCGACTGTCTGTGTAATTGGGGTGAGTTGATACTGTAATCGTGCGTTATTGAATGTTGGGTTGGGCTTCTTGATTCATGACATTGAAGGTCGTGGCTTCTCACCAGGATCCTACGTATACGCCGTGACCGTACACGATGTGCACTACATATAACTCCTTCCCAGCTCTCAACCCTTCAACTCATCCGCCCCATACCACCCATTACCATCTAGCCAACAAACTTAGTAGCCATGTCCCTCTTCACACCACCCCCGCCCCCGCCCACCAAGCTCGGCCGCTACCGCCAATTCGCTCCCCGCGCAGCCATCCATGTCTCCCCCCTCGTTCTCGGAGGCATGTCCATCGGCGACAAGTGGGCCGACTATGGCTTCGGTGCTATGGACAAGTCGAGCAGCTTCAAGCTCCTCGACGCCTACTACGAGGCTGGCGGTAACTTTATTGATACTGCCAACAACTAGTACGTGCTCCTAATCCTAATTACCATCGTACCTCGCCCATACTAACTCGAATGCTCGAATGCGTGTGTGATTTGCTTTACAGCCAAGACGGCTCCTCCGAGCAAACAATCGGCGAATGGATGCTCGCCCGCAAGAACCGCGACCAAGTCATAATCTCCACCAAATACACCAACACCACCTACCGCGGCGAACCCGGCGTCACGCACCAAGAGAACTACCTCGGGAACAACATCAAGAACATGCGCACGTCCCTCGAGAAGTCGCTCAAGCATCTCAAGACGGACTATGTGGATGTGTTTTATGTGCATTATTGGGATTTGCATTCTAGTGTGGAGGAGGTTATGGATGGGCTGCATTTGTTGGTGCAGAGTGGGAAGGTGCTTTATCTCGTGAGTTGCTGTTTGTATCCTTCATGAAATTGTCCAATGCTGACAAAGAATCCGAAATGTTCAGGGCGTGTCCGACACCCCCGCATGGTGGGTCGTCAAAGCGAACGAGTACGCACGCTACAACGGCAAGACGCCCTTCGTCGTCTACCAAGCCGCCTACTCCGTCGTCCAGCGCGACATAGAGCGCGAGATTCTCCCCATGTGCAGACACGAAGGTGAGCTCTCCTCTCCCCTCTCCCCTCCTCTCCTCTTCCTCTCCTCTCCTCTCCCCTCCCCTTCTCTCCCCTCCTTCCCTCCACTTTTCAACTCACTAACACCCCCCACCCCACCCCCTCCCCTCACCAGGCCTCGCCCTAACCCTCTGGAACGTCCTCGCCGCCGGCCACATCCGCACCGACGCCGAAGAAGAAGCGCGTCGCCAAACCGGCGAGAAGGGCCGTCAGTGGACCGGCTCGTGGGAGCGGTCTGAGGACGAGCGGAAGGTGTGTAAGAAACTGGAGGAGGTCGCGAAGGAGGTTGGGGCGAAGGGGATTACTTCTGGTTTGTTTCTTTCTCTCTCATTCATCTTTCCTCCTTCTCCTTTTCACCTCAATGATGTTGTTGCTGATACTCGTCGCTCGCAGTGGCCATCGCCTACGTAATGCACAAATCACCCTACGCATTCCCCATCGTCGGCGGCCGCAAAGTCGAACACCTACAAGCAAACATCGAGGCGCTCGATATTAGCCTCTCGGAAGAACAGATCAAGGCGATTGAGGATGTGTTGCCGTTTGATGTGGGGTTCCCTGGGGGGTTGATGGTGAGTTTTTGTCTCCTTTCGCTCTTTCTTTCGTTTTCGTTCTTTGTGGAGTGTGGTTTTTGGGGGTTGGGGTGGTGTTTTGGACGACATATCGCTTTTGCTCAACAATCGTCCCTTCGACTCGCTGCGCTTCTACGTGCTCTGAAGATACATCATCACCCTCCTCCACACATCTGCAAACTGCACTCCAACAACACCTCTCCCAACCCCAACTCGAACGAGAAACACCCTCCAACATCTTCAAATGCTGAACGTAACAAATTCGCTAACGATGACACTATTAACAGGGCCAATACGGAAAAGGATACCCCTTCCTGCTGTCTATGTTTGCCCACTTTGACCCTCAGCCGCTTGTTCCGGCCGTCGCGCACTCCAAGAACTGAACCCGTGGGCGTGGGGAGGAGTCAGAGCGTGCCTCCTTCGAAGGGTGGGAGTGTGAGGGGCGGAAGGAAGGAGAGTAAAGAAGTTTAGCACTACAGACCCTGGAGTTTTTGTAACCCGACTTGACTTTGTACGCTATACGTAGAATGTGACTGGAATGATACTTGAATGAATGAATGAATGAACTGTGGGACAGTTAGATGGACTCGGATAAATGAGTGCATGAGTGTCTGAATCTGTCGATAGATGGTCATTGAACGTTGAACTGAAGTACTTGAATAAACAATGCGAACTTGAATGGCTTGAACTTGCTTCTTCTTCACTGCTGTAGTGACCAGAACTTATCGAACAGTACAAGTTTCAATGAATTATACTTACTACGTCGCGGCCTCATACTCTTGCCTACAGAGGGCCGATGTCGTTCTTGAGTGAGACCACTCATTCTCATTGGTTTCTCAGCATCACGTAAAAGTATTAACTAAGCACCACCTCCAAGTTCCATTGAGTTTGTATTTGAATGCTTTCCCTAGTCATTCATTCGTTCGCTGATGTTTGTACGATTCGGGCGCCAACCGTTATCGGCACCGATGATGGCGGTGATTGGCGCCCTTCCGGTCGGGCGTTGAGTCGCGCGCGATTGCCTTTTTAGTCACTTCCTTATTTTTAACTGACTGAAAATCTATATTCATACGGCAATAGTGTCCTGTGCATTTTCCATACATATATCTCTTTGTCTTCGTGTTGGGACGGAGCAAGGCCACTCGCAGTATGTTTACGTAATCAGCTCGGTACGTAAGCGCTTAGCGCCTAGTGACGCTTGACTTGGACTCTCACCTCCGCTGAATAAACACTCACGTAGCGGCGTGAATATTATAGTTTTTATTGTAAGTAATAACAGTGCCATGCATATGTTGAAGCTATCATTCTGACAGATCTGTTCTCAGACTCCGCCTGAGCTACGTGCCAGTGGTCGGTCCTGGTCGGACGGTCATAAGGATGCGTGTCCGAGTTGGAATGGGCCGCCTGTTCAATCGTTACTCTTTAGTGACCCTTTGACATTTCCTGGCGTCGAAGTCTTCTGTACAGAGCAATTCCTTGACCCATATGGGAAGGTAGAGACTATACCACCTGATACATTCCACCTACGGACTCTTTGGACGGCGGTATGTGACTCGGACTGAATATGTTCACTCATCTATCCTGACATAATCCCAGGGATACTACACCGCGCTCATAATGACTACAACGGCCTTATCACCATGAGTTCTCTCTCCTGGAGTCATGTCGATTGTGTGTACAGGCAACCCCGAATATCGACATCGTTTGTCACTGCAAGCGTCCTTCTACAGAAAGCCCGCCCGTGTTTCCACGGTTAGATTTGCTTCCTTGAGTGCTCACTCTCACCCTGCATTCCGGAAGACTCGTTCCTTCCCTTCTCACCAACTGGTGGTGACTCGTCCCCTTACTTCCCGTTGATCATACGATTTTCAAGGTCTTGGCTCTCGCATGGGAACTACGATTGTATTGACTTCGTCAAGATTGTCGCGGGTCTGGCGATCGAAGTAAGTTCATATCCCCGTCCTATTCCGTTTGCCTATCACTGATACCACTACTATGTTCTTTACATACAATCTCGGTATCAGTACAGATTTACAACATAGACGTTAAATTGAGTTGTGCGCGTTCGACAAACCTCGCTGAACGCGCGCACCGACAAAGTGGAAGTGGCTGCTGGAGGGGAAATGAGCATGCTCCGCCATTCGGTGTTGCACGACATAACCAGGCAGTCTCATTATCAGTCATCCCTGTTGACAATGTGTGGTATCCTTCTCATGCATTTATACATGGCCGCTCTGTGCTGTGGTCCTCCATAATATTTCCAGAAACCCACCCAGTATCTTGCCCGGTATGCTGATGGCCAATGTTACTCACATACGATTGGGCTTTTGGGGCCCAGAAGTGGACCCTCCACTGCATTCTCTTATTACTCAGCTGATCAATCAGTACAGCTTCTTTGCAGCGACGATTCTTGGTGTCACAATTGCTTTCTTCACACTGTATCCAGCTGGTCACCACAGACGATATGCACCACCTGGACCTCCTCGTCTTCCGCTGTTGGGGAATTTACTACAAGTTCCTCGCCAATTCCAATTTCTTAAGTTTACAGAATGGAGTCAGCAGTATGGTATGTGATGAGTTGATTTTGGTCCGTCTCGTACTAACAACAGCTATTATCTCTACCTTTAGGTCCCATATTTTCTCTGGACCTACCAGGGAGACATATCGTGGTGTTGAATAATTTCAAAGTGGCGGCTGACATACTTGGTAAGTAGACTCCATGACTGAAATAGCTTGCTGTTGTTGATGACAAGCTCATAGACCGTCACTCGACCGTTTACAACGGTCGTCCACGATTTGTTATGTCGAACGAGATCCTCTCAGGTGGCTATTTCTTTCCACTGGTTGGTGATAAAGATGTGTACGAAATCCCTCTTCGACTACTATATACTTCCTCAAAACGATTATACAGGTGGCGTAGATTCCGTCGTGCGGCACACGAAGGGTTTAGTCCAAGAGCCGTGGAGAAGTATCAAGGAATATTGTCTGAAGCTGCCTCTCTAGCGATGCTGCGTACAATTCTGCAGCCTCAAAACTGGGAACATAACTTGGAAGCGTATGTGCCCTCTCAGGTATTCGAGAATCTGTCGCATTGAATATGTTTCAGTTTCGCAGCGTCATCCATATTCAGCTCCGTTTACGGGTGGCCTGCCCTAGAGCCAGGATCACCACACATACACCGGATCAAGAGCATGGTTACTCGTATCACTAGCGTAGGGACACCAGGAGCCTCACTCGTCGACTTCTTCCCGGTATTGAAGCACGTTCCTACCTGGATGGCGAAATGGAAGCGCGAAGGTTTAGCTTGGCACGAAGCTGAATCCGAGATCTTCAAAGGGTTCAATGCCGGAGTTGCTGCAAGAATGGTGAACTTCACGTTACGATTAAGTGGCATGTCAGATTTATGTCTGACACACTTCACTAAGACTGCGGGAGAAGAAAAGACATGTTTTGCGTCCGAGCTGATAGAGACCCAAGACCGCCATGGATTCTCCGAGAAAGGATCAGCTTGGTTCTCAGCTGTCATGGTGTAAGCTGTTTCGCTTCTACTCTACATGTGTATTGTTTACATTGCTGCACAGCGCCGGTGGGGCAGACACAGTGAGCATGATTGACGGGTTTTCCAAGAATTTGAAGTACTCTAATCATAGAAATAGACGGCTGCAGCAGTTGTCAGCTTCATACTGGCAATGATGCATCACCCGGAAGTGATGCGAAAAGCGCAAGATGAAATCGATGCAGAAGTTGGCAGAGAGCGAACCCCCCGGTTCGAGGACAGGGATAACCTGCCATATATTCGAGCCATCGTCCGAGAAACGTTGCGATGGCGTCCACCTGGTCCCCTAGGTAGGTATATGCTTGGTGCATTAAAAATAAGTCGTACTGACATCTGTTCAGCTGCTCCGCACATGGCCACTGAGGTAAGCAATCAAGCTTCAACGGTAGACGATAATATAACATTTTACAGGATGACTGGTACGAGGGGTACTTCATCCCTAAAGGTAAGCCTACACCTCAGGTTGTTGCATAGCACGTTTCTGATATGATATGTAGGAACTGTTGTTCTCGGAAACGTCTGGTAAGAATACATATGATATAACTGCTACTGGGTTTATACAATTCACGTATGTGTTTGTACAGGGCAATGAATCGGTGAGCCGCCATTGTTACCCCTGTAAGTGCGGTGTGAACCTCAACATATCATGACCCTCATAGGGATCCCACAATATACCCCGACTTCGACGATTTTCGACCTGAACGATTTCTTGACGCCTCCGTAAAATTGGAAACCGCGCCGCCTCACACTCATCAGATGGGTCATGCTACATATGGCTTTGGACGTCGGTACGAGAGCTTTGCGCAATCTGAGTTTGAACCTGAGTAACCATGCCTCATACTTGCGCTTACAGTATTTGCGTGGGAATGCATTTTGCTGATCAAGCCCTGTTCATCGCTATTGCTACTATGCTATGGGCTTTCAACATAGAGCCACCTCTAGACGATCAGGGGCACGCGGTAATGCCTTCCAAGGATGATTTGGTTGACTCTGGCCTCGTTGTGTAAGTCGACAGCTCGTCGCAGAATATCTGCACTGATACCCATTTATGCCAGCCAACCGCCTCCCTTCGACTGTAGACTTACTCCTCGTTTTCCTGAAGTACAGGGTATCTTAGAGAATAACGTCTCTGCTAGCAAAATGTGAAGTAAGGGAAGAAGGGACAATATATTCTCGTATTATATGGAAAAGACACGACCGTTTTTCACAACTGTAGCAATAACGAAATGAATACTTATGCGTATGTGGGGGTTGACCGCTGAGCGTCTAAACAACGACGTCGGACGGCCCCGGTGAATTTTGATGGAACTAATTCAAGTTGCAAGTTGCTCTGAACCTCGTCCTTCCATCGTCAGGTGTGCACAGCTGTGCCACAGAGTGTCTCGGCTGTGTCGTACAAATGGCTTCAATAACTTTACTTGTCATACCAATGCCATAGTGCAAACGTGAGTCGTGATAATTCTTCCACTTGTACCAGATCAACAACTCAAGCTTCACAATTTGAATAACAGTTCGTGCGCCTGAAGCTGCATGGTATCTGGCATGATTGAACGGTTATTCACGGCAACACAGGTGTTGCGCGCGCAACTACTCCCGGAGATGACACTGTTGACGTACCAGTATATCGCATCGGCGTTGCGGCGCAGCTTCTACGACATATTGGCTTCAGTGTAATGCTCAAAGAATAACAATCACGCCACTGTATTCAAGCCCGTATCTTTCTACTATTGAATACCCAATTGTATGTCGAAGGAGCGCTTTAACGACACTAACGTCAATGTACTTCCATAGCGATCGCATTCCTGAGGAGCCTTGGGTTCCGTAACTATTAACTTCTCACGGCGGTACGCGTATTCCCGTCTATATGCCTCTCGGGAGAGACGTCCCACCCAGAATCTTGGTGAATCTATTCCCGGGGACTCTCGCCAATCGAATTCGCTCCTTGTCAGCGGTGGAACCGCGGAGGCGTTCAAAGCCAGCTTCTAGGTTACATTCACATTCCTTTTGACATAGGAAAACGGAGTGCGGTGGAAGTGGCATGTCACGGTTAGGATCTCCACAATGCTATCGTGTATGAGCTGACTAGTGAATACCAGTTGCCGAGGATAGACATACGGATTTTGTCAAGCCTGGGAGCTGCCCTAATACTCGATATGCTCTGAATATACGGAGGCACCTAGTGCCGAAGCTTTTACACGCGATGTACCATTTGCACGTATGTGGGGGTCGCAGCTGCAGCCTTCATCGGTCGTAACCAAATTTGGAGAAGGGAGAGGGTTTACCGAGTGGGTACCTCCGTGAACCATGGCATTTAGCAGAATCCGCTGAAGCATAAACGCTGTTGGATTCCTACTTCGAAGTCCCTTCCGGAAAAATGTATTGGTCATCCTGCAACATCCATATCATCAAACCTCATCAAACCTATCTCGTCTTCTCATCTGGGAGGCTCAATACCAAATCGTCTTTTAGTCGCTGTGTGAACGTGCGGACTGAGTAACCCTCAGGTCATGGCAATGAGGCTGACGATGACACCGGTCGAATATGCTCTCGTGAGTCACTGTCATTTGTTCCTTAGCCGTACTGACTTTGTGCCGAGACAAGAACGCTGGGAATAAGCTCCAACCCTCGAAGCTTCTCATCTCACCACAGATTACGAGTTGCTGGACCGGGTTACGGTGCATAATTCAACATCTTACCAAAGACCTGGCGGCTTGATGACGCTCCTATATGTTCAAGAATTATAGGGATCGCCGTCGAGAAAGACTTCTCGAAAAACTCTATTATCGTACCAGCGTGTCATTATCGTAAGGTATGTCTACCTAGGGACGTTTGTATTGCACGCAAGAGATTATACGGCGCGCCTGAACCATGTTTAGCAGGACTTAGTTTGTTGGGCTCCACATTACGTGCGAGTGCAGATGACCATTGTAAGTAGCGCTAGCTCTCAAAGGCGTGATGGCAACCTTTCGCATTTTCAAACGTATGCTGGCCTGATAACAGAACCGCCAATGTACGCCATTTATACCCTTCGTTGCCCCACTTTCACTTACCTTCTCCCTTGGAAACCTCGAGATTCACAGATGGAGCAGAAAGCACTGGGCCTCTTCTCTTCGATCTTGTCGAACACCCGCAAGTATGGGGTAGCCTTATTTGCTACGAAGGATGTACCCAGACCCACACTTGCTACCTTTGTGGGTGTACGCCTGATCTCTTTCTCCGTCGTAATAGTAGCTGCCGCTACATGGTTTATTCGCTCGTCGCTCAAACGACGCCACATGACTCCTGGCCCTCATCGTCACCCATTATTGGGCAATCTTCTCCAACTCCCATCCCATCTCGCCTTCAAACAATTCAGTGCATGGACACAAGAGTATGGTGCGTCTCCTGTCATTTTTATCAAAACATCTAGACGAGATACTGAGATCTCGTTTCGTTAAACTAGGCCCCATCTTCTCCCTTGATCTGCTTGGGAACCATGTTATAGTTGTCAGCAGTAATAAAACTGCGATGGATTTGCTAGGTACGTACACCTCTGTAGGCACGTCTACTCCCTCCTTACACTATGTTTGCCGCAGAGCGTCGTTCTCACATTTATTCTGACCGTACCCGCCTCGTCATGGTCGGCGAGCTGCTGACGCAAGGCATGTACATGGCCTTTGCAAACTATGGAGATCTGTGAGAATCATGGAATGAACACCCGTTTCTGTATTGAAATATCTTTAGATGGCGCAAGTTACGTCGTGCCTCCCATGCCAGTTTTAATTCCAGAGCCGTCAAAAGCTTTGAGCCGTTCCAAGTCGAAACTGCCGCCCATTTGGCACTGCGTTTGATTGCAAAGCCGGCCGAGTGGGAGCGTGAACTTGCGACGTAAGGAATCTATTTCAATTGACGATATGAAAACCCACTCTGCAGCGCTGACATGGGCTAAACAAGATTTGCAACATCTTCGATGTTCAGCTCCGTATACGGACGCGCTATAGAACCGGACTCTCCAATCATTACACGTTTCCAGGATCACATCAAGCGGGTTGTTGCCTCTGCCGCACCTGGCGCACACTTTTGCGACCTGTTCCCACCCTTGAAGGCCATCCCTTCATGGCTTACGCCGTGGAAACGTGATGCCCTCGCCTGGCACGAAAGGGAGAATCGCATGCTCGAGGAGCTGTACGACGAAGTGGCTGACAAGATGGTGATGTCCTTGATTATTACAAGCTTAAGGATGTGACTTACGGACATTACGGTACAGAGGACATGCCAAGAATACCATGGGTTTGTATCTGATCTCATCGCGGGACAGGACAAGAGTGAATTGAGCAAGAAGCGTCTAGCCTGGCTTGCGGGGAGTATGGTGTACGTGTTATATGACCGCGTTACCATATAAGCATCGCTTATGTATATTCACTGACATCTAGGGGCGCTGGGGCGGATACAGTGAGTTTTTGAGTGTAGTTTCCCAGACCTTGAATTGACCAAGTGTCTATAGACATCTGTGACTCTCATCAATTTCATCCTCGCCATGCTGCATTACCCGAGCGTAATGCGCAAGGCTCAGGCAGAACTGGATGTTGTGGTCGGCCAAGGCCGTGCTCCCACCTTTGAAGATATGCCAAACCTCCCGTATATTCGTGCTATGGTGAAGGAAACATTACGATGGCGTCCTATTGCCCCTCTTGGTATGTAAAAATAACCTATCATACGTTTTGTACCAACACAGCTTTTTCAGCCGCTCTTCACTTATCGACTGAAGTATGGATCCCAGACGTTGTGTCTCCTCTGTCTTGCTTACTGAAGACGGTAAACTAGGACGATTGGTATGAAGGGAACTTCATCCCCAAAGGTCATATCGTCAATACATACATGATAAGCGAAACTAATCTACCTTTCTGTGTAGGCTCGACAGTCATTGCTAATATTTGGTAACACTTCTATCATGCAATCATACACCCTCTTGCTGATGCCTTCATTATCTTTAACGTAGGGACATGAATCGGTAAGTGAATAATGAGTTTACGTGTCATATTCTTCTGACATCCTTATAGTGATCCTGCCGTGTATCCCGACTTTGACGTATACCGCCCAGAGAGGTTTCTCGACGCGGCAGGTAGAGTAGACATATCTCCCCCTGATACACACAATATGGGTCATGTCAGCTTTGGGTTTGGAAAACGGCACGTATCACTTGTCAGCTCATCCGGAAAGTAGATACTGATAAGTCGCCACACCAATAGAGTCTGCATCGGCCAGCACTTCACAAACCAGACCTTGTTTATTTCTATAGCCATTTTGCTGTGGGCATTGGACTTCGAGCCTGCGCTAGATCACGCGGGCAAACCTATCATACCTTCTGCCAACGATTGGCACGATGAAGGTCTCGTAGTGTAAGCCAGTGAAAGTAAACCCATGGGTTTTACTAAGATGCACTAACATGTCTTCATTGCAGGCGGCCAGAACCGTTCGAGTGTAGGATTACACCACGCTTTCCCGACGCACATGCCGTTCTAGAGGCCAGCTTGACCGGAATTTGAGAAGCAACAATGATGTTATCTCCAACTATTTTGAATAGTACTTATACCGCTAGAACTTGCCCTTAGAATTTTGGTACTCGTAACGCTGCACACTAGTCATTGAAGTCTACACCAACGGTGCTGACCGGCTGAGTACAGCGCTGAGTCCTGAGCGACTGCTGTAATTTTAGCGACTTAAGGATCCGCCAATCATATTATTGCAAAACCAGGTCCCTGGGGTCTTTGGAGACTGGTACGAAAGTAAATACTAGCGCCTAATATGTGCACTCTACCGCCTCCACCGTTCACTGGCACTTGAACGTCTTCTTTGTCTCCCTGCTTTTGACTCGAGGTTGCAGAACCAATATGTGACGTGTATAAAACTCTATTCCACCATAGCTGAAACTTACGTGCACCTATAGTATATTATCAGAAGTTATAAGCCTGCAGAGGACAGGAAAACTTGAATTGGCACTGGCAAGTACTAGTAAGTGTTCTAACATGATTGAAGAGATTTTACACTTACTAACGTACGCTACTTTCAGTTGAACGGCAGTTGTTTTGAATATGAATAGTGGAACGGATGGCTGAAGAAGTCTTTCACTTGATGTGGCTGTCGTATACTATACGGTATGGCAGACGTTCTCAGGAATACCAAGTAAGTACGTTCAGGAAAACGGATGAACAGAAATCAATAGCTCTCCAAGAGCCGACGCTTGTTTAGGAGAAGTGTATAGACATCCACACGGGCCGTCTCGTTTCTATCGCACAGTGCTCACCACACGCTAGTGCACCTCATGCTCGTTCCTCAAAATGCTCTTCAATATGGGTATACGTTCTACAGCGCTCATTGCAGTCATGGCACGTTGTCGTGTCCCGAGGACGATGTTACGAAGCCCCGCAACTTACGGATAATCCACGGAAAGCGGTTCCTTGACAATGAAGGCTTCTAACTTTGATTTTGTCATGTGCGAAACGAACCTGACCTGCGGGTGCTTTAGCATGTCGAGGAAGTGGTGACTTTTCCCGACGCTTGACTTCTGATTTTGCCTGTCTGCCTCGGTATTTGATGGTATGTTCGCCACCGAGATTTACTTAGCACTGTACTGAGTACGTTGATCCGCATTTCTTGACATTGCTTTCATCCAGTTTTGACGGACATACAGTCCTTCGGCGCTTCCACGGACATTTCCTGGCCCGTTCGTCCCCATGTGACGAGGATATGTTTATCGAGATTCAAATGTGGTTCAACCATTGAACTTCTAGTCATATGGCTACTATGTCTCTGTGAGTATAAGACCACCACTCGCCAGGAGTGTGCCCTGCAGCGTCCTTCACACCTACAAAACTTTCAGAGATGTTCAAGCTCGCCACCGGTTTCGCAACTCTCGCTGTTCTGCTTCAGGCCGTTGCTGGGCAATCCCAAGTATGGGGCCAGTGCGGCGGTATTGGCTGGACAGGAGCCACCACCTGTGGTAAGTAAAATAGCTTTACGGTGCAACGTCGAAACTTATATTTTGTTTAAAGTTGCCGGTAGCGTTTGCACCAAATCGAATGACTACTACTCTCAATGTATCCCTGGTGCTGCTGCTCCTTCCTCGGTCCCTCCGGTATCGACACCTGTTTCTGTCCCTCCATCCCAACCCAGTGGTAGCAGTGGTGGCCTCGCCAACATCCCTGCGTCGACGCTGACCCAGTTCTCGAATTTCGGCACCAACCCTAACAATGTGCAGATGTTTGTCTACAAGCCGAAGAACGTCGCTGCCAAACCAGCTTTGATCGTGGCCAGTCATTGTCAGTATAGCGTTCTGTACACTACGATTCCTCTTGCTCATAATCCGTGTTTTTTCAGATTGCACTGGAACCGCCCAAGCTTACTTCTCCGGCTCCAGATTTGCACAGCTCGCCGAAACGTACGGCTACGTCGTGATCTTCCCATCTTCGGTCAGTCACTCCGTCAATGCGTAAAAGATAGAAGTTCTAATATTATTACAACGCCCTTGCAGCCCCACTCTGGCACCTGTTGGGACGTGTCTTCCGACGAGACTCTTACGCACGACGGTGGCAGTGACTCTCTTAGCATTGCTAACGCAGCTCGCTTTGCCATCAGTAACTGGGGCGTTGACCCGAACCGTGTTTTCGCTGTCGGCACTTCTTCTGGTGCTATGATGACCAGCGTTCTTGCTGGTGCATACCCCGACATCTTCAAGGCCGGCATTGTTGACTCTGGTGTGGCGTTCGGCTGCTTCGCTGTTCCTGGGCAACCAGAGGATAGCTGGAACTCGCAGTGTGCTGAAGGGCAATTAATTCTGACTGGCCAACAATGGGTACGCGATATGATCTGCCATTTACGACATGAAATGTTGACAACCTACACACATAACAGGCACAGAAAGTCAAGAACGCATTCCCTGGCTTCACCGGCACATACCCCAAGATGCAGGTCTGGCACGGAACTGCGTAAGCATGCACAGTTATATGGTTGTATTGCAGAGATTGATTGTGGCTCTTTCTCACGCTTAGTGACACTACGCTGTTCCCTCAAAACTTCTTCGAGGAGGTCAAGCAGTGGACGACCATCTTCAACTACCCATCCACACCCCTCTCCAACGTCACCCAGACTAACCTCGGCAGTAACTACCACAATGCGACCTTCGGGCCCAACTTCCAGGCCATTCTAGCCACCGGTGTAGGCCACACCGTGCCGCTCTTTGAGCAACAGTACCTCCAGTTCTTGGGCATCGCGTAAAATACTGGCAGCTGTTGGTGGTATGGTAGATGTTACAGTTGTTTAACCAGAGTTGAAATTCATCACAAGTTGTTAACGTTCGACGTTTGACTGTATGTTGCCATTAAATTTGACGGTAGTCATATGTACGAGTGCTGCAGTCGATTCGATGCTAGCGTTCGACCGATAGGTAAGTAGCATCCCAGCGCCTAAGTGCACTTCCATGTCAACTTGAACCATGATCACAGTGCACCTCTGAAGTTTTCTTATGAAGAACCGTCCGAGGCTAGACGGTGGCGCCATCATAGGTACGAACTCATCTGTACTTGGACAGTATTAGAGCTGATGAGAACCATCTTCACCTCTATTTAAGTGTCAGCATGCTCGAGATCAACGAATGTCGAGCCTCCGCGGATCTTGTGCAATGCTTCATTGAAGCCATGAAGTCAAACTCTGATAGCTCAGAGGAGCTTCTCCTATCTCATCTATGGTCTGACCCTACAGAGGAGGCTTTAGAGACCTTGGAGGTGGAGAACTCCCTAGTCCAGCCCAAGCCAATAGATCCGCCAGCGCTGAAAGTCGAAGACGTGGACGTTCTCCCTCTTGACAATATCGTCATGTGAGCATGAGCGTCCACACTATTACTTCAGGCTAACCCTTCTGGATAGGGAGATGGTAGACGTGTCCGACCATAACTCATTCCTAGATCAGGTGCAGTCCACACCACGCGACCTACTCTTGGAGTTCAAGGATACGTCTGGTGTATCTTTATGGGCTCAGGTACGTATTTATGATATCAATAAACATCAATAAACCCGTATAAACTTGAATGCTGCTCACCGTAGTATACTCAAGGTCCAGATCTTTGACCACGTCATGGCACAAGTTTACGATAAAAATCAGTGGTATAATGCCATCGTTAAAGTGCCGGCAGAGGTCAGTTCCAAAATAATATCTTAGATAACATACAAACTTACTCTCAAGCTAGCGTCGACGGTTTACGATAGACATGGCGTTCGAGTTTAAGAATTGGGTATTGGCGTTCGTTGGGCAGGACTCCAGAATTCAGGTCGGTGGATCTCGCATAGTCAATTATCGTCGACCAATATTCACAATTGCGGATAGTTGTCGTGGAGCCCAGAGCCACCCGAGCTATCGCCGACAGTACACGCAGACGTGCTTTATCAACCACAGGAGTTCCTGCGCGTACTGGCTGCCGAAATCGAGGTCCGCAGCCATAAGAAGTCGAATCGGGGTGGCTTGGCTATCTATGCGGCGCAGGATATGTTTCCTGGTCTCGGTTCGTACACTGCATGCGAGGCCTTTTATCGTTCTGGTACGTTGCTTGATGCTATGGCACTCAGATGGCGTGGTACCCATAAATTTCGTGATTTCTTTGCCAGGACTACGCGCAGACCTCACAGAAGCAGAAGTATTCGACAATCCTTCCCGGACTGCAAGGCTGGTGTTGGCGTTCTTTCATATTGCGCAACAAGGCAAAGATGAAATTATGTGAGTTACAGTCAAGACTTATACCTGTATGTATAATAAATCAATCCCGGTTTGCATTACAGACCATGGAGTCGACATATGAAGTATCACCATCTTATTGCTGTCGACAAACATCATCGTATGAGGTTTGTACAGTTTCTCAAGGTGTACGGTCAAGATATACTTTGTACAACACTGCGACAGAAGTTGTTGATTAGGCAAGCGAGGGTACGCAATCTGTAAATAGATAATCCATCATGAAATACTAATGCTGCAACTACAGGATGGAACCGCCTCTTTTGATCCTTTTGACCCCATCTTCATTTTACGTGGTCTACAGTTCACCGGCTGGCAGCTTAGCCGTCTTGTATTTGGACGGGCACATTGGGAACAATTCATTGCAGACAACGCCCAGCTTGCCGATGTGTTGAAACATTATAGTCCATCGGGGCCAATGGATGCATTGACTAGGTACTTTGAAGGTCGTCAAGAGATGTACGGTGAGTGATCATGCTCTACTGCAGACCTACTCGGGCAAGATGACTCACCGTTGATATCTTAGGTGTGCTACCCACACATCTGGACCTCCAACGTTATACCAATGTTCTGGACAGCAACGACAACTTAAAGGGAGCACAGCTGCCAACGTATATGTATCGGGAGCATGCAGTGGACTCGGATGGCACTCGTAAGCAGATCAACATCTGGTCTGCTTTCCCGCTATCCATGTGAGTCCAAATTATAAGAGTCACAATACCACTGGGCACTCTGCTGATGCTCTTCTCGTTTCGCGCAGGATCGATGGCGAGAAGGGCCGTCTCTATGAAACTGACGACGAGACGAGGCATAACAACCTGCTGTATAACATTATGGGAGCAACTGATAGGTGTGCCGGAAGCCCAATAGACTTCTACGGTGTGGCGCAAATAGTAGCTGCCCAGGGATCCGGTTGTCCACAGTAAGCTACATTGAACTGTATCATTGACAACTATAGTCTTCTAATCTTCCTTTGAATACCAGAGTGCATGTGTGTGAAGAAGACCCTCGTTTCGGAGAGTATTACAAAGCCAAGCGGTTGGCAACTTACCACGCCAACACCTCCTCGTCCAAGTTAACCCTAATTAGAGCCAAGAAAGGTCTTTCATACAACAGGAGGCGAAAAAACGATTTACCACAAGCAAAGGATATCCCACGGTTAGAGCGTGCTGCGGAAGCACGCAAATTGCTGAAGCAAGACAACGGGGAACCAAAGAAAAAGCGGAGGAAGAAGGTCACTGATGATGACCTGGTGCTGGCGCAGGCGCAGAGTGTTGCAGGGACTGGCGGTAGGAGACGAAGGTTAGCTGTAGAAAGCCCCGGGTCGAGTGAAACGAAACAATAGAAGAAGAACTACGCTACAGTTAGTAGGCGAGGTCTTTGGTCGTCTTTCTCTTTCTCTGCTCATGACGCGTGACTATCGGCCACGGAACCGACATTACCTTTCGTAGATTAGAGCAGTACCGTCGCTAGGCTAAGTAATCGCAGCCTTCATATTCTAGGCTCATACGATATAATATACCCATTCATTGTTGGCTTTCCTATCTGCGTATTCCAATGATTACAACGTTCAGGCAGTATTAATGTCCGAATGCAAGGCCTGAGATTGCCGCCCATGGCCAGCACGGTGATTGGCTGGTCGCGGCGAGGTGTGCTCTGGATAATTCACAGCCAAATGCTTCTCGAGGTTGCCTGTATCACATTTGTACATTCTCCAGTTCAGATTTCCGCTCAAGACTATGATACATCGGGGAAAGCTTGCTATTATCCGCTATTATCTCATCCTCGTATATCCCCACTATTAGCAATTATACATACTACGACTTTACAACTTGGCTATGAGCTCCTCGTGAAGCTTCTTGAGATCAGCGTGATCTGCTGGGTGCGTCGGCCAGCCGATGACGAGTCCTTCGTCGTCCGACGCGCTCGGTTTGGGGATGATGTGGAAGTGGATGTGGGGGACCTCTTGGTGGGCGATTTTGCCGTTGTTCTGGAGCACCGCGCGGGACCAGAGATGAGTTGAAAGCAATAAAGGCAGAAAAAAGTGATGTTACCTGTAGGAGGTTGTAGTTCTCGGCACCAAGGGCTGTGGCGATCTTCTTTGCGACGGGCAGGGCTTCCGTCAAGTACTCATCCGGCACCTCGTGAAGCTTCTCGCCATGGTCTGTGGTATACAGTGTTAACGGCTAAATTCTGTATCGATAATGACCCTGCTCACATTTCGGGATGACCAGCGCGTGGCCCTTGGACAAAGGACCAATATCCAGGAACGAGAATACAGTTTCTGTCTCGATGAGTTTGTAGCTCGGGATCTCCCCTTTAATAAGTCGTTTTAGTAATTGTCGATGCGAAGTATAAGCACAATCACCTTTAATAATCTTGCAGAAGATGCAAGTCGCAAGAGATCTGTAAATCACAGCCAGCTTGTCAGTCACTGTTCCACCCGATCATCTCGAACAAGTTTCACTTCGCTGCCATTGCTCTTGGTGGTAATGAGGGTTGCCAGACGAGACAGGTGGTGGCTTAAAAGCAAGCTCGGTTGGACCGCGGTAGACTACTTGGTGGAGGTTAAGTAAGGTGGTGGTGGTAGGACGGGTATGTCGTAGTGAGCACGGGAGCCTGGGTAATTGGCCGTGATAAGTCTCGGAACGCCGCCTAACCACCTCGATTCTATACTTACCACCACTGTGTTAATTTCTATCTCCTGCTAGTATCGCAGTTCTTTCTTCATCTCAAGGAATTGATGGGCTATAGTCTACACCTCTGTTGACGAGGAGTGAGCAAGCATGGCGCGATATCTAAGACTGAGCTGCTCGAGAAGCTGACCAAGCCAGGAGAATAGATTGTAGGATCGCAGCCCACGACTTCCTTAATCCCTCCCTCCATCTCCGTCTTTATCCTCTTTCTATCTCGGCAATCGCACATTGTGCTAACCTGCAGAGGATTGACTCGGAATGGCTCACAGTTCAAACCCGTTGCTTACATGGCCTCCCGAGCTTACCGAGACTCAGGTCGCCGCTCTTACGCTGAAGGCGACCACTTACGCCTTATCTCATGGACTTGTGTATCTTCCAGTGGCAGAGAAGCAACCGCCAGCACCGACGTCGACTATCCATGCACCTCTAGCCTTACTACCGTCTCCGATACCGAGAACACAGTTCGAGAAAGCTAGAAGTCTACAAAAGACCTATAATGTTCTGTATTCCCGAGTTGCGACCGATGTCGAGTTTTTGGATCGGGTTATGGGAGCTGTGGAGGGGGTTGGGAAGGCAGATGAGTTTACGGGCAACCTGTGGAAACGATGGAAGCGAGTGCGAGATGCTGGTATCGTGCAGGTGAATACATAAGCCACATTCTTCATAGATGCATTGATACGATTAACGCAGTAGCCTTTGCAACTAGGGCTTTTCAGGTCGGACTACATGATCCACCTACCTGATACCCATCAACCAGCATCGCTCAAGCAAGTCGAGTTTAACACTATCTCCTCGTCATTCGGTACTCTATCTGAACGTGTGGCTGGATTGCATCGGTACCTGCTCAAATCCACTGGATACTATGGTGCTTCTGAGTATCTGAAGGAGGAGAACCTGCCGGAGAACCATACAACTTCGGGCCTCGCTGAAGGTCTTGTAGCTGCCCATAAGGCGTATGGTGTACCAAGGTGAATCTGATCGCCTATTGCATCTTACGAAAGGTCTGATTATGGTTCTCTGGGACATGAAGTGCGCATATCCTATTTGTAGTCCAAGACAACGAGCGGAATGTGTTCGACCAGCGGTGGCTCGAATACGAGCTTTTAGAAACGTAAGCTTGCCATATATCGAACGTCCGCCGTCGAACGCTGAACATCTGCCCGCATACACAGCCATTCGATACACGTCACTCGCCAAACCCTCACAGAACTCCTAACTTCCGCTTCAGTCGACCCAACATCGCACGTTCTCCGGATAAACGGAGAGATCGAGATATCCACAGTCTACCTGCGTGCAGGATACACACCCACGGATTACCCCACTCCCGCACACTATGACCTCAGATATCTATTCGAGACGTCCAAGGCGATTCAATGTCCTTCCTTGCAACTTCAGCTCTCAGGAGGCAAGAAAGTGCAGGAGGTGCTCACGAAGCCCTCCGTCTTGGAACGGTTTCTACCTGACTTCTCCAGCGAAGAACTATCTGCGCTGAGAGAGAGTTGGATGGAGATGTGGGCGCTGGACGAGGACGGGGATAAGGGCGTCAAACGGGCACGAGAGGAACATGAGACGTTGGTCCTCAAACCACAACGCGAGGGCGGGGGTAACAACGTCTACAAAGAATCCATTCCTCCCTTCCTCGATACACTACCTTCTACCGACCGCGAGGCTTGGATCGCAATGAAACTCATCGCGACGCCGCAAGGACTGGGCAACTACTTAGTCCGTGCTGGTGGTGGAACAGAGAGTGCCGTCAAGACGGAGGTGATCAGCGAACTTGGAATATTTGGGTGGTCGTTATTCGGCGGTTCGGATGGTAAGATCGAAGAGAGGGAGGCTGGGTGGTTGGTTAGGACTAAGGGGAAGGATAGTAACGAAGGTGGTGTTGCTGCTGGGTTTTCGGTGTTGGATTCGATTGTGCTTGTAGATTGATTATATCTCGGGCTGGTGGGAAGGGTAAAGGTAAGCATCGTGACTAAGTTTGACAGGCGGGTGAATAGCTAATTGACGTGCGTTGTGGGCAGAATTATCAACACTGTACTGTAGCGCAAATAGCATCGCTTCTTCAAGAGTCTGCTCTCGCCCGGGTATACTTATAGCGTCAGATGACGACCATTCACGCGAAGGTGCGCAAGGGCAAAATAACCGTCGCCTGGACCGAAGAATGTCCTCTGATTCTCCCTTGATCCCTATAAATATCATGGACACCGGCGGCGTACTGACAAATGCAGGTCGCAATGCTCACCATGCGTCTTCTCTCGCTGTTCATCGCCACATTCACGAGCTTCGCTCTTGCATCTGCCACGCCTGTGCTTTGGGATGGGCGTGCGCCGCTTAATTTGACGGCTGCAGACCTTGATAGCTCAACTGGACCATTCTTGACGTGAGTGCACTGATATTACATGCATGATTCAATCCTCACCACTTGCGCTCCAGAGTTGTCAAAGGTAGCGAAGCAGCGTCACACGTATGTCGTACAAAACTCACTCTGCAACTCGTACACTACTAATCTCCAACCAGTACGCATCTCTCGGCGGACACTCCCTACCTCCCACCCCACTCTGGAGCTCCGGAAAGGAACAAGTAGTATCTATCTCCATCGACAACAGCTCGGTGTTTGTCCCAGGAGGCGGCCCCCCTCAGCTCGGCTTCCGTCGTACCGACTTCATTGCGGCGAACAATGGGGTTCACGATCACTGGCAGGCTCTTTTCGATACACTCGAAACTGGAGTTACTGCGTTTCATTTCTCGGTCAAGGCGGATACGAAGAGGCCACTGAATTTCAGCCATGAGTACCAGGTTGTTTGGATTGAGCCAAATGACGGGAGTCATGTATTTGACCTCCAGATTGGTCAGTTCATTTCACTACATTTCCGTATAACGCGATATTTACCATACATTTGATGTACACATTATTTAGGTTCGCCGTTCACCAATCCTACCGGTCAACTCCCCTCACAAGATGCACACTTCCTCAAAGTCCGCGACCACGCCGGAAATGTCCTCTTCCGCACACCCTTTTCTACGACTTCGTGGCACAACTTTGCCGTGCAGGTAGACTGGACGAACAGGACGCTTGCGGTGCTTTACTCCTCCGATTCATCTGCTCTGAAAGCGGTCACGAAGCCCACCCCAAATTTGTCTGCAACCGCGGGACCAGCTGGTCAGGGTGATTATCACTTTGGTGTGCTGAAGGCGAGTACGCCGTGTATCGGATATAGTTCTGTATGCGTTAGCATACTAATTGTGACGTGCTATAGCTTCCTTTAGTCAACCCGGCAGACTCCCCAGCCAATCAAGGCGACGTCGTGCACTTCGGAATTCAGGAAGGAACGACAGAAGGTCTGCTTTACTCAGGTGTCTTCGTGGAGAATGCTTCCGGTGGTGTCAGTGTCGGTCGTGGTAAAGTGACTCATCCGTTTTGATGGTGCTATATCCCTAATTAATTTCTGTATCAAAACTTCGAATTCGATCGATTTGATGTGTTTGACCAAATGGATGACTCGACTAACTCGACTATTCGTGCGCTTGCCTTTTATGCTTGCCTGGGAGGCCTCGAGGAGCTCGGAAACTGACCTGTTTGACCCTATGAGGAAGCTGCATGTAGTATCTTCAAGTCATTCTGCCATATCTCTCACTTCCCAAAAGAGGACAGTGGGAAGAATGCGACTCATCGCCAGTGGTGCGTATTATTCCGCCGTTTGCTGCATAACTTGTGGGGCGGGCCAAGCTTTCACGCAGGCCTACTTATGTTGGAAAGGAAAAGGGGTGCGTGCTATATAAGACGCGGCTGCGCTCTTGATGGGTCGCAAGTCAAGATACTCAGCACCCCGCCTTCGTCGAGATGCCTCAGCAACCTCAAGTACATCCTGAGCTCGACGCGCTTCGTACTGCCTTCACTGAGAGGCAACTTCGCTGCCCTTCTGGCGTTGTGGAGGTTGACGCTTCCTCCCTGGCTTTGTACTACGGCAAGAGTCAGTCCGTACTACGGTAAGTAATGCTACAATATGTCATTATCATCTTCTAACGCGAATCGTAGCCGCCTCGACTTTGTCAATGCATCTGAAGACGATCTAAAGAACTTGGCTGATGCTTGCGCCCCTGCGACCTTCGGGCGTAACCAGGAAGATATTCGCGACGAGACATACCGACGTGCCGGCGTTCTCGACACTGCTGAGTTTGCTATAGGATTCGACCCAGTGTCGTCCGGCGTCATTGCAAGTATCGAGGACCTCCTGCTGGAGGGCCACAAAAGGTCTGATGTACGTCTGGTGCATGAGCTGTATAAACTGAACGTCTACGGTGAGCACATTCGATGTAGTCCTTTGCGATATCGCCTGACGGAACTGTACTCTGTGTAGGTCCTGGCCAGTTCTTTAAGGCCCATAAAGACACTCCCCGCGCTGAGAATATGATCGCTTCCTTGGTCGTCGTGTTACCCACTTCCCATGAAGGAGGCAAGCTGGAACTGAAGCATGAAGATCATGCCTCTACCTTCGATTCCGCTTCACTACTGTCCAAGGCTTCTAAGCGTTCGATCGCTTTCACTGCTTTCTTCGGAGACGTGATTCACGAGGTTACTCCTGTCACTGCGGGATACCGAGTCACATTGACCTATAATCTCTACCTCAACGACATTGCTTCTACTGTCTCTCCTTCCTGCGACGCGCAGCGCTCGGCACTCCAGACAGCTCTCACCGAGGTGATTGACAATCCGGCCTATCTTCCTGAAGGTGGCTATATCGGTTTCGCGTTGCGCCACGAGTATGCCCTGGACGCTTCTCAGAAGTATGCGGCCTCCGCTATCAAACCCTTCCTGAAGGGCAGCGACGCTATTCTGGCTGCATTAAGCGAGTCTCTCGGCCTCGAAACATCGATATGGGTCGCGTACGAGGCAAGGTGGGATGATGGCCTGATCCTCTGCGATTCGAAGGTGGAGATGCCTGATTATGAGCTCCAAGACGGTTGGGAGAGTGTTCTTCTTCGAGACCATGGGGGGATGCGCGCAAACGAGAATCGCAATTCGCGCAGGAGCCTCCGAGTGCATCCGCGCAGGTCTCGTTCACAGAAGGGTATATCGCGTACGGAAATCAGGCGTCTCTTTCGTATCTCTATGGCCGTTTATGTCTACTCGTTCGCTTGGGACCTGCCGGAGATCGTCAAAGTCCTCCTCTTGTATTGGACTCTGACGATGACGCTATTACTACTAACACACTTATGTTCCTAGAATTATCCTATCGTGCCAGCTCATCATAGTGTTACCCTTCCACAATCGCTATTTCTTGTATACGTGAGCACTTAGTTGGTAGTGCCATGTCCTTGCCTTTGTTTACTTATGCATAAGTTTCAACTTTCGAGATCCAGAGCCAATTCACTGATCGTTCACCTAAGCACTGAGCGAATGGCGGTGCATGCCGTCGGCTAGATTAGCTACCGCCATCAGTCCGCAAAGTCCGACATTTTGTTTTGTGGGGTGTACTGTCTCTGTCACGGAGATGCTTGGCTATCGGCCGCTATCAACGCGCGTTCTGTGTCAGTGTGAACAGAACCCGGGATTCTGACTCGAGTCACAGGTACGTACTTGTATACTTGCCTTACTTAATAGTGTCCTAGGGGAATATTGACGGTCGGTACCCGGTGCCCGACCCCCATAGCGCGACGATCGTAGATACTGGTATCAACACAGAAATCGCGTGTTGATGCAATACGGCCGTTCTAGTAATTATACCATACTTCTCTCTGCTTAAAACAACAGCATGGAACCAGTTTGACAAATCGGTAGCTTTATACTCACCAGCGTGTCTGAACCGAGTCAGACGGTCAGACCAAATTCCGGGGTACTGACTCGAGTTCAAGGTGCGTACTTGCCTTGGATAGTATCCTGGGAGAATATTGACTGTCAGTAACTGCCCCCTATAATGCGACGATCATGGCAGCTGGCCTCGACACAGAAATCTCGTGCTGATGGCATATGAACGTTCCAGTCATCATACTATAATCTTCTCTAGTTAAAACAGATATGTGAGAAGAATTGGCAGGTGAGTAGCCGTATAGCATGCAAAACTATATGCTCACCCGATGCAGTGCTCCCCGCTTTACCTGCAGATACGTAAATTGCGGACTGCCCCAGGCCAATGTTCATGCATACACGCCCGAGGGCGGGCGTCGGAATATCCACCTTGGTATTGATGCAATAATCGAGGTTGGGCTATAAAGGGAGCAGCTCGAGCTGTCATCTTCTTCAAATTCTCCGAATAGCGACGCTGCTCTACCGGCATTAACATGTCCTGGCAGCCTCAAGTCGAACACCCACACCTCGATGCACTTCGAACTGCCTTCACGAAGCATCAGCTACGTTGTCCGACCGGTGTCATCGAAGTCAACGCTGCAGATTTGATTCTATACTACAGCAAAAGCGAGTCCGACTCTTCTGCATGGTGAGTATCGTAGTCTCGCTTCATCAGTTTCGGGCTATATCCTAACCGAGACGAAGCCGCCTGGACTTCACATGCGCATCCGACGACGATTTGAAGAACCTCGCAGACACTTGTGACAGTGCCACATTTGGCCGCGACCAGGAAAACGTCCATGACGAGTCGTACCGCAGTGCTGGTGTACTCAAGACTACTCAGTTCGCGATAGGCTTTGACCCAGTATCCTCAGGCGTCATCAATGCCATCGCCGATTCTTTGCTGGAGGGGTACGATAGGTCGAAAGTATATCTCCGCCACGAGCTGTACAAGCTCAATATTTACGGTCAGTGCATCTGATAATTTCATGCTAATCCGCCACTTACCAATCAGTTTAGGGCCTGGTCAGTTCTTCAAGGCACACAAAGATACTCCGCGCGCGCAGAATATGATCGCCTCCTTAGTCGTCGTTTTGCCCCCTGTGCATGAAGGTGGCGCGCTTGAACTGCAGCAAGGAGATCACAGTACAACCTTTGACTCAGCATCTTTGCTCTCTGATGCATACCAGGAATCGATCGCCTTTGCTGCTTTCTTCGGAGACGTTATCCATGAAGTCGCCCCCGTCACCGCCGGATATCGGGTCACATTAACATACAACCTCTTCGTAAACAACACCGACTCAGATCCCGTAGTTTCTCCAGCTATTAGCGATGCGCAGCATACCGCAATTCAAGCAGCTCTCACAACCGCAATGGAAGATGCGGATTATCTGCCTGAAGGCGGCTACATCGGTTTTGTTCTTCGCCATGAATACCCCTTGTATATGTCTGACGAGGACGCGACCGAAGCCATCAAGCCCTTCCTGAAGGGTAGCGACGCTGTACTGTCAAAAATCAGCGAGTCACTTGGCCTCGAGACGTCGATCTGGGTAGCGTATAAGGACGATCCTTCCCATAACACCGTAATCCTCTGCGAGGCTAGGGCAGATATGCCCATTCTGGAGGTGGAGTTTGGCGAGGAGTGGCGCATCCTTAGAGACGAGTGTGGTGGTAAACGCGTACGGGAAACTTATAATTCTCGTTACAGCATCTTGGTGCATTGGGCGACAAATACAAGGAGAGCACCAATACCCTTCCAGGAAGGGTTTGTTGCGTACGGAAATGAGGCGTCTCTATCTTTTCTGTATGGTCATTTGTGTCTTCTCGTTCGCTTGGGGCCGTCTGGGAATCGCCGTAGCCCTCCCATCGATTTAGACTCTGAGTCGGACGACGAAGTGCCTGAAAACCCATGGGATTAATGTCGCTGTAGTAGCTTAGCGGTAGCCAATGCGCCCGGTGCTAGTTTCTATACGACACGGTGATCAAGCAACTTGTGCTTGTCGCTGTACAGTGTATTCAATTGCTATGGCTGGTAATGATCTCCTCAGTATTACCGCGGGTAAGCAAGAGTCGCGGTTGGTTTATTACCAGGTGTTTGGGTTGCACATACCTAGCATAATCGAGTCAAAATACCATAACATGAGTGTTGGGAACCGGCTTCAACTAACGGGGGAGCAAGTCTCTCCACGCCACTACTTCATGCCTTTCATCTATGCCTCCGCACACGTAATACGGGACATTAGGGCTTCGGATCCGAGTCCCTGTTCAGTACTTAGATGCTCAGATATCTTCTGTATGTCTCTATTAGCACATATATAAACTGACCGTGATAGCATCCTCCTTGCACTTGTCGTCGAAAGGCGTATCATCCCCACCCGCTTCCAAAAACATGTCATCCAGAGAAGGGTTTGAATCACCTGGTTCTGAGTCACCTATGCCTGAGTCGCCTGGATCCGAGTCGTCTGGGTCTGAGTCGTCTGATTCTTTACATCCATATATCGCCGCCATTCGTTCCGCCCTCGAATGCAAGCAACTCCAATGTCCTTCAGGCTCGCTTAAAGTCGATCCCGACGACTTGGTGTTGTACTACCGCAGAAGCAGTAGCACTGATGGCGCTGCACGGTGAGGTTTCGTCCACGATTCTACCAGCGCCACATCAATTCAACGACTGCTCATCACGGTGTAGGTGGATTGATCTCACTAAGGCTTCAGAGGACGATCTCAAGGACTTGTCCGAGGCTTGTGATCCCGCCACTTTTGGTCGCAACAAGGAAGACATACTCGACGAAACCTATCGTAGCGCAGGGAAGCTTGACCGAGCCCAATTCTCCATCGGTTTCGACCCCGGCCGTTCAGGAATTATGGCGACAATTCAGCAAATCCTATTAGAAGGCCACGACTTGAGCAATACATCCATACGATATGAACCATACAAACTGAACGTTTATGGTACGCCTTTGATCCGCATAACACGTCAAACGTGCCTGAAGCTTGTAATGATTAGGCCCAGGCCAGTTCTTCAAGGCGCATAAGGACACACCACGCAGCACGAACATGTTTGCCTCCCTCGTCGTTGTGCTACCCACTGTCCACGAGGGCGGCGCGCTCCTCTTTCTCCACGAAGATCGCCCGTTCACTTTTGACTCTGCCAAGACGCTTGCCCAGGCCCCCTGGCCATCAGTGGCCTTCACCGCATTCTTCAGCGACGTCGAGCATGAAGTTGCGCCTGTTACTGCAGGGTATCGGGTCACGTTGACGTACAACCTGTACTTCGACCAAATTGTGTCCCCGGTCTCTGTCCCTGTCCTCAGCGGGCTGAATATGGCCGTCCGAGACGTTCTGACCAAGATGCTGGCCGATCCAGAGTGTTTGCCAAAGGGAGGCTATATCGGCTTCGCCTTGCGACACGAATACGCTCTGGCCGAAGACACCTGGGCAGACAGCTTGAAGACGCTCCTCAAAGGTAGTGATGCAGTAGTGGAGCAGATAGGAGAAGTACTCGGCCTGGAGACGTCCCTGTGGATCGCATACGAAGTCGACGATGAGTACCTTGACGAAACGTTGATCATGCTATGCCCCGAGAGAGCAAGCTTCCCTGGTGGATCCGTGTATTCTGAGGGTATGGTGCAGATGCTTAGAGATAGATGTGATGGGAAATTATTGCAGCAACCCAAGTTGTTTCCCCATTTACCGCAAGATATGTGCGTGGAATGGGTAACGGAGATCGATGAGTCCCTCACACTGTTCAAGGAGGACCATGCGACGTACGGAAATGAAGCCGGAGTTGGCTACTTGTATGGACGGCTGTGCTTGCTCATGTGGCTTGAACCTGCAGCTGACCGGCTCCATCGACACGATGTCGCAGAGGGCGGCCCCAAAACGATGTCATCGAGCGACCCCTAGTAGCGTTATACTGTTATGAAGTAGTCTAGCACCAATAATACGCCTGTCCGCCATACGTTACATATGCAGAAACGCGAGTATTTTGAATAGTGCGCACCGTCGACACCAAGCACATATTAGCTAAGTAGAATCTGTGGGTAACGCTGCATTGTTCTTGTCCACCTGTCAAGCGCTATCAAACACCTTCGTTTGCGAAATTTGGTAAGGACACGTGTTGAGGCTTGTGAGACAAATGCAGATAAGTGACGCCAGCCAGCGTACAGACAGGGAAGGCAAACCGGCTGGGGTCGATTGTCTGGAGAACGGCTTGATACACTTGATGAAAATTAATTTTGTGAAGCCCGAGATATTGTGTAGGTATGTAGTAATGCGTAGCTTATAGAAATACAGTATTCTGCTAGTTGTTAAAAAATACACGTCGATGAGTACCCTGATCATGGATATGGGACTAGATCACATACCTGGACGCTCACTTCTGCTGCGTCTCTCCCTCCCCTCTCCCTGAATAGCCCTGCTGTCCGCTACCGCACCCCAAGGATGATACCAAAGACCGCCACCACGACTACGGACATAACCGTTGCCAGTAACATGGTGCTCACCCGTGCAACGGGGTAATGCCCACCAATGAGGGCCTTTTGCACGGCAAAGAAGCGTACGAGACCCAGGAGAAGTGTTGCTAGCCCAATCAAGATGATGACCGCTCCTATCGGTCGAGAGTATTTCTCCAGAGCTTTGTTACTTGTCGCAGAGATAGTAAATAGCTGCACAAGGGCTAATGTCGGTCAGAGAGATTTGAACTCAAAACAACTCTGGAAAACGCAGAACATACCGACTCCAGTAGAGGCAATAGTAAGACTCGTACGCATGTACGCAAGGAATGTGCGCTCCGACGCGAGGTGATCCCTTGCCACACTTCCTGAGTTCTCAAGTATCAAAGTGGGACTCCGTACGCCAAACCAGCTCTCTTCCGGCTGGTCTATTAACTTTCCAGTGTCCGTTTCTTGCGAGATGACTGGCGGGTGAGATCGTTCAAAAGCCACAGACTCTGGTGGCGCTCCCAAGGAAGATTCGCGTGAGGAAGACCAGGATTTGGATGATGAAGAATGTTTGGAGGAGGTCTCAACTACCACTTCTTCCGCTATGCGAGGAGGCGGGATGGGGGTCGAAGGAGGTGTTCCGCGTCCGCCAAAAGAGGTCGCGCCGTAGTCTCTCGCCGTCATAGCTGTGGGTACATATGAGCTGGCAAGAACGAAGATTGTCGAGGTGCGCGAGCTCGCTGTACGACATCCATTCATGGAGAACGGAAACAATTCGTGATGTTTTGGATGTCGCCGTGATCATAGCACGAAATTGCGTGACGAAGCCAAGAGGGCTGTTACATGTCATAACGCTCCGCCTGTAGCCATATTCTTCGTGCTGCAAGCGACAGAGAGAACGACAGCGTGCATGGTGGTCAAGGCAAAGGGTACTTTCAAGCTGGGCGCTGAAGAGCGCCGCTGACTCGGACCACCGACCCTCCACCGACGAATTGAACTTGAAAGGACGCCCCGACCTCCTGTGTAACACCAAATCACTTGTTAATTAGCCTTGCCTGCCGTTGCGTGCCGCCGAGCCTATTAGCCTCAGCCTCTGCCAAATCCCAGACCAGGTCTCAGACCAGGTCTCAGCCTGCTCTTGCCGCCCAGCTCTAAGGTGCCCGCCGCCGTCTAGTAGCCTGGCGTTGTGCCGAGAGATGCCGGTAGCCATTCCCGCCAGTCTCCCGCCCAAGTCGGGGCGGGATGGTTTTCTACGTACCGCCGGCTTGTTTCCCCGATCCCCGAGGAGACCTAGACCGCCAGCGCTTTTCCTCACCATATTCCTGTCACCAGGCACACGTGCCACGTGCAGGTACTGTATAGTTCTGATGTAAGCTACTCACAGTCCGGTGCGATATGTCATCTTATGTAATCGAGTGCCCTGTCCCTTGGTATCTCATGTCCCGGGCTTGCTTCCCCAGTGCCCGAGGGCCCCGGCCCTCGCGCCGGGTGCTCTGCCTGCGCACGCTGCCATGCCCACGTGGTAAACTGTACAGTTCTGATGTAAGCAGCTCACAGCGCACAGGACGGAAGCGCCGCCGGCCCCTGATACCACGTGTTATACCAGCCTGTCGTTGTCTGTCGCTGATGACCGCGGCGTCACAGTACTCCCCGCCCGCCTCATCGACGTCCCGCCGCCTTAGCTCGTTGTATATCGTACGTACCTCCTGCTGTGTAGTACCTATCATGGCTTGCCGGATATACAATGTGCTTACCGTAGTGTAACGCATACACGACACTTTATATATGGCGGCGGTCAGTGTTGTCTCACGATTATATCTTCAGATAGATCTTGGCCTGCGATCCCGCCGGCATACTTGCCACCATCAAAGGCTCCGGCGTCTGGCGCCACAAAGGCTTCGCATGTAAGTATCTCGTTATAAGTAGTATCCTTCACTGTGCAATATGACGACACAGAATACATTGCTATAGCTACTATGATTAATGGTTCTCCATCAATCCCTCAAACACTCAGCGATAATTACTGCCAACTTGACGTGAGCATCTCGTATATCGTCATGCTGCCCCGCCATCAGCGGGGAAATATGATCGATCGAATATCTCGATCGTGTCGAGCCACTTGGTGAGCGAATATTGATCAATCTCAGTACATAGCTCTAAGTACAAGTTCTCAGCACGCGTTAAGCAAAGTTACAAGCGACCGATTGTATTTTGTATGAGCATAGGTAGCATATTCAATTGACAAACATGTATCGAACATAGTTTCGGACCGGCGTAAGACGTGAGAAAGATGTCCTCAAACCACCCGTGATGGGATAATAGTCAGGGTCGATAACTTCCTCTTCTCTCACATCCTCCACCACGACTCTCGACGACGCTCTAACTGGCCCAGCTAGGGCCTTGTGAACTGCCTTCCGTGAACAGGAAGCTAGAATCCCACGGAAGATTGGGATCGAGCTCGGGCTGGAAGCTAGGAGCGACCATCGCAGAAGGGCCAAAGTTGTTGAAGGCAAGGAGGTCGAGCGGCTGGTTAAGCATGGGTGCAAATGACGGTGGGTATAGCGAGGGAAGGCTGCTGCCTTGTCCCTGGCCTTGTTCCTCTTCTTCTTCGTTGCTGTCCTCATCGATCTCCATGTCGTCTGTACTAGATGCCCGGCCTTTCCCCTTACCCTTCTCTGCCGCCATCTTCCTAGCATCCCATTCTTCCTGTGACAGGACTACCCAGCGACATTCGCCCGAGTCAAGCGCATTCTTTACCCTTGTAAGTCTGGCGGTACTTGTCAACTTCGATGGGTTGCATACACCGCCGGGCTCAGGCCACTCTTTCAACTCCACCCCGTACTGAATGACGAACTTCTCATAGCGGGCCCACGGCGCACGAGGCAGCTTGTTCTGAGAGATGCCGTGTTCTCTGGTGAGTACCTCATCTACGTCACGAGTAAGCATGCAGCTTGATGAAAAGTTTTGAACCAGAACGTACGCAAGGATGTCGTCACGTCGTCGCGGATCATGGTACGCAATTCCACTAAGGCGTTCGACTTGATCGCCTTGATGGCACCTAATGCGCAATGTAGTAAGGTAAGTCTTCGGGTATACAATACGTGTTTGCTGTGCTTGCCTGTTACTCCAGATATCATGAATCCTTGGAGCCTGAGGGCAAACGTATCGTCGGTTTGCTTGTGAAGGTTCTCAAGCCCAAACTTCACGCGGCCTGAAGTAAAGACACGCGTCGGCCAAGTGTCCGTCACCTTGGAATGCAAGCAGAGTACCATATACTCCATGCCGGTTCGGTTATGTAAACCAGAAATCTGATGCACATTGTCAGCGGTTGGTAGCTATCGAGGACTCCGTGCGCTGTGGCATACCTCTGCCTCGACTTTACTCATCACCTTATCGATTTCCCTCCCAATAGCCTTGTCACTCAGGCGCACGATCTTGGCCGCCTTGTCCGCACGGCACTCCTCCCTCATTTCCTCCAACTCTTCCTCCGGCGTGACTTTCCACTTCCCGGATTTTGCAACTTCTTTCGAGACAATCCCCAATGTCCTCCTGCCCCACAACGGATGGCCTTCATGATTCTACGGTGAGCAAGCTAGCTACGAATATTATCGAATACATGCTAACCTTCTTCTTTGAGATCCTTGATAGTGCGCTTCACGAGAGCATTGAAGTCGTTGACCTCACGCTCGTTGTCTTTGATGTTGTGGATCTGGAAAAACATCATCGAAAGATGTCCCACAGTTCTAATCAAATGTGAGTACACCCTGTAGTAATACGTGTCTTCAATATGATTGCTTACTTATCGGTTTCCTCAGCTATCTCGCCTAAGCGAGTGAAGACGTCCGTCAGCAGATCTTCGAGCTTCTGTTGAATGAGGGCAGTGCGCGCCTTCGCCGCCGCCTTCGACTGGGAGGATTGAGTAGCGTGTCTGCGAGGCTGCTCGGGTTCCGACATGCTCAACACACCTGCAATAGTGACAGGGAAGGGTAGCTCGTTAGGAGATGGCAGTTTTCACCCTCCCATCAGTAACGCACGTGATCACACTCATTGCATGTACATTAGAGACTGGCGGCATACTACTAGGGCCACCCCTCCATCTTGTACTCTTATTGAATCAATCCTCATTCTTTGTCATATCATACAGATGCTACAGCCCATGAAACTATTCTCAGCTCTACTAATTGTCCACCGCCGCCCATGCTGTTAGCAAAGCAGCCCTCGAGAGGTCGGACAGAGACCGAGTAACTATCGCGCGCAGTCTTTGCGCGTCGGCCGTGCTAAGGCCTGCTTCTTCAAACCCGAGCACCCAATCATTCAGATGGCAATTCAGCGTTGTATCAATTCTCGCAAGGCCTGTCGAAGACAAGTTGCGCCCTGAGAGAAATTCGGCGACATCAGGATGGAAGCCGAATGACTGAACTGTTGGCTGAAGATACTCGGTGTACTCTGGAGGGGGTTCATCCGGCACTGGATGGGCGGAAGCTGCGGTATTATCATCATGACGGCGTGATGTTTGACCAGGCGTTGATCCATCTGGTGTTTGCACCCAGCTTTCAAGGTCTGAGAGCTGGTGCGCTTCGTCTGAGTCCGTGTTGTCGAGTATCTCGACGCTGCTGTTGTCCGAGTCCGAGTCCGGCACGTCGATAGGCCCTGGTAGCCCTACAGCTGGCCCGGGAGGAGTGGGTGCGTGGTGCACCGCCGTAGGAAGTCTCGTGCTATGGCGGCCCCGTGTGGAGGCCCTAGCGGGACGAGTCAGAGGGGTGGTCCCTGTTGGTCCCAGGAACGTTCAGCATATATCAGTGCGAAAGCCATGGCTACTCACGTTCGTGCATCGAACTTGTACTGAAATTGGTAGCTAGTTGCGAAACTTGAGTTGCTAGGTTTGGTGCACTGAGGTTTGTAGCTGGGGTGGGTACTTGCGGCTGCTGCCCTATCAGACGGCGCACGTAACGTCTCGAGCCGCTGGGCAACTGTACAGCCACGACCTCTGTCGCAGGTCGGGGTCTAGTGATTGCGGTGATGCTTGTTCCTATCCGGCGTGCGGTTGTCGTGTCTGGCATGGTGGCAGCTGGCGAGTTGTTGTCTTCAGCTTCACGCGTAGGGCCGCTACTGCTCGAAGTACGAGGAGGCCCCGGTGTAGGCGAAGCGGCCACTGGTTCCTGGAAAGCTACCGGCAAGCATAAGCGGTAATTCAAGCACGGATGGGCAGTCAACACTTACCAGTAGAGACGATTCCCCGAGTGACATCCACTCCCTGCGGGGGGGTAACACCAGTGGCGAGACGTATCTCATTATCGCGGATTCGGCGTGTTGCTGAATCCACCGCGTAGCCAAACCCGGGGGTCACTGATCGAAGGCGTTGGTGATAGGTATAGATGTGAGGGAACGCGATGTTCTGCTGGATAGTTTCACAAAGACCATCGGCGACGTCTTGGTACTTTGGGTGTTGTCGAAAGTGATGCGAGGCGATTTGCTCGACCTCAATCCTCAACGGGTCGAGCGAGTCAGAGAGGTCCCATTCGGGTCGTATCACAAACCCAATGAATAGGACGTCCGACGTGAAATCCATGCCAGCGACCTGTAACGAGGTAAGCCGGAATCTCTGGATTATATACGTCTTTGCAACTTACCGCATCACAGATGTCCTCAACAGCCTCGCATGTAGCGAGCTCGCGATCTCGAGTTTCCGTTAAGAAATGTCGGTGCAGTTGATGCGGTGGTGGATAGTCGACAAGTTTATGAAGATTGAGCCGTTGACGAAACCGCTCGAAAGCGATGTCTCGAGAGCTCTGCACTCCATGCAGTTGGGCAAACGTCCGCAGTGCTGGAGGTGCGTACAAAGCTCGAGCAGAAACGCGAGGTAGATTCGGTGAGGAAGCAGCTGTGGTCATGACAAATGAACTACTCAACGCCTGTAACGTCGCGGTCGACGTTCAATGTTCAATATTCGTCGCATGAGCGGCGAATGATATGTGTTGCGGGATTTTTCGTTAAACATGGTCTGGCGGTGGGAGCCAGTTAGCCTTGAGATTACAGACCAGGTTTCGATGACTTGTGATCAAAGCTTGGGCGGCTTCGAGCATCAATCCTCGTGGTGGTCTAGACATGTTGATCAGAGGACTCGGGCATCGCGACCCGACTGCGCGCTCGCTGTCAAACATCGATCAGATGTGCTCGTCACTGTCTAAATTGCCGTCAACGTTGCCTTCGCGCGTGCGCTCATCGACACCGACATTCGAATCGACAGAACGCTACCCTGCCACCAATATTGCATCCCTTCCTCCCGTTTTTTGCAGGTAGCTTTAATACATGGATAGTTTTATGTACACAAAGTGTCCTTATTTTTACAGTGGCCAGATCTCGCATACCGCTGCAGATCTGGGCTGGCCACACTACTGTAAGTACGAGTAACACATGTTACACTTCTCCTCTCTCTTAGATATCTTGCACAGCTCGCACAGCAATAGTATAGTACATTATTCCGACTTGATACCGTCGTTTTGAGTGATCGATGACATGGTATAGCATGCAACCAATGTTCACACTGGAGGAGTGAATCGGCAATGAATACGCAGCTTAATAAATGATCAGCGGTCTTTAACATAGTCTAACATACACCTACATGTACTTTGAGGGGCCCGATCGTCTCCCTGTTTGATGTATGCTATAGACGAGACGTGTTTTCCTCCTGGCCCATCCATGACATAGCATGTCTGCTAGAGGTCTACACACAACGTGCGGGGCTCGGGAAACTTTGTCGTCGTGAAGAAGAACATCTAAAATAATGATTATAAGCTTGTTTTCGTTACCCGCCAAGTCGAGAGTACTTGCAGGTTGCGACCAAGATGGGCGCGCCTCAAGTGTGTACCAAAATACCCTCAATCGTCTCATATAAGTTCGTACAATGAAGCGGGACAAAAAGTAAGCTTAGAGCCGTAAAGTAGACATGTTATATGTACTATTCCGCACTTTATTTCGAGTCAAATGGTGAGTTAGTTGTCGAGGTACATCGGGACGAGTGTAGAGCATTGTGTTTGCACTGTAATTGAAGCGCGAGTTCTGATTCAGTACCGTTCCAAACGCCTCTTCGCAACATCGTTCAATGTATCTCTATCTCTAGAACACCATTTGGCTCAAACTCAAGTGCGGGCTAGTACATATAATATATCTACTTCATGGCTCTAAGCTTACTTTTTGTCCCGCTTCATTGTACGAACTTATATAAGACGATTGAGGGTATTTTGGTACACACTTGAGGCGCGCCCATCTTGGTCGCAACCTGCAAGTACTCTCGACTTGGCGGGCAACGCGAACAGACCTAGAACAATTATTTTAGATGTTCTTCCTTACGACGACAAAGTTTCTCGAGCCCCGCACGTTGTGTGTAGACCTCTAGCAGGCATGTTGTGTCATGGGTGGGCCAGAAGGAAAACACGTCTCGTCTATAGCATACATCAAACAGGGAGACGATCGGGCCCCTCAAAGTACATGTAGGTGTATGTTAGACTATGTTAAAGACCGCTGATCATTTATTAAGCTGCGTATTCATTGCCGATTCACTCCTCCAGTGTGAACATTGGTTGCATGCTATACCATGTCATCGATCACTCAAAACGACGGTATCAAGTCGGAATAATGTACTATACTATTGCTGTGCGAGTTGTGCAAGATATCTAAGAGAGAGGAGAAGTGTAACATGTGTTACTCGTACTTACAGTAGTGTGGCCAGCCCAGATCTGCAGCGGTATGCGAGATCTGGCCACTGTAAAAATAAGGACACTTTGTGTACATAAAACTATCCATGTATTAAAGCTACCTGCAAAAAACGGGAGGAAGGGATGCAATATTGGTGGCAGGGTAGCGTTCTGTCGATTCGAATGTCGGTGTCGATGAGCACACGCGCGAAGGCAACGTTGACGGCAATTTAGACAGTGACGAGCACATCTGATCGATGTTTGACAGCGAGCGCGCAGTCGGGTCGCGATGCCCGAGTCCTCTGATCAACATGTCTAGACCACCACGAGGATTGATGCTCGAAGCCGCCCAAGCTTTGATCACAAGTCATCGAAACCTGGTCTGTAATCTCAAGGCTAACTGGCGTTGTGTGTCAGACACTTTGTATCGTTCGAATTCACATCCAATATACTGCACCGTAACAACGACTGAGAAACAAGATTTATAGACGGAATCTATTCATCATATGTACAGGCACTCCTCTTCGCATCTCAACCGGCTCTATGGCTAACTGTTCGACAAAGTCGTTAATAATTTCCATCTCACCGTTGAGCTCCTCATCCTCGGCCACTTCCAAATCATCACGCCGACCCAGTATGTCTTCCCGAACTGCCGCCCTTTCCATCTCTTCCATCGGCCCTAATGGTAGTTGCGCATTGTCATTTGCTTCGGCTGCGTCAATGTCCATGTCAAGTGGTCCCCGTGCGTCAAGTAGTTGTTCCTGTGGGTCGCCAACGCCTCTGTTGTCGTTGTGCGGATCTTGAGCGTTGCCCGGTACATGCTGAGGATTCTGTGCCATGACCGGTTCCTCGAGACGTACTCCGGGAACGGCCAGCCCCGTAAAACCGTTAAGGGAGTAGATGGCCTCGAGGCGTACTTGATGTACCCTATTCACACGGCGACGGTTTTTGTATGCCCTGCGGACTTCGGCTGCCAAGAGGGGAGAGTCGTGAGCGAGTTCTTCAGCGATGCGAAGATACCACGCCTCTTCGTCGCGTATATGAGTCTGTAGTTGCCGACACTCGATATTCAATCGTACAATCTCGTCTCGTGCGCACTTGATCTTGTGATACTTTGCGGCAATTTCTCGATTCATCTGCAATGCCCATGGACGCTGTGATATATCTTTATGTGAATAAGCATGATGGAGGAGATCAAATTCGGATATGAAGGCGTAGTTCATCACATCCTTCCACTGAAGGATCGGCGCCGGGGGATCCATTTTCGATGCGAGGGCGTTGTACTTCTTCAGAGCCGTTCGAATGGCTTTGCTACGAGTCTTCATCGCCTTTCCGATCGACGTACGAAGCTTGTAACCTAACAAACTTCAGAAGTAGTATGGGTAGTCGTAAAGTGTCACTTACTCATACCGGATGCGTTAACTTTCGTCATTTCTAGCAACCGTTGAACGACTAGCTGTTGTACCTTGTTGAGCGCACGATGGAACTGTCGTGCATGCATGTAGCGTAGCGTCTCTTGATACTTCGGGTGTTGCGGAGTCCAGGCTTCTGCAATATTGAGTTTTAGTTCGAGATCGTTCACGGACCGGATGGCGATAGCCATCGCATGTAGGGCATGACGTCGCGCGATTTCAATCTTGGTCGTTGCAGCTGTATTACGCTCCCGATCTCCCACCTCTCTGACAGGTACTTCTATGCGAAATCTATCTTCAGCGTCTTGCAAGATCGCACTGCATTGAGTTAGCGAATAGAGTCACGGTTCCCTCGCCAGTAGGAAACCACTTACTCCGCCTTATCTCGCGCCTGCAGGGCCTCCACATACGAGATTTCCAGCACACGCTCTTCTGGCTCGTCCTTCAAATTCGTCAGGAACTCCCGTTCCTCATGAAGCCACTGCTCGATATCGTCGTCAGTGATTTGAAGCGCCGCCTTCAGTCGTTCCACCTCCGGCGTATAGTTCTTGATGATGTCGAGTGCCTGTCGATAGTTGTTGTACAAGAATTTACCTACGAGCGTCGAGCAATGTTAGCTTTACTCGCGTGCAGACAGAATCAACTTACTGAGCTCGAAGTACTTCTCTTCATCCCACTGTTTGAAGTGCAAGTCCAAAGCTTGCGCCCAATGGAACTGCGAAGCGTATCGAATGGTACGCGCGACATTGTTGGATGCCGAGAATACGCGCTCCATTGTCTCAAGATCTTCAATACCACATCCGGGCTTGTAAAGTATGTGGAAGTTCGTCTGGCATAGACGATTGTGTGCATATCCGTGGAAGGCGTTTACGACGAACGATAAGTTTCGGGATTTTATGCGAGGACCGAGCGAGCTGCGATTGGCCGTTCCAGTGAACGCGCAGCCTATGTCGTAACCGATCGCTATATCGTTGTCGTCATGAGCGTCCATGATGTGGTTTGTAATAGCAAGGGGATACTTTGCGCTGTATGCAAGTCAGATCGCGATCAACACTACGCCAATATAGACAACGTACAGTTCGCCGCTCCTTATCATCTCGCAGAATTTTTCGATGATATGATGACGGCACGCGATCCCGAAGATTCCTGTTTGATGGTAGATGTCGAGTGCTTTCTTCTGATGCTCGTCCGCGGAGGCCTTCCAGTTCTCGGTACAGGATGTCGTATTCGTTTGTCCGTCGGTCACGTCGCCAGGTTTTGAACCGTCGGGTACCCATGGTGCATCGTTCGCCTCGCAGTCAGACTCGGACTCAGAGCTAGGCTGCTAGTACTGTGCAGTCAGTCAGAGGTACCGATACTAGAATAACACCCTTACCTCACGGTTCGCCGCTCTGCCTCCACGTTTGTCAGCATCCTTACGTTTGCGACCTTTCACTTCATCCTTGAATCGATCGACTTCATCGCGCGATAAGAGATAATCGCTATCGAAGGAGGCGAAATCTACAAGGGCAGCGCTTGCGACGCGCTTCGCCGAGTTATTCCCATCCATCGCAGACAAGCGTTTTGGCTTGAGCGGTGGCTCGTTCTTGAGCTGTAAACAATATGTATCAGTGTACCATAGATCAAAATAGATACATACCTCGTAATTGCAGCAGGGGCACGCGTTCTTGATACGCCAGTTCGGAGTATCCCGGCGCAGTGCACGATCGACCTCACGCTGAACTCGCCGTAGGACGTCCAAATACGCATCGAACGCGATGGAAAATTGCTCTCGATACGAGTCAAGGTAGTTGACCTAGTGATATTAAAATAGATACCTACAACATATTGAATCCGAGGGACTTACTTCATGAACATCACACAGGGCGCGTGCCATTGCTTGGATTCCTAGCCGAGGGTGCCTGCGTCGCAGCCGGTGATAAAGTTCGAGAGTGTCAAGATCGATAGCAAAGGCCGGGTTTATGGGTGAACACCCAAGGAAACCTTTATGGATAAGCGAAACGTTCGCTGGCTGCCCAGAGCGCTGCAAAAACGACATCCTGCAGCGTTCTATACAGTATTAATAAAATAGTGTGATCACAGGATATAACGAACCTACTATGACTCTGTATTGCAGTAACATCGAAGTACCGCACTGTATCTTCAGTAACAGGCGGTTCGGACGCTATTGGTGCAGCAGAACCTGTGTTGTCGTGAGGGCAGTGAGCGTCGGTCGGTATATTGCTGGAGTCACTCGTCGGGATGGTGTGCTGAGAACACGTCGATGATGGGTGCTTCCACGCTAAGTAGGCCATGACGAGTTGGGGCATCTGATCTTCCCAGTTCTGCCTCAAGGCTGCAAGCCGCTCGCGTCGAGTTCGAGCACCAGAGGATGCTCCTCCAGGACGCCTGCGAGTATTGAAATGAATGAATAGTCAGTTATTCACAAACTGACTGGGACTTACCGCGCGGTAGTGATTTCGGATATGAGGATACGAACACTATCTGCATACTCCCCTCCTTCATGTGATGCGTCCAAGGGATCCTCGTTCTCGTCCAATTCCATCCAGTCTTCCTCCTCCGCCGTCACACCATCGTGCGGTCCCCAGGTCACTTCGTCCGGTTCTGCACCATTCTCTTGCACCATGGCACTGATAACAGCGCGAGTATCTGCTGGCATCGCTATGGGAGTATGAGTCTATACCCCCTATCTGTTCGAGCAGATGCGAACTTACCTTTAAGTGCTTCAGTGCGCTTTTGCATTGCGACACGATGCTCCTCAGCTATCTGAGACAGCGACTTCCGTAAGGTGGAAATCGCACCCGGCCGGCTGGTGGTGGACTTAATCCGTGCGTTAACGCGTATCTTCTTTGCTTTCGTCGACATAGCGGGATGATGAGAGGAAGCACGGGGGGCAGGCAAACCGGACGAAGTACTAGTCGTAGCAGAGATGAGATAACACAGAGCGATCGCGCGCCAAATCTTGTTCTCACATAGCTTAAAGCTGACCCACGTGGGTATGATCAGCAAGCCTTGTGGCGCCCATCAAGATCGCACGGGATAAGCCAACAGATAAACATGTAAGATTGAGTGTACGTCGCCCCGCAGTTTTAAGCATAACATCATGACATCATGGGGTATAGTATCAATATCATTGTATAGACTTCTCCAGGTCGCGATCGGGATGATACATGAATATACGCCGTGTACGTATAGATATCTATCGAAGACAATTTAATCGATGTACATGATATACAACGAGCTAAGGCGGCGGGACGTCGATGAGGCGGGCGGGGAGTACTGTGACGCCGCGGTCATCAGCGACAGACAACGACAGGCTGGTATAACACGTGGTATCAGGGGCCGGCGGCGCTTCCGTCCTGTGCGCTGTGAGCTGCTTACATCAGAACTGTACAGTTTACCACGTGGGCATGGCAGCGTGCGCAGGCAGAGCACCCGGCGCGAGGGCCGGGGCCCTCGGGCACTGGGGAAGCAAGCCCGGGACATGAGATACCAAGGGACAGGGCACTCGATTACATAAGATGACATATCGCACCGGACTGTGAGTAGCTTACATCAGAACTATACAGTACCTGCACGTGGCACGTGTGCCTGGTGACAGGAATATGGTGAGGAAAAGCGCTGGCGGTCTAGGTCTCCTCGGGGATCGGGGAAACAAGCCGGCGGTACGTAGAAAACCATCCCGCCCCGACTTGGGCGGGAGACTGGCGGGAATGGCTACCGGCATCTCTCGGCACAACGCCAGGCTACTAGACGGCGGCGGGCACCTTAGAGCTGGGCGGCAAGAGCAGGCTGAGACCTGGTCTGAGACCTGGTCTGGGATTTGGCAGAGGCTGAGGCTAATAGGCTCGGCGGCACGCAACGGCAGGCAAGGCTAATTAACAAGTGATTTGGTGTTACACAGGAGGCCCCGACGAGTCGGCGATGCTCGCGGCACCAATTAGGAAGTTGAACCAGTTTCCTCTACAACGAAACCACCACCAGCTGAATCTTGAGGCTGGTACACCGTACACTGGCAACTGGTCAGAACTGATTGTTTCTTTGCTCAAGCTTTTTTTGACTCTGGTTAATGCAGTCCAAACATATGTTTTCACGAAGAATCACTGGCATACGTATACTTCAAGTCGCATTCCATATTCAAGGATTCGTTCTCAATGTCTCTGAACTCACCAGGAGGGCGTTCACGACACAATGGTCTGTAGTGCCGGCGTACTCGATACTGATGAATTTGTGATAAGCTTTGCTCCGGGAAGCCAATAATCTCTGCTGGAGGGCCACAAAAGGTCTGGCGTACGCATTCTAGTGCATGCGCTGTACAGACTGAATGTTCACGGTGAGTACGTGCGAGACAGTCGTTACCATATCGCCTAACGGGATGTGCTTTATATAGGCCCTGGCCAGTTAACGAAAGCCGAAAAGACATTAAGAATATGATCCCTTCGTTGGTCGTCGTGCTCCCAATGGCTCATGGAGGAGGCAAGCTCGAACTCAGACATGAATATCGCACTTTTAGTATTTTCGACTCCGACGTTGTACTTTCTGACTCTTCTAGTATGCAGGTTTATCCGCGGTCTCTTGGGAGATGTGAATCGCGAGGTTACTTCTGGATTTTAAGTCACTTTAACACGCAATCTCTACCTCGTTGGACGATGTCTCTCCTTCCACTGATGCTCAGCAAGCTGCACAATGCAGCACTTCTGAAGGTGAATAAAAGTATAGATCACCTACCTGAACGTGGTCGTATTGGTTTCGTGCTCTGCCACGGGTACGCTTGGGACGCAGACAATATTAATGCCAACGCATTGCACAACGAGCGGTTTCCCAAAGGTACCATGGCATTCTGTCGGCTGTCGCTAGGTTCCTTGTGCTCAAGACATCGGTATGGGTAATGTATACGTAGGACGACGAGAACACATGCATCCTCTGTTTTAAGAGAGTGAATGTTCATGACAATATTGACGATGGCTGGCAGAATACACTCGGTATTGTTCACGGTGGAAAGCACGCGCAAGAGATTCGTAACTCTGAACCGAACATCCACATACTCAGTTGCGTATGGAAACCAGGCTTCTCGTATCTCTGTGGCTATTTGTATTTATTTGTTCGCTTTATTAGACGACTAACTCCAAGTCGTGCTGTGAGCCTGTAACCCTCTGGGTCATTTTTGTGTTAACCGCTGTTGATGAATGCGATACGTTCATGTCTATGAAGTCAGGCTGTGATCAAAGTGCACACTAGGCCAGTGAAGTCCGCTATGCGCTCTATATACCTTGGAATATCTCATGTTGCGACTGTGATGCCTGTACTAGTAGCAGCCCGGGTCATGTAAGTTGGAAAACAATACGTACGCTAGCTGATTTTGCACAGGCGGGTATAGGGTTGGCTACGATAAACGATCATCGACCAGAGACAGTAATCATGCTTGACACCGCTCGAATCTTGCGCTTTGCCAAACCATGATACATGACGGCCAGCTAAGTATGCTCACGGACTGTGACAGTGATGCCAGGCGGTGACGCAATTACGTCTTCCCATTTATCCACCCCCCAGTCCACCTTCGAATAGTCCACAACTACGAACCCGGAATAGCCATCCTTGCCATCTAAAAACAGCTTCCTGCTCTGCCAGTGCCATATCCCTTTCCTAGACCTATGCTCCGGCGGCACCCACAGTAGCCTTCGACCCTGCCTATCCAGAATCCAGTGCTTATCCTGCGACAGAAGCGCGGATGTTTCTGAGTAGGTGAACAGGCTTTGCATGTTCGATATCTCGTAGTCGTCAGGAGCATCGTCGTCGAAGGGTGAGGTAGACTCAAAAAATTGCAAATCTTCAGGTTCTGTAGAGTTTCCGGCGTCGGTTTCCAGGCAGTTCTTCCACAGGGCAGTATAAAGCTTGCGGCCTATGTAGTGCACGAGAAGCGTGATATAGGAAAGGGAACCGACAGTACACCTTCCTTGAGTGACCCGTACAATGTATTGTGGATCCCTCGGGATTGTGCCGTGGGCTACGAGGGACATCGTGGTCTTCGAGGTGCTGCTAGGATTTGAAGCGACGTTAAGATCCCAGCATTCAATATCTGTCCTATCGTTGAATCCAGAAGTGGAAATGAACCCGAGCCTGCCATGCGAATAAGATGTCGTCAAATGGCAGGTCCAAGGGCCTATAACATCATGTTTCGCAGGGGAGTCCATCTGTAGTCCCCATCGTCGGCAAAGCAGGTAACGGTAGTCGTCTCTGTCGACATCCCAAAGAACAATCTCCCCGCGCACATGGTCAGCATATAAGACGTATGCATCTCCTTGGAGGAATATCGGCTTGAATTGACGAAGACCTGAATCGTCCCGAGTAGATCTGGAGATTCCCTGGGTGAAGGTGTGCTTGCTAATGTCCCATACATAAGACTTGTACGCGTAACCCAGCTGTGACATAAGAACAATGGAACGACCAGAAGGGGAGAAATGTGCGTGGCGGAGATTGCGCCTCCAACCGTTTTCCTTGTTGTCCGTGGATTGGGTGCCGGAGTTGAGATCATGGATTGAAACGACCCCATTATTAACGCCGACAGCGAAATGATAACCGTCCGAGGAAAATACGCTAGAGTCTGCAATCCTGTCGGTCACCGAGAGGTTGTTATCGTCGATGCGCTCAGGAAAATAGACCCGCAATCCTCCCCCGACTGATTTGTAGAGCAGACGCAAGGATCCGTACGAAGAAATGGGTAGAAACCGCAAGGAGGAAATACCAAACTTGACGTACTTAACAGCCCCGTCGTAATTAGAAAGGTGATAGGCAAGGTCTCCCGTGCCTGCTCGATAAATCCGCACATCGCCTTCCTGTGTCCCAGAGGCTACCCAGACTCCATCTTCGGAACAAGCTACTGAGCTGATGTCGTTCCCGTGTACATTACTATGTGGTGGTCGCACGAACGATCTGACTTGTCGTGGAGGATCCAGCTCCCATATCTCCATCTCCTCCATCGCCAGCAAGACCATCGCCTGTCTGCTAACCCAGCAGGCTTTGCCCCGAAATTTGGGCGGCTGGAATCTCTGAATAAATGTACCGAGGCTGTCGTTCCATAGCGCAACATACTTCTCTTCAGTGAGGAGGAGGTGGTAGTGAAGAGACGGATGGAAAGCGACGCGCGTGCCGCTGCGGCAAATCAGCTGAGTGAGAACATCACCTGTTCCAATGTCCCATAGTCGAATAGTATCGTCGGTAGCCGTGGCAAGCATTTTGTCGTCGGGGGAGAATGAAACAGAGTGAACGGGTGCGGAGTCTAGGCTCGCTACCAGCTCTCCGGTCCTTGCACGGTAAAGACGACTAAATCCTTCTTGGTGATCTGATCCAACCCCTAACGCAAGCAGAGTTCCAGTATGAGAGTATTCTAAGGCATGTACCTGATACCTTCCATCCGGCTGGATCGCTCGAACTGTCCCATCCCAGATTGTTCGCCCACCTATGACATGAGCTTCAAAAACCAGATCATTGGTGTGGTGTTGTTTAATTAACGATGTTTCTGGAGCGAATGGCAAGGCAGAGTGATAAATATGAGCCGCAGAGGCATCGATGGCATCGAAAGCCCACAAAATAAATCTTCGCCCGTCATGAACCCAGTCAAGTAAAGCCGTGTATAGCTCGGTTGTCCCCTACGAAGAAGAGAGTATTAGCAGCCGTGTATTAAATGCGTTGTTTGTTCGTACCAAGGTAAGCCAGTCCTTAACGTTTTCTAATGCGCTAACGGCGAGGCCTAAATCGCGCGTAAGAGCGAGAACTTCGAACCACAAAAGTTGCTGTTCGGTGAGAAAATGCTTTAAGCTCGATGCAATACGATGCAGGTGTTCATCTCGTTTCCTATCAGCGAGAAGATGATCAGCCCAATACCGGCTGCTGTATTTGGTGGATTCCGCGATACACCTGTCCCTAGTTTCGGAATCCAAGTCGTCGTTGAGGTCGTAACGGCTGCGACCACAAATATTCTTTTGCAATCGATCGCGTAGGACGTTCAAGCAACATTCAGCGACATCGAAGTGACAGTTGTCGAGATTGATATAAAAGTCGGGGGACTGACACCGCGTAGCATCGGTGAGGAAATCGGGAAACGACTTGTGGTGAAACCGAAGGGGGGAAGAATGATCCTCTGGTACAAAGATCACAGAATGAAGCCACCTTAAAGAGCTTTTGACGATATCGGACCCCTCTATGCCTAGAATCTCTGCTATTGTTGCAGGGTTGAGAGGATTGTGGACGACAATGAGGAGACCGAGAATTGCGCGGAGTCTATGCTTCAGCAAGCGGTCGTTGCCAATCACAGCAAAAGCATCTTTCAGGATACCAGAGTACAGAGCGTCGACATCAGCATGAAAGGAATTCGAAGGGTAGACATCATCACGCGCCGATCTATCCGCCTTGTGCAGAATACGGTCCAGCTGTTGGCGAGGGTTGCCACCTCCGCCGCCGATAAACTTCACCACGGTGGCAGCAAAGATAAATAGCCCTGCGGCCTGTTCAGTCAGTGCGTCCAACTCGTGCTGTTTGGGCCACGCCTGATGTACAACAACGTCGCTACGTTGAGCCGCAATCTTGGTCAGCTCCTTCTCCAAGAACAGACGGATATCCTTATTGACGGAAGTCGCAGCTATCTCGTGGAGTATCATCACCTGAGTGATCGGCTGCATCTCTCTAAGGCGGAATCCTAGTCGAATGTGGGGCTCGGGGCGACTCGTAATAAATAGCTTGATGTTGGGAAGACGTGTGATAGTGCTGGAAAGTAGCGACAAGATGAGGGATGTTGTCCCTTCGTCCCGGCACTCGTCAAGGGCATCAATGACTATAATCGTCTGGAGGTCCGACTCCAATGCTGGCTTAACAATCAGCTCGTCCAGCTGGTTGCGGAGTGATGATGATGCGATATCTGGATGTGATCTCAACACGGAGAGGAGAGCTGTTCTGTATTTCGCTGACTGTTCGTCGAGTGCTGTAGCGAGCTGGAACGCGATGGTGGGGAAGATCTTCTTGAGATCACTTCTTTCTCGCGAGTCTCTAGAACAGAAGAAGCTTGCACCGAGGTGGCCGTTCAAAGAGAGCGAACTCGCCAGACTTCGAGCTATTGTCGATTTTCCACTGCCAGCGTGACCATTCAGCCAGTATATTTGAAGTGCAGTCGAATTTATGGCCCACGCATGGAGCGCTCCTAGGACGTCCACGCGCGTACCCTCCAAACAAGATGGAAGATCATCAGATCCTTTATATAACGCGTCCTTTGCACGTGGTAGCCTGTCCAGTAGGGCTCGTTCATCTAACGAAGCATTAGTTAGGTGTACTCGAGCTACAATCGCTCAATCGAGTCCGTACCATGGTTCTATCATGACCAAGCGTTGAACATCAATGACAACAAAAGTAATTTCGTATCATGCTTACGAGGTGCTCTAAGCCCATCCTGTGGATGTCCATCATTAGAGAAAGCTGACAAGCAGGCCACGATGTCAAGTCTTGTAAAATAACCACACAGTGCATTCAAACACATACCTGGTATTTTGCTAGAGCCTCCTCTACCTCGCCGATGTATTCCTCCATCAATGCTGCGTGACTGGACGCCTTCACGAATCGCTTAGCCTTTCCTTGTTCATTAATCGGAGCGAGCTTGGTCCCAATTTGGTCCAGTTTACTGACGGAGTGTACATGATGAGTATGACAAGATCACTGCGAGGCAGATAGTTTACTATATACCTTTGTAGATCTTGGCGATACGTGGGTTCCATGTTTGTAGTCAGACTGGTTGTGGAGATGTCCCTAATTTTCGTTACTCGCTCGAGAAGCTTTTCCATCTTGATCTTGTTATCTCCAGTTTTCTATATGCCAGTCAATCACTGCGGCAGCACAATTGGATCCTGTCTTACCTCTACATGCTCGATAACTATTTGAAGCCCGGCTACGGCACTCTTCAATGGAGGTAGAGCGTCCGAGACTTCGACGAGTACGTTGAGAAGGAGCTTTCCCGTATCCTTCGCCAGATCGCCGATGCCCCCCTCGGCGACATCTACTTTTCGGTTGTCAACCTCTTTCAGATTCTTCACATGATCTGAAGTACTCAGTCGCGACCGCAGTAGGTCTCTGAAGCGCATCATGCTGGTTAGCAGAGGGTAAAGTAGAGTCAGTCAAGGGACAGAGGATTTCGGAAGGCCGCCTCACGACTGCCATGTGTTCGGAATGTTGTGGAGAAGGTGCGAGTAGCCATGCCGTTTGTCAGGTCTCAGATCTCAGGGACGGGTTAACCGCCCTGACAGCTTTTCATTCCTCCGGCGCGGTGGAAAGATGCAATATTCTGTCTATCCCAAGATGAGCCACGAGGCTTCTGGCGTCAGCGATATTGTTCCATAGCTTTTCACAAGTAATGAGACTCTTACAGGTTATCGGGACGACCCAAGGTCTCTCACGACATGCCTACGGCACTATTCTTCTAGAGCAGCCGCGCTATTCAGCAAGTATTCAGCGTGTGTCAGCGACACTGTAGTCATATACAGAATTATTGTGAAACTTGTATGTATATATCGCTATAATATATGTAAGACAGCTATACTATAGGTATAGCTATAGGAGCTTATTTAGATAATTTACTTGGAGGGACGGCTCAGCTACGTACCGTTACGGCGTAGGCTCCTGGTCCGCTATCTCACACCGATAATAACACCAAAAACAGCCACCACAACTACGGACATAACCGTTGCCAGTGACATGGTGCTCACCCGTGCGACGGGGTAGTGCCCACCAATAAGGGCCTTTTGCACGGCAAAGAAGCGCACCAGGCCTAATAGTAGTGTTGCTAGCCCGATAGAGATAATAACAGCTCCGATCGGTCTAGAATATTTCTCCAGAGCTCTGTTACTTGTCGCAGAGATAGTGAATAGCTGTACAAGGGCTAATGAAGGTCAAAGAGATTTGAACCAGGGCTAATATAGAAATAACGCAAAACATACCGACTCCAGTGGATGCAATGGTGAGACTCGTACGCATATACGCGAGGAATGTGCGTTCCGAGGCAAGGTGATCCCTCGCCACACTCCCTGAGTTCTCAAGAATCAAAGTGGGACTCCATGTGCCAAACCAGCTCTCTTCCGGCTTGTCTATCAACTTTCGAGTCTCCGTTTCTTGCGAGATGACTAACGGCTGAGATCGTTCAAAAGCCACAGGCTCTGATGGCGCTCCCAAGGAATATTCCCGTGAGGAAGACCGGGACTTGGATGATGAAGAATGTATGGAGGAGGTCTCGACTACCACTTCTTCCGCTATGCGAGGAGGCGGGATGGGGGTCGAGGGAGGTGTTCCGCGTCCGCCAAAAGAGGTCGCGCCGTAGTCTCTCGCTGCCATAGCTGTGGGTACATATGAGCTGGCAAGAACGAAAATTGTCGAGGTGCGCGAGCTCGCTGTACGACATCTATTCATGGAGAACGGAAACAATTCGTGATATTTTGGATGTCGCCGTGATCATAGCAAGAAATTGCGTGACGAAGCCAAGCGGGCTGTTACAGGCGATGGTGCTCCGCTTGTAGCCATATTTTTAGTGCTGCAAGCAACAGAGAGTACATATACAAAAACGTGCATGGTGGTCGAGGACAAGTCACAAAAGGCGAGCAGTCCTCCCGGGCTGCATCTTCCGACCGCCGACGAATATTGATATCACCAGGCCGCCAGATATCCTGATTTGGAAAGACGCCCCGACGCTCATACAAATCAGGAAACCCGTACAAACCAGCTCAACTACCACCACGTCCAAGGTTCTGCGGCGAGCAGTGGTCAGAATTCATCACTTCTTTGCTTAAGCTCTCTTTACCCTGGCGAGTGTACTCTATGTATACGCTTAGCGCTAATGATTATACTTTCACGTTCGAATATTCAGACATGCCCAAGGTCGGCACGCATCGGCCACAGGTATTGCGGCTCGCGATTCACTTTTCCCTCAAGAGACCCATGACCATCGCTCTATACGAAGCACACACACCCGCAAGCCTATCTTGGAGCACGAATTTCTAGAGCACACAGTGACGAGCGGTTCTGAACTCTTCGCGACTGGTCAGCGGGCCACCTTCGAGCTTTCGATAATCATTACATATTGCGGCCGCGTGGTCGTTCCGAAGAGGAGATAAAGGCAGAAACGAAGTGGAATCTGAAGGAGATTGGCCTCCTTTCGCTCTCTCTTCATGCCTTGCTCTCGTCTGTGGCAGCTTTTCGTGCTGTCGTTGTCAATAGCGACGCATATTCCAGGCATTACATGTCTGTGGCCAATTCCGCGCTCACTACAAACAGGGAATACTTCTCTCATCCTGAGCAACTTGTTCAGTATTGATATACAGGTTCAGGACGCACCGGCTGATTTACAAGAGGCGGCAGAACGCACCCGCTCGTACTTGAAAAACGACAAACTAGGACGCCTGGTGGTTGGCCGTGGGGTATCGGACCTTCCATCGTTGCACGGCGCGAAAGTGCTCAAGTCTTTACGACTAATCCTATCTGAAAACGCGGGGAAAGCCAGGAGCATCTCTTCGGAGGCAATCCTCCCTATCGGATCGCGCAGCGAAGAATATACCCTGACAGTTCCGTCAACCGGGGATGTCGCCGTGTTGACTGCCAACTCGACGTTAGGGCTCTTTCGAGGCTTGACGACATTCGAGCAAATATGGTATACTGTGGATGACACAGTATACACTATAGAAGCTCCAATTGACATCGTTGACTCTCCTGCATTTGTAAGTTCTGGTCTATTATGATGTAGCAGTTGGACACTTGATGTTTGCGTATATAGCCCTTCAGAGGTTTAATGCTAGACACCGCCCGTAATTTGTGAGTTTAACGATACTATTTGAAATCTGACAAAACTCACAAACCGAATGACAGCTTCCCAATCACAGACATCAAGCGTACTCTCGATGCCATGAGCTGGGCCAAGGTACAGTGCACCTCTTTTCGCTCTCTGCCCTATATAATTGATGTCATCGGCCATTAAATTCTATAGATCAACCAATTCCACTGGCACGTCACCGATAGTCAAAGCTTTCCGCTCGAGATTCCTGGGTTTACAGAAGTCGCCGAGATGGGTGCTTACTCGTCATCTTCAATCTACACTCCTGGCGATGTTCAAGACATTGTTGCATATGCTGGCGCAGTACGCAGGATATCTCCGTCACAAACCTGTCACTTGATCTAATGAACTCCAAGCGTGGTATAGATGTTGTCGTGGTACGTGTCGACCTTATCAATTTTCCTTCTGTCGCTTTTCTAACTATATCGATCACCACAGGAAATAGACACTCCAGGACATACAGCGAGCATTCACGAGTCACACCCAGAGCACGTCGCCTGCTACGACTCTTCCCCATGGATGACCTTCGCCAACGGTCAGTATGATCCCTTCCAGCTCGAGTTCTCCCAGTACACACTTGGACTCGAGGTCTCATCTTCTGTGGGTTCATCCTCATCAGAACCGATCGCCGGGCAGCTTCGGTTTGCCTCTGCGGCCACTACGAACTTCACCGCTGGTCTATTGGACGCGACGGCGAAGATGTTCCCGTCTTCGTTGTTTAGCACTGGGGGAGATGAGCTCAATTTGCCGTGTTATGAGCAGGATAAGGAGACGCAGCAGATTTTGAATGCGACTGGGGAGACGTTGCAGCAGAAATTGGAGACGTTCGTGCAGACGGTACATGGTGGGCTGAAGAAACTTGGGAAGACGCCTGTTGTTTGGGAAGGTAGGCTTATAGCGCACCCACCATTTGCACTATCTGACTACTGTTCGTATGTAGACCTGATATTGACACACAACGTAACTGTGTCCAATGATACCGTGGTTATGTACGTGATCTGTAGATATCTCTTGCCAGACGATACTGAATGTACGGCAGGGTCTGGTCATCGTCCTCGGCCGCAGAAGGAGTGGCAGCGAAGAACCTGCGTCTAGTACATGCTCCTTCGGACTACTTCTATCTCGTAAATTCTTGGCTCAATCTCATGTCTCTTGAAATAGAGCTGACAGGGATGAGTATAGGATTGCGGTGCTGGAGAATGGATTGGAGCAGATCCAGATGCGTAGGTGATCAACTGCAACGGCGTACGGCAACGCATACTAATCTAGTTTTCATATAGGAATAGTTGGTGTGATCCGTTCAAGACATGGCAATGGGTTTGTTGGAACGCGATGCTGCCTGTATCGACCTTTGGGCTAATGACTCTTTGAAGGCGTACACCTTCGACCCATACCAAAACCTGACCGAGTCCCAACATCACCTCGTGGTAGGCGGTAGGCCTATCTCTCATTCTCCCCATTTCTGAATCTAATCTCCACCCTCCGTGTCTTTTACACAGGAGAACAAGTCCTCTGGTCGGAACAGTCAGGCCCTGAAAACCTCGACTCCATCGTCTGGCCCCGTGCAGCGGCTTCCGCCGAGGTCTTCTGGACTGGCGCAACACTCCCCGACGGTTCTCCTCGAGACGTCGTGTCCGCCCTTCCGCGACTACACGACTTGAGGTTCAGGATGGTGCAAAGGGGTGTTGACGCGATTCCGTTGCAGCCGCTGTGGTGTGCGTTGAGGCCGAGTGCGTGCGACCTTCCGCATGCTACGAAGGTCCCTTCACCGCACGACCGTAAGGAGACATAGTGAGCCGTATGACCGTGTTGGTAGCTTTATGGGTAGTAGTACGGGGTCGGAAAACAATGTGATGTAATTCTCGAGAGTAAGCGGTCACAGACACAGCATAGTCCCATGCACACGACAACAACCACGGATATTACCCCAGTGAGTAAAAGACAACATACGAACTCGAGAACAGGTAAGACAACACGACGCGACAGAAAACAGGGAGGGAGGGACCCAGAGCGTCCACAATTATGTAGTGACAGGAAGGTGGCGGGTATGCTATCGGTACTTGAATGAGTGGAAAGTCCAAAATGAGTGGAAGAGTGCAAGATGACGATGTGGGTGTTTTGTGAATCGATGATGGGACCAAGTCTATGGGATGAGGGGATCAGGTAATGCGCACAGCAGCTGAGGAGGAACAGAAAGGGGGATGAGGGTTATCGCGGAGCAAACACAGCAACCAGGACGATGAACGGGATGTACGTCAGAAACGAGATGCCCGCCATGATGCGACATCGAAATCTCCATGACCTGGCATCTGCACAACGGGTTAGAAAATGTGAAGCAAATGCCTCAGAACATGGAACGTACCATGTTCAATCTGCGGATCGTCCAGGGGAACAGCCTTCTCCGTATCTGAACCTCCTACATGTCTCGTACGCGGAATGGGTAGCAGCGCAGCGACCCACCACAGAGGAAACAAGATGAACGAGATGTAAAATAACCAAGCATGTATCGACGAAGCCTCTTCATCTTCAGATTTGAAATGTGGTATCCAAGATGTAGTGTGAACACGAGGTGGTCGTCGCGGGTCGCGCATATGATACGTGCTTGAACGACTTATCGACGGTGGCTGGGGAGAGACGATGGCGCCGATGGGAAACGAGACTTCTGACACGCTCCGCCGACGCTCTCGTCGCGAGTCTGACAGAGATGGCGTTTTAGCTGGACCGGCGACGGAAGGTTGCATTGAACGAGTGGACGTCGCGCGAGACATAGCGCGGACAGCTGGCGATGGTGGGGTACTCAACCGATACGAAGGACTATCGGTAACATTAGGGTTTGCTTGCTGCAGCGATGAACCAGGTCGAGAATGACTCGGAGTCGGTGCTGGCGATTGGGAGGAGAGCCGTACCCTCTTGTGTTGGTAGACGGATGGTGCGATGCGAGAGGGCTCTGATTGACGGTGGGTGCCTGAAAAAACGGTCGATCAACTCTCTTTGCATCACCTCAAAAACTTAAACTTAGCAATCTTACGTCGATGATCGGATGGAATGACGAAAGTAGTATGCTGCAAGGCTGTACGATGGTCTGGCGGAGTGAGATCTAAGTCCTCTGCCTTTCTTTTGCCTTTGTTCTTCAGAGGCGTTTCGGGGATCTGGCCAATGGAGGGTTCGCTAGCATATCGAGCCGGACGCCTTGCGGAGGGCCGCCTGGACTCTTTAGGGGTAGAAGTAAGAGGAGTTTCAAGGGAAGACGGGCCTGCTTCCGAATCTTGTGGGTTCAGCGATGACGAATGACGAAGTATGCTCTTGCGATAAACGCGGTTGCCTGTCGCTGCCCTTGGAAGAGTCATAGCCTGACGTGCATCGTCTCCTTCTTCTTTCAACGTGCTTAATTCAACTCCATTCCGTGCTGACATGCTACTCTGCCCCTCGACCACGCCTCCAGGCTTGTTAATTACAGGTATATCGGTTTGAACGTCTTGGGTCCACGATGGCTTGTCTCCGCTTTCAGAAACACCTAAAACCATCCGCTATCAGTCTCATATCATCTTATGAGTGTCTCTAACACACATACCCTCTAAGTTAGGTGGAGAAGAGTTGGGACTGAGCAGCGAAGGACAAGGTCGCCCAGCGACTTGACTGCTGCGAGGCACGTTGTGTCCACGCTGTGAGATATCGGGATTAGCCGATTCTCGCATTGGGCGCTTGCCGGCTACTTTGTCCTTAGACGCCGCAGCCTGCTCACCCAGAGAAAGACGGATCATCTCTCGAGACACTTGTGCGGGCCAGCCGTACTCGCCGATAACATTCGACGTAACGCCAGCAGAGGCCTGGCGTGCGTTCCAGTCTGCACTCGACCGCCGTGAAGACTTCGAAGAAGCCTCTCGTCGTTTCGACTTGGGTGTCGGTGGCTGATGCTGAAAGATATGGCGAACCCCCGGGGCACTCGCGGATGTGCGAAGTCGACGGCCAGAGGTAGACGGGAAAGGAAGCGTGTTCTCATCGGATTCACCACCGACCGTCTTGCGACGTCGGCGCGGTGGGAAAGTCTTGGCCGCCAATGACGAGGTCCAGTGGCGTAAAGGAGGGATCGCGTCGTGACTCGGAGGTGTACTGTTAGTGGTATCGCGTAAACTAGGTCGTGAATGGATGGTCAGCGTGTTAATGAATTCAGGTGTGTCCATGTTGGGTATCGGAGACGTGGATGGCGTAACAAATGCAGAAAGATGAAGTGATGGTGATGTGTTTCCAAAGGTATAACGGGAATCAGAGGCGGAGGGCATGTTGGTAGGTGATATGATAGGTGTATGTGCATGAGTGTTGGTTGATGCGGAAGAAGTCGTCGTAGCTGAATCCTTGACCGACGTTTCTCCCGACGCAGAGGTCGGACGCGATGACTGCACTGGGTCTTGAGATGTCGCGTTGAGAGAATACGAGCGTCCACGTAAAGATCCGAACCTCCAACTTGACGCTTCAGACGCACGAGATGGTCGCCGAGTGTGACTGGCAGAACCCGGAGAGTCTGTGCCAACATGCGCTATACTGACACTGCTACGTGAAGGACGAGGGGCAGCGAAGGTATCGACACTTCCGAAGTGAAACCGCATACTTGATGGTGGTCCTTCCCTTTCAGACCTTGGCGTACGCCTCGGTGAAGCGGTTGTCCGTCCAAAGGTAGACCAAGGGGTCGAAGAAGTAAACCGACGTGAGATACGAGCGATACTGCCTCTTCTCTCAGAAGGGATGGCAGACTCGGAGCTTGTCTCTCCAGCCTCGGCTCCAGCAGGTTCATATGGACCGCGCCTGAGAGGTCTTGGGCTTAACCCACTGGACTGTTCACCTACAACATCTGCATGTTCTTGTATTGAGTAGCTCTCTAGCAGTTCATTGACTTGAGGAAGAATCTTGCGATCGATGATGGCTGTTTGGGGATCCGAAGTGGCAGGCAGTGTACTGTGGGGAGATGTGGGTGTGTCGGGCGTGTCTAACTCCTCCGATAGATTGGAGTTTGTTGTAGTCTGGCTTATAGCTCTACCACGTAAGCGAGCTACGAGGGAGTGCATCTAATAATCCCAGTCTATTATCAGCGCATATATGCGACGGTAAAGCTTGCGATAGCATTGAGGGATCTAGACACTTACTCTGTGAACTGCCAGTACTTATCCAGCAGCTGATCAACAACCGGAGAGTTGCATAAGGTCGTTAATGTCGTGAGTAAGACGAGAGACTACTTCAAGCAGCCTGCGTTTGCCGAAATCTGTGGGTATGTCCCGCGATGATGGAAGTCGCGAACAAGCCTGAGCCGCCTCACTTTCACGGCACTTGCCCAATTTGGACTGTGACAACGCTGTTACACATGAAACGGGCGCATCATGTCACGGACTTCGGCGGGCTGTGGGTGTGTCACGCATCTTGTCGCTGCCCTCCACGTCGCCGACAGCCTTCGCCCGCCATGGACCGCTTAGAATCTCTCGGAAATGCTCTCTCTCAGATCACGATGTACGACATCAAGAGCATGTACAACCAGGTGTGGCCCCTCGCGTCCATCTTCCGTGACAAGAGCACTAACGAGCATGATGCACATTCAGGCCAAGAACGTGGTGCTCAATGTCAGTGAGATGGAAGGGAAGGTGCGCGAGGCTACTAACGATGAGCCTTGGTAAGTTACTTTGAACAGCTACTTTCCGCCGCGTTAACTTCTAGTTGGCAGGGGTGCAAGTTCTACGCTAATGCAGGAGATTGCTCAAGGGTACGCTTCTGTTTCTACCAAATGAACTTCGTTAATGATTGTTTTGTGTTAATGAAGAACGTTCAACTTGTAAGTCTGCCTTCTTTTGCTTCGCGATGCACGCTAACCGCGACTTGTCAGCCAAAACTTCAATGAAATCATGCCATGCATATACGCCAGGTTCATGGAGAAAGAGGCCAAGCAGTGGCGTCAAATCTACAAGGCAAGGCATACACTCAGCTATTACTCAAAATCAGTCACTGAACGCAGAAACACAGGCCCTTCAACTGCTTGAATACCTCGTCAAGAACGGTAGTGAACGTGTGGTGGATGACGCCCGATCACATGTCGCGACAATCAAAATGCTTCGCAACTTCTACTATATAGATGAGAAGGGAAAGGATCAAGGTTTAAATGGTATGTAGCTGGTCGAATATAATGACTTGCAGACTCTGATACCTATGACCAGTTCGCAATCGATCGAAGGAACTCGTAGAGCTGCTTGGAGACGTTGAGAAGATTCGCGCCGAAAGGCGTAAAGCCAAAGCGAACAAAAGCAAATACATTGGTACTGGAAATGACGCGATGAGCTTCACTTCTGGAGGCAGTCGATACGGCGGCTTTGGCAGCGACAGTCTTGGGTATGGCGGTGGTAGCAGTAGCTACGGTGGTGGTGGCGGCGGAAGTAGTGGAAGTTATGGCGGAGATTACAGTGGCCGTGGTACGTTTCACCGTTCTTCTCGACAGAGTGATAGCTGAACAGGCTTAGACTACGGAGACTACTCTGGCGGGGGCGGAAGCGGAGGATTTAGAGATTCTGCGACCAGAAAGACATTCGAAGAGTACGACGCAGGAGATGATGATGTTGCCGCTGTTCGGCGGTCGGGCTCTCTCTCAACTGCACCCTCAGCCTCTTCTCGTGTCCCTCACCGGTCCTCCACCGCACCAGTAGCACCAGCTCCTCCAGCAAAGGCTCCCGAGCCCATCCCGGATCTACTCGGTCTTGACGACGACGATTTCTCTGCACCCGCCGCGGCCCCAGTGGCAGCAGGCACTCCCGTACATGCACCGGCTCTAGCCGATGGTATGTCTCTTTTGTTCGTTATGCGGTCTTGGTAGGATATGCTCTGACGAGTTTACTAGCCGACGACGATTTCGCCGACTTCCAAGCTGCACCGATATCCCCAGCTGCCACTCCTGGTCCGACTGGTGCCATTCCAGGCTTTGGAGCTCCTTTGGCCCCGAAACCAGCTTCTCCGCCCTTTGCACAAGCATCCCAGCAGTCCAGCGGAAACTTGTTCAGCATGTTGGGGGCTACCACAGCGTCTCCGCCCCCATTAGCAGCTTCCAGACCTCCAGTGTATTCGCCCCCTGCAATCACTCCCAGCACAGGGCCAAACTACACATCTCCCATTTTGGCAACTACTCTCACCCCCGCCACTGCTTCGCGTACAAACTCGACTACAGGTGTTGCCGCCGGAAAGGCTCCTGCCAAGCCAGCCGCAAGTGGCAACTTCGATGACTTGTGGTCTCTGGGGCTTGGATCGTCAGCTACAAGCAAGCCCTCGACCCCTGCTGCACCAGCGAAGTCGATGCAGGACTTGCAGAAAGAGAAGGCTCAAGCTGGCATATGGGGCGCCAGTCAGCAGTCCCAGTCTGGTGGTGCATTCGGTACCTTCGGGTCGGCGGCCAAGCCTGCGAACCAGCCTGCCTCTTCGGGCAACGGACTGGACGACCTGCTGTTCTAAACGGCTTGTCGGGCAAGTCGGTATGGTATGTTCATCTGTCGCATAGAAGGTTTAGGTATGGAATCTCCGAAGTATCACCCAACACCACCACCCCCTATTCGAAGCTCGCTGGCACGATCGTCTCTTTCTTTTAGGTGTTGTTGTTTTGGTGTTGTTCACATACGTAACTTACCTGGAGCTGCTTGCTTTATTGAAGGCGCTGTTTATCTCTATATTCGTGTGAAGCTCTCCAGCAACTCCTACAGTCAAACTTATTCTCTGGAAAACTAGGCGGGATATGGTCAGTCCGTTTCGATTGTTCGGCGAATGGCTTCGATGACCCAGTTCCTTAGTGATGGTGTCCTCGAGGAACTCCTTATTGAAACGATAGCGTTTAGGTTGAGCATATGGCAGGATACTGGCCATCAGTGCACCAGTCTACGCGGGAAAGGATGTGTATGAGAACCACAGTAAGATGAGCGCACCGAGGAGGTCACGCAGCCCTTCGCGCTTTGCAATACCCCTGGCAGCTGCATTCGCCGTAATGCAGAACTTCTTCACCGAAGAGCTTCCCGAAGGTCAATAGACGAGGCGTGGCAAGTAGGCGCTGCCTGCAAAGTCATGAGGCCCGCGGTGATTGGACGACGGCGTACTGGCAGGGCTGCTTATCGTCACCTGCGTTCCTCGGTCGCGTCTGGCCAGCCATCAGCCATGTGGTGCGTACTGAGATACTATGGTTCCCTAGATTGCCGTTCTCTGATCGTACAAGGGTCAGTGCTTATATATTTGGAGTATTGACAACGGGTATTTTTGTCCTCGAGCTAACTTCTACTTCGACTAGCAACGACCACTAGGACCATGATGCTCAAGTCTGCGTTGGTGGTGTTCGCCACCGTACTGACGGTGCTCAGTCCTGCAGGAGCTATTTGGCCTCAGCCACGAAGCTTGCAAACTGGAACGACTCCACTGAAGCTTTCTGGTGGCTTCGATATCACCATTTCGGGGAGCATCCATAATGCACCTACCGATCTGCACCAGGCTGTTCAGAGTGCCAAGAACTTCATCAAGAACGACAAGCTGGAACGACTCGTCGTAGGTCGTGGCTCGGCAGATGCAGATGCAGTCAAGAAAGCACATACGCTCTCGAAGTTGACGCTGTCTCTGGAGAACGGCGCAACGGCACACACCGTCACGTCTGAGGCACAAAAGGCTCCGGAACTCCGAGACGAGGCGTACACTTTGACTGTGCCCGAAGATGGCTCTGGGGCAACTATCACCGCAAACTCGACGCTGGGTCTATTCCGGGGCTTAACAACGTTTACTCAGCTATTTTACTACCATGATGGGACAACGTACCTCATTAACGCACCTATCCAGATCGAGGACTCTCCTGCCTATGTGAGTTCAAAAGTGGCGTAAAATTATAATGCGCTGACCTTAGTATTGCAGCCATGGAGAGGTCTTTTGCTCGATACCTCTAGAAACTTGTAAGCCTCAAATTGCTATCCTCGTCATTACTCGGCTCACTGAGAGTGTCAGCTTCCCGGTTGATGACCTCAAACGTACTCTGGATACCATGAGCTGGAACAAGGTTCGGTCATTCAATACTTCAGCAAATCTATACTAAATCTAAATTTCTCGTCCTTAGATGAACCAGTTCCACTGGCACATCGTTGACAGCCAGAGCTTCGCCCTGCAAATTCCCGGATACACTGAGCTCGCAGCGAAAGGCGCTTATGACTCTGCTTCAGTCTACTCCCCGAAGGATGTCGCTGATATTGTGTCGTATGCCGGTGCTGTATGTATCCAACCGAGTATAAACAATATGTGAATCTTACTGATCCTTTGACAGCGTGGTATCGACGTGATGGTGGAGATCGACACGCCTGGACATACTGCCATAATCTCGCAATCGCACCCCGAACATATCGCTTGTGCTGAGGCGACACCATGGTCGTCATTCGCAAACGGTAATTAATTCAGTGTTATACATCTATCGATGTGATACTGACGACGTCTCGTTATACAGAACCGCCTGCAGGCCAGTTGCGTCTCGCCTCTCCAGAGACAACGAACTTCACTGCAGGTCTCCTGACCGCCGCAGCCAAGATGTTCCCCTCTACTCTCTTCAGCACTGGAGGAGACGAGATTAATGCGAACTGCTATACACAGGATGAAGAGACTCAGAAGGCACTGAACTCCACCGGGAAGACATTTGAAGAAGCTTTGAGCGCGTTCACGGAGGTGTCGCATAAGGCACTGAGGGATTTGAGCAAGACGCCTGTCGTCTGGGAAGGCGAGTGATATCGGGGCTTTCGGGATATTGTGACTCATGAATGTGCTCTTATAGAGATGGTTCTTGACCACAACGTGACGTTGGGCAACGATACGCTTGTGCTGTAAGTCCTAGTCCTTATCTGACTTATAATTGACTTAATTAACCTAAACGATGCAGTGTTTGGATATCCTCCGACAACGTCAAAGCTGTTGCGGAGAAAGGCTTCAAGCTCATACACGCAGCCTCGGACTACTTCTACCTCGTACGTATTGCTTCTCTTTCTCTTAAGGTCAGGTTGCTCACCTTATTATATCGCAGGATTGTGGCCAAGGAGGATGGGTTGGTGCTGCTCCTGACTCGTGAGTTCAATAGCTCGCACCTGATTAGCATTGTATCGAATTTTCAACCTAATAGGAACTCGTGGTGCGACCCTTTCAAGACCTGGCAGCACGCCTACTCTTTCAACCCAGTCGCGAACCTCACAGACGACGAAACCAAGCTCATCATGGGCGGTACGTCGTTGATTTCTCATTCCTCTTCCACTATCTGCAGCTGACGCCTCGTTGAATCAGGCCAACATCTCCTTTGGGCTGAACAATCCGGCCCACAAAATCTCGACCCTACCGTGTGGCCTCGTGCCGCCGCCTCCGCTGAGCTCTTCTGGTCTAACCCTTCTGCCGGGAACATCACGACGGCGGACGATACTGCACTCCCAAGACTGCACGAACACTCCTACCGGATGAGGCAGAGAGGCGTGAAGACCATCAGTCTGCAACCCGAGTGGTGTGCATTGAGACCTGGAGCTTGTGACGTGTCGGCCTGAGCCGTAGCATATATAGCACTCTGACACGTACGATATCGACGTAGCGTTGGTTGCATAAGTTGGACTTTGGATACGGATACTTTGCTGGTTTCACGAGTAGTTCTTGGAGGGAATAAGACAAGAGTACATTCGCCAGATTAATAAATTACATATACTCGCTGCAGAGTATCGAATAGGTGTGATCTGCATCGCGAACGCAAGGCACGTCGTACAGTGGGTAATGGCAGACTCAGGGCGAGTGGGAGAGGAGGGTTTTCAAATCGTCGTCCAAGGAGAGTGTGTATGTCAAAGAGCAAGGTATACAGGCGTTACGTCGCTGCAAGCCAGAGCCAAACGAGAATGAAATGGAAAGAAAGGGGTGGGAAGAGAAAGAAGAGAACTAAAAGGGATATAACCCGACAGGATAACAAATGAGAAAATTGAGTTGACCATTTCCATATGAAAGAGGGAATCCAGCAGCATAGGCTGATTCAAAAGTGAGATGCTTCACTGCGCATCTTATTCCCTACACCCGCAAACCACCAACACCATCGACGAGTCTATCGTTGAAGTCGACGGATAGGCGAGAGTAACGAGCGTGAAGTCTTCGTACCAGCGTTTCGAAATTTAGGAAGAGGCGGCCGCGGCACCAGCGGGTTCCGGGATGCCCATCTTCTTGCGCACGTTCTCGAACGTCTTGAGCATCTTCCTCCTGGCCCCCAGGGCGGCGACACCCTTCGCTTCAAGCGCAGCCTCGTCCATAACGACCATGTCCTTCCAGTTCATGCCCTCGAAGTTGGGCGTATACTTGTGCAGCCTCAGGCTCCTCAGCCACGCAGGGATATCCTCCAGCACCTTGGGGTCGACATCCTCTTCGTCCTTCTTCGAGTCTCTGGTGGAGTTGGGCGACTTGACGCCAGGAGAGCGGATGTTGCTCATACGGCCGCTGCGAGCGCTGCCAGAAGGACTCTGCAGGTTCATGTTCATACCGAAGGCATTCAAGCCAGGCTGACCCAGCTGGCCAGCGGCGGCAGCCATCTGCATAGCAAGGATCTGTTCGGGCTGGAGACCCATAGCGGCGAGGTTCGGTACGTTGAACATGTTGTTGAAGGGGCTCATAGGCATGCCAGCGAGAGCAGCCATGTTGAAACCAGGAGCACCTGGCATGCCCATACCAAGGCCAGCATTAAGACCGAATCCGGGCACACCGTTCATTCCAAGACCAGCCATTGAGTCATTATCGTTGAACCTGCTCGAGGTGTTGGAGAGAGCTGGGCTACGCGCACCGTTCCAACCGGGTTGGCCGTTGAAACCGCTCTGGTTGTTCCTGAAGTTGCCAGAGACGTTGCGGTTCTGCTGGTTCATCTGAGACGCCTGACCGACGGGGCCATGGTCCTCACGGCCGCCCTCGTTGTCACTGTTGAGCGCAGAGCTGCCCTTTGACAAACGGTTGAACTTCTTGGGCGGGTCGGAGATGAGAGGAACTCCAGGGCCGGAGTTGTTGCCAGACCACTCGTTCAACTTCGATGCAGCAGCGTCGAGGCTCTGGTTGGTGTTACGCTCCTTGGCGAACATTGGCATCAGAGGTGTCGACACCATGCTGGCCCAGCTGTCACCAACAACGGGGGACAGACCATCGTCCAGAGCGCGGGGGGACTTGAGTGCATTAGCGAGACCGGAGAAATCAGTGCTCTTGGGGCGCGAGCTGACGTTCGACGAAGGAACCGTCAATTCCTGTCCACCGGGGGACGAGGAACGCTCGTCTACCTGGCCCAACTGATTAGATCCGGAGCCCCACGTGTTCCTATCACCGACAGCGGAACTGAGCGCCGGAGCCGAAATTCGGTGTGCGGCATTGTTGGCGGCCTTCAGTTTCGCGCGTTGCTGAGCAAGAGTGGCTGCGGGATCATTGCTTCCTGCGGCGATGGTTGCAGAGTCGGGTGATAAGAAGTTGTTCATGCCGTTCGAGAAGTTCCGGGCAGTGGGAGAAGCAGGCAAGGTAGACTTCAAGCCGGGAGACTTGAGGTTCATGCTGGCGAGTTTCGCCTCCATCTGACTCTGCATGGAGCCTGAAAACTATGTAAGCGACAAAGGTACACTCAAAGAAGCTGAAAACGCACCTCCAACAGCAGGACTCAGGAGAGCTGTCATGGGATCAGCCCGGGACATCTGCTGGAGCACAGTGATGAAGAAACGAATTTGGACTTGGGTAGAGTGTTGCAAAAGACTGTAAAGAGCGGCTGTGCGCTCCGCCTCGGAGAGGACCTTGAACCCTATAGGATTGTTGTAGGACTTCGAGAGGACAGAAATTATACGACTTACATTGCTCGATAGCGCTAAGTTCCTCTTTGAAATTGGCATCCAAGGATGCTTTGGCCATATCTTCCTGCAGAGGATGTAAGAACACGTCGTACTGAAAAAAGACATTCAGCACACACCAGAGTTGCCTCATAATTCTGCAGGTTCTCAAACCACTGATCAATGGCTTCGGCTGCAAAAGACGAGATAAGAAGTCGCGTTGGAGTAGAACAGTGCAAAACACACACCTTCGGGTGTTTGGAACATGCCAGTACCGCTCAGGAGCTCGCTTGTGGGACGTCCAGCACCAGAAACACCTCCGGGACGAGGGGAAGCAGGTGGCATGCCTTGGGTCGCGATATTTGCTGGCCTGGAAGTAGGTCCCATCGAGGCGCGGAAGTTGGGGGACCTGCCGTTGGCAGGACCAGGAGAAGGAGTAGGGCTAGGTGCGTGAAGGGACATTGTCTCCAGGAGAAAGATACAAAAGTAGTAGAAAGCTAAGAAACGACGTCGAGTCGGTGTTGGTTGGCTAGAAACAAGCGGCGGCGAGCGTCGGTTGGTGTCTAGACAAGACCAGCGGAACCTGCCGGTCTAGCGAATGACAAAGTCGGCTTGGACGACGGTGAAGACGATGTTCTACAGCTTGAGAGCGACGACGGCGACGACGACGAGACTTTCAAGAACAATTGCTGCGAGGCAGCTGGCGGTGAAGACCTAAGCAGTGAGAACTGCGACGACCTGCCTTTTGGCTGGTGCAGGCGGTGCCAGCGGTCCTGATGGCCACATCATTGCCACCCCGTAACACCGTGACATCCCAACAAAAGATCTGTCACGCGGGCGGGCCACAATTGATGCTCTCTTCGAACTTCAAAAGCATGCTTACTGTAAACCACTCAAGACTATGTTTGCATAGCACACAACTCTAGCTTATTGCTGAAATCGCAGCTTGAGTCTTGAATATTTGAACACTATTGCTTATAGGGGCGAAATACTAGTACTTATACTTACTGGGATCAACGGGTGCGTTTCGGCCGCTTGAACTGTACGGAATGCTGACCAGCTTGAGTTTGCGCCCCCCATAGCTCTCAAATCCTTTTCGCAGGACTCTAACATGCCGCATATACGCGTGCCCGCTTTTGACCTCAGGAAACATGCATGCCTGCTCGAGAAAGTGACAAACGGGCTCAATGTTCCGTCCTATACTATACTATACTGCTTGAGCTTAACTCGCGCGAAGCTGCTTATTTCGCACAAGATCTAGCAGACATGTAGAAGCCTACACCCACCTTCGACAGATGCGTTGGTGGTAAACGCAATCGCTAAAGTCCAATATCAGTACATGTCACGCTCGGGACCCCAGACCTGCAACAAACCGTCTCCGTGGCAGTGAAAGCATCATCGAACAAACTGATCTCAGCTGCAAGGTATGTATCTAAAGCCTCTCCTCTCCTCCGAGATGTTTCAGGCTTCGTTTCCTTCACGCAGGTCCCTTCGTTGCAGCTGAGACGGTGTGAGAGGCCAGACGTCCAACTATTCGAAAGCTTTTGCCTGCTCGAAAACAATGCCCTGAGCAGTCTTCCTGGCGTTGTTGCGCGGTACACGAACAGATAGTTGCTCCAGCCGTGAGATAAGTATACACACGAATCATGTTGTGCATCACTGGTGAATAACCCACTTGATCTACCGATGCAGAGGCGTTGACGGATGATTTACCCCTTCCAGTCTTCAAGATGAAACATCGGAGATGTCATTCGCTGATGCAAGCTTCCCAGCAGCGTTCCTCTATATTTTGACTTGCATTATCGTGGCCCTACCCCGTACAGTATACGTACATGCGACCTCTCTTCGGGCCTCATAGATGAATGGTACGCAACCTCTGTGGGCCATGATTACGATCGCAGTAGTCATTCACACCAAAATATCACAGGAGTGCCGCAGCCCTCGGTGCCTCAATGAAGTCAAACGGATCAATCGCCTCTCCCCTTGAAAGAAGCCAATATTAATGAGTCTTATTGGCGGCCCTTTGGTCTGCACAGATGCCGCTCATTGCATAAATCATCTCCTCTCGCTCTCTAACGCACTTCCAGTCCATTCAGCAAGGTTTCTCTTATCCCAATAGAACCCCTGCCGCCCTCGCTGAAGCCACCTCCCCTATTGGTCGTGGAACCCGTTGGACGAATGCGAAGGCAGGGCCACAGGTAAGTAGAGTTCGGGTGACCTTACCAAAGATTCCACGACCCAATACCGACTGACCTTCTCTCTTCCACAGTCTGACATATCTTGGATGTGTCCTGTATGGCGGGTGGGTCCTGTCCCGGCCCCTATTTAGTATGTTACACTACCGAGACAGGGCATTCCAGGCTTCCGCTAAACTGTCTGTCAAGATGCACATCGTATCTGGAAGACAGAGCACCCATTTAGGTATGTCTTTCGCAGCGTTGTTCTACTTATGCTGTCATACGGATGCTCTCACCAGAAGCTGTCAGCCATCCAAGGTGGCATCCGCCAGTGTGTTCGGACTTTCTGATGAACTCCTCTCGCGCCTCACTAGACACGGGAAGATCGGTCATATCAATACCGCTGCGATAGTTGTCTTCTGTCTGCCATTCCCAACGGGATGTTTTCGCGACTTACGTGACTGTCAGCGATGTCGACAGATTCCTTTGTTCGGAGGCAGTCATCTGTTCATTATCAATCTTTGGACGAACCGCCTGCGATGCATTGAACTTGAGGTGAGGTGATCCTCATGTGAATATGAGCTTGCACGTTGATCATAATCGCAGAATTATCGAGCGTGTTCGTATCGTGCACGTCTCGCTGCGAAATTCGCCTAGATAAATGTCCGGGCGCGTGCAATTGGCCTTTCCTCCTATCAGTTCCACGTCACTCCGGCCTGTCGACTCCATCACGCCCTTCACCGAAACCCGGACAGGCGCCGTCCATCTCTCATGGATGCCATCCATTGAGGTCTGGCCCTGGGCGGTACTCAGTTCAGCCTTGTCAGAGACTGCCATCTTCTGTACTCCCGTGCCATCTTGTACGTATCTACTCACAATGCCCAGCATTATCGGGGCCTCGCATACATCGAAGCTGCCTGTTCTGCATGCAACTCAAACAGCTGGGAGCCGACGATCTTGTGCCTAGGCAAGCTGGACATGCCGAACGTAGGCGTTGGACACGCCTCATCTATTTCCATGTCGCGCCGAGCGCCAATGATGGTTACTCTTAACGAGCCGTCCTGTGCGAGCAGCCCGAGGGTGTGCCTGTTCCCCCCATCATTTCACCAGCTCTGTTAGATTGTGTTTCGGCACAATGAGGTTCTCTCAGGTCTTAGTAGGCCCATTGGTCTTCGGCACTCTGGTTCATGGACAGTACTCTATGGTGAAAGAGTATATCGGCGAGAACTTTTTCGACGATTGGAATTTCTACGGCAAAGGTGAGACCCTGAAACCCTGAACAATTGGCATTATCATGGCGATATTCACCTCGATTTTCTGTTTTCAGCGGATGATCTCACAAATGGCGACGCCTTGTAAGTTTAGTTGAGAGCTTGAATGCTGCGTGACCGCTCATTGAGACATAAACCAGCTATTTGGACTCGAAACAGGCCTCCCAAACAACCCTTGCGACCGTCAATGGCGCCGGAAACGCAATAATGAGGGTGGATAATACAACGAGCCTTACATTTGGAGACAAACGCAATTCAATTCGTATCTCGTCGAAAGAAAGATACACGGTCGGGAGTCTATGGATCGCTGACATGATACATATGCCTTATGGGGTCGGTCGCTATTATTCGTCCCCGAAGGTCGTAGATAATGACATAGATGATGACCTAGTGCTCGGTATGGCCTGCATGGTGGTCTTCTGCACCCAATTGGCCGGATGGCGGTGAAATAGGTAAGCTGTGTTCCTCGATACATTCCCCTTAGCAGGCACCCGAACTAACTTCAACTTCCGCAGATACCCTCGAGGGTGTTAATCAAGCGACCATGGCACACATGGGTCTTCATACGGAGACTGTATGTCTTCAATGAACCGTGATTCGTGCCAGCCGTTGACTGACCAATGACGTTCAGGGGTGCATGCTCACTAATAGCTCCGTTCAGACAAGCACTCTGATTAACTCAACCGACTGCTCCATATTTGCGAACAGCAATGAAGGATGCATCGTTACGAATCCGAACACTACGTCGTACGGGCCTGGGTTCGCGTCCACCGGAGGTGGGATCTTCGTCACGGAATTCGCTGCGAAGGGTATATCGTGAGTACCAGGCACCCACAATGACACTCAAGGACACTGACCAACTTGTCCATTAGCATTTGGTACTTCCCAGTAAGCTTAAGCTGTTGATGCAGAACATACGCATGTGGTACTGATCTATTGCCGCGGCATGTATTCCAGCGTTCTTTAATACCCGCTTCGCTGCAAGGAAATCAGAGCTCGATAGACACGTCCACGCTGGGCACACCGGTCGCCAATTGGCCGGCCAGCGGCTGCAATGTGAACCAATTCTTTGAACCCCAGGAGCTTGTGTTCGACATCACATTATGCGGAGGTCAGTCTTTGCTCTCATTCGCGGTCGATATGAGCCAGTTTTCTAACACGCAATGCATCTGTCTTATAGACTATGCAGGGAATCAAGACACGTTCCTTCAGACGTGTTCAGGCCTGTGCTATGACGATTGGGTCCTCGGCACTCCCTCGAACTTTGACACTGCGTATTTTGAAGTGCAGTACGTTCGGGTATACGGCCTGCCCGGGCAGCTTACCGTCATATCGAGAGCATATCGCTCCGCGGACATCGCGGCGCTGTTCACGCTTGTCGCGACCTTGTTCAGCGTGATGATACTCCTGACCTGATAGTAGAGGTTATCGAGCGGGTCGTGTGGATGGGTGCCTACGCGGAGTTAGACTTTGTATTCACCGGTACGGATTTCAGGGATCTAGGCTACACACGCACTGGGCTGATAGGTTTGTCAAAAAACGCCAGTAATTATCGATATTTTATCATGATAGTACTCATATGTCATATGTCATATACCCAACCAAGCAACTTCTGTGCATCAACGACAAGCGTGAGGCCTCCATTGCTAGCTCGGGAAAGCTGAGCTCAGCGTCTGTCATCTCATTCGCCATCGTACTTAACGCCAACTCGTAACGCTGTTTGATCTCGTTTCGCTTCAGAGCCCCAGCTAGCTCATGTGGGCAATAAATTGTCATCGGCAAAGGTGAAGATATATTGCTCTTTTAATATAAAAAGCTCACTCTTGCAAATAGGCGGACCAGGAAGCCTATTATACATGACAAATCGGTATGTGCGGACGATGTCATCCTTGCGACTTTCACTGTCCTGAGCAGTGATCCAATGACGGGCGGAATGTTCCTGATTTATACAACCCCCGGCACCAGCTTTCAGGTCGGTCGCGTATCACAGGATCTACCATGAGGGGCGACTGTTGCATTGATATCTGAACAAAACGTTAATGCTAACTTGAGCGAGGCGCAGTAAATTGCTTTCGAGGGTTCAGGCTGTCCAAAGGAAAGTGGGACGTGTCAGACGGGTGGGTTGCGACCGAAACTTACGGTTATGAATTTATCGTTGGCAACTGACATAACGCGTGCAGAGATCACAGCTTTGAGCCGCTAGGGACTATTTAAAAGAGACGGCCAAAGGGCGAGTGGACGTCACTAAATCCAGCTTCTTCCGATCCGCTATTCATCGCCGCCACACTCGAAAACATGCCTTCCACAGATCTCTTCAGCGTCGATGGCCTCGTCGCCGTTGTAACCGGTGGAGGCACTGGTGGGTAGTCCTTCATGTTTCAATTCTCCGTTAAATACACGCTCATCTCGACTGACCCCGCAGGAATCGGACTCATGATGGCCACAGCGCTGGAGAACAACGGCGCCATCGTCTACATAGTGTCCAGAAGATTAGATGTCCTAGAAAAAGCCGCCAGAGAGAACAGTGTAGGTTTTCGCCTTTAGCCGTTACTAACCGCTACGCCACAAGTGTACTTACCTCAAACGCTACCCGAATAGAAACACGGCAATATGATACCTGTGCAGTGCGACGTCACGTCTCAGAGCTGTGTTCAACAATTAGTGGACACAATCAAGGCACGCCACGGCTATATTAACCTACTTGTCAACAATGCTGGTGTGGCGAACAACATCCTCCCAAAGCTCCCAACCGCTCAAGCCGGGGACATCGCCGCATTGCAAGCCGCCCTGCTACAAGCCGGTACACGAGAAGAGTTCACGCAGACGTTCGACTTCAACGTTACCGCCCAATACTACTGCACCATCCTCTTCCTCGAGTTACTCGATGCAGGCAACAAGAAGGGGAACATGCCAGGCGTTACAAGCCAAGTGATCACCGTGTCCAGCGGCGCTGCCTTCCGGATCGACGACAAGACGTTCAGCGTGTCGTACACCCTCAGCAAAGTCGCCGGCGTGCACTTGGGCAAGATGCTCGCCCAATTCCTCAAGGACTGGCAAATCAGGAGCAACGTCTTCGCACCTGGCTTCTTCTTCTCCGGTAAGTCTCTCAGATCTCAATTCGTCGATTTCGCTGATGTGCTGCGATGGTGGGTGTCATTTGCGGGGAGATAGAGATGACAAATGCCCTCCAACTCACAAACGAGCAGATCCGGCAGATGGCGCCGCTGCAGCGAGCCGGGAATGAAGACGATGTTGGCGGAATGGTCCTGTACCTGGCTAGCAAGGTGAGTACCTCTCGACCACGTCTAGCTCGTGATAAGCTTTTGGGTGTGCTCGAGCTCATACAAATCGAATCTTAGGCAGGGGCATATATCAACGGCTCGGTCCAGCTCGTCGACGGAGGACGACAGCTGTTGTTCCCGTCCACCTATTAAGAGTATAGAACCAACCACCGGCATAGATCTGATCTAGAGTTCGTGAATTTGTAGTAGCTGTAGACGTGCCCTCGATGAACTCTTCGGAAAGCTAGTTATTGATTAGACGGTGTTCGTATGGGAACTTTCGGTCCCGCGCCAATAGCCATTGAGCATATGTCAAACTTCCTTCATTTGGAATGTGTGTATGTAGCTTCCAGCCGAGACTTGACATAGTCCCCGGCGGTGACAACCTCGTATTTTGGCGGGAAGTCGGCAGAGACACAGCTCGGCAACGGCTGTAGACAAGGAAGAAGGAGTGTCAAGGTAAGTGTCATTGGCAAAATAGGCAAGGTTCGGTGGTATACCTCCAGTTTCACATCGTAATCCGTGCCGAAGAATAAAGGAATGGAATACCGTTCTTGTCCACTACGGTTCACAGCCCGGTGAACAGTGGACTTGAAGACGTCATCTGTGAGGGAGAAGAGTTATGTTGTAAGCTTTATATACAGTAGAATGCAGGAGACTTACTTGTCCATCGTGCAAGTTGATCGCCCAAGCTGGGGTATTCATGTTTGAGTGAAACGTATGAATTAGCTTCCTAATCACAATATAGCTCACTTTACGACGAATGTTCCTGGAATTGGGACCGCGTCGATCCACTTCTCGTCGTTATTCAGGACTTGTAAGGCAGGCACTTCGTCTTGCCATAAGATCGTGAAGCACTTTACATTTATCAATACTTGTAAGCTCGATGGCCTCTGTCATCAAGATATTCGCTCACCTCATAGCTTAGAAGTTCCCATCAGCATGCATGAATACCAGGAGAGATAAGTCGCAAAACATACTCAGTATGAGCACCGATTCCTTGTATTCTGTCATCCACGACCCCCTCTTGGGGAGGATAATGTAGCAGACGCATAATCGCCGCAGGTTTAGTGATCTAGCGACAGTGAACTGAAGTTCGAGCATCAGACAATCATCCATACCTTGTCGTCAAAGAAATCCTCGTCTAAATCAAGAGCGAGGGCAAATAGCGGAAACAAAGCTTTGCCCAAATGAACGACAGCATGGCTAAGGCACCCGAAGAACGTTAACAGTCAGTGGGCACTCCGAGGATCAAGCAAATCTAAATGAGACACATACTAGTACTCCAGAACATCCTCTCTAAATTCAGGTAAATTCGAAGGATCAGGCCACACGTTCCCTCCAGTCATCGCACCATCATCAGCACGCACACTACCATCAAGTTCTTCCCAACCTAGGTCAAACCCTTCATGCAAATCGCCTCGGTTTTCAGGATTAGTGTTCTCTCCGAGCAGAGCCGTATACCCTTTGAAGTTCTCGCTCTTATGGATGTCAATGGCGTCCTTTGCTGCCTGCGGGAGACCGAAGAAGCTCTTCCCTGCAGAAAGGGCTTTGGAGATGGTTTCGGGTGGGACACCGTGGTTCTTCACTGTCCATGAACGTTTGAACGACTGCAGCGTGGATCTCATTTGTGTATGGAGTGCTTTTGATGGGGACTCACCGTAGAAGAAGCCGACGTTGATGCATGCGTCGCGAATTAAATCTGCGAGGGCCCTGCGCTCGGCGGGAACTGTGCTGTGCAGATTTGCTAAGTCACTAGATAATAATGCAAGTGGGGAGACTATTATCTGTTTCGTCCATTGGGCGTTGTGGCGAGCATAATTGCGCAACATACATAATGGGTATTTGTTCAAATGTGCTTTCAGTACGACTTGCTGCAGCTAACAGTGGCCTCGAAGGCTGTTCCTGCTCGGCCATAGTGCACTAAGGATGAGTGAGTGTTAGAGACAAGCTTGAACCTCTCTGACCGGTGGCTGGAGATAAGCCTAGATAAGTAGTATATTATGAGCATATTATGTTATATTAGTAGGTATCTACGAGATTACTTACAAGATAGCCTTTTACCTTTATCGATGTTTCTAGGCGGTTAACATTGATAGGTGATTTTCTCGTATTTTCTCGAACTTTGCCTCTCGACCATCGCCTCCGCCGTACTCACCTCGCTGTGTTGCTGGACTCTGCTTCGGTCTGCATAAGTATCATCTTGAAGTATGACATCCAAGGAGACCGTAGTGGTTAACATAGGGGAAGGAGTTGGAAAGAGCATTCCAAAGAGAGTAGAGTTAGCCCTCCAAACGATGAGTAGTACCGTCTTACTTCGGCTTCTGTACTTCGTGTATTGTACCTTTGTTCTTGCGACTACTTTCAACTTTGTCCACGCCGCAGCACCTCAGCTGATGGCCCATTTGACTGTGAGAGGTGGAGCACTGAACGAGGGATGCAACGGTCAAAAGCAAAACGCATGGCCAACACGCGTAGGAACGGCCACGGCGTCCTGGTATAAAGCAGCGGTTGCCGCCTCTTTCTTTCGTTCTCCCACTACCGTCCTCGTGTCGTACTCTTTGTCCATCTCACACACAATTGCAACTTCGAGAGAATGAACGTCTACACTCACCAGCTCTTCGTGAACGAACCTCACAGCATGAAACACGAATATTCGAATACGCCGCCGGGCGTACCAGTCTACCAGACTCCTCCGAGTCAGATGCTCTCGCCTCGATCCTCTGTGGCCGTGTCAACGCCGTCTCTAGTCGCTCGCTCGCTGACATCCTCACCGTCGTCTTCTGCTATTCCTGACGAGCCAGAGGAGCTATATCGCACCGCGGAAGGGAGAGCGGACGACCCACAATTCGACTCGTACGCCTTCGACACGGAAGACGATGGCACACCGTGGTACACCGGAAAGAACCTATTGCTTCGCAGTGCTGCTCAGCTACAGCAACAGCAACAGCAAGCACCCGTATTCGTGCCTAACCCTCACGCGCTGCCATACCTACCTACCATAACGCGAAAGCGAAGCAAAGCCGATCCAAGCAATTGTGGCCGAATGAGCGTGTCATGGCGGCCCCATCGCGAATGGCTGCGTCCGTTCCGTGCAGGTGCAGTCGCAGGCTGGACGCAGGGCCGTCGAGACTACGCGAAGAACGTCGTCGACGCGGGCCCATGGGATACCTCACTCATCTCGGAGCTGGCTGGGAGGTTCATAGAACGCGCGGCGGAGGGCCTGTCGGACGATTTGGGGTGTGTGGCCCCGTTTGCTAGCGAGGTGTATAAGGAGTTTAGGAGGCAGCTTGGAGATGGCCCGGCGGAGATCTTCGCGCAACAGCTCCGGCAGTGTTTGTTGTCAGAGTTCAGGGCGTGGTGGTTGCAGGTGCGTGTCTATGCTTTTCCTCTTCGGCCTCCCACCAAGCATTTTACCAGGGCCTCCCTTCATCCATCTACAACCTCCCGAGAACGTCCCCTTGTCCACCGCATGCACCGCCGTTCCGCCTGTTGTCCTCCGCGCTCGCGGTGGCCGAGTTTGCCGGGGACCTGTTCGCGTATGGGCTAGCTGCGGGCCACTATCTCCTGCTATGCATAAACATGCTGTTGGATCGACTGTCTATCCTGGAGGAAGTCTATGCTCTGCATACGATCGTACATCATGCTGGTGAAGCCATGTACGGCCGCTTACAGATGATCGACTTCGTGGAGAAGCTGCAGCGGCGGGCGAAGCTGATCGAGCCTAATGCGAGTGTTTGTGGTCATCCGAACGTTACTTCTGAGGTATCACGCGTTGTGGATGTGAGTTCCAACCCTTGCTTATCCTCCGATTGCGCATAAGGACTGGGCTGATATGTCAATGATACAAAGGAACTGACAACACTCGTCAACGGCTGGGCTAAATCACGCCTCACGCCTTCTCCTTCCGAATGCTCAGATGTAGTCTCCGAGTACTCAGACCACAACCCCGACTTGGAGCGATATCGCGAAGAGAGTGCAGTGCCAGAAGTGCCTCCTGGCCTCCCATCGCCATCCACTGCTCAAGAGGACCAGCAGCCACTCACCCATTCATCCGCCGATCATGCTTCACCTTCATCAACATCAGAGGCAACCCATCCTCCTCCCTCTCATGGTATCAGCTGGGCACAAGTAGTAAAAGCATAAGCTTCTAGTACTGTCCATCTTGATCCACCTTTTAATCCTTCCAATTACGCAAGCTTTGTTCATGCATCCCGACATCCATTCGTTCGAACTTCACGTTACTTCATACCTTTGTTATGCTCCATTATGTCGCATACCTTACCGCGCACCCCTTCTCATGACGAATCAAAGACAAAGAAATAGCTTTAATCGGCGAAAGTGACGAGGATCCACATTTTCAACTGCAAGGTATGTGAACTTAAGTTTTACTCATGAAAACCGTGAGAGTCTGTGCGTCTTACCAACATACCGACATACCCGACCTATCTCCCAAAAAGGCATTTGGGCGCATCACACTGCGGTGCCATCCCTGCCAATGAGCATACTCGGGTTATTTAACCAATATCTCAACTCACCTCCATACCTCTCCCATCTCACCGCTACCAACTCCTTACCGTCAACACCTTCACGGAAGGACAGGAAACAGCACATCCCAAACACTCGCATTTACGTCTTATCCTTCTCATGACCATGGGCGGCCCACAATCAATTCGGAATTCGAGTGCATCGGGACTCCACGACTGGTAGCGGGCTCTCCCTCTTGAGTCTTCAGTCTTCAGCATACTCTCACACTCTCACAATAACCGACCTCGAGGCGAAGATAAAGATACAACAAGCGCAAGAATGCCCACGAGAGCGTTAGATGGTCACGGTTCTGCGTTTGCGAACAGACATCCCCATCCCCATCCTACTCCGCCTCCGACGCCCATTTCCATCCTCCCTCGGACTAGCGACATGTCGGATAGCGAGAGAGCACAGACACACGACCGGCCATCGTTAGTATCGTCTACAACGACTCCAGTAGAGACACCAGATGTCCGTCCCCGTGGAGAGTCACTCCCACCGAAGGAGAGAGAGACTTTGGGCAGGAGGCTGTTCAGCAGAGCAAAGGACGAGCATCTACTTGGGTCATGGCACCCTACGCTTATACTGGAGAACTCGGGTAGTGTCGCGCGAGACCACCTAGCCTCCGAACGTACCTTCCTGGCGTATATGCGTACTAGTCTGACGATAGCATCGACGGGAGTGGGTGCGTACTCTACCAATCTACACTTTATTATAACGGCACTGACTCCTATCTTCCTTTATCTTGGTAGCTCTCGTCCAACTATTCACAATATCAGCAGAAACGACCAACAAACACCTCGAGAAATTCTCTCGCCCACTAGGAGCAGTGATCATCGTCATTGGATTGGGAGTACTGTTCCTCGGTCTCGTGCGCTATTTTACTATACAGAACGCCCTCGTGGGTGGGAACTACCCCGTCGCACGCGTGAGCACGATTTTGCTCTCGGTCGTCATGGCTGCGGTTACGGTGGCCGTGTTTGGTATAATCGTTGGAGTGCAGTAGTATCTGGATTCTGGAGGGAGGTACAGTAGAATGTAGGAGTAGAAGATCTCTGGTGCTTTTTTCCCTCTGCATTTGTGGTGCATGTATCTGATATTTCGGCCTTTAGGATTGAAACGTTTATGACTGATACGATACATAACCTAGCCAGTAGACGATACCCTAGTCTTATCTAATTTTCTTCACTTTGAGCTGCACGCGCCAGTATGAGATCATGCACAATGCCTCACACCTCGGAAAGTTCACGTATGAAGTATGGCATCAATGTGTCTTATACAGATACAAGCTCGATATTGGCGAGGTAATGATGAGGGCAAGTCTGAAAGCGACGGTGCACAGTGCACAGGAAAAACGATAAAAACAGGGGTAAACGGGCAAAATAAGGAAGAAAAGATCGAAGGCGAAGTATGCACGAGGGTGTTTCGATACTAGGAACAAGGAATGGCAATGACAAAATACAGGGAGGGTGAACGTTTGATTGATTAGGGTAAGGAAAGGGATGTGTGTGTGTGTGAGGGAAAGACAGTGTTCAGACAGCGGTGATGATGATGATGATGGTAGGCGAAAGAGGGGGAGTGAAAAAACAACGCACATCGTCCATCCAGTTCTTCTTCCTCCAGCTAAACCGCTCCTCCAACTTCAACAACCACAACACCCAGTCCGGCACGCGACTCCCCTCCTCCACAGCCTCAACAGCGCATACATGGATATCAAGAAAGGGATGTATGGGTGGGGTAAGTGTGTAAACGCACAACCGCTCACATCGCCGCGACACCCATACCCTGGAACTGACGACCAGCAGGAACGATAGGTTGCTGTTGCTGAGACGGCTGTTGCTGTGCCTGCGCCGGCTGCAACGTCACGCTCGGTGCGAAAAGCGGCTGGCTCTTCTCCTCGAGGTCAGCATAGAGCACGGTCATCTCCTTGCGAGCCTTCTCCCAGTTCTCGGCGTCCCAGTACGTGTACGTGCCCTGCTCTCCGCCTGCGACCTTTTGCGACGAGGGCGTCCCGGTCTCTTTGGTGATCCATATCCGCATCTCCTTGTGATACCGCCAGTTCCGGTTGAATCTGGTCACGCAGACGCGTTAGAGTGAGGAAGGGTGTGAATGAATGGAATTAAAGACGCGTGTAATGCGGTGAAGACTTACAGTTCCTGTGCGGCGATCTCCTGGAGGGCGTCTCGTGGCGATGAATAGAACATGAAGAACAGCGTCTCGTCGCTAAACGCAGCAGCCTTGTTCGGGCCAGGTGGCGGTGGCGCGACCTGGTAGCACGCAGGTAGGTGGAAGTCGGGTTCTACCGTGTGTGCAGCAGATGAGTCTGCCCATGGGGTGATGAACGTTGAATACAAGCTTCTATCCAGACGACGAGTGAATCAGCCGTAACAATAAACCCGAACTAGCGTGCGACATACGCAGGTGTCTGCATGTCCAACCCCATCGTACCCAGGTCCGTCCCTACTGATAGCAAGTTCGTGTCGAGGTCCGCGCTCTTGATCATGGCGAGTAGGCCCAGCAGTCCCCACCTGTCGGCTGGTGACATGAGTACCTGCTGTGCGGGTGTTTGTGGAATAGACGTAGCCGATGGTTGTGTTGAGCTCTGTGACGGATGCAAGGCCGTATCACCAGCCACAGTACCATTGCCAACATAAGGCGTGTGCTGAGGGGCATTCGCTTGAGATTGCTGTTGCTGTTGTTGCTGGAATTGGGATGGCGGAGCAACGCCTGGCGGTACTGATAGGTGCTGCTGTGGTTGTGTTGGCGCCGTTGTCGTCTGCTGGGACGATTGCGTGTGGTTTGGATGTGTGCCATTCGTCGAAGGGAAAGCGGACTGCTGCTGTTGAGCACTGGGATTTGCGTTTGGAGAATTCCATGCCGCTGCGGCAGCTGCGAGCGAGTTCTGGTTATTTAGCTTCATCGCATAATTCTGTCAGAACCCCGTGAGAGCGGTTAGTCCCGCCACTGCAAAACGAGGAAGCACGTCTATCGTGGTGTTAAAAGAGCTCACCCTCTTGTCCGCCTCTGACTGGAAACCCGCCTGATTCCTTGCCTGCCCAGACAAATTCAATAGACCTGGCTGTTGCTGTCCACCCCCTGACAGTGCACCGAGTAAACTCTGCTGATGAGCTGGGTCGTTATTTTGCCTGAAGCCGTTCAGCCCGGGTGGATGTCCGTCTGCCGCACTTTGATTAGCCTGCGATGACTGTTGCTGCGAACCTGGTCCTGAACCCCCAAGTGCCGGGAAATCATCAGGCGTGAAATCTCTCTGTGCCGCCGTCTGTGCTCCATTCCCTACCACGCCTACACCCGCACCTGTCCCCGCCTGACTAGCATAACTTGTCGCGTTCGTTGTTGAGGGGGTATTTAGGCTTGTAGGCGTCGACCCAAGAGCAGGAAATTCGCTGTGATCGAGACCAGCCTCGCTCGCAGACGACACTGAAGGTGCCGTCGTTAGACTAGGAGCAGCATTTTGTGATAGATGCGGCGGTAGACTGGGCGTCGTTGCTGATGGCGGCGGTGGCTGCTGTTGGTGCGTTGCATGCGACAGCGCGGTCTGCTGTGTATGCTGCGACGATGCCTGCGATTGCTGCTGTATACCGCCTCCGAACGGGAACGCACTTTGTCCTCTTTGCTGAATGAAGTTCGGCGAGGGCTGGGGCACGATATTCTGCTGTGTTCGATGATTTGGCAGCGTTTGAAAGCCTGGCAACACGTTTCTTGGGGGCATACCGAACGTTGGATAGGGTCCGCGCTGGAAAGCACCTCCGAGGGCGGGATTCGGTCCCAAACTTGGTGGACGTTGCGGGGGTTGACCTGCTCGATTTTGAGCCAGGTTTCTGCGGGATCATTCAAACTGGTAAATACCTGTTCGATTCATTCTGTTTTGCACGAAGGTGGAGGTGAGATTTGGCGGTTGTAAACCAGGAGTCGACGAGGACAAGACTAAGATGGGTTTTCCTGTCATTATTTCCACGTTTCGACTTATCGGTACGTATCTGGGGTTATCGCCGATATTCGATAATTCCCGACTAAACTTGATGGCTCTCGTCTGCAGCGTCCATGACCTCAAATGTTCACCGCCATTGTCTGTAATATTAGAAGCCACAGTCATATCTAGCGAGCGCAGGACTTTGCATTCTATCCCCAGTTTAACTCATGGAGGTTAGTACACCTTTATTAAACTTTTGTAACACTCATAACCACCTCGTTCAGGTCGTGAACCAGAGATCCGCTCTTCTTTCGAACTTTGAGGTTCTTACACTACTACGTGAGCTCGAGAGCGACCATCTTGCCAAAGCACGAACAGCATTGAAGATCAAGAAGGAAGAGGAGGCTGCAGGTGCATCGTCTACGAGAAGTCATACTGCGCCCGAGGAAGTGTTGGAAAACCTAAGAACCATAGAGGTTGAGGTACGAAAACATTTAGTGTTGCGATTGGATGTATTTTGACATTTTACAGGCTATACAATACCTCGCAGCAGACTATCAGCCAACCACCCGCCAGAGCGAGGCGGGCATAAAGCAGCTCACTCGAAACCTAGGCGGATATGACCTAACGAAAGCAGAGAAGCTGCAAATAGTAAACCTCGCTCCGTTAGAGCCCGTAGAACTCTATGTTGTACGTTCATTCTTCCCTCTCTGTGTTATAGCTAAAACTAATGTGCTATGCGTAATTGACGTAGATTGTTGAGGAGTTAGAGGATAGGTTCGGAGAACAGATTAATGACATCCTCTCAACGGTGCAGGCGTCGCTCAGCGAAACAAGTGCACCAGTCGTCGTAGAAGACAGTACAGTGGCGCAAGTCGTCTATGCTGAAGACGACATGAACTACGAACATGACCCTGAGATTTGGGGCCAAGACGCCAACGACATCGTGTTCGATGACCATGGAGAAGGTGCTGGGATAGAGGGCGACCTTGATGTAGATGATGACTGAAAAATGCCGGTCGGTACATTGATTATATTGCAACATTGTCCGCTCTGACATTCTGAATGTTAGATCTGTCCCGAGTGACATGTTTAATGATTTCCATCCCTAGCCTCGAGGGATGCACCTGGGTCCTGAACACCAGTAGCCCTGTATTACTAGCGGGTAATTACGCTGTACGTCTGCAACCCTGAATATAACAGTAATAAATCTCAAGGATGTATGTAGGCGACTTAGGGTTGCACGCGGATTTTCGTACTCGGTGGCATGCGTTTCTCAGCAATAGAATCAGGTCTCATGCGATCCTATGGGTAAAAGAGCGGTAAATCACGACATGTAACCTTTGCCCGTGCGATACTCTGCGCTTGGCCGATACAATGCAAGCAGTAAACGTCTGATGCCCGGATTCTCACATCAAAAGAGAAGCACGATTGAAGCTACAATGGTATCCTGCTCATAACTTGCACTACCCAGTAAGCACATATTATTGGCACTACAGAAGGCCTGCGTATTCATACGAGATACAGTTTCCACAGATGAGAAAACGTTTTCTGCGCGTTCGGCGCTTGTCCTTCTGTCATCCTCTGCACTTTTTCTACTGACGGATAGAATGGGTGAGATTAACAGGCAGATATGTGGCTGTGTGTCATATAACCGTATACACTAGTGTGAGTTTCTAGTGCACATATATGATCGGAAATAGGGCCCTAATGATCTGTTCGCATTGTAGAAGCGTTGAGCTAGATAGCCGAGACAAGCTTCTCAGACGAACGACTTCTTCCAATGCAGTTGCTCGCAAGAAGAAAACCGCACTAAACCCGCACATAAGGTTGTATGTATTCAGTGCGCGGGAGGCGCATCCTACCAGCCTCGTTCCAAGTCGATCATGTCAGCGGCCACGACGTCTGACGATGCAACGACGTCCTCGCCTGGCCTCGCGGTCAGCACGGTAATAGGCATGGTCCTCGGCGTCCGTAAGTTCACGACATTTTCCAATACTACACGTCAGACTAAGCGCGTTGGAATACAGTTGGACTATTTGTGCTCGTCGTGTCCTACCAGTTTATGCCAAGGAAGGTCAAACCGTCGTCACCACTTCGTGCTCTCGCCCCGCCGCCGCCCAAACCCAAACCTCTCCGTACCCGCCTGCGCATCCGCTGCACCACGCTCCTTAAAACATTCAAACGCCAGCCTTCCTCCTCTACACCTGAACACGATGACCGTCAGCCAGGCACTCATCGCCCCATGCGTTCTTTCCATTTGACACCTGAGCGCCGACGACAGCGCGAGGCTATGCGAAAGAAATTTGCAAGCTCTCTTCGATTGAACATCACCGTCGATCGTCCTTTCAAGGACATCAAAGCCTTTGCGTCCCCCAGAACGCCGAAGAACCCGTACAAACGCATGAAGGACGACGAGGAAAGCCAGCTCGGGCTGTTGAAACCGGACACCGCTATGATCTCTCCGTGGTCCACCACCGAAGATTACTTTGCTCGCACACCACCTCCTCTATTCACCTCTTCTCCTCTATTTACCGCTTCTCCCGGCCCTATGTCGCCACCACCAGCATATGACCCTAATACACCATTACGCGGGAGCTTCAACCGTGATGCAGCTCGGGGGAATACGGCTCGAGATGACTTGACAATGCCTCCTCTTCCGTCATCATCAGCAGCTGACCACGAAGATAGTCCTCGCGACGACGTACAGAGCCTAATACAAGAAGTACAGACCGTGATTGAATACACCCGGGAATGGACCCGCGAGTCTACCTCTGATCCTTTCGTGGTCGGGGAGCTTGATTCGGACGATGATGCCAGCGATACTAGCAGTGTATGGGACGCGAAACTTTAACCTTTAATGTCATCGCGATTGTAGGTGCTTTTGCGCCTTTTGTGCTGGTGCGGTGGCTGAACGATGTTCCTTTTTGTAGATCGTCTGCCACCATTTATATGCAGCCGTGCTTGCATTGACATCCAGAAACATTATCTGGCGCTCCGTCGTGCCATATCTTGGCAACGCTCCTCTAGCCCACAAACGCAAGTTGAACTCACCCCTGTGGCCAGCTCGGCTCATCCGCAGGCCGGTGTAGCGACTTGGGCACATATGTGGAATTTCCTCGATAACGCCCTGATAACACTCCCATCCGCATATTCCTGTACCCAACACGCGTCTTCAAGCTGTGCTCTTAGTATCTGTATATGGGCCGCAGTTACTGGCGGTTAACCTGTTGGCCCTATTACTGTATTGTAGAATGTTCTTGTAGAGAATTCCGAAATTAGTACGCACCCCTTGGACGATTCGTATAAAGGGAACTTGAGATGTTTGGACAATTCAGCCTAAGATCTCTACCTTTGCATGCTGTTGACGATAAAGACCACAGTCGACGTACGTTCCTCTGATTCCATTGGCACGACGGCAGAGCGGGGTGTTACACCCGCTGTGGACCTTGGCGTGCTTACTGAAAACGTCGAGGTCCACCGTGGCGGTGGTGTGATTACCATTCAGACCGTTATGGGGATCCTTGTAGCGGTGGGCGAGTCGTTTCCTTGGATGTTGTGAGCGTGTTGGCTGACTTCTATGCTCATTGTAGGCGGGCTAATAGCCATCGTTCTTGCCGCAAGGTTTCTCTATTGTAAGAGGTGGGCTGCTTCTGATGACGAGGATCATGAGTTGCCAGGTAAGCTTTGACCTTCCCAGATAGGGCGGCTGATAAGCGGATACGTATGCTGACAAGGCCTCCATAACTTCAGGACGAGATGGTGGAGGAGGAGATACTGAACGCGGTGCAGGATCGCATAGCCGCATCCAGTACCAAGGCAGCTGGCCCAACGCAGTGCCGGGCGATGAAGAACAGCTTCCTCCCTACCCTGGTCGTGACAGGTATAGATCCTCCGTTTCCACCTTGACCTTGCCAGGCGCGCCTCCGCCAGCCTACTTCCCAGGCGATCGCGCGTATCTCTCTCACGATGGGAGAGCACCGTAAGGTTACTTGGTTGGAAATCGAGCCCTATGGCTCCTCCTTCTGGGCCTTTCGGTGGGGAGATTTGAACGAGTAGCTCTGGAGCCTCGTTCAGTATCCTCCAGTGACTTGGCTCAGTGGAATCAGGAGCGTCTTTTCAATTTAAGGCTGGTCCTCAAATGTCAATACCACCGTGTAAACCTAGACAAAAACAATGAGACTCAAATGCTCGAACTCCCGCAGCTTCTGAACCCATTTTGAATAGATCGATTGCACTGGATGTGCGAATAAGTACCGTTGCGCCGCATATGAACGCGTATACACAGCAGTGACGCACCGCAAAAGCTCTGCAGAGGAATCATATATTCCACATCATGATTTCCATGTATTGATGCGCCGTGGTGATCTGTCCGATAGACTCCGATAAAATTGTGAGACACGATGTAGAGAGAATACGAGTGCACGCTCACATATTTGCGATGTCGGTTGTCTGTCGTGTACAGCTGCCAATGTGAGGCATCTTCCTGTCTAGTCTCGTAACCAGCCGTATGGGCGCTCACTGGGTCTGAGGCGGAAGAACGAGACAAAGAACACAGACCCTAGCGCCCGAACGTCTGGGTCTGTGGTTCTTTGTCTCGTTCTTCCTCCTCAGACCTATCTGGCGCCCGGACGGCTGGCTCCGAGACTACTTCCTGTCAACAATGTCGACAATCCCGACATGTCATTGGTTGCAATGGGTACTAAATACTTATTTACGTTAGCCGTTCCCTTCGCGGTCTCAGCATAAGCATTACAGAAAGCTCTTGTGCTTGTATACACATATACTTCACTAAAAGCTACTTCTGTCAATGTGAGAAGAGAGCGAAAAGTGGTGACTGGACGACTCGGGATAAGAGGAGCGTCTAAATGCTATATTAGTCCATTGTTGTTTGAGGCGCCCTCACAAATCTTAGTTAACGTTGTTTCGCTCTGTGCCATCATTTACGCTGGTACTTAAGTGGCTTTCCGTTGGAATCTGGGCTCATGCAGAAATCCGGGAGGCAAACTTAGAGTCATCGCAGCTTGGGAGTTCAAAGACTCAGATTGGCCGTAGTCTACGGCGTAACAATGGGCAGTAGTGCGTGGCCACAATGTGGCCTGTCGGGTGTGGTTGCCATGTTGCTCGGTCAGTCAGTTTCGCGCTGATTGAGAAGATCAACTGTATATAATAGGCCCTTGAAAGACGCTAGCTGCTTAATTTTTGGACTCGGCAGTCTCTCACAGCCGCTTTTCGATTCGCAGTGAATGGCGTCTGTGAGAAGCTACCTAGTCCAGAGCAGTACATTGCCGTCAGGTACGGTACTGTGCAGAGGGCGTTTCTGCCACCTTAATATAACGCGACGTAAGAGACTCATCTTGGTCTTAACGTTCTCCCCATTCCACGCACGAGCTTCAAGTTCAAAGCCTCTGCAAGCACTGCGAGAATGCCGCCACCTTCAGGACTCTCGTCAAGTACCGGAATCATGCGCGAACTATTCAAACGGGATGGTGTATCCAATGCGGACAAGTTCACCGGAGTAACCTTTGGCAAGGTTATAGTCTTTATCGTTGTCGTTTTCAGTGAGTATTCTACTCTTGTGCTGCGCAGGCTTAGCTCACCAGGCCCAAATATCTCATCCCGCCGTGCAGTACTCATTTCGTTTGTCTGGGTAATGGCATGGAAATATCGGACGACGCGAATGCCTCAGCGCCGCGGTTCATGGCGTACGTTTGTGAAATCGCTCCTCAACAGACAGGAACTCACTTTGGCATTAAACTATAGCTCCTCGAGTACAAGCTCACGCACATGCGAAGATCAATTCGATCTCAAAAAGTCAGAACAGTGCCTCCACCTCGTCAACACCGTATGATGATGGTCGTACCTCTCCGTATTTATGGCGCTCAGAGTCGAGGGCCAGCATCCCCTTACCGGTATATACCCCTCCCCCTCCTGCATACTTTCCGCGCGGGCAGCAACACGTCTCAGACGATGAGATGCACGGTACTCAATCTTTAATGGGAGAACGGCCTCTATCCTAAAGCAAGTAAAAACTCGCCTACGTGCATCGCGAAAACATCGCGGTTCTTGAGAGCTTCCATTTGGTGGTCTCCCTGATGTTCTGGTTACTATCATGATCTACTTTTCTGATACGATCGTTGGTGTTTTTTATGCCCCACGGACACTCATGACATTCAGGATTTCTGTATGGACTTTTAGAGTGTTGTGTATCGGTGCTTCGACGCTTTATTAGCATACCTTAGTTGGATTCAAGAACCTTATAGCTTTACTATGACAGTATTCAAAGTCCGAAAAGGTCTCCTTCATTACAGTTATGTCACAGGCGTCTTTCTTAGCTTGAGTCCCTCAGACTGCAGCCACGGCTTTCATTTACACTTCCACCATCGCTGCGACAGCTCTGCTCTTTGTCGTCCTTAGAATTTTGCTGTCTTTCAACAACACGGCGAGGGACACGTGAAGGACTATTCATAGCTTCTTAAATCGCTTTCTATACCAAAGATGCAGCCAAACCGGCTAGGACTTGGTCTACGACCACCCATGCCTTCGTACGGTCAAGGTCCTTCAATTTCAGCATTGGCCCAACAGCAACAGATGATGCATTCTTCGGTAGCCCCACCGCAGCAAAAATCTACGACACTTTTCATCGGTTCGATATCTGGAGGTATAACGGACGCGTTTCTGAACCAATTACTCTCCGTTAGTCTTTCTGCGCTGAAGCCACACTGTGTCATGCTGATAACTCCCTATAGGCATGTGGAACAGTGACCTCCTTCAAACGTCTAATTACACCTGCAAACAAGCCTCAAGGTTTTGGCTTCGCTGAATACACAGACCCTGACGGTGCGTTGCGTGCCATGACACTGCTGAACGGAGTGGAGTTGCCTGCTTTAGAGGACGGGTGTGTCAATAAAAAGCTGCTGGTGAGCGTGCCTATGTCTCAAATAATGACGAAATCTTGACGATGATACAGGTGAAAGCTGATGAGAAGACCAAATTGTTCCTCGATGCCTACCAGACCCAGAAGATGAAGACTGACGTGAGCCATACCCAGATTGTGTGGCTGCTCACTAATTCTTCTATAACAATCTAGGCAGACGAAGAAGCAACCCGCAATGCCAAGAGTAAGGTCGATGAACTCTTGAATCACATCCACAAGACCTCTGAGGAGGCCGCGAATAGCGGGCTTCTGGACAAGGAGAAATATGTCATCCCCCCACATCTACACGACTTGCAGGAAGCCGACCTACCGGAGACGCAAAGAGGCCTCGTTATGACTGAGATCGCACAGTTCCGTGAACGGGCGGCGAAGCGCGAACGTGAGAAGATGCGCGATGTCCAAGCTGCTGTTCCCGCTATCTTGAGTGCTCCCAGCGGTCCGAAGCAGCGAGAGTGGGGGAAACCAGCCGCCTCTGCTCCCTCACCTCAAGCCACGAAACCGCCACAAGGGTTTGGTAAAGGCGCTCAGGGATACAGCAAGCCTGTGGGTTTCGTGAAGGCTGAAGATCAGGGTGCTGGGGATGATCGCTCCGCTGCTGGGAAAAGCGCGAAAACGGATGAGGAGCTAGAGGCAGAGAGAAAGGAGGCCAGAAGACGAGATGAAGAGAACTCCTTCCGTGACGTGAGTCCTCTCTGTATGCGCGCTGAATTGCTCTTACCTTGTCCATAGCGTGAACGGCGATATGAGCCTCGAGAGCGTACTCGTATCCAGGCTCTCGAACGATCAATAGCGCGGGAGAGGGCCATACGAGAAGCAGAGGAGCGCGATCGTATTGAGATGAAGGCGCGGCTTGAGGTCTGGGATGATGATGAGAGCGATGAGCTTTTCTACACCGATCGGTGCGTGGCCACAACTTTCGCTGTATACAGAGATTAATGCTTTCACAGTGCTCGCTGGCGAGCACAACGTGCTAGGCGGCTCACTACGGAAGCCTCGGCCGATAACGAATCTCGTCTTTATGAGGAGCGTGAAGCTGACAACTTGCGCCGCGAGTCCGAAGCATTCCTTGCTCGTCAAATGGATGAGATGCAGGCTCTTCAAGATGAACAGCGCAAGGCTGGCATGCTGCTTGAAGACGGTGCGCCTGTCAAATTGAATGTGTCTCTGGCTCCCATTGTGCCAAAGGTCGAGAGTGCTGCGAAGGACAAAACGGCTGTTGTCTTCGGCCAGGAGGAAGAAGACGAAGACGAGAGTGTCCGCAAGCGGAAGATACTCCTTCCTAAACTTGACTTGGCTGAAGGCGGTGAGAAGGCCAAGGAGAGACTGGAGAAGATTAGGACCTCAGTGCCGTCGGACAAGGAGACGTTATTCAAGTCGAAGGTCAGATGGGACGGCTTGACGGACGTAAGTGACGGTCGCTTTCGAAGGGGTTATACAATCCTAACATGCATTTTTAGACTATGATCGATCGCAAGCTTGAGCCTTTGGTGAAGAAGCAGATGATTAAATATCTAGGCGAGCTAGAGGACGACGACCTCGTCATGTTCGTCCTGGAACATTTGAAAGATCACAAAGGCCCTCAAAAGCTCATAGAGGGCCTCGAGCCGGTGCGTTTGCATCATACTCGGCAGCATTCTCTATCTAATCACGTCTTTGCAGGTTCTGGAAGAGGAAGCCAACGAACTCGTCATCGCTGTATGGCGACAAGTTATTTTCGAGAGTATGGCCTACGGAGAAGGTTTGCATACCGAGCGCCTGATGGTGGACTAGTACACTTCACGATAGATGTGGACGATGATGGTACGTGGTATGACAGTGATGGCAAGAGCTGCATCGTAACGGACTTTGTAGGACATTCAGACGGACGTGAGTTGCATGTTACACTCACCCGGTACAAAGTGTATGCTACTATTTTTCTTGACTCGCCTGCCGAGGACTCCCGTCAGCAAGACGTATTGTAATGAGCCTACTGTGGACGCACGGCCTGCCGCTGAGTTGTCATATCCTTCTTATGCCAAGATCGGTTGATCATCTATAGGCTGCAAATGTTTTGACAGTGATGCTTTCGAACCAATGATTGACCTGCTTGTTATACCTGCGCGTTGTATGGTATGTTTGCTGCACGTCTTGGTGAGTGAAGCTGGCTTGTCGGTGTTGCCACGAGTATCGACACTGCTTCTAAGGAACTCCCTGTCTGAGCCAGTTGCTCACCACTCTCATTCTCAACACGAGACTTGAGTAGTACCATCAATGCATTTCAATATGACCAGGTTCGTCCCTTATAATCTCTTGTGACGAGCGCAGTTTCTCGCAGTGCTGGGCGTGCAAGGGTCGATGCTACCTAGATGGGTACCGTATAGCCTGAGCCTGCTTCGATAGTACAACTTCGACCAGATCGTGGCTGGGTTGGTTACGAGGATATGGGCTCCCTCACCAGGTGTTAATACTTACGTTTGCGACTGACTTACTACGTACATACAATAATCTCGTACAAGAGAGAGGCATAACTCCAGCAATAAGGTACATGATTTCGATCTGCACCACCTCTCACACCACGGCGGTTTAGGGAAGGAAACTCTTCTTCTTCCAATACTTTATCCAGCTCTGTGCATGGTTTGGTCCAAGAGGTTGAATATCCCTCATTGTTGCGCTGAAGTGCTGTAGTTTGGTTGTTTCGAGGATTGGTAACCCGAGCGAGTCTATTTCGAGTTTCTCCTCTGCAGCCTGGCTGTTGCGTTTCGCTATCCCTGCGAAGAAATCCAGTAGCTTGACAGCAGGCTGCATCATATAAGAATAAGCAAAATATCACAGTAGCAAGTGTGTATACGTACCACGGACTCCAGTGTTTGCGGGGATGCATTTACTGACTTCGACTCCACCTGCGCAACCCAATCTTCGAAAGGAATGAAGGGAAGATCCAGGCTTAACGCTTTGTTTACCGCTTCGAAAGTCTCCTTCCATGATATCGGTCGTGGGTGAACAACATTGATCATCCCCGCCGGGGGCTCTTCCGATTGAAGGAGGTCAATAATGGCTCCCGCGACTGCATCCATTGGTACCCAATTCACCGGCTGAGGAAACTCGTGTCAGCTGCGATACTAAAGACGTCGATGAACAATATTAACACGCACATATGATGCATCTGGATATGCGCCGAGAGCAATGCTCGATTTAATCAGAATAGGTACCCAATCAGTCGCATTCCATGCTCCAGTATTCTCTGGACCGCATAGCTGCCCGACTCGCAAGCAAACACCGTCTAATCCGCGGTCTCTAGCTGCAGCAAAGATCTATAATAGATAAGGACTATACCCGAACGATTCAACATATAGCGGAAACCTACGTGTTCTACCACATATTTGGATGCGGAATAGCCAATGTCTGGAATAACACCGTTATCAGGTAAGAATTCCTCTGGAACAGGTCCATTTGCAGGGTTCCAGCTCCGTGCTGTGGCGATGGAAGACGTGAAAATGACGCGAACGGATCGATCCAGAGACAAAGCAAGATCCACGAGCTTGCGTGTTCCTGATATAAGGTCCTCGAAGAAGGATAGGCCATGTGAGAAGTGAACCGCCCATGAATTGTGAACAACGTCTGTTATGGACCCTATTAACTGAACAAGAGATTGGCTCGTCAGTGCATGACGGAAGCTACCAAATCACATTGCGTACCTCGTTATAAACGTCCTGATGTTGACCGAAGTAAGGTAGGTTGAAACTTCCCGTCAAAGATGTGAGCTTGCTGCTGGAGAGGATGTCCAAAGGTAGACCTCGATCGGCAAAGGCGGCAGCCAGACGGTCAGCAGTGGAAGCGTCTGAGGAAGAGCGATCTAGAGTCCACACTCGACTAACACCTTCGTCAGCTAAGAGTGTGGCAAGAATGTGTGTACCCAGGTTCCCCGTAGATCCTGTCAAAAGTACTACAGCACTGCCTCCGGATTCGCGTTTTCGGGAGCGTGCTTCTGGCATATTTGCTGTGTACTTCGCTATCATGTCTCTGGTCTGCTGGAGATTGCTGTCGGATTTCGAGCTTCCTTCCGGGTATACAAGGGAGTGAATGGCGTTCGCCAGTTGATGGACGGTAGGATGGTCGAATATGAAGTTCTGGGACACGTTCTTCGCCGCATCCACTTGTTTCGTCATGCGAAGAGCTGTGACGATGCGAGTACGAAGGAATGTTGCGCTCAGGCTGAACGACGATATGAGTAAATGCTGAAATGAAACCAAAAGACAGAACACTTACCTGTCATAGCCTTGCTGGAATAAGTCAATTGTAGTGTCGACGGTCCCTGCGTCATTGACAGCGGTCGCGACATCGACGAGCCAGGCTTCAATGTCAGAAATCGACCATGAGTTAGGTGGCTTTGTATCTTTTGCATTCGTACTGTTTTCGACCGTAACGTAGCTGTGAATCCAATAGAGGAGATCAGAAACGCAAGAGCGGTGAAGCGACGTATGAGACGTACAGATGATCTATCGTTTCTTCGTAAAGCGTCATTAACTGCTTCTTGAGTACAGTACCCTTCGGAGCACGAGGAAAAGGCCGTTTAGGATCAGTCACTATGATCATCTCCTTGAAAATCCTAGCAAATGCTGGAGCCTTCCGGTTAGCTTCGTCTACGACGGGCCTAAACAACAGGATTAGTCTATATAAAGTGTTGGATATGCAAAAAAGCATACCATATCTTGTTTCTGAAAGAAACGAGAGCTTGTTCGATGGAAGGGTCAAAAGCATTTGCGTCTGCGGGCTCGATTAGCACCCCCGCTTGGTCCCGCCCTCTACCGAACATTTGCACGCCTTTCACCATACTGCTTGAAAGTATATGGCCTTCTTGTCCAAGTGGAACAATTTTCTCCGCTAGTATACGACATAAGCCACGGCAAGAGGTGCAAGGCTTTGCAACACTGACCAGTCTTCAAGACAATCACATCATCAGCACGACCAGAGCTGTGTTGTTGTTCAGATGTAAATACTGTTAATGCCACGTACGGCTTACAGTTTCCAAAGCTCCCTCGTCGGATGCTTGACAAACAAATCTCGAGTGGCGTATCCCGGCGCATCGTCGATATTCTCAACAGCTGGGCGGTACCTCTCATGAGTCTAGGAGCAGAAGTTATCTAAGTCATTCAATCCAGCGGAAACAGAAGCTGGCCTCTCATACCATGAATTGACACTCGAAACTACCATCGCCAGCGGGAACCCATCGCACTTTACAGTCAGGGTTCATCTTCAGCCATTCCCAATCGAAAGGTGTCCTATCGTCTTCCTCTGTGGCCACGTCGGGGTAGAATGGATCTGATCCAGCTCCAAACTCGGTTCCGGCATACATCGACGAGATCCTTACACCGGCCATGGCCAGATCGTCGCCGCATTTCTTTGACAACGGCCCGCCGGCGAAAATCTACAGACTATTAGTCTGTACGACGCAGCCATAAGATCAAGTTGAGCTACTCACGAGGCACTTGAGCGTCTTCAAGTATTTCATAGCTTCGTCTGAACGGGACCATGACTGTTGCAACGGGTATTATTATCCACACTTCGTGACCTTCCGATGCTCACGAACCTCGACGAACGCAGGTACACCCGGCATAGCGTTGCATCCGGTAATCCGACTAGCCTCGAGGGTGTTCTCCGGGTTGGGTATGACAGGCGATTCTGGCCATCGCGGCGCAAAATGGCCACACGGATGTCCAGAAGCGGGTGGCATGATGAATTGCCAGCCAAAAGCATAGGCGTGGAAGGATGGTAAGGCACCGCCAAACCAGCGGATTTCGCGATGGCGTGAGCCAGCGATAGGTGCTACGTACTCTTGTAAGCTCCATCCAATAAAAAAGAAAGAAGCTGTGACTTACGGCTCCTGACTATAGGCAATAGGTACTGCTGGCTGAGTGGTATGGGCTTCGGGAACCCAGTCGACCCAGATGAATGGAGTATCATTACAACCTCTTCCGGATGCTTCGTGTCAGAATAAGGATAGGGCCGATACGGTGGGTACTTGTCTTGGTCAGCAGCTGGCGCAAGGCTTGGGTAGGCGTCGAATAACCCAGGGAGCTCTGTAACCTTTACTTCATGGTTCTTGGTGCCAAGCTCAGCCTGCACGTCAGCAATGAGCGCCTTCGTGCTCGAGTCTGTTATGATGCGATGACACGAAGTCTTCTCCATCATGTTACAGACCCCCGGTCCGGAGTTCCTCGGTGACATGGGAAATGGCTGGGACATGGTATGTGAACTCGAAGCGATGATTAAGTCTTTTGATAACGTACCACAAGATTGGCCCTGATGCACGCTGCCATGAGTGCGCAATAGAGCAGCGTATCTGTGTGTATCAGGATAGCTACGACGTCTCGGTCTTTACTGTCTCCTTGCGCACGGAGTATATGGGCGAGCCTATGTGTTGCCTCGGCGTACTGAGCGTTCGTAACATACTTCGTCCCCGTAGGAGAATTTGGATCGGGCCAGATGGCGTACGGCTCATCCGGATGATGTTCAGCTTGCCAATCCGTCATTCCCAGGATGGCAGTGATCGACCCGTCGAGTGGTGGAAAGCGGTTATCCGAGTCTGCTTTGGAGGCCATAATAGCTATAGCAGGGAGCTGTGAACGAGGTGGTGGGGAGAGAGTCGATAGCAAGACGTGGTATGCTCATGGTTATCTGCGCGACGACATATATGCATACAGCGGGAGCGCTAACTGAACAGTAAAACATTGATCATTCACATGTAATGCTAAGGTTGAATGTAGACGTACCGGATGTCTCGACTTCTGCCCGAGCCCCATACGAGACGTTCATTGATACCTTGCACAAACCTGGAACGCAATGTTGCAAGCAGATGTATCTCTGAGAGAGATCACATAAATCAGATTCAGATCAGCTTCTCCGTTCTCTAAGCTGTGCTGTACCTGGTTGGGGTAAGTCAATTCGGCGACAAGACATCGGTCGTTCATCGCTGCAGCCGCTACGTGGGCAATTTCATTCAGGGGTCCCAATAGCGTTGTCGAGGAGACGCCTATAGTAGAACAGTTGATCTGCCGCCTTGTCAGCTCCTTTCCCGCGAACGTCAGATGATAGGTCGAAGTCTTACAGCTAAGAACCCAAATAAGCCCATGAGCCGTTCACCCGAAGCCACTTAGCGTCTTCTAACACCGTATTTGACAGTACCGATACCTGCGCATCTGCAAGTAGGGAACAATTAGAATGGTTGAGAGATACCAAGTATGCACTGTGACGGATGCTCATCCACCTTCGCACATTCCACTTGTTACTTCTGCCCGTACTCCGTGAAGATACCGGGGCGCCACCATTCCCTGTGGAGCGCCAGTAGAGTTACTTGATACTATCGCAGTGACTTTGCTTCAGAATCAGGCACGCCATTTCGAGATAAGAGAGTGGTCGCTTGAAATATCTGGGAGCCTAAGTAAATGTGAGCGATGGTAAGACAGCGGAATACGGTGATAGATGAGTGTTTAAGTTCGAACTGTGAATCGCCGTTGACGTTGTTTCATGAGTGCGCCAACCATCCTTCGTGATAACATGGTGCATATTCACTTATGTAGCTTGGTAATGGACACACCCAGCGTCTTTTAGCGCTACATGTACATCAATACCTGTGCGCGAAGAGAACAATCAGGTTTACCGAACATACTATGACGAAAGCCACCCACCTTACTTAACACAACCCGCTCGTCCCTTCTGTCCGTAGTCCGCGAAGTTACCGGAACACCACCATGTCTTTCAGAGAGGGGTTGTTGCTTCAAAAATATGAGAACCTAAACAAATATGAGCGATACCAATATCATGAGCCACACTCAACCAGAGAAGGCAGTTGACGAGTAATAAAGTTGGAAGTCTGAGCGAATGGTGGTGTATCTGTCAGTCGCAACATCTGCACACGAAGAGAACAACCAGGTTAACCGAGCAAAACCGAGCATACTATGACGAAAGCCACCCACCTTACTTAACTTAGACATAGTCCGCTCGTCTCTTCTGTCCGTACGCCGTGAACCTACGGGACGCCACCATTTCCAGCGGAGAGGGGTCAGCACTTCGAAACTCTGACCAACTTTACCGTCGTGTTAGTAAATGCCTCGAGTAAGCACCATAATTTGGCCTCGCTAATGACGCCCTAAATCGCACAATTTGATAGTACATCTGTGCTAGTCTGTGCTGGGGTGAAAGCCATTTCCTATTTCCAACAACCATCTCAAAATGAAGGTTCTTACCACTACAACACCTCCTCCCTCCACCGACTCTCCCCCCACCCCCTCTCAAACTCCTCCTGCGAGAATCTCTGCACAGCCCACACCCTCGCACGCCCTCTCAACTCGACTTCTTCCTCTTCATTCAGGTTGAAGACTTTTTCGAAGGTTTCGGCGTATGACTGTGCGGTGGTTGCGTGGAAGCCTATAATTGTGTGATTGTAGAGGGGAGGAGAGAAGGAGAACGTTAGTTGGGGAGGAGAGAAGGAGGGGAGATGGGAGGGATGGACGTACCTGTTGGTTTGCCGTTGAAGGGGACTACTATGTCGTTTAGGGGGCCTCCTGAGGCGTGTGTGACGGGGATGACACCGGTCGCCTACATGGCCAGGAGTTAGTATTGTGTACTACTGTGATTGTGTCATGGGTACGATTGTAAACCAGTGCGTACCATATATTCGACGACGTTGATCCCAAAATGTTCGTCCACCATGGTGCTGAGTCCTATAGAGGCTCTCGACAGCCACTCGAGCATTTCTGAGTATTCAGCGTTGATGACGAATAGTACGTGTTCCTGCAACGCAACAAAAGACAATTCGTATTCACTTGATGATGACGAAAGGGAGAAAATCACGTACTTCGACCTTGAGCTCCTTCGCCAAAGCCCGCAGCCCTTCGACGCGCGCAGCGTCTTCTGCGTTCCTGCTACCACCCAGCAGGACAAGTCTCGTAGAGTCGTCGTTCCGATACTTGGGAGCAATCTCCAGGAACTTGGCGAATGCTTCTATTTGCGCTTTATGGTTCTTCTCCGGTCTGCAATCACACATGAAGCTCAGCATATGCATACAACCACGATAGAAGTCCGTTCGGTTTAGTTAAGCCTTACCGGAACTGGGCCACACTCAAAATAATATGATCTCGATGCCCGAGGGGGAACTTCACCATCTCGCGAGTATCACACGGAGGATAAACGATACGCGCAGACGTCGGTGGGTCAGGGGGGTAGAAGAAGTCGAGGAGAGCGAGCGGGCTGAGGGTGTGGAGTGTATCTAGCAGGGGATCTTTGTGTTGTAGGATTGAGTCGACGTGGTTTTTGGTCCAGGAGGAGTTTACCATTATGAATTGGGCGCGGCGGAGGGCTTGGGCGTACATGCGCATGAAGATTCGGTAGTATCTGTGATGTGAAGTTGTGTTAGGCTTGGTTGAGCTTGTATGGATGGGAGGTGTAGACGTACAGAAGCTTTCCGGTGCTGAGGGCTGCAGAGGAGGATATTGTGTCGGCGTTGGCGTATGTTGATTGACGGGTACGGACACGCGCGAGCATGTCGGTGCTGATGGTAGGGTAATGGACGTATGCGCCAATAGGTATGCCTCCTAGTAGCTTGACGATGTGGAATGTGAATGCATATCCCATGGTATCTGAGGTGCGCTTGGTAAAATATGACGTATGCTGGTAGATATATGCGTAACGTACCGATGTAGAGGTCCGGTATGAGTTTAGACATGGCTTCCCAAGCTAGAATCATCGACCCTACGCTCTGACCGAGTAGCGTGAATCGCGGCCATGTTGCGTCTGCGACGAGATGGCGCTTGTGTAGGAAGATGAAATGTAGAGTCGAGGGGTCCAGCTCAATGTCGAATCTGCTCTGAACACAACGCGTTGTAGAATCCGTGTGAAACAAAGGGCAGAACATACAACACACCTTGACCTTGCTTATAATCTCTTCTTTCGTAGCATCTGTGTCGCCTGTGTATACGACGTTGACTATGTCAGGTTCAGTCCGCTGATTGAGCGCAACAGCCGTCCACAGCACACGCTCCCCTCCCCCTCCTGCGTTACTTGAATTAGTCGCGTGAGACTGGTGTGCGAGGGTTATATCTTCAGAGTACCACGTACCAGTATGGATGAAAGAAGCCAACTATTCGTTTGTGGCCCCCGTCTGATACACCTAGTTCTTGGAGTAACGTGTCTTTCTTGAGGTTGTTCTCTCTTCGTAGTCGATACAGCCGAGAGAGTGCAATCGCGAGTAGAATAATTGGAATATTGAGAATAAGGAGTGTCGTTGCCATCCTAGATGGCTAGTTTCTTGAGCGTTGAAGGTAAAGTTGTTACTTGACTTATATCGACTTCAAGCTTGACAGTGACGGAGGAGTGGTAGTAGTGGTCGAGCGCTCGTACTGTGATCGGATCATCAGCGCCAAGCTTTATTCCACGTGGCACTCTTGGCTGTGCGGGTCCGGAGCTCCGCATAAATAGTCAGGTCCTCTTTCAGAGTTTCCCAAGCTTGCTCCTGCCCCTCATCTGCCCTCGAATACTCTCAGCTTTCTACAACAAATTCTCTCTTTACTGGATGCAAGCAAGCGCACTATACTTCCAGAACCAGGCATACGATGACCAGGAGCTCTCTGCAGTCTTTACTCCGAGGACGGGGCATATTGACTTCGAACTGCATGAATTGCCGAGAGACGAAGGAGAATCATCGCAAGGATCTTCAGAGCCTCTAACGATAGTACCTCCATCCGACCATAACACCGACTCGTTCTTTGCCACTTCACCTGTTACAGGCTATGAAAGCGCTCCTGCAGACATCTCGCTCTCGCCTGCGGCCATGTTTCTGAATTCTTTCAGCCCACTCGCAGCTCCACAGGCTCTACCAGACGACGAAGGCGAAAGTGTCTCTGGCTACGTCCTTGGCCCCATCATTGGCCGAGGTGGCTTCTCCACCATACGCCGCGCTTCCTCCGCCCAAGGAGGCGTGGTAGCTGTCAAAATCGTCCGCCGAGCCGACTTGCACAAGCAGGAAGATCCGGAACGAGCGCGGGTGCAGCTCCAGCACGAAGCCGCAGTCTGGTCGTCCTTGAGTCACGAGCACATACTCCCGCTATTCTCTTCATGCCACACGTCGTACGCAGATTTCTTCATCACTCTGTATTGTCCTGCTGGTAGTCTGTTTGACATCCTGAAGCGAGATGGACGGCCGGCTCTACCGCAAGACGAGGCGGGTAGAATGTACAGGCAGGTGGTGAAGGGTCTGCGGTATATGCATGAGGTGGCGGGTTATGTACATGGGGACATGAAGCTTGAGAACGTGATGGTAGATGATATGGGTGTGTGTAGAATCGGTGACTTTGGAATGGCAAAGAAAATTGGCGAGGGCGAGAGTGACGACGAAGAACGCTCCTCGCGTGCGAGCATCAAGCGGCATGCGACCGTCAGACAGAAACGGTCTCGCAGTCGTCACCCTATGCACCACATCTTACCCAGTCATCCTTCCCTTCTCCACCATCAGAGTGGTCCACGGCATCGTAACTCGAGCCCATTCCCTAATACAACATCCACCGCCCCAAGCCAGGTATTCCAGCCCGGTTCCCTTCCATACGCCTCTCCTGAGCTGCTGATGCCCTCTTCGGCTAAAGCTCCTTACCACGCGCATCCAGCACAGGATATATGGGCGTTGGGAGTTATGCTATACGTCATGCTCACCGGCCGAATGCCTTTCGCTGACTCCTTTGAACCCCGTTTGCAGATGAAGATCCTCAATGGTGCGTAGCCTCCACCTAGCAAACCGTTCGCTTATGCAAATCTTCTATCTTACTACCACAGGCGCATTCACCATGCCAAGTGACATCGGGCGTGGTGCAGAACAAGTGCTCCAAGGGTCACTCGAGCACTCAGTCCAGCAACGCTGGACGATCGCAATGGTTGATGAAGTAGCATGGGGTATCGGCTGGGGAAACGTGGGCGACGCCACGCCGCCTCCTTCTCAAGCCACCACCCGAGCCACCCGATCTCGCTCCCGCGCAAAGCCACAAACTGTCCCCGAAAACGCCGTGCTCGACCACGAGACGGACAACACTAGTCAACGTTCCACGTCGTTGTCGAGTAGGTCTCGCTCCAGACACAGCCGTCCACGACACAAGCCATTCCACCCATACAACCTCACAATCGAGAACAATAACAACGAATGCGATAGCCCCATCGCACGTACTAGCTCTTCGTCTGCTGATAGCGAATGTCTGTCTCCTATGGACCGTCTTGAGATACGAACGCCCTCGACGTCGCCGGAGCGACGGCAGCGGCATATTCGAGCCGTCTCACCGTCTCCGAGTCGCAGCCTGCACGTCTCGCCTGTTGATGTGATCATGCACGACTCGGATAGAGGACGTAAGGCGTCGCCTATCGTACGCAGCAGGTTGCTCTCTGCGACTGACAACCCCCTCTCTCCCGTCTCCGCTCTCGACACCGATATCCTCTCCCCGCCTCCCTCGTACATGGACGACACCCTCCTCGTCGACCGTGCGTCGTCGTCGTCGTCGAGTACATCACCCCGTCCCAGTCGACGTACCCTTTCACAAGCGAATCGAAGCTTAGACAGGCAGTATAAAGCACGAGACGCAAGTTTACCCTCCCATCACGACTTTCCTCCGAGTAACGGAGTGCGAGGGTTCATGACGCCTGCGCGAAGAGGAGATGGATTACAACCGCACAGCGCTAGTAGGCTTGTGTCGCCGAGGAGCTGTAGTGTTGATTCGCCTCGTCCGAGTCGGGTTGGTATGAGCACTTAATTGCGCACCCTCCCGTCCTTTGCAATCACCACCCAGTTCCGTCCCTCCACCTTATATCATGTTTCTCTTTTGATACTGTATACCCTCGCCCCCTCTCAATCCTCTTGTATCACCATCACGACTACTAGTACTGCCATCTGCTACCCCCATACCTGCATTGCACGACGAACGTAACTTATTGGGCGTTAGGTTAATGTACTCACGGGTTTCCGGTCTTCTTTTTCTGTCTTCTGTTCTTTGTCTCGAATTTGGTTGTGCGGTTGTATCAGTAGCAAGTGAATCAACGAACGTTAACATGCAATGTTATGTGCCGAGGCGTGCGGTTGAAGATGTGGTCGTGTTGCTTACCTACCTTCGATGTACTTTGCACTTCGGGATCGTACTCACTAATGACTAGCCTTCAGTGTTAAAACACAGGAGGTACTTACGCACTGACCCGTGGTGATGTTAGCTATACTATGGCTGACTCGTAAGAAAATTAGTCTATTGACCCCCTCTTATACCCCTTCGCGAGCAAATCAGCTCTCAACAATTAGATTGAGCATCTCCGATGACGTATAGTATACCCATCGCAGAAACAGTACTAGTCCTTGACTAGCAGTGTAGTTAGACATCTCACAAAAATGAAGATGGCCGACAATCATTCGTGCCTCAAGGTCGTAAGCTGCAAAGGCTTGTGCGTATAAGTCCATGGTCGAATGATGAATCAACATTCCAAAAGTACACAAACGAAGCTTGTGCAAAAACGGTCCTGATTGCGAGATGGCAATGTACATATACAAAAGTCGGAAATGTGATAGTAGTACAGCATAGGCACAGAAAATTCGGGTGACATAAGTGTATGCTATAACGTGGGACTACGCATGATGCCTAGAGCTATGTAAAGAGAACATTGGATATGAGCAAGACGTCAGACAAGCGACACTAACGCGAATGTTCATTCGTACGTACCCTTCCACAGAGTTACAGAGACTCCCTTCGAATATGCTCACGGTGATGGTAGTGCACCGGAGGTGGCGGGGCGACAGTACGCTCGAGGTCAAGGTCGGCGTGAACCTCCTTCAAGCTCGTACGGCCCATCTCGAGCTGTTCAGCCTCTCCGCGGTCGTAGAGAGTTTCGTCAGAGTCTCTGGATGAAGCGACAGACTCGATATCGTCTGAGTTCTTCCTTGCGTGCCCTCTTCGAGCTCGGTCAAGCCTGGATGACCATTTGCTCAAGAATGGCGTACCACCAGTGTTGGTGTTTGTCTGGCCGGATGGGCGACGGCGCGAAGACAACGGTGGAGAGATGTGGGCGGGCGACGTTTGCGGGGCGGCCGGTTTCGCCTTTCGTTTGCGTCCGATGGTGCAAAAAGCAACAATGAGGAATATGAAGAGTACTGCACGAATAGCGATGGTAAGCAAAGGTCGACTCGTGGATTGTGCGGTGTTAGAGAGTCGTTTATTAATAGCACTCACCAAGACAAAATGTCAACACCACGATAGTCTTCGAAGTTATCTGACCATTATCAGACATATATATCCGGGTAGCGAATCGAGCGGGGTGTGTGGGATGGTGAGGATAGAGCCTTGGGGGCTGGATAGGTAGGCGAAATACAAGGGTGTGAGGCCGCCTTTATATGAGTTCGCAAGCATGTATACAGGGAAGCTTGTGTGGCTAGATCATCTGCAGGATGATATCGAAGAGCGGCACGACGATGCCGAGTAGAACATGCTATGCTCGACCACTAGTGTTCGAGACATAAACGCTGCGGTGATGATATCATACCTGCTGTGCGTAGCCGAAGACGACTCGGCATGGCGAGCGATTATTTATGGAACATCCTGCTGATAATCCAGTGTCATGTAGGATGCTTGGAAGACTACAAACAAACTTTGAACGGACCGGCCGGAATGTTATGCGATACTCATGCATTTCAGGAAAACTGGATGTGTGCTGGTTGGATACCGGTAGTGAGTATAATGGCTGCGAGCCGTTGAATGACTTCCACTTCTTGGGCGACCCCGAGCTTCTCGGATCGTCGTAGCGCCCCGACTTGAGTCACAGCCGACTGTCGTATATGGACACGGGGTCTCCCATGCCGCAGATGCCGCTGACTCATTTAGTCGGAGAGGCTTCTGATTGGCTTGGCCACAGCGAACGGCCACTGGCCACGGCCGTGCCAAGTGTTGCAAGTGATGATGAAGGACAAGAACTGCACGATAACAAACTGCCGAGTGTGGGCATCAACGAAGAATTGCAACGTACAGATCATGATACGCACTCAAGAATGAGGGATGTCGAAACTTCAATGTCGGGCCTTTCACGTTCCCGGACCGCTTGGAGCCTGTGCACGACGGGCATTTTGTGTCTGAGGATACTAAAATTATCACCTCCAAGTGGTTCCCAGGATTCTATGTATGCGAACACGAGGGGCTGCACGATGGTGTTTGTTATAATGAGTCGAACACATGCATCCTGATGAGAGCGTACGTAGAATATCGCCACGGCTATCCGATCGATGGCCACAGAGTCGCCAAAACCCCCAGATAACAAGCACAAGCAACGCTATACAGCAAAGAGAAGTTATCAGCTCAATCGCAGAATATATGATGTCCGGAATTGGTGGCGTACCGAGACCAACAATCACACCAGTGATTGTTATCCCAATAGCAGCACCTGCGCTGAGACCAGGGTCGATAACGCTTGAGCTGTTGTAATTTTCTCGTCTCTGTAGACCAAATGCTAGTAGTCGGACGTCCTTGGAGACGACTGAAACGGCTGGAAGGTTTGGCATGGCAAGCTGTGTGCCAGTGGTGGTGCTTGGCTTACGGAGGGTTCGTCCACGGTCATCCTCATGGAGACTTTAATCGGCTGCGCGTGTCGAGAGACTGGCGTTCAAAGTCACAGTAATCCAGAATCTGAGCTCGCGCTCGGCGTGCCTACCAAGGGTCTCGAATGCCAACAAAGATTCCTGATCCTGATACCGGCAGCGAATCTGGACAATGCAACGGGGAAGCGAGCATGACTTGGGCCAGACAATTGCTCAGGCTGCATTGCAATCTAAGAAGAAGTTGAGGTTGTCAGAGAAGGCGTGGCACACCCATGATCATTTCATGGAATCGTACCTGACGTGAATGACCCTCGTGGCTTCCAGGTAAATGCGCGTTATGTAGATCCAGGCTGCAGCATGGTAATTCTGACCACTGAAAGATTGGATCGACAGGAGTATCAAGTCTTCTATCGTCTACATAGACTATGATTGTTAAAGATGTATCCTTTCGAGGGTAGCAAAACCGATCGAAACATTGTAAGCATTACAGTAGGAATAAACGTGTACTTGCCTGAGTAACTGTGCTGTATTGTGTTGTCTTGATACGGCCGATAGTACACACAATCATACTGGAGCTCTCTGTCCCAGAATGTCTGCAAGACTGCCTGACATCTAAACGGTGGCCATGGGCGGAATGGACAGAAAGATGTAGTACATATTAGGCAATGAACTGCGATGCACTCCGCTCTTCGGAGTTTTAAATAGAACATGCACCGGCGCCTCTATGAATGGCCTCTTTCTCGTTCTTACTTACCCAGAGATCATCTCCTCAGCATCCGAGTTGTGCTTGAATTCAAAGCTTGTGAGACACTGAGTATCGGATTTAGTGTGGACGGCTGTGAGAGTGAGAACTTAACTTCTCTCCCTGTAGTTCCCGAGAAGGAACACTAAAGGCATCTTTCTATAGGTTCTATCAGTTATTAACTTGAATGTCTAGGCACATACAATCCATTAGGAAGCGAGCCATTACTGCATAATCACACTACTTCACAATATCACTCGACCCAATTGAAAGCGGTCAAGATGTTGAGCAGCAAGAGCTCTCGGAAGCACAGGTGGGCTTTATGGCTATCAAGCGCACCTCAGATGACCATGGCGTGCGAGTTTTCGCGGTACACAAGAAGCACCATGTAATACAGTAAGCGAAAGATACCGGCCCTTGTGAAGTCACTTGAACTTATCAATACAACCGAGCATGTTGGCTGAAACATAATAGCTTCGTAAGGTGGGGTTAAGTAGCTTGTGCTTAGCCTCTCGGCGAGGAGCTTTGAAGGCTTCCCTTTCGCTTGCCCATTTGTCTATCTTTTTTGCCTTAACCATCTTACGGAGATGTCTACTTTGGAAACAAACCCCGAGTCTTTGGAAGAGTCGAAAGTGGTAGATGACACCCGAGTGGAGGAAAAACCCGGGCAAGATTTCGACGCCGTTGCATACTATGAGAACAACGCAGGTCGGCTCGTAGTGGACCCTTCGTGCGTTTCTTTCTTTCCAGCTTTCTATCGTTTTTTTGCTTATCCCTTCTTTGTGATAGAGAAGCGCGGGCAGAGTTCGGCAATGAGATCGCCTCCACTCTCAAACTCTCGTCAGACGGGACCAAAGTCCTTTGGCCGCAGCCTTCGGATGATCCCGAAGATCCGCAGAATGTATGTGCAGGACCAGATGCTCTGAGGGGTGTATCATTAATAGTACTCTAACGGTGATCACAGTGGTCGGATTTTAGGAAAGGTGTGCAGCTTGTGATTATTACACTGGCCGCCATCGTGCCCGACTTCGATTCTGGATTGGGTACGTCTATCTATTCACATCTTCCAAGGGTCTCTTTGTTTCTTGTTGATATTCGTAATTCAAACCACGTGCATAGGTACTGCGTCTATATTCGCCCTTGCCACGCAGTTTAATACTACTACTGGCGAGATCAACAACTTGACGAATAAGTGAGCACTTTACGTCTACGTCATTTTCTAGTGATTTATGAAAGCGCGTTTATAGCTGGAGTATATTCCTACTAGGTAGGTTTCTGCACCGTACCTTCCGGCTTTCTATCCTCCTCTGACGATATTCTGTCAGGATGGGGCGGTATATTTGCGGTCATGGCTATCAGGCGCTACGGTCATCTTCCTGTTCTATTCTGGACACAGGTACGTGGTGCACCGACAGAGCAAGAATATTGAATTTGATGCACTTGATAGCTCATTGCGCTAGGATTTCTGGTCGGATGTACCTTTGCCCCTAATTTGAAAACGTTTGCCGGTGAGCACGGTCAAAATTGAAAAGGATCAAGATGTCACAGACCTAATTAAAACAGCCATGAGATGTCTGACCGCATTCTTTGGGTAAGTTTCTATTCTACTATCTATGTGGCCCTGGTTAAACAATACTTTGTCGCGCAGTACTTGCCCCCAAGTCACAGTATGTAAAACAATCCCTGTTCATATGATGATATCCGCAGGGTCTCTGAGCCGTTTGTATAGGGATTGTACATCGTCACAGATATGTACCCGTTTCACTTGCAAGCCAGAAATGTGAGTAGTTCAATAATGTATGGATTGTCATTTGTACATGACTGATGAGTGTGGCAGCTCAATATCTGGACCATGGGATTCCTCCTTTCACCCTTCCTGTCGCCATTCGCGTTCGGATTTATGGTTGCGAGAGCTAGGTGGACTAGACTTCTTATACATGCACCATATCCGTTGACTGACTAATAAACAACTTAGCTGGCGTTGGGTGTACGGCATAGGCTCGATCTACGGAGCGATTGTCTTATTGTTGATTGTTCTTTTCGGCGAGGAAACGTCAGTCTCAAGCTCCCCTTTTTTATTGAGCTCTAGCTTGACATGTGTGTTTTCATAGCATGTACGATAGACGACTTCAAAACCATAAACATAGGAAAACAAACTCCAGAATTGCCAGAAGGGCTGAGGTCCTCATTGGCGTTACAGGTGCTCGTATGGCAAAATATAGATCTGGCTGGTGGGATGTTACGCGCATTTGGATACAGCTGACTTGGAGACCCCATGTGTTTGGGGTCTTGCTCTTCGAGGTAAGTCTGTAACTTGGGCATCTAGCTTGTTCTTTCTATCTCGATCGTGTCGTCTATACTATAGGCGATGCTCTTTGGCTTCAGTGTGGGCATCAATGTGCGTATTCTCGCAATGGGGTATCATTGCACGTTGAAACGTTTCTCGCAGGGGACAAACAACATATTTCTGAAGACACCAAAGCCTGAAGGATATGGGTTTAGTCAATTCGCCGTGGCAGGATGCTATGGAACACCAGTTGTGGGTATTCAGGCTTGTCTCAACCCTAAAATATTGCCGTACTGATCGACGAGCGTAGGTCGCAGTAGTCATTGGCGAACTCCTGGGACGTTACATGAATGACTCTATCATGAACCTCTCTATTCGTAGGAATAACGGAGTGTTCAAATCTGAAAGTCGACTATGGTAAGCACTCTGTATTTAACCCATTCACATCGGAGCAGGGCTAATCAGTGTGTTGTCAGGTCTTGTTATGTTGCAGTGATACTCTATGTCGTCGGGATGGTCCTCATGGGCGCCGCCTTTCAGAATCACTTGACGATTGCGGCTTTCATTATAGGCTGGGGGCTAGTTGAGATAGCCACTATGGTGAATACTGTCGCTATATGTGAGTGTTTTAGCCTCGGACGATGCGCTCTATCTCTGATAAATCCAACACATACAAGATGCGTACCTCAACGACAGTTTCCCCAAGTTCCAGGTAAGCCGCTCGCATCGGAGCACGGTGGCAAGGCTGATTCCAGACAGGGAGAGACGTCGGCTCTCCTCAACCTTGCTCGAATCCTTGGAGGATTTAGCGTCACATACTTCCAAGTACCATGGGCCTCGAAGCATGGCGCTCTCCAGACGTTTGGATGCGAAGCTGCTGTTGTTGCTGGTTTATTCTTGCTCATCGTTCCTGCTCTACAAGTTAAAGGGCAGTATTTCAGGGTCAGTTCTTTCTCCTCATCTCGTGGTGCTGGTCAGCTCACCATTCACTGGAAGCATCGATACTCACTTCACCTCTGAATGCGATATTCATTTGGCATATTTTTAGTTGATCAATTGATGTACAGTCAACTATCTCATAATGCATAACTCCCGAGCCCCCAATTTCTCGTCCGCTGCGCCACGTCCCGCGACTATATATTTTTCGAGTACGTAGCAACAACCGTATTCCTTGTATGCATATCTGAGCGCAATCCCGAGCCTGACTTTGGGGAGGCATTTGACCATATCATGCAAAATGTGTTTATGCATTATGAGATAGTTGACTGTATTATTATTTTGGCTTGTGCCGTGAAATCGGATCACATTGTACAAACTCAGAGCTAGTGTTGTCACGAGTCGAGTCGAGTCGAGTCGAGTCGAGTTGATCAACTCGGAAAACTCGATAATTCGAGTCGAGTCGAGTCGAGTCGTCGAGTTATCATCGAGTCGGAATCATGAGTCTCGAATTTCCCCGGCCATCCTGAGGAATTAGTTTTCATCGACTTCAAACCACCACACCACGTAAATATGGAGTTAAAAACATCTAGCCTGCCTTTCGAAAGTACATACTTGCTATCCCGCGAGCAAAAACGGTCAACACTAACGGGCGTACGGTCGAACGCGCCTGACATGGCACTTTGCCAGTCCCCTACATTAGCGCCTGGAGGACAACGCCCGAACTTGACGTCAGCTGATGTAACTGGACTGATGTCAGAGGGCCAGGCGAACCGACATCACAGAAAAGTGCTTATTAGCCAATCAGGTAGCCCCATCAGCGACTCGCGAGTCGACTCGAGTTGAAACTCGACTCGACTCGGTTTGCGAGTTTGCCTCGCTAACTCGCGAGTCGAGTTGACTCGAGAGTCGAACTCGACTCGTCGACAACACTACTCAGAGCAAACCTAATGTAATCGGAGATATGACAAGGAGTTATCCATATGTAATGCAAGTAACACCATTTCCATATTCTCATCTACAGACGACCATCATCTACATTGCTTCCATATTCTCTACAAGCTGTATGCGTTTACTGGCACTGTCGAGCCCTCGACGAGGCTCAACAGATACTCTTCTCAATATGAAGTTACTCAAATGATTCACACCATCTCGCCGTCGGGAATGGCTTGATCTACTGTACGTCGCGCTGAAACAAGCTGAAGCGCATGTTCGTGTGGTCAGCAGACAAGCCAACATTCCGGAGCTTTCTACATCATGATATTTACATGATATGCCTGCCTTTCTTGGAAGTGTCGCGAGGACGCTCAGGTACGTTAAGTCCGCCTCGTACGTCACTTCTCTGATCGCTGTGCGACGTTCATCAGACCCCGTGGGGGAAATAAACGCGGTTAGCCGCCCCCGAAAGTTGGAAATGGCGGGTACTGATGAATGCATATAAAGCAGAGGCGCACCTGACCATTCCTCGTCCCTTGACCCACGACCTCCATCAAGCGGGGAAAGATGAAGTCTTTGCAAGGAAGCGTCCTCCTCGCGCTCTACCTGTTGCACGATGCCCGTGCGGTGCCTCAGGCAGCGTCGGTTTCCGTGAACACGGGCGTGCCGACCCTCACAATATCGACGGTGGTCGCTAGCCCGTCCGTGTCGCTGAGTGACCCACTTCCTTCTCAGGAACCTTTGGCACCTAAGCAAGCGTGGTGTCCTAGCGAAATCTTCTGTGCAGGACCGGTGAGCAGAATCCGTGTTGTTTTGGAAGTTGGTTACTTACAAGCTATGATAGCTTCTGCAAACGGTCAACCTGGCACAGGCATATGCCGATCCGAAGACGTTTGTCGATAAGCCTACTGCTAAGACCTCGCAGCAGGTTCTTTCCGACTTCCAAGCCATCAATGGCACCAACGTAACAGAAGGCGACGTGGTCAACTTCATCGACAATGACTTCAAAGGCGAGGGTCTCGAGCTTGAAGCTCTCGCATTGAAGGACTTCAAACCGAATCCGTCATTCCTCAACAATGTTACGGATCCGCTCTTGAGAGCCTGGTCGCAAACCGTCCATGGGTTCTGGACTCAGCTCACCCGTGCGACTAACCAGTCTACCTTATGTCACGGTGGTGGCGGTGCGGACTCCTGTGAGAGTACATTGATTCCTCTGAATCATACGTTTGTCGTGCCTGGTGGACGATTCAGAGAACAATGTAAGAAATACGCCTTTGTGTGCTTTTCTGGATGCTCCCTAACTTTTCTTTTGCAGACTACTGGGACTCTTACTGGATTCTTCGGGGACTATTGAAGTCGGAGCTGTTCTCCACAGCAAACGATACTCTGCAGAACTTCATGGACGAGTTGGAGCAATTCGGTTTCATTCCGAATGGCGGGCGTATCTACTGTATGTCGTTTTGTCGTTCTTGGCGGACTCTACTAATGGGACGTACAGACTTGAACCGCTCTCAGCCTCCGTTGTTCATTCAGGTAGGTTCGACATGATCCCGTTAGTAAGCCACGCCGCTAATACACCATCAGATGCTCGACGCCTACGTCAAAGAGTCCAATGACACTTCCATCCTGAAACGTGCACTTCCTTTGGCTGAGAAGGAGCTCGTTTGGTGGAAGACAAATCGTACAGTTACGGTCACCAGCCCGTACACCAACCAGACCCACGATGTACTTCACTATGCTGTGAACAACACTGCTCCACGTCCCGAATCATTCCTCGAGGGTGAGTTGGACCAGTATACATGCACGTCATTTCCATTCTAATCAACTGTTGATCCTAGATTATCTGACCGTGCATGACCCCACTGCTGCTAATCTGACTGTCGAGGAGCAAGGCGAACTTTACTCGCAACTCGCCTCTGGTGCCGAGAGTGGATGGGATTTCACGAGTAGGTTCGCAGCTGACCCTACTGCGAGCGGTAATGCTCTTCTCCGATCATACAATGTCAAGAACCAAATTGCGATTGATCTCAACAGTATCCTATGTAAGTCGCTGACTCGCTACTCCTATGCTCACACTGCTCATTGAAACGTCGACAGACCGGAATCACAAGATCCTAGCCGACTTCTACGCCCAACAGAAAAACACTACTGCTGCCACCACTCATACTAAGGCTGCCGACGCTCTCAAGACCGCTGTCCTCGACCTTTTGTGGGATCCCGAGAAATTGGCCTTCTATGACTTCAACTTGACATCGAACGCGCGCAATTCTATCTATAGCGTCGCCACCTTCTACCCCGTGTGGAGTGGCATCATCCCCGATGAATTGACGAACTCGACGGAGGCGGCGTTTGGATACTTCTCTGCTGTCAATTTGGTATTGAACAAATTCAATGGAACGTTCCCGGTGACGTTCGTTACGAGCGGCCAGCAATGGTGAGTGTAGTAATTTTCCTTGGTTTGATGTGGAGGAATTGACGTGACGGGCTGTGATTAGGGATGCACCCAACGCTTGGCCACCACACCAGTTTATCATCCTCGAGGCACTTCAAAATCTGCCGTCGAATATCAGCAAGGGCGCTCTACCGGCCCCGGCCAGCAACCAGAGCACCTTCGATCTCATTCCTGCAGGTCAGCTCAACCTGACGGAGAGCGATCTCCCATCCCAGCTCGTCATCGGTAGTGGTAATGCAACCAAGACTGGAGCAGCTTCGGACATCAACAGGCTGAACGGTACTGTGTTCAACGGCGGAAACGCTACTGATGGTGAAGGATGGGTTGCAACTTTGCAGCGGGAACTGGCCAACAGGTACTTTGCGAGTGCGCTTTGCAGCTGGTAAGCCTGCTTTCTCGGATTCCGCGGACGCCTTTATAATATGAGACTGAGCGATCGCTGTGTGGAATAGGCATGCAACCGGTGGATCTATCCCGGATGTCCTTCCGAGACTCTCAGACCAGGAGTTGAACGTCACGCAAAGCGTCAACAACACCGGCAACGTGCGTATCACGCCTGTAGCCTCCCGCCTTTCATTTTTCTCACAAATCTCCCTTACTATCACAGATGTTTGAAAAGTTCTCAATGTCCGACATCGACTCCGCCGGTCGTGGAGGCGAGTATACCGTCCAAGCCGGATTCGGATGGACGAACGGAGTTGTGCTCTGGATTGCAAGCACGTATGGAGACGTCCTCGTTGCCCCTACGTGCCCGGATGTACTTGCCGAGGCTCAGTCGGAGCAGTCGACGAGCACGCAGTCGAGTGGTGGTGTGGCTTCGGTTCGTGCACCAGCGAGTGCTGCGGCGATCGTCGTGGGTGTAATGTCGGTGGTGGCTGCGATGGTTCTTTGAAGGTGACGACCAAACGAATGAGCGAATGAACGCTGGTACGCTAGTGTCTCTTCCACGACTTTCTTGACGATTTTGAACGATCTTTATTGTGCCAAAAGTACATGTTGTAGTTGCCTACGAATTCTTCTATTTTGCCATCCTCGTGTGTGACGGCGTGCGCCTGTTAGGCAGCAGGGTAAGGTACACTTGCAATACGCTCCAGACTTCACGTAGGTTTCAGCGCTATTACACCGTTCACCGTCGGCGCCGACAGTGAAAGTTTCAAGTCAGTTCTTCTTCACCTATAGCCTGGCTTCTTCATTGACGTTTTCTTATACCCCTGCTAGAGAACACGACTCGGGTCAAGGTTTCAGAGCCCGATATTGCTCAGCACCCATCATGCCGGCGCTAGGCGCATTGTAACATTCTTTCTTCTCAAATGACCGCCTTCCCCGTGTGAAGTGTATGGTAAAGACAATGCACGAACCCATTTCGGAGTCCCCGGTGAGTGCCGTTTTGATAGAACTAGGCTTCTGGTGAGAGACTGTACGCTTCTCTTGGCAGTTCTTTGCACGCTGGAAGGTGCGAAATCATGGGGGAAAGTAAGCGTACTGATAAGTACAGAGAAAGGGGCGGTGACATATGAACAGTATGCAACGCGCGTGGATATCGGTGTATGGATCGTCGAAGTGGGGCAAATCCGACAGCCTGACAGTATATACAGGTAGTGCTGGCTTGTAATGTGGGCGATTTTTGGCCGCCAACCTCTCCCCTCCATTTGGTCGGAACTCTGATTCCGGATATAGGGAGAGATGTACGTGGAAGAGTACTCTCCTCGAGAATCTGTGGAGGAGGCCAAAGATGCGAGTGCCGCCGTTGTTCAGGATAGCAGAGCTACGAGTGAGGTAAATCTGGTGAGCTATTACGAAAACAATGCTGGACGACTAGTGGTGGATCCTGCGTACGTGCTCTACAGCTTGACTGGTGAATAGTAATGGCTTATCATACCACGGTACTCCTAGGGAGGCGCGTACAGAGTTTGGGGATGCAGTGGCGAACGCTTTGAAGCTCTCACGAGATGGGACCAGAGTGTTGTGGCCTCAGCCTTCAGATGACCCTGAAGACCCGCAGAATGTACGTGACGATTTCTACTTTATCACCCAACTCAATTATTTCATCTTATACATGTAGTGGTCCGACTTTCGCAAAGATGTCCAACTGGTTATAATTACTCTCGCAGCAATTGTCCCAGATTTTGATGCTGCACTTGGTATGTCCTGCCCGACCATTTTCTCAAGATCTCGAGCATTGAGTTTTGATGCGTAGGAACTGCCTCGTTGTTTCCACTCGCTAAACAGTTTGGTACCACAACTGGCAGGATAAATGACATGACGAACAAGTGAGTGTTGGCCTATATCAGTAGACGGGACTTTACGGATGACATGCACACTTGTGTAGCTGGAGTATATTTCTTATTGGTGAGGACCCTTTTGCATGCCCCCATCTCTCTGCTTCCCAACCTGAATCATCGTCATCTAGGGTGGGGTGGTATATTCGCTGTCATGGCGTGTAGACGCTACGGTCGTCTACCAGTGCTCTTTTGGACACAAGTAAGTCGCGTCATAGATTGAGTCGAGACGGCAGAGGAGAATAATGACGTTTACAGCTTGTCGCCCTTGGTTTCTTGATTGGGTGCACATTTTCTCCGAACCTGAACACCTTTGCCGGTATGGATTCCAGCATGGAGCGTGGTGCCAGTGTACTGATTACACACTACTGGTAGCTATGAGATGTCTTGCAGCATTCTTCGGGTATGTCTTCTTTTAGCTTTATGAGACATATGCATTCAAGCTATTCTTGTAGGGCGTGTCCACAGGTTACTGTAAGTTGAACTGACAGTACATGCGAGTATCGAGGCTTAAAAGTCTGAACAGGGTTTATACGTCATATCAGACATGTATCCGTTCCATCTTCAAGCGAGAAAGGTGGGTACGCAATACCCCAAACTATGTAGAATCGATCTTATTTCCCGTTTTCGTATACAGCTCAACATCTGGACAATGGGATTCCTGGTCTCCCCTTTCCTGTCGCCGTTTGCCTTTGGATTTTTAGTCGCCAGGGCTAGGTGCGTACTTTGAATACTCCCATGAAGTCTTCTGATCATTTTGCGGGAAGGAAAGTTGGCGTTGGGTGTATGGCATAGGTTCGATGTATGGAGTAGCAGTGCTCACGCTGATTGTACTCTTTGGTGAAGAAACGTACGCACCCCCCTACTTCGTTATCGCCAGGAAGAAATAATCGTTCCCCCACGTATTGTAGCCTCTATGATAGAAGGCGTAACGTGCCGAAGTCAACCTCGAAGTCGGAGTCACGAGGTTTACGAAGAGTGAAGACTCTCATTGGTATCACAGGAGCTCGTCTGGCAAAATACAGACCCGGGTGGAAGGAAGTATCGACTATCTGGATTCGCTTGACTTGGAGACCTCATGTGTTTGGAATCTTATTGTTTGAGGTGCGAACATTTGACGCTGGCATCTTCCGTGCTTAAAGTCCGACATTAAATTCGTGCATAGGCCATGCTCTTCGGCTTCAGCATTGGAATCAACGTAAGTCATGCGTGAGTTCCACACCACCTCTGCTGCTGACTCTAATACATAGGGCACGAACAACGTATTCTTGAAGACACCTAAACCCGACGGTTATGGCTTCAGTCAGTTTGCAGTTGCAGGGTGTTATGCTACGCCAGTGGTGGGTTATATACCTCGCACATTGAATCGATTTTGAAACCAGCACGCAGGTAGCAGTGTTTCTGGGCGAAATACTTGGACGTTACATGAACGACGCAATCATGAATCGTTCCATTCGACAGAACCACGGAGTGTTCAATGCTGAAAACCGACTCTGGTCAGTATCCCTATGTGAATCAAGTGAAGCTCTTACCCAGTTTATGTTCCCAGGTCTTGTTATGTTGCTGTAGCACTCTATATCGCCGGCATGGTGCTCATGGGTGCTGCATTCCAGAAGCACCTTACCATAGCCGCGTTGATCATAGGTTGGGGTCTCGTCGAGATAGCCATCATGATCAATACGGTCGCAGTATGTGAGTTTTAAGCTCATTCTACAAACTGAAATGCAGGTTGCATACACGTCTGAATGTTATTATCTGTTCTAGATGCCTATCTAAATGATAGCTTCCCCAAGTATAAGGTGAATCTCTTCGTCCCCGAAATCGGAAACAGTAACTCACATGTTTCTAGGGAGAAACATCCGCCTTACTCAACCTGGTCAGAGTTCTTGGTGGATTCAGTGTGACGTACTTTCAGGTTCCTTGGGCGAACAAGCATGGCGCGTTGCAAGTGTTCGGATGCGAGGCTGCAATAGCCGCTGGCCTGTTTATTCTCGTGGTCCCTGTACTTCAGCTGAAAGGACAGTATTTGAGGGTAAGTGTATTTATATGACATTTATATCCAGGTTTTAATCTTATACTTGCTTTAGCGGCGGTATGCTCTTTGACCTCGTCTAGGGCTTACGATCGTAGCTACTTATCGCAGGTACCAATTCGACAACGAGGGCTTAAGTTGTTTATCCTCTTAGATAGTTTGTATCCGTGCATAATATATGTACATGACTCATATACATCTTTAAACGGGAAAACAGTCTTGTCATCATTTCACCTGTTAACGGCGGGAGTATGATGCCAATAGTTTGCCTTTTATGGCAGTATTTCTCAGAAGGCGTCGGCATGATGCGCCCTTACAGCGCTTGGTAAGCCTTAGCGCTAAGATCACCCCAAAAAGTCACAAAACGCTGGTTCCCACTGCACGGTCAACAAGTTCCAGTTCAATGTCACATTCTTCGCATACATCTCTCGTGGGATCGATCGTAGAACGGAAAGCTGGCACATCCGTATCTCCTCCAGGGAAGGCCTCAGCAAAGTCCGGGTTTCCAGTGGCACAGCACAGGTCTAAAAGTGCTTTTGCTCGCGCAAGGGAGGAGCAGAAGAAGGCAGAGGGTAGTTCACGGCTGGCTCGACCACCTGCTGTCTCGAAAATAGCAGCTAGCTCGCCATTGGTTGGTAACAGCGACGATGGTGAAGAGGAGGATAGCAAAGCCGAGGTCATTGCGAAGGCATCGGAAGACTGGAGACGTCAGATGGAGGAGGACAACCAACGGAGAGTAGAAAATATGTCTGCAGAAGAACTAGAGGATGCTAGGCAACAAATCTTGAAGCAATTTGGGCCAGATATTGCTGAGATTCTGAAGCAGAGTCGGGCGACACGAGATAATGAGAGGGTGAAGGCAGGGATACCTTCAAACAAGCCCGTACGGCCAAGTACACCTCGGACGGAGGCAAAGCTGCTGAAAAGTGCGTTGCTGCAATTCGCCTCCTCATTCAGCCCCGTTTCCAACGGATCACCTAGGTGCTATAGCTTCTAGAGCTGCCTCACCCGACCCGATGTCGCCCACACGCTCGGACAAACAGCTTCGATTCGCAGAGCTCACACCGAAGGATGTATACGTCTACGAATCAGCACCATCCTCACCTCCGAGGAAGGCTTTAGCACTGCCTGCACCTTCCGCGGACGATGGCCCCACCGTCTCACTCGGACAGTTCAAGGGGACTGTGCCTGAGCGTTCTATGGAGTCGGAGGATGTCTTGATGAAGTCCCCATCACCAAGTCACGAAATATCTACGGAAACGGTTGATACTGAGTCGACTGCGTTAGAACCTGAAGAGGGTACTCCGGAATACATTCGACGACGCTTCTTCCCCAATGTCGCCCCGAATGACCCATCTCTGGCATGGATCGAAGGCTCCTCAAATGCGACATCTAGTTTGGATCCTGGACTTCGTTTTGACCTGACAGGGACGCCGATACCACCGGAATTATCGAGAACGCTTCCTGCGCACCTTGGACTGCACCATCATGCGGAAGGAACACATGCTGGCTATACGCTCGAGGACATATTTATGCTCTCCAGATCTACTGTACCCGCCCAGAGGGCTGCAATGCTTGGCATCCTCAGCAGTATAATCCTCAAACTTTCGAGCGGCTCGATACACGAACTACTCGGCCAAGAGTCGTCGTTACGCAAACGAGCTCTTGCAATCGCTGTAGAGGCTTTGCATGAGCGAGGGAGCGTCGGTGTACGAGCGGTAGAACTGCTGTGGTCTTCCATAGTCGCCTGGGATGCTGACAGCAATAGCATCGATGGAATCGAGCTGAAGAAATCTTCAGATGACACATTCGATGCCCTCCCACTCGAATACTTGACGAAACAAGTATCAGAAGATTTCGAGACAGGAGCACTTCCTGAAGAATCGCAGCTACAGCTGCTATCAGTGGTTCACCGCCTGGCGAGACATAGCGACGCCGCAGCCACTACAATCATCGACACCTCGAAGTTGGTTGCGAACCTACTCAAGCGATTCCTGTTACTTCCTGTAACGGATGCTCAACCAAACCCCGCTGCTCTCGATGTACTCAACACGCTCTGTTTATCCTCACGCAGTAATGCTTCAGTGATCGCTGACTCTGCTCCTACATTGCTCCGATTTATCGTCATTCTCCCCGAGTCGTCTCTCTATCCCGTACCGCTTGCTACTTCCCTGCTCGTGGGGACACTTCGGCTCTACCGCACCCTGGCTTCTTACGGGCTCTGCTCTCAACTCGCCACCACTGCTTCGGAACATTTTGGCAGACTGACGCAGTTTGTCCTCTCGCCCGCTTGCACGTCTACGGAGTTGAGACGTGCTTGGCTCGAATTGATAGAGGCATGGACAGTTTGCGCAGTGGATCCACATCGGACGACACCGGAGCACGATATACTCTGGACTCAGGTGGTTGGATGGGAGTGGGGCAAAGACGTCTTAGAGCTCCGCACTCGTCTCGGTGAAGACGACCAAGAAACTTGGGCGGCACTATGGCGAGCGGAAGCAGCCTGGCTCGAGGGTTGCAGCGTCAACGGTGTCAAGGGCGGGGAGACCGAGAAATCCTTTGCGATTGACCGTCTGCGTGGCGGCTTTGAGCAAGGACACGAGCGACGAGTCCTCGAAAGGGCAGGGCAGGAGCTAGGCAGCTTACTCAGTTCCATGTCTCCGGAAGATGCTAAACGCACGGACGCATGGAAACAGCTATCACGAACCTCAGAAGTGCTAGCTTCTGCCATCCGTTTGTGGCTTTCTTGTCTTCCCCCTCAACTTACTGGCCCCCTGGAAACCCCTCCTTTCTTTCTCCCTGTCCCTCAGATCTCCGCATTATGCGCTCAACTAACGGCACACCCTCTGTGGGCTGCCATTAACTCACCGACACCCACCAATGTCACCCACGTTCATATCAGGTCTTTGTCAGTCCTGCTATCTTCATATTTGTACCTCTCGCGGGCGTCGCCCGGTGTACCCCCAGCACTCTGGCTGGCTCAGGCGTCCTCAGTCATATGCCGTCTGAGACCCGGTGACGAAGATCAGGCCGTATTCATCCTCAACGCGATGTCGCAAGTGCTTACTGCCGACGTACTTCAGTTATTCGGGTGGTCTGCGTCGGATAACAGCGGGTTAGGCGCCATTCTTCCCCTCCTGACATATTCTGTGGAACACGCTTCTACACGAATAGGTCCCCTTTGGCCGTCGCCGTCGTCAATCCAGAAAGCGGACACGCAGCGCTTACCTCACACCGATGATAAGCAAGTCAAATTTGCTCTACCCCTACCGAAGGATTGGATATTCTTCCCTCTGGACCATTTGCTACGGTCCGGGCAGACTGAAGCGTTCAAGTCCCTGCCCTCGTCATGGAACTACTCGGAAGTCGATATCGCAAGAGCCACTCTTTTGCTTGCTAAAGTTCATCGACACGCGCTTGTTACGTATCAACTTGACGCCTTCGCTCTCTCCCGCGAAGAGACAGTGTTTTCGTGTATGAAGGTGTTTATGTTGGAACACGAACAACAACAAGAGACGTCACTCCAAGAAGTCTTTCGCGATTCCGTCGTCAATCGGCTTCTGGAGGATCTTCTTGAGCCATTCACCCTTGGTGCTGCCTCTACATCCCGGAGTGCGCCTGACGGCGACAATGCGAACACCCAACATACATTAGAACATGTATCGAAGCGTTTCCTTGGTGAAGGCACGCCGTTCTATCAATACTATACCGACTTTGTAGCGCTATATGATTCCATCTCGTTCTCCCATCCTCTCTTCGCCAGGCTGCTGCTTCCTCCAGTCTCCATGCGCTATCCTGTCGATTACCGCAAGTATCTATGGGCCGACTACAGCCATGTTCTTCGTACCATTCGGGTGCCTTTGGAGTCCGTGATAGCGTCCAAGTTAGAGGAATACCTATGGCCCGTGGAGGAGAACCCAGAAATCCTTGCTGCGTATCTGCGGTCGCTGGTCAAGGGACAAACGGAGGGGATAATCAGGTTTATTGCAATCCATCATGTTGCCAGCAACATTTGGCCTGATTTGCGCCAAGGAGAAGGTAACGACGAGCGAGCGACCAAACTACTTCAGGCACTCGTTAGTCAGGCGGGCGTTGACGCTATGAAGGATGTTGTCTCCTATCGCCAGCGCCGCGAGCTACCTTTGGTACCCCCGCACTGCTTCGATGATTTAAGGGAAGTCCGAGATGTGCGCAAAACCTTCGCGGCCAAGTGTGGACAGCAAGTCGAGGAGCGCCTGGAGCAGCTGCTAGCATAATATATCATAATTGTACTGAATAAACAAACATTGTATCTGTAGAGTAGTATAGTTTAAGTGATAATGTTCCGATTCGAGATACGCAAACTCCAGTCTGTGATAGATTACGTCGATTTGCAGACTGACTCGTTGTCCCAACCTTCGGAGTTGACACCGTGATAGACGATGAAAAGGTCATGGGGGTCAACCTTCTTCTTGAGAGCCAACAATCGCGGGTAGTTAGAGCCCCATTGAGCAAGCTGCCAGTCTTCTTCCAAGATATCGCCCTACGACATTTTTAGTATATAGTAGATGCTACGGGCCGTAGTGAGTTTTCCTCACCTCGTTGAGATACTGGCCACCATCTGCCTGTGGAGGAGCAAGGGAACGGAGGGGGAGGATCTGTTCGTGACATGATTGCATCGCTGCTTGAACGTCGCTGGCACTCTTAGTCTCATTGTAAGAGCACACGACAGTCATGTCCGAGATAGATGTTCGGAATGCGGGAGCAATCGCCGCGGCATCCTTTGAAACATTCGCTACGACTCCTCCGCCGACCATGCTATGTTTAGAGATCAGTTTCGTACGTTATCACTCGATATTAACGCTGAATACTTACAAAGGCGCCGCAAATGGAATAGCGGTGAAAGCCTTGGCCAGAGCAGTGGCATTGCCGGCCGATGTCAACGTACGAGGCATGATCCACGAGGTAGACAACCCTCTGGTTCCGGCAACGTGGAAGCTTGAGTAGTTCAAGCCGTGGCCCAGAGATGTGTCCACCAAGTTATCAACGAAGAACTCCTGGTAGCTCTTGTATGGCACAGTGATTGCAAGGGAGACATTTACTCCATCGAGCTTCATCGATTCGTTATAGAACGAGTTTAGAGCCGTCAGAGCCGTTGGGCGAGTAGGTGGGGAGCCTTGGGTAGTAAGTGTCAAGAAGAGCGAGTTGGTAGTGAATGGCCATACACCTCCCCAACCGGCATCGGATAAACCATTATGGTGTTGAATCCAGAGCTCAAGAAGATTGAGGAAAGAGTCGGAAGAATTGGCGGTGGCGGTATAGAAGGCTCCAGTGAATGGGATGCTCGGGTGCGTCTTGTAAGTAACAGAAGTGACAACCCCGAAACTCGGGCCTCCACCACCTCTAAGAGCCCAGAATAGATCTGAGTTCTCGTAAGCATTGGCTGTAACGTGAGAGGCATCGGGAAGGACTACGGTGTACTGAATGACATTATCGGCACCTATTCTCATGATATGTCAATTTTGGTTTAAGGTACAAACGAATAAGCGTGCAGGGCACTTACCCAAGCCGTAATACGGTGACAAGATGCTGTGACCACCGCCGACAGGCCAGCCACCCCCAGCACCTACGGTGCCACCAACGCTGTATCCACCAGCCACGATGACACCGTGCTGATCAGCAGCGGTGTAGAGTTCGAGCCAGTTTACACCAGGTTCAATGGTAACCGCTGTCTGAGAGTCAGTGGCGCATGAGAGGAGAGTGAGTTTCAGTATTTACCTGTTTGTTTAGCAGTGCCACGGGGAGCCTTCTCCGGTACAAACGAGTCAATGAACTGAATCTTCTTGAGAGTATTCGTGAAGAGTTCGACCGAGCCAACGCCAAACGCTCGTCCCAGAAGCTCGTGTCTGTGCAATGTCATGTCAATATTTCATGCAGCGGCTGGGTACTAAAGGTCATACCCGGTATTCTTAACGACGAGATGCAGGTTGTGCTTTGTGGCGAACGAGATAGTCTTCTGTATATCCGCAACTGTGGTGACGTTGATGGCGTAAGAGGGAACACGACCTTGATAACAGATATCGCCTGGTGCGGGGTCAGAGGGACAGGCCTGCACAGTTCCATTTACCGAAAGCTCCTCGAAGTTGACGAGCTGAACGGTATTTGGTAACGAGGCGAGAGTTGCGGCATCAAATTCTTCCCGAATGACAGCAGCGCACTGGGCAGCGTTGAAGTTGGATGAGGTATTGTAGCAAACCGAGGCCAGAGGTCGTTGATTAGAGATCAGAGGACGACTGAGAGTGCGTCCAAAAGCATTCCATGTAGCCTGTGAAGGGAAGCAGGGGTCGCCTGGAAGACATTTACACTTCTTTGCGGCTTCTGCTGAGGCGGCGAGGGCGGTCGCGATGAGTGCAACAGAGAGGAGCTGCATCTCTGGAAGTCAACTCTGGGATGGAGACTTTCTCACATCGACAGTCGACTTAAGTATGGTCAGGAAGCGACGATGGTAGCCTACCGAGTTATGGTTGGCAGTGTTCGGGAACGCATCCATACCGACCCTAGGAGCGCCATATGTGGATAAACGATCGGGATATGCACAAGTTGTAATGGACTGGAATGGAATAGGGGCGGGTCCAGTGCCCGTTCGATGCGACCTGGCAGGATCAACACAAGATGTCGAGTACAGTACGACGTATCAGCACCGGAAACTGCGGTAATTGGAGGCGACTACAACTGTGAGATGAAACAGTAAGTCGGCCGAGCATATCCAGATTCTGCGGCGACTTTGCCCAAGTGCTTGGATGGTGCCGATGATGTGCCACGCTTGCGGCTCCCCTACCACGCCTCTCCATGGGTGACAGGAAGTCAACGAAGGCCGAGTTCCTTCATTACAGCTGTGGAGCAAGAATGTTAGTGTAGCTTATAGAAAGTATATTCGCGTGGCGGCTCGTACCTATGTCACACGTTGGACAAGTATCGGACTCGAGTCGTCCTGTCTTGCCGCCAAACAAGGTTTTGCTCAATGAGTGGGACGATTTTGAGCGGCAGCCGCGTATCATGGCCGAGATGGCAACTGTTATGGCTATGCAACGTTACGCACGACACAGTAGCGCTATACTCTGCCTGAGGTGATTTTGTCGTAGTTCATAAGCGCGCCCGCGCATGTCCATGCACGTTCTACTCCTCGGACTTTCAAGCGCCTCATCTGTTGTTCGGAGGCGCATTAGTCGGATTGCTCTTCTCACTGCGTGAAAGGACCTGAACGGCGCATACCTCGGTAGGAGTGCACCATATCGTAATAGTTACGGAAGATTGATTAGGCTTCGCGATGCCTAAAAGCCACAAAATCATGGATTGTCTATTGTAGCGAATGAGTGCGGTGATGCTCCGGCGATGCGCTCGTCTACATCTAGTGTTGGAAAAGGTAGAAATAAGACACGGCATCGCACAGGTTATCGAGAACACTTGTCTTTTGCAAATTTACCTCTTTGAACAGTACATCCGAAGACAGACATGGTCGGAGCACTTGAAGCAACTTGTTGTTGCTGCAGGAGCTGTCATCGACATCCAAGGCTAGAACATTATGGATTACTCACCAAGCTATGTCTCCTTGATCTCACACACTACCCCAGGTGCTTGTGATAGGTACCGAAGTGGCACAATGTAAACCGGATGAAGACTGCTTCTCATCTCTTTGTCGCCTTCTCTAATCAATCAATATTGCTGTCTGTATTGTGGTGGCGTACATGTCGCCGATATGCTGTTGTTAATCAGGAGGCTGTCAGAGGTGGCATTAAAAGACACCAATGCGCGAGGTACGACTTACAATAGAAAAACATGTCAAGCGATCCATATTCGGGCATTCCGATGATGGCGCAGACGTTCGAAATCCGTTTCTGGTTCAGCGTCCCACTTCCCACGGAGAGCAGAAATGAAAACAAGCGCCGGTACGGTTGCGGAAACGTGAAAGGAGCGATGCAGAGGATGAAGGGAGTTCAGGCTAGAGTGCTCGCGCACACAGCTTCGTTTTTGAGAGAGATGCATACCCTCGGCGTTGCAATGAACTCGTAAGCAAATGGCTTCCCGTTAATGCGCTCACAACAAGAATGTGGATTGGTGTTCCTAGAGAAGCAAGAAGTTCCAGTATTCATTTCCGCACGAGAAGAAGGGTGAATGGCGTCCGCACCATATTTTCCAAAGCCGAATGAATAGAAATTGTCCAAAGGAGCCAAACGAATAAACACCATCAGTCATATGCTTCAACTCGTGTGGTCCTTGTTGGACATAACGTAGGCTTCTATCTTGCGAGATGTCGGGGTATACGGTCGTCTCCGGGAGCAAATAGCAAATGGTACGCCGAAGTCCGCAACTTACATGTTTCATTGCCGACTGTGAAGGCCCTTGCGAGAGGTACAATGTATAGCAAGTATAGAGTTACCTCAATGCGACAGCGCCGTCCTCCTATGTAGATTCTGGGCCCGTTGCATAGCCTGTCCGGCGATTTTCATGCACTCAGGCTGGAGAGCCTTGAGATAGACAATCCGATAGATATCGGATCGCAACCTTCGCTGCGGACAGATGCGCGAACGAGAGACGACGACGCTGGAATCAAAGTCTATGCATTCCTCGCTCTCTTGTCCGAGATACTGCTCATCCCATATGACATATAGAAAAGCAGAATTGTCACTACATGATCCAGTTCGGTCAGTCATTTAATTCATAAGCGAACCATAATTGAAAAAACCAGAGCTACGTACGTATCGTATGACGAACACTTTGCGGATGTTGGGGACAAGTAATACGATTCATTGGCCATATGCCTCTATCGGCTCGGGTTGGTCGAGATGAGAGCAGATGAGCCATCAGGCCTCAGGCATCGCTACTTCGTAAGATTGGACGTCAATGATGCTGTTGGCTGATTATGAGCAGCGTTATTCGGGTAGTTGGTCTCAGGCATGCGTAGACTTACTGTGGTCACAGATATGGAACATCGAGTGTGGGTTTGTCGACCACATCCTCCATACCCGCGATCAATGTTACAGTAATACATAGTATGGCGACGGATTCGGAGGAAAGTGGAATCAATGAACGCCCGTGACACTCTTAGTACGATGTGACTTGTGAGTCACCCGTACGTGACAAGATCGGAAGATCGATCATATTTCCTGAAGAGGCAAGTTTATATTGTCACTCAACGCCGCTTATACTCAGGGTCGGACGGGCCATAACATTCGTGAGCGTCAATCTGTCCGAGTATGTATTCTATGTAGTAACAGAAAAGAGGATTCTATATAATGTGCACTGCAACAGTCGTTATCAACAACAGCCATATCATGAATGAACAAAACGACAACATGAGCAGCTCAAGCCTGCGAGGCAGCAGCTCTGACATCGGCTAAGAAAGCAGCGTCATCATCAGATATTCCGTACTCGAACTGCTGCAGGATCGGAGTGGCCTCTAAAAAGCGCTGGCGAACGACTTCTGCGTGTTGTGCGCTGCGGGGATGGATCGTGCATTTGAAAGGGTTCGGAGAGGCTGATAAGGCCTGTGAAGTAAACTATTAGACAAACAGATAATGTCGCACGAAGACATTGACATACTTGCGCATAGCCCCATATGTCGGGTTTGATTTCTTCTCCTTTAGCGTCCTTGGCAGGGGAGAAGTCGAACGCCCAAAGAAGATGCATAGCATTAATGATCTGCGTCATTCCAAGAATAAGACAACTTTCCATGAGACAAACCAATGTGATGCTTACTGCAGAGTATTTTGCGACATGAATACCTGCGCAAACGCGCTGGGGTACGGTGATCGTGAGAAACTGAGTACTTGTCACGGTAGAGGACCAATGAGTCGGAACTTACTCTTCCTCCACCGAATGCCAAATCATTCCGCTGACCGACATCGTTCTCATGCTCCTTCTTTGTCCCAATCTCAGAGGTCATGTACCTATCTGGATTGAATACTTCCGGGTCCTCGTAGACTTCTGGATCATGGAATATGCCCCCTGCTCACGGTTGTCAGGGAGAAATATGACGACAAAATGAATTACTGACAAATGTTGACGATTACGCTGGTATCCTTTGGTATCTTCCAACCGCGGTACTGAATGAATAACAGAGCTGATGAGTTGTTCGGCCGATTTTATGAAATTGGACACCAACCTCGCAATCAGCGGTCGCATAACGCGGAATCAGAGGGGCAATAGGCCTGAAGCGGTGGACCTCATTCACCAGTGCGCGCATGTATGGCAGGTCGTCCAGATCTTCCCATTCCGGTGCCCTATCGCTTCCAATGACTTTGTCAAGTTCTTCGTGAGCCTTCCGCTGAGCTTCCGGGAATGCTATGAGTGCCAGGATCATGGAGTTTGTGAAAGATGATGTGGTGTCAGAGCCGCCTTCAATCAATGCACCGCCTAGATAGCTTATGTCAAACGTCAATAAATGCGATGACGCCGAGTATGGCTGATAACATACCCGACCATCTCGCGGGTTAAGCCCCACTCTTGTGCACGTCTCAGTATAGTCTCCATGAAACATCCGTTCTCAGCGCCGCGTTTCTCGGTCTCGTCGAGGAGTCCAAAGTAGAGCTTTTGTTGTAGCTCTCTGACTTCTCGACAGACCCGTTTCCACTTGGCAAACCTCTCCGGAACATATTTGAGCCACGTCAACTGATCAACAGGAGGATAAGACCCAGGGAAGAGGAGATGTTCCCATTGGTGTTGCACATGGTAGAAGTCAGATACCTCCTTCGTAGAGAAACGGGGTGCGCGTTTGCCGAAGACTATTGACAGGATGGTAGAAGATGAGAAACGGCGTACGGCGTCATAATGATCCTACAGTGTGTTTGGTCAGTGATCATAGTTAAACGGATAGATGAGAATGCCATGCGATTCACTCACTTCAGGAGATCTGAGTATATCATACATCAACTGAGCATTCTCAGCATCTTGCAGGGGCCGATGATTCGCGGAAGCAATGGGAGTTAGTATCTCATGAGCTCCCCGACGTAGTGAGCGCCACTGCTCTCCGTAACGAGCTCTGTTCTGTCTGTCAGATACGATACAGTATGGTGCAAGAGAAGATGTCAAAGCTTACAAAAATAGATTCAAGCCTCCGTTTGTCACAGTATCGGCGAAATGGTTCGGTGGCCGGTCGGCCATAATGCCAGAGTTCTTTTCGATGAGTTCATTGAATGCTGTGGCCGAAGATACGATAACGACGTTTTCCGAGCCCACTTTGAGGCTGTATACGTCTCCATATTGACGAGCAAAGGCAGAGAATCTGTACAAGTATTAATGATAGAGAGTGAATAGTCAACGATAAGAACAAACTGGAAATGCGCAAAGGCCCGAGGAAAAACGTGGAGATTACCCAGGAGGGGTAACGTCGGTGGTCCAGGAGGTAGGTATCCTTCCCTCTTACCAATCTGAGATATGCGATAGACTATAAAAGCAATAGCTAGCACCACAGCCAGCGAAGTAATTGAGAGCATGACGAAGGGTAGTAGATGATGGGTACGAGTGGAAGTGTGTCTGCTTCTCTCAGCTCCTTGCCACCATCCTTTATATAAGTATGGCGGGTAAGCCTTCGTCAATCCGCTTCGATCGCACCATTAGCTATGCGGATGCATCAACATTGAAGCCAGGTCTTGTTTTACAGTGTTTCAAGCGATTGAATATAGAGGAAAAAAGCTGTAACACGAAAGTAAAATATTGAGACTGCCTGTCAACTTACGCACCTACCAAATGCGTCCCTTTAGGTGCTAGCTCAACACTAAACCGATATCGGTGGTACGAGCCCACCTACATCCGACGCGTGTACATGTTTCATTGTCCAATGCTGCGTGCTGCATTGGAATAGATCTTCGCCGTTCGATTCGTGTGCGCCCACAATGTTCGCAGTCGCGAAACGCACAATTTCGCCAATTATGTAGCGTCAGACATAATGATGGTCAGTTATGTCCAACATCCGATGTGAGTGAGAATGTTGACTGACCGCTCTTGTCCATGTGATATATGGCTGCCAAGTGATTTGGTGTGTCACTGGAGGAAGCAATTCGATAGCAGCCGCAAGGCCGCCCTGACCACTCTTTGCGTGCGTGGTCAGATGCATCTTTGACAGGAAGCGATAGGACCATTCATGATTCCGATCGGAACACTTGATGTGCCTGCAAGTGTTAGGGTACCTTTGTATAGAGTGCACTACTGCAGAAAGACAGGTGGCTCCGTATGATACCAGGTCTCGATGGTGTCCGAGTCAAGGATGGGATGTGGTGGGTCGCGCAGTGTGGCGACTGAATGGAAGCAACTGCACAGTCGCGTGATGCCCAAAAGCGGTCTATGTAGCTTCCCTGATATATAAGCAACAGAAGGGTATGTAAATAAGTTGAGCCACTGTAGTGGAAAGCATTAGTGAGTTAATACAGGTGCAATCGTAAGAGAGAAGTTGTCGCGGCGTACCGATAATGTTACACAGTTTGCAGTCTTGTGCGTGGTGAGTGCTATGGAAAACTATCATTACTTCAAAACTGCACTCCGATTTCCTCACTGCGTAGCGATACTAGCCAGGTCTCAGGCTCGCAATCCCTTCATGGAGTAGCGAGAGCGCGGTGCGCCGCGGCCGTTCCGCTGCAGGTTTTGCCATATAAGAGTCAAAACTAAAGATAGGGGGATTCACTTACACCACCTGTCAGCGTAGGGGACCAGATAACAGTGCGACATTGGAGCAAATCTCGACTAAAATGAGATATCGGGCTGCCGCTACGAAAGAAGAAGTCGTTCTTGCATGGTGCAAGGAACACCTGTTCATTTGTAGACAACGTGCATACGTCCGAATTCTGCGTAGCTAGGAAGGTGTTTGCATCGCCACTAATCGCTGTGGTAGGTGGTACAGCGTCGATAGCGATGGGTTATGAGTCGTGATATGGCAGTTCATGATCAGGGCAAGTGTGACGCTCGTGACTGGGAGCTGTGACATTTGATATTTGACGAGACTTGCCTATAAAGGCAGTTATCCTAAATCGTCCCTCGTTTGCGTTTGTCATGATCGAGAGACCTCCAAGAATGCTGGCGTGACCATTACATCACTACTAACAGATTATTATGACGTTCCAAATTTTATGTTTCGCTAGAACTCTTTCTATCTTCATGCAGACTATTAGACAAGTTGACCGGTAAAGTGACTAGGCATACAGGCTAGATAGTGGACTGCGATTTCTGAGCACCGGTAGCGGAAGATCGTATATCGTTTAAGAAGGATTTATCCTTTTCGGAGATCCCATACTCAAATTGATTTAGAGTAGGGGTAGCTTCTGAGAACCGTTGACGGATTATTTCAGTGTGCTTAGCGCTGCGTGGCCTCACGTTGAATTGGAAAGGGTTTGGAGAAGTTGATAGTGCCTGTTATTGAAGTGTTTCACTCAAAAAATAAAAGCGAGGTATAATGTGCTTCATACCTGTGCATAGTTCCATATATCAGGTGTAATCTCGTTGCCTTTCATGTCCTTTGCGGGGAAGAATTCAAATCCCCAAAGGAGATTCATGGTATTGATTGCCTGCAGATAAAGGAATAGCTTAATGCAACTTTACGGCTATTTAGTTTATACCGAGCACTTACTACAGAGTATTTTGCAACGTGCATACCTGCACAGACACGCTATAACCAATATTGCTAGTTTAGCGATCGAATGAGCGCTTAGAAGGCGGGCTTGTTTACCCTTCCACCACCAAATGACAGATCGTTCCTCTGACCAAGGTCGTATTCATGTTCCGGCTTCGTTCCAACCTCTGAGATCATGTATCTATCTGGGTTAAACTTCTCCGGGTCTTCATACACAGCAGGATCATGAAACATCCCCCCTGCAGGAGTTAAAGTGAGGTAATGATATCTGAGAACCATATTAAGAGCGTACACATATTTGCAATGATGGTCGATCCCTCAGGGATTTTATACCCGCGGTACTAAAAATAAGACTAAGCATAAACAAGCTCCAGAGTCTATATTGACAGTGAACTCACCATGAGATCAGCGGTTGCCGCGCGAGGAATAAGTGGCGCAGTCGGCCTAAATCGGTGAACTTCCTTCAGCAGAGCGCGAATATAAGGGAGATCTTCCAAGTCCTCCCACTCCGGGGCCCTATCACTTCCTATAACCCGGTCGAGCTCTTCTTGTGCTTTCTTCTGAGCATCAGGAAACGCAGTGATAGCTAGAACCATAGAGTTGGTGAATGACGAGGTCGTGTCTGAGCCACCTTCAATCAATGCGCCGCCGAGATAGCTATACCGGATGGTCAATAACTCGATTTGACTTGACGTGACCATAGATTGACATCTTACCCAATCATCTCACGGTCCATGCCCCATTCGTCAGCACGCTTCAGCACAGTTTCAATGAAGCATCCATTCTCGACAGTGCGTTTCTCTGCCTCGTCCAGAAGACCAAAGTATAACTCTCTTTGCAAATCTCGTACTTCGCGGCAGGCTTGCTTCCATTTTGCAAACCTCTCGGGAATATATTTGAGCCAAGGAATCTGGTCAACGGGAGGGAACGATCCCGGAAAGAGCAGATACTCCCATAGGTGTTGAACGTGATAAAAGGCGGTGACCTCTTTTGTAGAAAACTGCGGTGCGCGCTTTCCGAAAACAATGGACAGAACGAGCGAGGACGAAAAGCGTCGGACTGCGTTGAAGTGGTCCTAAAGCAAAGATAAATGACAGTCATAAACCAAAACATCACATAGAATTACCTTAGGTGAACGCAACACGTCGTACATGAGCTGCGCACACTCAGCGTCCTGTACCGTTCGATGCTCCATTGATGCTTGGGGTGTCAAAACCTCGTGAGCACCGCGTCGGAGTGAACGCCACTTATCGCCATACCGAGCTCTGAAAGCACGTCCCCTTTCAGTTGACACATCACTGTGAGCGAAACCGCATACTACTCACAAGAACAGATTGAGTCCGCCGCTGGTCACCGTGTCTGCAAAATGGTTTGGTGGCCTATCAGCAGTGATCCCAGAGTTCTTATCGATAACTTCTCGGAAGGCTGCCGCAGAAGAGATGACGATTACGGTGCCTGAGCCAACTTTGAGACTATAAATGTCGCCGTATTGACGGGCCCAAGCCGAGAATCTGATGTAGATGTAAGAACTACCACCCGTACGACGGACGGCGTAGAGTATCCGTACTGGAAGTGCGCGAACACGCGAGGAAATATGTGGATATTTCCCAAGAGAGGCACAGTCGGTGGCCCGGGAGGCAAGTAACCTTCTCTCTTGCCAACTCTGGAAATGCGGTAGATAGCGAAGGACACGGATAGTGTCGCTGCAAGGAAGACCAGAGAGATCATGTTGCCTGTGTAAATGAGGAATCAGCAGGTTTGTGACCTATAGGATGTTTCACTGACCTTCTTATACGAATTTCACTGGCACTCGGCTTCGATTTAGGGACTGAAGCTGAGGGCCAATTAGATCTTCGGAGAATGACGATTGAGACAGCAGCCATGGGGCGGCTGTGGATTGGTAAATTCAGGTGAACCGACGAAACGGGCATGTAGCGTTGCACTTGTTCCAATTGGCAAACCGATCATGTGCTCATGTCTGTACACTTGGACATTGCCATTGTACAGCGAAGAAGATCAACGTAGTTGGCCGATTTATCGTGGGTGTAAGGGTAGCTAAACCGCAACTTAAGCTACTAAACGCTGGGTGAGTACTTATCCGTGGCATGCAGTGCATCGCACAGTGTGATTACTGGTTTTGGCGTGTGAGCACAGTTGCTCGAATTAGCGTAAAAGAATGACTCGCTGTTGGTCTATGCAAACTTGGCGATGTCGTCAGTGAAGTAAGTCGGAACATCAACGTGTTGATGACTTCGTCTAGTTTCATCATTGAGGTCTTGAATATCTTCTACGGTTCTGAGAAGAAAGGTATGCCGAGTGGAGCATCAGCATGGGAATTTTCGAGTATAAGGTGAGAGTTACAGTGAGATTTAGGTGTCATCATGCCATTCAAGTGTAGCTTGTATAAAATGTCAGCGTCTCGATTGTTGGTACCAAGACGGAGAACACTCACAGACAGTCAACCGCTTCGAAACAGCGTCAAAAAGCTTCTTAAGTACGTATGCAGCTGTCGCCACTGATAAGGTATAGTTCAGGCTCCGCTGGTAGTTGAGATACTGAGAGTCCGAACTGCAGTACGAAAGCTGAAGTTGCTCGGCGGCCACACTAGTAGATGACTTTATTCATCTATTCTCGTATTTCAGCGGACTATGCGATAGAAAAGACGGGCCAGGTTTATAAGATAAAAGTCTGCCGCTAGTTGGACGGCATCATGATCGAGAATGACAAACGTGCGGGATGGCCTCCGAGATCAAGAAGGTCTCTGAGTGCTGTGGCCTCGCCGTGATAATGAATGCTTCTTTATGTCGCCATGTCGTTAGAAAAGGAGCGTTCTTCGTATTTCACTCCGGGTCTCTTCCTCATGAAGTTTGTTCGGAAGGGAACCTGGCCAACTGCGCAAGACATTCTATCTCGGCAGCACCTTAAGGCCTAGGACATCCAGTTATCTGCTTCTACAGAGCAATTCTACGGTTTTTGGGGTCCGAAAGAAAGCACAGTGATGCACTGCGCTGAGTAGTGGTGAGTAATTGCGGACAGGAGCGACGATTGTGTGCTTATCTTGATTGAATGAGTACGAAGAGCAACTGTATCAAAGCGCCCATTTGGACTGTGCATGACACTGGATAAACTATGGGATATGAACGATTCCGTACGAGAACAGTGCGAAACTTACGGAAATCAATGACAGCTTGGAGCATACCCGGGGCCATGTCAAACCGGGCGACGCAAAGCTTCTCCACAAAAACGAAATCGACGCAGCGCTAGCGTAGGTCATGCATTGAAGTTGCCTCTTACGCTATTGCGAGCACTGCACACCGCAACAGTGATTGATTATCTATGAGCAGTCCTCAACATGATTTTGATTATTGCTGCTGATAGAGTTCAGCCTTCCTTGACGAAAATGCCTGGTATTCAGATGCCTACCCGAGGGCAATGTCCATCATGGTATGAGAATGCGCCCAAGATGTACTTTATATTTGCTTACCGAATGACTTGTTTCTCTTCGTGTTCAACTCTTCTGTGTCAAACCATAATCAATGTAGCGCACAACAGATGCCGTCGGTCAGGTAAGACCGGCTACCCTAGGTGATTACAACGCATTTAGAGTTTACCTGCTTCTAAGAAGTTAAGGATTCTGCTTTCTCGTAGAGACTGGAATGCTCACTCTTGTTTGACATAGGCCGTGTTTTCGGATTCCCGATAGCGGCATACATTGGGCTATGCACATTGGCCACTCGAGCAACGTTGCTACATTGTTTTGGGAGACGGAGCGAACTTGACTGGCGTGAGATCTGAGAATTCGCCGTTGCAAGGCGCTTGTAAACATCCAGATATGGCAGAGCGAGACATTCAGCGACACTCACTTCAAATTTCATGCAAGCCTTTCAGGGTGCTCGTATAAAATCATGCCTCGAAGTATGCTATGTGTTTGCATACAACGCAGCCAAGTTCCTCATGGCGACCGCGAACACAGTTTTATTCCAGCCTTTCCAGTTGGGCGATATACAACTGCAGCATCGTATAGTCATGGCCCCTATGACACGCATGCGATGCAACACCTTGGGGGAACCTGGAGAACTTGCTGTTGAATACTATTCTCAGCGAGCCTCGACTCCCGGGACATTGATCATCGCCGAGGGCTCCATCATAGCAGCGCAAGCTTCGGGATACCCATTTATTAGCGGACTTTGGTCTAATGCTCAGGTTGCTGGATGGAAGAAGGTCAGTAATGTCAACGTTCATCTTACTGCGTGCGTGTGCTTACTCTGATCGAACACAGGTAGTTGACGCTGTCCACTCGCGCGGCTGCTTGATCTTCGCACAAATCGCAGCCCTAGGGCGGTCATCCTCAGTCGAGGGTCTTGCTGCCCTTGATCCCGGGTATCCATACGTCAGCGCTGGAAGCGTTCCTCTTGACGGTGCTAGTCAGTCTCCACGCCCGTTGACTAAAGACGAGATCAGGGAGTATACGCAGCTCTTCGCTATCGCTGCTAGGAATGCTGTGGAACATGCTGGGTTTGACGGAGTTGAGATTCACGGAGCCCACGGATATCTCGTGGATCAGTTCATACAGACGAATACAAACAACCGCAGAGATGAGTACGGAGGGGCAATCACAAATCGAATTCGCTTCCCATTGGAAGTGATAGATGCCGTTGTGAAAGCTGTTGGAGAGAAGAGATGTGGTATTAGAATTAGCCCGTGGTCTCGTTATCAGAGTACGTGAGAGAGTAATGCTTACCATCTTCTTTAAACGCTGATACTACTCGACATATGCTCATGCTAGATATGCGCATGCACGATCCTATCCCAACGTTCAAAGAGCTGGTCACCCAAATCCGAGACAAATATCCAGAATTCGCGTACTTGCACGTCGTGGAGCCCCGAATTGCGGCAGATCATGACCAGGACATCCAAGCCGGAGATGTTGAGAGTAATGACGGGCTTCGACAAGTGTGGGGACAGCGACCATTCATATCCGCCGGTGGCCACGACCTCGATAGCGCTATTCTAACGTCAACAGACAAGGGAGGCCTTGTCGCATTTGGACGCTCCTTCATTGCAAATGTGAGTTTAAACTGAGCGTATTTCAATCTTGATAATCGGACTTATCACTGTGGTTATATTTGTAGCCTGACCTCGTCGCCCGATTGAGACACAGGTCATTCTTGAACAAATACGACAGATCTAGTTTCTATACTCCGGGGTCTAAGAACGGATATATAGACTACCCATTTATGGCGGAGTTAGATGCACAGGTGTAAAAGTAGATTACTATATAGACTCACCAGAAATTGCATCATTTACATGTGTGTTTCGAATTTCAACTTGGAGGATCTTGCTGAAATTGCTCTCAAAAATGATGTTCTTTGAGGAGGAAATCTGACAGATGTATACAATCAGATTAACAACTTGAGACGCAATATCTGCGTCTATTTGGTAAGTATCAAAGTCGTCGAATACACAGGGAGAAAAAGAAAGCGCACCACAACTGGATCAGCTCGTATTCAGTAAGTATCTGTTCAGTGTTTTGCGGCCTTGAAATTATTGACGATTTCATGGTTGCCAATTTGATTGAAATGCGCTCATTGGATCCATCCGTTGAGGCACGAACAGAAGTGCAGAACTGCAAAAATAATGCCCAGCTGGCAGTGGATGTCAGATCTAGAGAGGCGTTGACGACCGGTACCGTGACCGTGACGTCGTCGACGATATGTGACAAAAGCTCGAAGCGCCGGGGGCTCCGTGACAGATTACTAGCGCTGAAGTCACGCAAACTTCGGCAGACGAGAGCTCAAGTACTTATGCATTATGCCCTTCAAGCTTTACACGTACGGTTGGACCATGTAAGTTAAATTTTCAGATTCTATCCATATTCTATGAGTAGGTACGCTGGATCCCATCCGTAAGCCCTGTGTGACTGCTTGTCACTTGATAATTACATACAAAGCTGCAGCCTAGTAAACTGCGGTAGAAGCAGCAGCAGCTCTGATATTCTCCAAAAACACAACATCCTCAGCAGAAATTCCATGTTCAAATTGCTTGAGCGTCGGAGTAGCTTCTAAGAAGCGTTCGCGGATAATTTCGGCATGCTTAGCACTGCGGGGCTTGACAGTGCATCGGAAAGGGTTTGGTGAGCTCGCCAATGCCTGGATGATAGGTTAGAGGAGATGGTGAGAGGCTTAAAACAAGGCATCGACGCACCTGCGCGAAGTTCCATATGTCGGGTACAACTTCTTTGCCTGACCTATCCTTGGCAGGCGAGAATTCGAATGCCCAAAGGAGATTCATGGCATTGATAGCCTGTCGTAGAAATTTTGTGATGAGTGGTTCACATGCTTTGCATTACGAGACTCCTTACCACAGAGTAGTTTGCAACGTGCATTCCTGCACATACGCGCTGGATTGGAAGTAGAGTGTATCAGGCATAGGTACCGGCGTATACAGCGGGCTACGTACTCTTCCACCACCGAATGTCAAGTCGTTACGCTGGCCGATGTCATTCTCGTGCTCTTTCTTCGTTCCTACATCTGATTCCATATACCTGTCAGGTTTGAACATTTCGGGGTCCTCGTAGACCTCAGGGTCGTGCAAGATACCCCCTAACATAACACAGGGTCGTGAGTATTCAGTACTTGCGTAGTTCTCAGTGTAAATATACGTACAAATATTTGCAATGATAGTTGAACCCTCAGGGATCTTGTATCCTCGGTACTGCAATTTCGAATGAGCAAAGCGTTCGCATTGACAGCGCTCTCAGGGCTTACCGATAGGTCCGCAGTTGCCGCACGAGGGATCAGCGGTGCCACCGGTCTAAAGCGATGAACCTCCTTGACCAATGCACGAATGTAGGGAAGGTCTTGTAGGTCTTCCCATTCAGGGGCTCGATCGCTACCAACTACTCGATCAAGCTCTTCCTGCGCTTTCTTCTGTGCATCGGGAAATGCTGTCACAGCAAGGACCATAGTGTTGGTGAACGACGACGTGGTGTCCGAGCCACCTTCAATCAACGCGCCTCCGAGATATCTAAAGTTCGAATGTCAACAAACCGAGGCCTGGATTAGAACTTAGATCTTACCCAACCATCTCTCTATCCAATCCCCATTCATCGGCGCGCTTGATTATGGTCTCCATGAAGCACCCGTTTTCGGCGCTCCGCTTCTCTGTCTCCTCGAGAAGACCAAAGTACAGCTCGCGCTGTAAACCTCTGACTTGCCGGCAGACCTGCTTCCACTTCGCGAGCATCTCGGGGACGTACTTCAGCCATGGGATCTGATCAACCGGTGGGAAAGATCCAGGGAAGAGGAGGTATTCCCAGATGTGTTGTACATGGTAGAAGGCCGTAACCTCCTTCGTAGAAAAACGCGGAGCGCGCTTGCCGAAGACAATGGAAAGGATGAGCGAGGATGAGAATCGACGAACGGCGTCAAAGTGGTCCTGACAGTGTTTGTGAGTGGCAAGTTAAAATGGAATATGCATTGCCTCGGTGACTCACCTCCGGAGACCTGAGAATGTCATACATGAGTTGTGCACTCTCAGCATCTTGCATAGGGCGATGATTCATCGACGCTTGCGGTGTTAGTATCTCGTGAGCACCGCGACGGAGCGAGCGCCATTTCTCGCCGTAACGAGCTCTACCATATCCTCATCAGATATCAGATATTCGTGCATGAGGAGTTACGACTGCCTCACAGAAACATGTTAAGTCCACCACTGGTAACCGTGTCGGCAAAGTGGTTCGAAGGCCTATCGGCTGTAACACCAGAGTTTTTGTCTATGATCTCTCTGAACGCCGCCGCGGACGAGATGACAATGACATTCTTCGAGCCCACTTTGAGGCTGTAAATGTCACCATATTCGCGAGCCCATTCCGAGAATCTGCAGGCGTATCAGAGTTGACCACCTGTCTGATCATTGAGGGCGGAAGACATACCTAAAATGTGCAAAAAAGCGAGGGAAGATATGAACGTTTCCTAAGAGAGGAAGAGTAGGTGGACCGGGAGGAAGGTAGCCTTCTCTCTTGCCAACGTGATAAACACGATGAGCAATGTACAAGAAGGTCAGTGCAGCCAGAAGAAACGTGAGGGAGATCATGGGTGGTATAAGTCGGGTATGAAGATGCGAGTATTGCTGCTCCCTCTATCCCTCCAGTACATCGACTTTATACCTAAAAATTGTCGCCAGATACGAGCGTCGATGTATTTCATGGCCCAACCGTTATGGCATGGACTCGAGTTGTAGGTGTATTGAATCCACAGGAGTGAATTTCAGGACATACATCTGCCAAATGTCGCGGTTATTCATCATACTAGGCGACTAAAAACAAGTATACTACGCACTGATTTTAGATTCGGCCCGTCGATTTTCCGACAGTCTAAGCAGTCGATCTGATACCATAGGCGGTGCATAATATCACCAGCGCTGCTGTTTACAGCTTGTGGTAATCAGAGCTCTACATGTCATATCTGTAATTGGTGGGGTGAGAGAGCTCGTTAGCGTGAATATGTGGCGGATCGGTGCAGGCGTGACGCGTGAGGTACCATTGTTCTAACTTTCGACGATTTTAGCGAGTTCTATTCGTAATTATATGATATGTACGACAGTGGCTGTGTCCAGTGAGTTGAAGTTGTGTAGCTCGCGCGGTGGGCTTGCAGGTCTCCAGGCGCTTCTGTGCAGCATATGAGCGAGTATCAAGGAACGTATATGAAATCTGTATATGACATCAGTCTCATTGACTGATTCTATGGTTGTGTTACGGCTTACCAGAATAAGAAGTATAGCGTTAATGCCCAGCGTGGTATGTACCACATGTTGCCCTGGGAGAAGGGGGAACCGAGCAAGAACAGACATAACGAGGCGAGTCTAGAACATCGCCTCGTATACTCTCTCCTGAATACCCCGAGAACGCAATCAAAAAGTCAGCACATAGACGTACTCGCATACAAGTAATGCATACCTTCTTAATAAGGGATGAAAAGGATTGAAAAGGTCGTATCATCCCTCAACTATAGCACGTGTAAGCGTTATGATAGGCCGCAGGATCAGACAGCAAGACAAGTGAAAATAGCTCAGATAGACTTGGCGAGCCGCAAAAAAAAGCCAGACATCGGTGACTTCCACGGAGATCAAACTTCTGCAGGCGGATTGGTGCTACCGCCGTGGGCAGAAATGACGGATAGCCCGACACCAATGGTATCACCGGGGCTGTTATGGCCTGTGTACTCTGGCATGGTTTGGAGCATCTGTCTGAATCACTCTTGTGCAGAGGACCAGCAGAAGTAGCATTCTATGAGGCATATATATTCACTAATCCGGCAATTTTACTCAGATAAGGTGCGGCTTCGCACCTTTGAGAATCACGAGCCCATAAAATTGCGGTGGTCCATTAAAGGCAGCCCTTGGTTGCCCGCGTGCAACTTAATACCGCAAAGCAGAAGGGGTCTACTTCCATTAGTCCTCGAGACGCTTCATCTCTCCTACGAAAACGAAGTAGTCAGTGACGCACAAGACGCATGAATGAGCTTACTCGTCGTCGTCAATCGCACCAGAGTTACCAATCAGAATGTCGTGATGAAAGCCGAAAGCTGAAGGATGAGAAGTCTTCTATGCGGGGCGCACAAAGTGACCTTCTTCGTTTCTTGAGAAACCTTCGTATCACTGAGGGTGAGTTTTGCCGTAACATGAAACTTTGCTCTCAGTCCCAGTACTCTGCACTAAACATAAGGATGGAGCTCGAGAAGTATCACTTTGGGGCGACTGAGGAACATACTGGAAGATGCTCAGGTACCTGACTCCGGGAAGACGGCGACGTGGCGTTCGAAGTATCGAAGACTTTTGACCGGTCCTCATAACGTTGAACGGCCATGTGCTTCTCACGCCGGAGAGTGCATTGCGTAACACCCGCGTGCGCTGATTTGTCTAGGCAAGCAGGCGCAGGAAGCTTCTATCTTCTGCGTGACCGCAATAATTACACTCTGGAGAAGCCTGTCGTGAGACCCATGTCAGCAGCAAAAACCGGCACACAACCTGAAACTACTGACTCAACATCACTCTTCGGTCCGAATTTTTGCGTCGACTAAACCCATGAGACCTATAAAGCAAGGGAAAGAAGCCACGTACAAAATCTGGGCCAAACAAGCGTTCGCCACCAGGGAATTGCCGAACTGTTCCCGGAAGTTGACAAGCGCCGTTATCAGTGGTCGAGGTGTATCTGGAATGAAGTGCAAAGGATGAGTATCGATGAGTACCGATGAGTATCTATCCCAGCGATTGCTTACTGTGGACGCATTTCTCTCGTGAGCCAATGCAAACCCGCCACCGTCGCTGCTGTAGACCGCTTTCTCGGATTCCCGATATAGCGCCGGCGGCGGGATTTATAAGCGGTTACAGATGGGCGCTAATCCTGAAAACATTGCAGGAAAAGGCAGTTGTGTCGATTTCGCGTAGATATTCGCCGTTCGACGAGAGATCTACAAATGCATCAGTCAGCAATCTATGTTTCACGACGGGACTCGCCAGTCGTTGCTCACATTCATGCAGCCACACATCCCACGGGTTCGACAGTATAAATATCCCCAGCCTGTCATGCAGAGTTGTTTAACAAAATACAACAAATCCAGACAACGAGCTCACTCACCGAAATGACGAAGAACGCAGCTCTCTTCCAGCCATACCAGATCGGCGATCTCCTGCTGCAGCATCGCATAGTCATGGCCCCTCTCACTCGTATGCGAGCGAACGAGAAAGGCGAACTTGGCGAAATGTCGGTCGAGTATTACTCCCAACGGGCTTCGGCACCTGGAACTCTGATAATCGCGGAGGCCACATTGATTGCGGCGAAAGCAGCAGGGTACCCCTACATGCCTGGTATATGGAGTGAAGAGCATATTGCAGGATTAAAGAAGGCAAGTAGACGACTGTAGAGACTTCCAAGTGGATACTAACGCAAGTCATCGCAGATCGTCGACGCCGTCCATGCTAAAGGAAGCTTCATCTTCGCGCAACTTGCCGCGCTCGGGCGTGCGTCCACCCCTGAGGGTCTTGCTGCATCGGACCCCAGCTTCCCATACATCGGTGCAGGGGACATTCCTCTCGAAGGCAGAAGCAAGTCACCACGCCCCCTGACCACTGAAGAAATCAAGGAGTACGTTGAGCTCTATGTCACCGCGGCAAAGAACGCGGTAGAGAAGGCCGGGTTCGATGGAGTGGAGATTCATGGCGCCAACGGGTGCCTTGTCGACCAGTTCTTGCAAACGAACGCGAACAACCGTACAGACCAGTACGGCGGATCTATCGAGAATCGACTCCGTTTCCCTTTGGAGGTGATAGAGGCCGTCGTGAAGGCTGTGGGCGTGAAGAAGGTGGGATTCAGGATTAGTCCGTGGTCACAATTCCAAGGTAAGCACATATCTCGACTTTCCACGTTTATCTTGGATCTGAGCAGAGGAAACTAGGCATGCGCATGCCCGACCCCCTCCCTACGTTCAAAGCATTAACCGTCCAGTTGCGAGAGCGCCATCCTGACTTCGCATACTTGCACGTTATTGAGCCACGGATCGCTGCTGACCAAGACCAAGACGCGATTGACGGAGAAGCTGAAAGCAACGATGAGATCCGGGAAGCGTGGGGTCCTAAGCCATTTATAGCAGCTGGAGGGTACAGTCTTGAGACAGCCATCTCTACCGTCGAGAAGAAGGGCGGTTTAATAGCGTTCGGACGCCATTTCATCGCAAACGTGAGTGGCAAGCGTCGTTGGTGGGGCTGCTGTCCGTACTTGTTGACTAATTTCTTGATTTCGCAATAGCCCGACTTGGTTGCTCGCCTGCGTAACGGTTTGCCGTTGAACAAGTATGACAGGTCAACCTTCTACATTCCAGGATCTGCGAAGGGATATACCGACTATCCGTTCTTTGAGAGTGTATCTGTATCTGCATGATAGATCATAAGTCAGACGATTTCGTAAATAATAAATACCCGTTTATGACACAATTACACCAGCGAACTTGAGCCCCTTTAGGAAGTTCGTGATTCGCATGTCCAACAAGGCTTGGTCCTGCGTCAAATGTCCACCCTTGAAGACGTCCAAGTATTCTTTTGTAAAAATATATCGTGTATAAGCGAGATAGCTAGGAGCGTGTTAGCGTTTTGTGAAATGTTACTGTATAAGCCTGACGCACCAGAAAAGACAACACAGGACTGGCAAATGGAGGAAAGAAGAAGTCACATCCGGTCAAGTGCTAACTGATTCATACCGCAATACCGTCTGGTTGAATCTCCATCGATGTATCCGCAAGTTCGGAAGCTTCTCGAGCGGCCTTACGAGCAGCTGCAGCGGCGCGCAGCCCTTCAATCTCCGCTTCGAGCTTTGTCTGTACAAGCCGTAAGTCGATGAAATTGCAGTCATGTACAGAACTTACGATGTCAGACTCCAAATCCTCAGTCTTGAATATTGAGTATGCAGGCTTTATCTCGGGCTGGTCGAGATGTTTGCCTAGTGCGAATTTAGGATACAATTAGGTCAATTTTGGTGGGAACAACGTACCGAACGCTGCTTGGTTGAACACAGAAGACATGAACTCGTGGTTTCGTCTGTACCGTGCCAACGCAAGGTTTCGTACGGAGATCATCTCGGATTCGTCTATCAAAAGAAAAGAAACGTTAGGCTTGTTCTTCAAGGTCTTCAAGGGCTGGATATCACTCACCAGCAGAATCGTCTTCGTCCGCTCGTGATTGAGGTGCAGGACGCTAGAAATGGTTAGCGAGGGCAGAACAAATAGTCATTTTTAACACATACACCTGCCATGCTTCCACTTCTCTCCCGCTCCGCCCTGTTCCGCCTTTCCAGAGCCTCCATGGCGTTGTTCCGTTGTGCCAACATTGCTTGAGGGTCGCCGAAACCAATGGGTGGCATGCCTCTATCAGGTCCAGGCATGGGTCCAGAAGCAGCGCCGTTTTGGTGTACCTTTTGGCCTTGCCGTGGTCCAATAACGTATACAGCTGGCTCGTTCATAGGTCGAAGAGGGTAAGAGCGGATGGGTTGGTTTAGTGACGGTACGATGGCTTTGTCCAAGTATTAGCATACGGCCATGCAATAGCTAGGAGAGGAATGACGCACGAATGGATTGCCCTCTTGAGTAGTGAATCAGAACTAGTTGGGGGTGACCGCCTTTAATCATACGGTAGCGCCTCCGTATACGAGAGGCGGAACTGTCGTGTCCTGGGATGAAGCCAAACTTGATCTCAGATACTTCAAGTTCCTATGCAGATTTGTCAGTAACATGTAGGGTATAATTTAGAGTCGCGTACTCGGGTGGACCCAACGGGTATGGTGTACCTCTGCTCCTGGTCTTGGTACCGTATGCCGTCCAATGGGAACGGCATTTGATTAGGTACAAAGATAAGAAACACCTGACCATCTAATTCTGTAAGCATATTGCGACGAGTTTTGACCGTGGAACATACCAGGAGGTCTGTCAATGTACGTCCACTGAAAGGGTACTTGAGTCGACAGGCTCGTTGCACGGAGCAACATTGAGCAAGCAAGCTCTTGAGAGAAGTTCGGTTGGATACCCAAATCTTCAGGATACTTCAGACATACTCCTTCCGCTTGTGCGTGCGACATTGCTTGGAAAGAGAATGGTGGTAGTGTACAGAACGCGAACCGTAAACCCTAACCAGATATTAACGCCACAACGGCTGTGACAGTCCGTGACCTCTCACGTGCATTATGTCACGCCTCTCTCCATCACGCTTCTCGGCGGCCTTCGCATTTTCTTTCCAACCACCCAGATCAATTGGCTTGTCGAACGCATTGCCACTTCGAATGAGCCTCATTCCCTGGGAAGAGCAATATTTCCTGATGTCTTCGTATGACTGGAGAGCTTGCCATCGGGGCGCGTCTCTCTGGAGCAATTGACAGCGAAGACATTTCCAGCTTAGAATGCTACTCCCGAGAGTCGAGACTCGTGTCGAGTTGGTTCAGGTGAGTAGACGGGACATGTGTCTTTAGCAATGCTTGGCTTTATGACAGAAAGCGATAGATGTACGGGTGGTACTCGTCGCACTGCATGGTTGTGTGTAAATATCTCAACTTTAGAAATGTCAAATTGGATTCAGGCTTTCCTCTGTCGCTGAAGAAGGAAGCCAACGCCGGCTAGGCGCAATGGCTCTCAAGCTCTTCGTGATGTCCCACAGGCATCGAAGAATGCATCTCGAACCTACTTTTGAAGCTAGCAGCCCAGTCGGCGGCCGTTGTCGTCTATGATCATTACCCTAAACACCCGACTCCCGAGACGTCTGGATTGTCCATCTGTCGTCTGTTGTGCGTCCTCCCACCGAACCCTTTGTCTCAAGCTCTATACCACCATTTTGCCAGCCAGTAGACGAGCTGTTATTTCCCTGATGCTCTCGAACAATGCTCAATATAAGGTTACTTGTTTTACTAACAAACACATGGATCCACAGAATTGTATTCTTGGCTCGAGAAAGCCGGCTTCACCAAGTTACCTGCCCGGTGTATTGAACGGACTTTCTACGATCGGAGGTAGCAAACAAGCGATAGCGTGGCACAGAATCAATGTTCTTCTCAGACTCCCCCATCTCTAGGGACGTCACTGTTAGCTCGTAAGCGCTGGATTTTAGCCTACTTGCTGTGCACAAGCTGATCATCTGAGCAGCAACCCAGCTGTCACTTCGCGTTCCGAACATATCAAGACGTCCCGTACCAGGTCACCTGTTCACTCGTTATAATCCCATGCAAAAATAACAGCTTCCAGACAATGCTGCTGCGAGCGGTCAGAAATTTCTATCTTCTCACTGGCTAAACGGAATGACTAACATCTCTTGGACAGATTGGCATACACCCGTGTTCTGGCCAGTGATCGCAGCATATCCCGGGCCTGCTTCAGTCACGAGTGATTTCCCATTTACTTGTCCACATTGCAGCTGGTAACGGGTGTTGTACGAATATATTCATCCTGTCGCGGGTTCGTAGCCAAGGGTCGAACTCAATCGAAATTACGCCGGTCGTGCGCACTGTGACAAGCGAGCAGTACCGATTTAAAAGCTCTTTGGGCTGCTTGGACATGCCTTGGGCACCCAGCACCCAGCGCAGCTGCACACGATGCTCACCCAGCTCAGCTTTGCACTTTCTGCAGCTCTCTGGTCTGTCGTCCTTGCGGCACCAGCTCCTCGTAGCGCCGCTCCTACTGTGACCTTGGACAATGGCACTTTCGTGGGCGCTGCCAGCGGCAAGGTTAACAAGTTCCTCGGTATACCATTCGCGAAACCACCGTAAGTGCTGCTGTCATTGCTCTAACTCACGTTCGCGCTCTGATATCTGCTTGTGTTAAGTACTGGAGACCTGAGGTTCCGCCAACCCGTGCCTAGTGATCCGTACTCGGGTACCTTCCAGGCGACGTCGTTCGGGAATGCGTGTCCTCAGCAAGCGTTCAAGTTTGACATTCCATCCCAAGCTGTGTCAGATGTTGTGAACGAGGTGATCAACGGATTCTATGACCTGATTACTCCAGCTAGCGAAGATTGTAAGTGTCATCTACAATTCGTTTCCGTGAAGTGCTACTGACGTGGCTCCCGTGCTAGGTCTTACTCTGAACGTTTGGGCTCCTAACAATGTACCAAAGGGTACTAAACTACCGGTCGCAGTCGTGAGTGCTCTGTTTCTTTGTATGTCAACCAATACAGCGAGCTTACCATGTGTTAGTGGATCTTTGGTGGTAATGTCATTTGCGGGTATCTACATTTCGGATGGAATACTGACTTCTCACAGGCGGTTTTGAAATTGGGTCTCCAACGATGTAAGTAAACAACGTTATCCTCAGCTGGACGCTAGTCTCACACTTGAGTCCGAATAGATATGACGGAAGCGTCATCGTCAACCACTCGATTGACATGGGCAGCCCAGTGGTGTATGTCAGCATGAATTACAGGTACGTGTCCGTTATGTGAAATCGATATGGCTATCGACTGAACATAATATCCAGAGTTTCAGGTCAGTGGAGTTACTACGAAATTGCTCGTGAAAGCTAAGACCATTCCATCACAGCCTTTGGCTTCCTGGCTGGTGCAGAAGTCAAGAAAGCCGGCGTAGGCAACCTCGGTTTGCTGGATCGTGAGTATCGTCACCGCTTCTTTATGAGGAATGATCGCCTTTGCTAATCATAAAATACACGTGTGCGCTAGAACGCCAGGCGTTGCGATGGGTGCAAAAATACATCTCTGCGTTCAATGGAGATCCCACGAAGGTCACAATGTACGTCTTCTCCTCCCGGTTAAAACACATGTGTCCAACCTCATTGATCGTTTGTTTTACAGTTGGGGTGAATCCGCTGGTGCTATCTCTGCTGCGCTTCATATGGTTGCGAACAATGGAAACAACGAGGGACTGTTCCGTGGCGCTTTCATGGAATCGGGTGCTCCCATTCCTGTCGGTGACATCACCAATGGACAGACCGAGTACGATGCCATCGTACAGAAGACTGGGTGCTCTGGATCTTCGGATACGTTGGCATGTCTTCGCCAGGTGCCCTACTCAACCTTGAAAGCCGCTGTCGATCAGTCGCCTGCTTTGCTTGGACCTACTGTAGGCTGCGTTTCTGTCGTTCTTTTTTCAACGGGACGCTCATTTCCTACGTAGGGTTTACACCTTGCTTACCAACCACGAGCGGACGGCGTATTCCTGACGGACACTCCCCAGCGCTTGGTTCAGAGCGGCAAAGTTGCAAACGTTCCCTTCGTCTGCGGCGTGAGTGTCCAGTCCAGAGCCAGCGTTGCTTTTATGATGCTAATGCTAGAAATACCACTAGAACAACGACGATGAGGGAACACTCTTCACGGTCGCACTGACCAACATAACGTGAGTAGAGTGATGACGTCCGACAACTGAAGCGTTGCTTAATGCTTTTTCCTATGTAGTACGGAGGCTGAAGTGGCTGACTACCTCACGACGACATACCTGCCAACAGCTTCAGCGTCAACCATCAGCCAATTCCTTCAGTTGTATCCCTCGGATGTCACCGCTGGATCGCCGTACAACACTGGAATACTGAATGCTATAACTCCCCAATTCAAGAGGTTGGCATCCATCCAGGGAGACCTTGTCTTCCAGGCCCCAAGACGATTCTTCCTTCAACAACGCTCGGATAAGCAGGCTACATGGTCTTATTGTATGTTTCCAGCCTGGATATACCGTGTATGCTGATGCTAATCACGTATTCTAGTGAGCAAGAGGTTCAAGGTGGCACCAATCCTGGGCTCGGTGAGCTTCTAAATCTATAATTCGCCTCTGTTGGTTTTCTCATTCTCATTATATTATTCCCAGTTCCACGCTACGGATCTTTTGAACGTCTACACCGGAGGTGATCTGACCGACTACATCATCAACTTCGTCAACAACCTGGACCCCAATGGACCGTCGATCACTAACTGGCCAAGATACACCAACTCGAACCCCCAGCTGCTGACGTTCTTGGATGGCATCACCCCCCGTACTATCACACAGGACAACTACCGGGTGGATCAGATGAACTTTGTCACGGACTTGTCCCTGCAGTTCCCCATTTAAAGCGTGAGGCAGTACTTGGTGGATACTTTGGAGGACTTTTCAGGATCTACATACCATATTTTGAATATCATTGTGCAATGATTGTAATCGCACTGGAAATTCTCTGTCGCGATTCGACGATTCGATTCTAGCTTGTCTTCGTACTTCAGATCCGGAACAAGGACGGGAGTCAGTGGCGTTTGCTGTGAGAAGTTCCCCGTGGGAATGGTGGAGTTGAAAATGCCGACGATGAAGCTTGAAGGTTCATTAACGTTCATTCTGTGATCAGCTCGTACCCTAGGGCCACAGCAGATATTCTTAGCATTTATAACCACTATCGTTGCACAAATTCTTCAAAAACATGTCGCAGACAAACGAGAAATGAGACTGACAACAGCTCACGACAGCCGCTCTCTGAAAAATTAAAACTCAGTGTTCCCACGGGGGACTTCTCACAAAGGCGAGTCTCGCGTACGAGCAGGCTTAAGTACGTCGAACGCATGTTCATCGAGAGAGAGCCTCAAGGTCTCAGGTCTCTGGGGAGTGCAATATTCTTGGTGGCTTCGTAAGATTGGTGAGCTTGCCATTGGAGCGCGTTCCTTCCTACATAGTCCTACATATGTTGCTGAAGAAAGCCAACGCTGGCCAGACGCAATGGCTATCACGCAAGCCCTTCGCGTTGATCCACAGGGCATTGGTCAATGCATCACGAACCTATTTTTAGAAGCTAGCAGCCAGTCGTTGACCCCTTTGTATCCTTGGCTCGAGAAAGCCGGCTTTATTAAGCTATCTGCCCTGCGCATTTAACGGAATTTCCACCCGTTAGGGGTAGCAAGGGAGAGCAAGCGAGCAATTGGGTACATAGCACAAAATCACATTTTCCCATGTCTAGGGCCCGGGGCGTCATTATTCACTCGTAAGTGCGGTGATTCTGTGCACAAGCTGATCATCTGAGCAGTGGCCCACCTGTCACTTTACGTTTCGAACATATTAAGACGTACCTTAACAGGTCACCTGTTCCCTCATTGTAATCTCATGCAATATGCTAGCTCCCATTCTGCGGGGCTCACACGGGCGGTAAGAACATTCTGTCTTCTCACTGGCTAAACGAAATGACTAATATCTTTAGGACAGGGGCATGTACTTACGTGTGCTCTGACCTACCAGTTGCCGTCTCGAGTGATTCTCCATGCGGTCGTACAAATCGCAGCTGGTTGTACATTCGTGCTCGTAGCCGAGGGATCGAAGTCACGCGGCTGTAAGCGAGCAGTACCGGTTTAAAAGCTCTTCGGGCTGCTTGACCATGCTTTGGAAACTCAGCAGCTAGCGCAGCCGCACACGATGCTCACCCTGCTCAGCCTTGTATTGTCTGCAACTCTCTGGTCTGCAGTCCTTGGGGCAGTGCCAGCTCGCCGTAGTATTCCTACCGTAACCTTGGACCATGGCACTTTTGTCGGTGCTGCCAGTGGGAATGTCAGCAAATTTCTCGGTATACCATTCGCGAAACCACCGTAAGTGCTGCTGCTGTTGCTAACTCACGCTCGCTCTCTGACATCTGCCTGTGCTTAGTACGGGGGACCTGAGGTTCCGCCTACCCGTGCCAAATGACCCGTATACGGGTACCCATTTGGCGACGTCTTTCGGGAATGCGTGCCCTCAGCAAGCGTCCACGACCAACTTTCCACCCCAAGCTGCGTCAGACGTTGTAAAAGACATGATCGCCAAGTTCTTTGCCGTGCCTTTTACAAGTGGCGAAGACTGTAAGTGATATCTGTAGTTTGAATGTGTGGCTGTTATTGACGTCGCTCAGGTCTCACTCTGAACGTTTGGACACCGAACAATGTACCACATGGCACGAAACTACCCGTCGCAGTCGTGAGTGCTTCGTTTAATTACCTGTCGATCCATGCATTCAGCTTACCATGTGTTAGTGGATCTACGGTGGTAATGTCACTTGCGCGTATCTAAACTTCGGACACAACACTGACTTCTCGTAGGCGGGTTCGAATCTGGGGCTACAGCGATGTAAGTGACAAATGCTACCCGCGGATGCAGGCTAGTCTAATGTTGAGTCTGTATAGCTACGACGGAGGCGTCATTGTCAACCGTTCAATTGAATTGGGCAGCCCCGTGGTGTACGTCAGCATGAACTACAGGTATGTGCCCGTTATGTGAAAGTGATAAGACTATTGACTGGACATGGTATTCAGACTTTCAGGTTTGTGGAGTCAATATGAGATTGTTTATCAACGCTGAGATCATCCCGTCACAGCCTTTGGTTTCCTGGCTGGTGCAGAAGTCAAGGAAGCAGGTATAGGCAACCTTGGTTTACGGGATCGTGAGCATTTTTACCGCTTCTTCATGAGGAATGATCGGGTTTGCTAACCATCAAACTCACCTGTGCGCTAGAACGCCAGGCTCTGCGATGGGTGCAAAAATACATCTCAGCATTCAACGGAGACCCTACGAAGGTCACCATGTACGTCGTCTCCTCTTCCGACAAAACACATGCATGTAACGCTCATTCGGTTTCGTTTTAGTTGGGGTGAATCTGCTGGCGCTATCTCTGCTGCTTTGCATCTGGTTGCCAACAATGGTGACAATGAGGGACTGTTTCGTGGTGCTTTCTCGGAATCGGGTGCTCCTATTCCTGTGGGAGACATCACTGTGGGGCAGCCAGTGTACGATGCTATTGTGCAGCAGACGGGCTGTTCTGGATCTTCGGATACGTTGGCATGTCTTCGTAAGGTGCCATACCCAATCTTGAAAGCTGCGTCCGATCAGGCGCCTGCCTTGCTTGGTCACACAGTAAGTCGCCGTTTGGTCATTTTCCAAATTCCTCAAAACACTTATTTTCATGTAGGGTGTGGACCTTGGTTACCTTCCACGAGCGGACGGCGTGTTTATTACGGAACCTCCCCAGCACTTGGTTCGGAGCGGCAAAGTTGCAAAGGTTCCCTTCGTCAGTGGTGTAAGTCTACAACTTAGAACCCGTGTCTCTGCCATAGTACTGATGGTAGTACCGATAGAACAACGATGATGAAGGAACGCTTTTCACAATCTCACTGACAAATATAACGTGAGTAGAGCAATGATCTCCGACTGCAACATCACTCAATGTTTCCTTCTTATGCAGGACGGATGCTCAGGTAGCCGACCTCCTCCAGCACTCGTACCTGCCAGCAGCTTCGGAGGCGACTATCGACGAATTCCTCCGATTATATCCCTCGGATATCACTGCTGGATCACCGTACGACACTGGGACTTCTAATGCTTTGACTCCCCAGTTCAAGAGGCTGTCATCCATTCAGGGAGACTTTGTCTTCCAGGCACCAAGGCGATTCTTCCTTCAGGAACGTTCGAACAAGCAGGCTACATGGTCTTACCGTACGTTTTAAATAGAATACACCATACACACTGAATCTGATCACATGCCTCAGTGCACAAGAGGTACAAGACGGCACCAATCCTGGGTTCGGTGAGCTTTACAACCCGCGTCTGTCTCGAGTTTATCTCATTACATGATGCCCAGTTCCACGCTACGGAACTTCTGAACGTCTACTCCGGAGGTGATTTGACCGACTACATCATTAATTTCGTCAACAACCTAGACCCCAATGGACCGACGGTCACTCATTGGCCAAAATACACCAACTCGAACCCACAGCTTTTGACGTTCCTGGATGGTGACACGCCCCGTACTATCACAACGGACAACTACCGTGTGGATCAGATGGAATTTATCACAAACCTATCTCTGCGGTCCCCCCTCTAAATATTAAAGTACCAGTACATCATAAGCGCACGGAGAAATTATCCTGAAAGACCGGAGGGCAGTGGAGGAGGTGGAGGATATCGAGAAGAGGTTGAGTACTTACTATCTACCATGTCTCTAATGTTTTTCTACACCCGATGGTACCGTTTTGAATTAAGAATCCCAATGCGCCCCATTATTCACTGTAGGCTCGTGATTCTTACACAAGAGTTGCCGACTGTGGCCAAATCGAGCGTGGTGGCGTGAGCGCTTGACTGCGACCGCCACACCTTGTCTCTTTACCACCAACGCGTTCTACGACCTCTCGGGTTTCACTTATTCTATCCACTATAACGAACACATAATAGACGAGAAAATCTATACCTCGTCTATCACTGAACTACAGTTAGAAGCGGGAGATGGCAGGTTCACTAAGCACGCGAAAGACAATTCTAGAAGGTGTGTGCGTTCGTGGCTGGTGGGTATGATCGGCCTCTTACAAACGCAAACCATCTAGCTGTCATTCTTTCTACGGTTCCAGTGCGCTGCCTTCTTACAACTTACGCATCATACGTGTCGCTTACAGTCTGCGCAAGGTAGTCGTGTGGCTCTCATTCAGAGTGAGTGTGCTGGTCAACCCTTCCGTGCTGGACTCACATGACAATTGCTGCAGTACTTTAATCTATTAGATCCACGAAGACCGGACCCGAAACCTAAGCCGTCGGCACTGTTGAAGCTGGGGTTCAAAGATCTGGTGTTGGACGAGTATGAACGTGAGTACTACCCTACTTCAGGTGCACACCCAACTCAGTCTCTGCTGCTCTCCAGGTCAAATAGCATCAGAGGTTATACACCCAGATGATATTGACGTGCGATTCTCGGGTGCGTCTGCTGCAACATCGCCTCAGACAGCTAACTAACCGCTCGACATGCAGACATTGGTGGCTTAGAACCCATCATAGCGTCCCTCCGTGAATCAGTCATATACCCTCTTCAATACCCCCATCTCTTCTCTTCTTCCTCCCTACTCGGCGCGCCCAAAGGTGTTCTCCTGTTTGGTCCACCGGGCTGCGGCAAAACGATGCTCGCGAAAGCACTAGCAAAGGAGTCCGGTGCTACCTTTATAAACATCGCCGCTTCTGTGCTGACCAGCAAGTGGTTCGGCGACTCAAACAAACTCATCGCGGCTCTCTTCTCGCTTGCTCGCAAAACACAACCCAGCATCGTCTTCATTGATGAAATTGACTCGTTCTTGCGACAAAGACAGAAAGAAGACCACGAGGCAACGGGTATGATGAAAGCAGAATTCATGACGTACGTACCACAAATGCTCGTGCTTTTATAGCTGCTGGAGAAACTCACTCTTCTGTGTAGATTGTGGGATGGATTATTGTCGAACCCGGACCGGATAGTGGTTCTTGGTGCTACAAACAGACCGAATGACATCGACAGCGCTATCTTGCGAAGAATGCCAAAGCGGTTCGCTGTCGGATTGCCAAACTTTGATCAAAGACTCAAGATATTGGCTCTGGTAAGCCTTTATGTATTGATTGACGGTATTGGTACTAAAGCTATGTGCAGGTTCTCAAAGATACTAAGCTGAGCGAAGGCTTCCCAATGACTGTCCTCGCTGAACGCACAGACGGCCTGTCTGGCTCTGAAATCAAGGAGCTGTGCAGGAATGCTGCTATGTTACCGATGCGAGAGCTGCTTCGGGAAGTAGGAGACGACGAGCAAGAACTGGCTCGTCTTCACGAAGAGGTAGGTATCAACGTCCACATCTGAATTGTTGATTCACCTTTACATGTTATCTCAGGGTTTCAACTTGCGGCCACTCGTCCTCGAAGACTTCTTCCAGACGGACGGTACAAGCCCTCTTCCTCCAAGATACGATCAGTTGCCGCTGGAGATATTACCACCGTCATAATTGCAGTAGTGTAAACCTCGGTTGTGTTGCGGTCGAGTAGTCTGGCATTCGGATAGATTATGTGTATGGATGCTAAGTCATTATAATGTCATTATTTTCTCTAGATTCTGATCTCTGCACGCGGTCAGTTGCCATCCCTAATGAGGCTCATCGAACCTGACTAGGCCCTGACTACCTGGTAGTTGCATCGCGGCAGTTCCCGGATCCAAATTGCCTGTTGGCCTATTGGTACCGGTGGCGTTGACTGTACGCTGACAATCTCTCGGCTTTAGCCAGCTGCGTCATGTTCAAGTATGTGGCGAGACTCTTGCGACTCCCCAACAAGGCCATCAAGCCGGAGGATCCATTGCATCTAACCCTACGACCTCAGCAAGTTGTCAACGATCGTTACAAGATTCTGAGTCGCCTTGGTCAAGGCTATGAATCTACAGTATGGCTCGCAGAGGAGCTCGCGCCGTATGTTCTCCTGTGATCACTCTGTAGTACGGTATATTCTGATATCGCTCCCAGGTCGAGGAAAACTGTTGCGGTGAAGGTACTGACGGACTACGTGACTTCTTTACAGGAAGAGCATGCCTTCGAATACCGCGTAATGAAGCGTATCTCCAATTTGCCGTCCTCGCAGCCCGGGATTCGCAATCTTCCCCCTCTGTTAGACCACTTTATGGCCTCTGGTGTCCGTGGTGATCATCTTTGTTTGGTTACCGAAGCGCTTGGTCCTTCAGTGCAAGATCTTATTAAGACAGAAGATGGTCCTGTGGCATTGTCCCCTCCTATAGTGAAGCATCTGACCCGCCAAATATTGCGCGCTCTTTCGGCGCTCCACGATGGATGCAACGTCGTTCATACAGGTGAGCGTGGCTCTTGAAGATAAATACCTCTAATATGCATGGGACTAAAGTCCATGTGGATAGATATCAAACAGGACAATATTCTGTTTACAAGAAGTACACTAACAGCTGATGGCAAATTCGATGCCGCACGGATGCTTGACCCTGATAATATCGTTCTTATTGACTATGGAACAGGTAAACTTATATTTGAACTTATATCTGGTCCTTTTTCTGATCAAACCGAGCAGCAATACCTCTAGATGCGCGAATAAATCGTCTTATTCAGCCTGTCGCTTTGAGGTCTCCAGAAGTCCTTCTTGGCTGTGAATGGGGAGTTAAAGTAGATATATGGAATCTTGGATGCATCGTGAGTGGTATCCTCCTGTTCAAAAGGGAATCCGGAATGATAATGTTTACGCCAAACCAGGTGTTCCAACTTCTCACTGCACATAATCTGTTCAGGCCAAAGCCCCTCGAACGTTTCACTGCTGAACAGTATCATCTAGCTCGAATCTTGGGTACTCTGGTGGATGACGCTGACTTCCCCCGGATACGAACCTTTTTTCAAACTGGACGCAAGTATGATCAATTCTTCAACGACAACGGACGTACGCGTAATTTTTAGCCTCATGATTATCTCGCGCTGGACTAATACTTCTATAGAGCCTCAATTAATCATTGCGCAAAAGTCTCGCGAGTCTCTTCAAGAGATTCTGGAGATATACGGCGTATATACCCCAGACCTGCTCGAGTTTTTGACCGCTATGCTTCGCGTTCATCCGGATGACAGGCTTTCTGCGACTGAACTACAGACACTTCCCTGGCTCCGCGACGAATAGGCACATACTAGCTAGTCGTTGCCCGAAGTGGGATTTAAACTCGTGTATAATCTATCGATAGCTCTAAGGAAAATAGTATTCCAAAAATCTGTGTGCGCGAATAAAGTTTTCCATGTACGGATCGCCCACGTTGTGGTGGTTTTCTTAGTGCTGAGCGAATTCAAGAATACGATCCAGGAATTTAGGAGGGAAATGGCAGTAGTAGTACAACCCGAATCACGTTCGTTTATCCTTGTGCATTCGTGGTAGCGTTGTGATAGCGAAAGAACAGGGAGAGAGGGAGAGAGCATAATTTCAAAGAAATCCAAGGCAAAGCTAGTGCAGCGTGAATTAGCAAAAGTCTTGGTCTCAATACTTTGATACGAACTAAGCACTCCAGGTACCGTACAAAAGGCAGTTAGGAGCTCCGGGCCGTTAAAAAAGGAAAGAACGTCTTCAGGTCTCCTTGAAGGCAGTTTAGATCAGTCCGAATGGTACGGCGAGAGGCACGCCACTCACAGCCCTTTGCGCACCCTGAACCCTCAGGCATTTGTAGTGCTATTGCCCTGCGAGGTACCCGTCGTAGCCGACAACGAGACCTGCGATGAGCTTGAAGTTTCTCCTCCTTTACCACTCTTCTTCTTTCCGGTATTTTTCACCTTCTTCTTCGCAGGAGGGAGCGGAACAGCTCCGGCGAATCCCATCGAGGAGGCAAGCTCTCCATAGGCCTTCTCCCAGTCCTTCGTCGCTGGGACTTGTTTTGCCGTTGTAACCGTGGCGGACGAGCTGGAAGATGTAGTGGACGTCGACGCTGGCGTTGGAGTCTGCAATGAGAATCAATTGTGTGAGACGCAATGACAGTCAAGACCAGAGAACAATTCTTCAGCGCACCTTTGGGATCAGCTCAGCGGTGGATGCGTTGGGACTGGTGGTGAGAGAGGTCGTGCTCTCGTTGCAGTCGGGAAGGGATGTTACGGAGCGAGACATCAGGTGTGTGTCGTGTTGGGGTGTTATGAGGAGTGCGTTGAGCTAAGGAGGTGAAGTGTGTTTGTTTGGTGCCTCTGGCCATATCTTCAGGATACTATATAGTGACTTGGGAAGACGCCGCTTTGTCACAGTCGCTAGCGCAGCTCCCACTCATTATCGTATTCCCCACTTTGTATGGGGGAGCAGCGATAAGTTGCAGCTGCACTACTCGTGACCGCAGCATGTCAGGAAGCAGTAACGACCTTTCCAACACCAAAGTTTGCGCAGAAGAACATCGTTGGCACCACAAACGCTAGCATCAGTATTACGACCAGATAATATGCCTCTGCCTGAGTCCATACTCAATAATCGTCCATATTTGCTGCCCCTCCTACCCGGCGGGCGTATTAACAGGTCATACAGGCAGTGACCATCGCTCAGGGAGCTCCAAGTTTTGTTGTGGTGTTAATTCGTTGCTTAAAACTCTGCGAACGAGACAGCAGTCGGCAGCTAAGAAACTCAACGGCCATCCTGGAAACAAATCCATAGATACTGTCGGGATGATGGCTGCGCATCACCTCGTACGTTCCATCTGTGAGTCTGAAGACGTGCCTCCTATGCATAGTGGTCACTCTGTGTACGGTCATTTCGATGGTAATAAACATACTTTCTGTTTGCGCGCGCTCGCAATATAGAGTTGCCGAACCAATGCACAACCGCAGCTGACTAACCGCCCATGAACAACTGAGAACCGCATGGCCATTTAGCTGTGCATGAGATATGGCCGGAGAGTGCATAAGTTGATGAGTCTATAGCAGCACGGCCGTTTAATGTTTCCGCAGACCGACCTCTGTTCCTGGATTCAATTCCATAAAGGCCAGCGCAAGCGCAGCAAAAATGGACTCAGACACTTCGAGGTTGGCGCAGCTAGAGAAAACTATAGTCAGGGTGTTCAAAATCGGCGAGGGAAGAGGGAGTCAGAAAGACGAACCTCGCCTGCGATTCCGGAGACTTATCATAGGACCACAATTTATTTCGAATACTTAATTGGTCGATCGGTACTTGCGAAACCGCAGTCTATGTGCCATAAGTACTGCGGCGGCCTGAAAGTTCAAACAAACTTCACAATCGCTTCCCGCCACCCGACGGCGTCAGCGTCAGTTCCACGTGGTGTTCGTATAAAGCACTTAAATGGCAATTCTTTAAGTTCCTGCAACCTCTGTTCCGCACTGTTGTACTACCACGACAAACTACAGACACATGCTCTGATGTAAAGCGCAATAGAGATACCGGATCTCAAGGAAAGAAACCCTTTCTCAGGCTTAGTACCTGATGCTACTATCACTCGTACTGGTTACTACTACTTCCTCGACTTGGAGTCAGAAACTTTGACAGCCGGAACAGTGACCTGAAATGATAAGCAAGGCAACAAAATATCCTAGATACGACCGTAAGTTCTACAATTATGCCTGCCTAGCCTTCAACCACAGTGGAGTGATAGCTTGAGCTACCACATTTCCAGCGGCCTCCAACTGACCACGCAGATCATCATCCCACACGGAACTAAGAATACCACGTGCTCTCCATTTGTCCGGATGAAACCTACGATGCGCCTTCTCCACGAGAGCCCTGAACTCTGCCCTGTCCTGCATCAATTTCTCTACGGCGTCGAAGAACTTTTCCACTGCGCTCCAGTCGATGGTTTCGAAGGTCATCGCACGGGGCTGGACGAGAATAGGCCAAGGGACGTTTTCGAATGTGAGAGGCTGCAAATCGTGAAATTTGACTGTGTCGAAATCGTCGCTGAAGAACTTGAATCTCTCGAGGGCACGTTGTTCGTTCCATTGATTGGCAGTCGAGCTCCGCCAGAACTGCAAATCTGCTGTTCTGCATCGCACTTGCTCCGTCCTCACGGCCTGTTCATAACGTCGTTGTCGCGCCTCTGCCTCACGTCTTGTCTGCTCTTCTCGTTCGCGCTGTTCGCTTATCAGGCGTTCCGCCTCTTCCCGCTCGCGCCTCAATATCTCCTCCTTTTCTCTCTGTTCCTTATGTAATGCCTCCTCCTTTTCTCTCTGCTCGATCTGCCTGAGCTCTGCCATGCGTCTTATAGATTCGGCAAGTTCGACTTGGCGTATAGTTTCATCGTCCACCACATACTGGTCTAGTTCAGCTTTGAGCTTCTCCGCGTTAATCCGCGACGACACTTCTTGTTTTTGGGCAATTTTCATACTCGCTTCCGCATCCTGTTTCCTTGCCAAAGCCTCGTTAGATACCTCCAGAGCGTCCCTGGCCTTTCTAGTTGCCGCCACCTCGCGGTCCATCGCTTCCAGCCATATTCGTTTAGCCTCAGCACACGCCTTCTGCGTGTCAAGTAGCTCCTGGTCCGCCATCTCTTGTACCTGCTTAGCCAAGTCGAGATCTTCGCAAGCTACTTGTCTTTTCGTTGTGGCAGCCTCGATGTCTTGTTTCGCCTTGGCGTTCATACGTTCTGCTTCTTCTTTGCGAAGCAGTGTCTCCTGATGTCTCTTCACCTTTGCTTCTGCAGTCGCTCTCGCGGAAGCTTCTTTGGCTCGACGCTCGGCAGCCTCCTTCAGTTCGCGTGCATGGGCTTCTCTTCGCAGTTGTTCCGGTGAAGGAGGAGGAGGGGGGACATCCTGGACAGCTAGTATTTAGCGACATCGTTCACAAGAAACGAAGATCAACCCACAGCAGTCGTGCCAGGATCTTCCGGAGGCGACGAAGATGGACTCGAAGGTCGTCGAAAGATGTGTTGGGCGCACGGCTCCTCATACCGCACCGTCATGACTCTTCCACGAAAAAGTCTACCGTCCATCGCTTGCAAAGCATGTGTGGCTGCGGGTTCTACATGAGCCAGACACCAGCTTGACAGTGAGAAACATACCGTCGGTCGGACAGGAGAATGTCACAATTCCATGCGTGCCAGACTTCTGAACGTCGAGCGATGTACTGTTTTCGTGCTCGATGCTCAGCTAGATTGCAAACTGACCTGTGGGGGAGGATGTACCTGATGATAGTTCCGAACTGTGTCAAAAGTGTTCGCCGACACGAAGACCGCATGAGTCACTATGAAGGTCGCGTACTCCTGAGAAGGCATCCTGCAGATCTTTGAGAGTGATCAAAGGACCAAACGCCTTGAATGAAAGGGTACATTTATCAGATCACGCTCGATGTCGTTATGAGACTTGTATACAGCTTACTGAGCAGCGAAGACCACATGGGTCAAAAGTTCGTAAGGAGAACGGAGGACGCTGTTTTTTCTTCTGATGCATAGTGGTGTACGTCATACGGGCTGTATTCGCATGATCCTCATACCAATACTGCACGACCGCCGTCTGTACCTTATCTCCGATATCTGCATTCATACGAATCGAAACAAGGGGCCCAGCCTGTCGGAACAAATTGAAAAGCTGCTGGGACTTCACTTTTGTAGCGAAGAAGCTAGGATCGGTCTGTAGGTACTGTGAGAGAATAGGATCCGAGGGCGCCGGGGTCGACAAGGTGGGCGAGTGTGAGAGTATGATCTTCCATAGGGGGCTGGATTTCACTGCTAATGTTTCATGCATAGTGGCTAGGGCTCTCTCCGCTAGAGACGCAATCAGCTATTTGTCATGTCATGAATACCTCGAGCCTGACCTTGCATCAGAGTTTTGAAACCGACGCCCCATTTAAAGCTTCCTGGTTTCCCTTCGACGGCACTTTTGCCTAAATTTTGAACTGCGCCACATCCCCTCGAGGAAAATTCAGCCTGAAGCCGGACCCATACAACGTGACTCGGAGGATTGGCGATGTACAGGACCGGACGGCTGAGGAGGGGGTGGGAATTCGGCATACTGTTCTGAGGTCTTGCCGTATTATCCATGGTCTATTTGGGAAATCAATGGAAATTTATCAGGAGGTATTGGAAGGAAGCCTACAGGAGGTTCGGTGGCTGGGCTTGGTGATCGAGACAGGTCAGGATCTGGCGCGAGCCAATCTGAAGAATCAGACGGGAGTTCCGGACCATCGTAATATTCAAAGCAGTGATAGTATCTCATGCACGATATTTCTCTTGATACTGAGGACAATACTCGCGCGGCTAATTGCACTTGATGAGTGAGCTGACCCATATATATGGTATGCTGAGTACATACCAGACTGAGAGGATTCAAAAGATACGACGTCATTGAGACCCTCTCCCAATTTGCTGAAATGCACTCTATTGAACGTTTAAGCTTCTCACGTATCGCTGACATTGTGTGGCCCTACCTAGTGATCTCCCCAAACTAACAAAAAACTCAATAAAATCATAATTCCCAGCATTGGAAATACTTACAATTGCGAGATTCTCCATCAATAGCCTCCGTGCAGTAGCATAGCTGCCTTCTTTCCCGGTTTGATCGAAAGAAAATACCGCTCCCTGAAGCGAATAAAGTAGGTAAAGTCAGTAGACAAAGCCATGCAATGTGACATTTTCAGAGCTACTGACCGAACATCGTACACTGCATGGGTCAAAGAATCGCAATGTGAGGCTTGGGATTCTTGGGATAGAGTATGACATAGCAAAGTGGACGAGGTTTGGCGCTGCGCCGGCAATAACGCTGTGCGCCTTGTTCCAATACTCGATTACAGTTGCGTTCTGCGCATTGCCCATGGACATGTTTGTCCGCACAGAAACTAGAGGTCCCACAGATCGAAACCATCTGAAGATAGTTTGAGCCGTTGTCGTACCAGGCCACATATCTGCGTTTGGGATTATGCGCTGGGGCCATCTGCGACACGTTGGCAAAGCAGATTCTAATGTAGGCGAATGAGACAGAACTAGGGACCAAGATGGATTAACTCCATCCACGGGCTCGCCTTGTAAAGTCGCTAGGGCCATTTCAGCTGAAGTATTATAAGCCAATTATCAACGCACTAAGAGATGAGCGTACTACGCACCCTCAAACAAACTCTCAAATCGAACTGGATACTTCTCTCGTTTTGAAGCACCTTCGGGCAGATTCTGTACCAAGTTTTTCCCATATGTAATGACCTTCCCGCAGCGACCGAATGTGATCTTGAGCTGAGCCCACTGGACGTGTTTTGGTGGATCGGCAACGTATAACACCGGCTCTTTGAGGAGCGGATGTGGCGGGTAATTAGTAGGACTAGGTGTAGCCATGTCGATCTGAGAGATGCAGTCCTCAAGTCGCCGTGGCTACAACACAAACACCGAAGGAGCTCTTGAGAGTAGGAGACGGACAGCTTCTGCCGCTTTCGCCACCGTTTATACGAAGAAGCGTGCGAAGTTGTCCAATCAACCTCGTTGCTTCCTGTAGGCACAGCTGGTAGAGCGCTAGTGATAGCATTATACTTTTTGCAGGTCATCTCGACTCGGAGGAGAATATTCCAAACAGTATGTATATACTTTTTTTTTGATGTTGAGGTGTGAGAGGCACGAACATGAGTGTTTGAGATGAACCACAAGTCGTGAGCTCAGCGCTTCAAAATTCACTTCAAGTTTAATCTCCGCGAAATTATTAGTACTATCACCGAGACAGTATGATAGTGACGACTGGCACTGTACAGTGACTTGGACTTGAAGTGAGATACTTATCCTGAGCCCGCGAAGGTTGACGTATCTACTCAGTGACTCTACATCAGGGAAGATAAAGTGATACGCAACAAACGAAAATTCCTATATTACGCCAGTGTACGTCCCACCACTATGCCATGATCATGATGACTGCCTGGTCTTCACCCACAGTGGCGTAATAGCCTGAGCCACCACATTCCCAGCGACCTCCAGCTTACCACGTAAATCATCATCCCACACAGAACTGAGGATGCCGCGTGCTCTCCACTTATCAGGGTGAAACCTGCGATGTGCCTTCTCCACGAGAGCCTTGTACTCTGCCTGGTCCTGCAGCAGCTTCTCCATGGCGTTGAAGAACTGCTCCACTGCACTCCAGTCGATGGCATCGAAGGTCATATGCCGTGGCTGGACAAGAATAGGCCAAGGGACACAGTCGAAGGTGAGCGGCTGCGATTCTTGAAACTTGAGCGAGTCGAACTCGTCGCTGACAAGCTTGAATCTCTCTAGGGCACGTTGCTCATGCCATGTGACAGTGAAAGAGTTCGGGCAGAACTGCATGTCTCGCAGTCTGCACCTCGCCTGCTCCTTCGCCACGGCTTGTTGGTAAACACGCTGTCGATTCTCTGCATCTTGTCGAGCCTTATCCTCGCGCTCGCGTTGCTCCCTTCTTAACCGTTCTGCCTCTTCCTGCTCGCGCTTCAATGTCTCTTCCGCCGCCTGCTTCGACTTACGTGCCTGCTCGTCCTTCCCCGCCTTTTCCAACTTCCGAAGCTCTGCCATCCGTCTAATGGACTCGGCGAGCTCGGCTTGGCGCACAGTCTCCTCATCCAGCTCATCCAAGTCGAGTTCTTTCTGGAGCGTCTCTGCTTCGACCCGCGACGATACTTCTTCTTCCTGTAGAATCTTGATGCTTTCTTCCGCGTCCTGTTTCTTTCTCAGTACGTGCTCCGCAACCTCCTGTGCGCTTTTAACCTTTTGGCCCGCTGTCGCTTCACGGTCCATAGCTTCCAGCCATATTCGTTTGGCTTCAGCACATGCCTGCTTCGTATCCGCTAGCTCCCGACTCGCCATCTCTTGTAACTGCTTAGCTAAGTCTAATTCCTCGTAGGCGGCTTGTCTCTCCGCCGTGGCAGCCTCAATATCTTGTTTTGTCTTCGCATTCCTACGCTCTGCCTGTGCTTTGCGAAGTAGCTTATCCTGCCGTCTCTTCACCTTTGCTTCTGAAGCTTCTTTGGCTTGACGCTCGGCGACCTGCTCATGAGCCTCTTTTCGCAGTTGTTCGGATGAAGAACCAGGCGGAACATCCTGAAGAGCTGAAATTCAGGGGCAGATTCCTCAATGCTCGAAGAAACACCCACTGTCGGGGCTCCAGGAGCATAATCTGCATTGCTCAGGGGGGAGGAAGCTGACCTCGTAGGTCGTCGAAAGATGTGTTGAGCGTCAGGCTCCTCATATCGTACCGTCAAATCACCACCTCGAACAGGTTTACCATTCATCGCTTGCAAGGCAAGTGCGGCTGCAGGAGTTACTTGAGCCGAACTATATTACACGAGGAGGAGGACATACCGTCAGACGGACGGGAAAAGGCCACGACTCCATACATACTAGCATCTTTGAATTCTAAAGATGCACTAATTTATGATCAGCTAGGCTAAGAAGTTTACTGTGAGGGAAGGCTCTACCTGGTGATAGTTCCGAACTATAGTAAGAGTGTTAGTTGACTCAACGGCTACATGGAACACTATTTGTACCACGTACTCCGGAGAAATGATCCATTAGATCCCTCTGGGTAAACGAGGATTCGAATCCCTGAAATGAAAGAACAATGTTCATCAGATCAAGATCTATGTCGTGACAAGACGTGTGCAGCTTACTGAGCAATGAAGAATGCATGGGTCGAAAGTTCGCAAAGAGAAAGGTGGACGAGTTCCACGTTGTATCTTCTTATGCAGGCCGTTCTTCCTCATACGAGCTGAATTTGCGTGCCTCTCGTTCCAATACTGCACCACCGCGGTCCTTTCCTTATTGCCTACATCCACGTTCATGCGAACAGATACGAGAGGACCAGCGGGGCGGAAACATTTGAACAGTAGTTGAGGAGTCATGTTCGATGTGAAGAAGCTTGGATCGGTTCGTAGGTACTGAGAGAGCATTGAATCCGAGGGTGCTGTACTCGCCAAGGTTGGCGAGTGGGAAAGAATCATCGTCCATTGTGGCATAGGCTTTATTATCAGTGTCTCTTGCATAGTGGCTAGAGCCATCTCCGCTTTAAAAAATGCATTCAGCACCGTGACTAAAGCATGCTATAAACATTTCAGGCCATACCATGATACAGATCTATGAACCTGACAGCCCATTTGTGACTTCCCGGTGTCCCTTCAACGGCGCTTTTGCCTAGATCCTGAACGCGTCCACATCCCCTCCCAGCAAATTCAGCCCGCAGATGATTCCAAACGACATGCTTTGGTGGATTGGCGACGTATAGAATCGGGTAGATGAGAAGAGGGTGTGATTGCAGGGATGCGCCCTGGGGTCTTGTTGTGTTATCCGTACTACCCTGTTAGGCGTATAGATGGTCATCCATCAATAAATGTTGTAAGGGTACCTATTGCCTACAGAAGGTGCAACTGGTGGCCGATCGGACGGCGTGGGATTCGACTCCGGCGCGAACCAATTTGAAGAACTAGGCGGAATATCCGGGCCATTATAATATTCAAAGCGGTGATAGTATCCCAAACCCGATACTTCCATTGAGGACAACGCCGATGCGGCTATTGCATCCAATGAGTGAGGTGGCACTTATGCTCATCACAATGCGTACCAGCTAGAGAGGATTTGAAAGTAACAACGTCATCAAGCCCCTCTTCCGGTTTGCTAAAATGCGCTCTGTTGAATGGCTAAATCTATTTCATGTTTCAATACCACTATATAATTTTGCGTACCTAGTAATCTCTCCGAACTGATAAGAGCATTAATAAAGCCACGGCTCAGATAGCAGGAACCTGATACAGTATGGATACTTACGACTGCGAGCTCCTTTATCAATATGCTTCGTGTAGAGGCATAGTCATCTTCTTTCCCAATCTGATCAACAGCTCCCTGAAGTGCATAAAGTCAACAGTTGATGCCATGAACGTAACGATTCCACGGAGACTCACAGAACATCGTAGACTGCAGGGGTCGAAGAATCGCAGTTTCAACGTGGGGATATAGTACCCATCTCCGAGTCTGTGTATGAGGTTTGGCTCTGAGCTGGCGATATCGCTGTGGGCTTTGTCCCAATACTCGATAACAATGTCGCTCTGCAAGTTGCCGATGGACATGTTCGCCCGAACAGATACTAGGGGTCCGAGGGGGCGAAACCACTTGAAGGCAATTTGAGACATCGTCGCAGGCCGCCTGTGTGCTGGCAAACTGTCTAAAATCACGCGCTGGGACCATCTGCGGCATGTAGGCAAAGGGGATTCCAGTGTCGGTGAATGAGATAGGAGTATCATCCAAGGTGGGTAGACACCATGCACGAACTCTCCGTGAAGAGTCGCCAGGGCCATTTCAGCTAGAACATCATAAGCCTATTGACTGTGTTCCGCGGAGTAATCGTACTACGCACCCGCAAACAAACTCTGGAAATGAATAGGATGTTTTTCACTCTTTGGACGAGGTCCTGGCAGCCGAATTCTGCCGGGTGGACCGCAGCGGTTGAACATTTCATAGAGCTGACCCCATCCTACATGTTGCGGAGGATCGGCAATGTATATCACTGGCTCTTTGAGGAGCGGGTGTGGCGGGTAAGTAGGTGTAGCCATGTCGATCTGAGAGATCCGATCCTCAAGTCGCCGTGGCTACAACACAAACACAGGAGGAGCTCTTGAGAGTTGGAAGCGAAGTAGTTCTGGCGCTTTCCCGCGTTTTATACACAGGAGCGTGCGAAGTTGCACATCCAAACTCGTCACGGTTGTCTCATGCATGCGCAGCGAAGCGCTGCCAGCAGTCAGATCACGGGGACGACATCGGTGTCGTCTCGAGGAAAAGACAACAGGCAGTGTACCGTGCTTAGATGCTTGGAGGCAAGCAACATTGAATCGCGAGAGACACAAATGGTTGCTGAAGTGAGCGTAACAAATCAAGTTACGAGTTCAGCGCTCGAGGTAGTACTTATTTGCTTTTCAGTGGACTTCAGTGAAAGTTCCACAATTCCCCTTTTACCTCAGGTTGCAACTTGCGTTGCGCGGCCATTTACTTTCTTACAATTACCCGCTTGTTTTCTGGACTCCTTTTACGAGTCTCTGTGGGCCGTAGCGGAGCGAGGCAACCCTTGTACTTATTCTTGACTTATTCTGCTTTTGATCTCCGTGACCGCATTATGACAGTGTTTTCTTGCGACTGTTCTGAACTAGGGGTAACACGGCCCAGATACTCTGAATTGCGTTACCTCTGAAGGTGTTCATTGAGACAGTGCAGATTATACCGTTTCATCAATGCAAGCAGTATACATATCCGAGAACATAGCACAAAGGGCTACGCAAGAAGAAAAAAAGAGCGAGATAATATCGAAATGCGAGTCGTATAATAGACGTAAATGGGTGAGAGTATTAAAGTCCACTGAACAGTCCACTAGCCAATGTCCATGAAATCGATAGCACTCGTGATGATAGTGATAGGTAAAGGTGCAACAAGAAACGACCATATAAAGGAAAAGGAGGGAGAGGGGGAGAGAGGTGGCCGTTCAGGCTGCGTTCTCCGCGAGCTCGACGGGGCAGTCGGCGGTGGCTACGTTTGCGGCTGTGTGCTTCGTACCGATGAGGCCGTCGATGTTGAAGCCGACCAGTAGACGGAAGGAGACAGCTAGAGTGTAGATGGAAGAGCATGAGGGGGTGTGGCGACGTTTATAAGAAAAGATGAGCCTACTTGGCCGTTTGCCGTCAGCGTAATTTGCGGAGTTTTTGCAGCCGTTGTACCAATTATTCCCTGGGACAAACGTAAGTACGATAGCAGTGCAAGCGAGCTATCTCTACTCACAGGTTTGATCCGACGTGTTGGTGGCAACGTAGCTAAAGTTCAAAGGGAGTTGTATCTGTATGAACTTCTTCGCCGGCAATGCCAAACTATCGATATGGCCGACACCGACGTGCATATTGGTCTGCAGATCGTACACGTCCGCGTCGATGTTCTTCATTTTTATAGGAATATAATTGGAGCCTGTGTCAAGCTGAATCTGCGCGGCACCAGGGAAGCTGAAGTTCGTGGGTGCTCGGTTGAAGTATGTCGGTACCGTCTTGTTGAACTCGGAGGAGGCAGCCACAAGCGGTTTGTCAGCGTTGAACTGGAAGTCTGGGATTCGTGGAATGACAAAAGCCAAAGTGATGCCAACACTAAGAAGCGTCGATCAGTTAGCAGCTAAAGGAAGAACATAGACAGGCAGAGAGACGCACGCAACGCATAGCGCGAACAGGAACCACGCGAGGAACTTTCGAGTGAAGTACCTCCCGCACAGACCACGTTCCCCTCGTCTCCATTCCTTCCACTTCTGTGCCCTCCGCTCTGATTTTTCTTCCCTGATTGCACGTTTCCTGTTCACGCCTAGTTCTTCGGCTTTCCACTCTGGACCCAGCGCAGGTACTGTCACCATTTCGACAGGACCTGAACCATCAGGTGGGTTCTCAATCTTCATGAGACTCGGTGAATGTACTGGGCGGTATCTGCAGCCCGAAGAAAGTAAGTGCATGGTACGGTATCACTGTATAGTGGTGTACTCGCCCATCGTCTGGAGTAAATACAGCTTTGGAGTACCGTGGTCCCTGATTATTGAAGTCGGCATAAATGTCAAAAGGTTCATCACGGTAGGCAGCCTCTTCATCGTAACCACCCTTGACAGGCTCCATCCGTGCGGGGGCCATGAACGAGCTCGGATTGTATCCCGGGGTACCGTAGCTAGAGAGAGCCTCTGCACTTCGTCTTGAAGGTCCGTTAGGGTTATTGAAGGTGGAGGTAGAGTCGTGGCGAGCACGGTCTGCCTCTGGGAATTGTGGTGAGGGAAAGTCCTGGTTTAGTGCGTCGTATGAGCTTCTTCGGTTGCCATAGTACGACGATGTCCCCGACTTGCGGTCGTAATCCATCGCTGGAATTGAAGGTGAGAATTGGGAAATGAGAGTGAAGAGACAAGTCTCGGTGAGATCAGCGGCGCGGTACGACGGTGAGACCCTGCGAGGGCCTGGCCAGAGAAGAGCGGAGAATGCGGGGAACGAAACCGAAGGCGTGGCCATCATCGGAGTAGCGGCTGTGTTCAAATAAAATGATGCGCCCTGCCAAATATGGAAACCGTCGGCGAGGTCATTCCTGCTCAGCACCAGTGGCAGAATTGTTCACTAACCAGCATGTAAGTTCAGCTCTGACATGGACAACTTGCAAGAGCTCCTTCTATATGCTAACTCCTCATTCTCTAGGATCATACCGTGCAATGCATAATCAACTACTGGGCATCCTGACTGCTTCAGCCTGAGGCTGCCTTAAGAGCTCGTGCATGTCAGCTGGTTCAGCCCTGCGGAATGTCTCTGAATTCCGGAGTCCAATTTACGAAATATATACGACTGCTCTGCCAGCTCTACCCGTAAATACTCAGTGTTGAGCCTACCAATGCTAACCGTGACCTGCCAGCCCTACCTCGTCAGCCTTCGGCTGAACGCCTCCCGTACTCGTAACCATATTACTGACCGCAATATGCAGCAATAGGTACAGATGCACTGTGCAACATTTCGAAGAAGAGTACTCGCATGGATCACTTAGGTCACCCCAATGGCCCCTCAACTCGCTCTGCTATCCGTCGACGGTCGGGAGTCATCAGCACGAACGAGGCTCCAGGACCGACAGTCCGAAAGTCCAGCCGTAACTACAAGAACTCAGGTTTGACGATACAAGTAGAAGATGCTGACTTGGCGAACGGGCCACCGACGGTGATTCTCGTACCGCAGGCTAAGTCGACTGTGGAAGCTCCTGCCATCCCACGTTTATCGTCAGGTCGCGTTTCATATGGCTCCCCCGACAAAAAACAAACATCCAAAAGAGACGAGGTTGGGTGTACCGGGCTTATGTTGCATATACCAAAACAACAGACTCGGCCAAACACCTCTCAGGAAGTCCAAGCACGTCAGACACATCTTCCTCCCACCTCTACAGGATCTGTCCGCGTAACGAAACGTCCATGCCAAACAACAAGTCTATCATCGTCTTCCCTCTCGTCTTCCCATAGCAAACGTAGGCCCACTCTCTCAAGTTTCGACTCCCTCCCGCGACTCGGATTCTCTTCAAATCTCGGACAGCTCTCAACGGACTTGAAGCTGACTGCCAAGTTCCCGATCTCCCGTACTGTCAAGAAGCTTGCTATAGACGAATCCATAGACACCGATAGTCTCGACATCGAAGGCTTGAACCGGTGGACAGCTCACAAATGGTGGCTTTTCTTATCCGTCCTCACCACATTCTGTTACGGCGCAGCAACACTATCTTACGCAGTACTGACATGGTTCAAAGGTACGTTCACTACCCTCTCATGCTCCGAGACCCGCTCACATATCCTCCAGCGTGGGAACAAGCCGAGGTGATGTACGTCGCCGATTACGACGTACTCGTCCTCATTACCCTGGCCTCCTCCCTCGTCCTCCTCACCTTCGCCACCGGCATAACAGGCACCCTCCTCAACTCCCGTCCCGTCCTCGCCGTCTACGCCCTCCTGCTCTGGCCCGCTCTGATCTCCATCCTCGCCATCGGCTACGTCTCATACAAACGCTCCGCCTTCGCCCTCGATCGGAAGCTGAACCTCGCGTGGAGTCAGTGGTACACCCCGTTAGGCCGGCTGGTCATCCAGGATACGCTGCACTGCTGTGGGTATGCGAGCCCACTGCACCAGGCGACGGCGAGTTCGCGGTGCTATGCGCGATCGCCTCTGCCCGGGTGCAAAGGGAAACTCTTACGCTTCGAGAAGGTCAATCTGCAGCAGGTCTGGATGGCAGCGTTTTCGGTCGTGCCGCTGCACATCCTTATTATCTTTGTGTCCTTGTTATGTGCGAACCACGTTACGAAGACGTTCGGGAAGGGGATCATGCCTAGGCAGTACAGGCTTAAGGGGGCGGACGTCCAGGCTGATGCTGAGAAGATTCTGGGGGCGCTGCGACGAATGGGGCCTGTTGTTCGGCCGACACTGGCCCGCGCACCTGTCAGTGCTACCTTTAGAGAAGATAAGGCGGACGATAGAAGGACGGTGGACCAGGTTCCTGCTTCTTTGAGGCCCGGACATCCTCCTGGTTTAGCTGCGGGGCGGAGCTCTCGTAAACTTGAATAGGATGCTAGAATTATACTTGTTTGGATTGCGGATCGTATCGAAGATGAGATGTTCGCGCCGATCTGTAACGGAGTTCGTGGTCACTTTCCTGTCGCATGTAAGGCTAGTATGTTGAACCTTATACGTTGATGACTGGACCGGTGCGTAGAGGGTCATAGCGTTGTTATCGATACCAGTGTTGGATATGATAGGTGAACAAGTGGGTTCTATATGATTGAAGGAATGGAAGTCGGAGGTGTAAGTAGCTTAGAGGAGTTAAGCAGTCTGTACCCTTCATCGCCGAGCCGCCTTTTGGGCAAAGAAGCTCTCAGTAATTTCGGCGTAGCTCAGACATTAGCACCCCAGCTTCGTTCATTTCTCGCACAGTGCGAAGATAAATCTAGGGCGACCAATGGGTAGCTTGCTGGACAAACATGCGTCTAGAGTGCGGCTTCTTGGGCTGTACCTGTGACATGAGCTTCACCAGGCAGACCACCTCCATGCATGCTAGACTTGATCTATCCAATCAGCGAGATAATACGAATGATATGCTGTAAATCGTAGTGAGAGCAGCTAGAATATTCGCAGCATAGTAAGCTGGCGTTGGAAGGTGTAGTAAGCCTGGTCGTGACTTCCGTCCACGACGTCCGCCGCTCAATAACAACCAATCGGAGTCGCTGTCTTTGCCTTTTATCGTTGTTGGCATGCTGAGCGGTGCAGCAAATTACAGGCGGGTCCAACCCGAGGTACATGATTTCTACGCAAGGGGGGACGACCACGACCCATCAGCCAATCAGAGGCGACTATTACAGAGGAAGCGCACGTGACTGATCTCGCACTCTTGACTAAGTTGGCGGAGGACTCGTCCGTGACCAGAGCGGTTCAGAGTATAAAACCTCGCCAAACTGCTTGCCACGCTGAAGTACTCACCGCTAAGAGCTCTCTCACGAGCATCTCCTCTCGCCGCTTTCTCTACTTTTACTAAACCACTCGACAAGAAGAAAATGGCTCCTGTTGAAGGCACCGTTCCCCAGAGCTCGAAGATGCACTCGAGGGTGGTGAGTAAAGACATCGTAGCAAGGAGTTTTGAGTAAAGTGAAGCTAATACATCTGCAATGTAGGTGATCATTGGATCAGGACCAGCAGGTCACACAGCTGCCATCTATCTCGGACGTGCCAACCTCGCACCCGTCCTCTTCGAAGGTTTCATGGCCAACGGCTTCGCCGCTGGCGGTCAGCTCACCACCACCACCGACAGTGCGTACAACTCAAATCCCATATTCTTACTCAACTGGTAACTAACGCAACGTTTGTAGTTGAGAACTTCCCCGGTTTCCCCTCTGGCATCCTCGGCCCCGAGCTCATGGACAAGTTCCGCGCTCAGTCGTTGCGATTCGGCACGAAGATCATCACCGAGACCGTCGCAAAGGTCGACCTCTCTGCCCGTCCGTTCCGTTACTGGCGTGAATTCCAGGAAGACCAGGAGCCTGAGACTGCTGACACCTTGATCATCGCTACTGGTGCTTCTGCGAAGCGTCTCGGTCTCAAGGGAGAGGATACCTACTGGCAGAGCGGTATCAGTGCTTGCGCTGTTTGCGATGGTGCTGTTCCTATTTTCAGGTATGTATCTCTAGCTGTCCGACTTGGAATCGCTGGCTTATGCTTCAATCAGGAACAAGCCCTTGGCTGTCATCGGTGGTGGTGACTCTGCTGCCGAAGAGGCAACTTGTAAGTTGACACTTCCTTAACTATATCTGCCCATGCTCATGTTCTCCACTCAGACCTGACAAAATACGGTTCACATGTCTACGTTCTCGTCCGCCGCGGCGAGCTCCGTGCCTCGAAAATCATGGCGAAGCGTCTCATGAACCACCCCAAAGTCACCATCCTCTGGAACACCGTCGCAGTCGAGTGCCAGGGCGACGGCGACCTCCTCAACAACCTCCGCATCAAGAACGTCATCACCGGAGAGGAGAAGGATCTTCCTGTGAACGGTCTCTTCTACGCTGTCGGTCACGAGCCTGCCACCTCGCTCGTCCGCGGTCAGCTCCAGACCGACCCGGATGGGTACATCCTCACTGTCCCTGGAACGACCCAGACGAGTGTGAAGGGTGTGTTTGCGGCTGGTGATGTGCAGGATAAGAGATATCGTCAGGCGATCACTTCTGCTGGTAGCGGTTGCATGGCTGCTCTGGAGGCTGAGCGTTTGATCGCTGAGGAGGAAGAGGGCATCGAGGATTGATCGAGTCGTTGTTAGCTGGGATCGTGATTTCTTGCATTATTCGTTGCATTACTATCTATTCACTAGACTATCGCATGTACAATCTACGGGTATTAACAACAAAGACCTGATAAACCCAAGTTTTCGTGCGAGAGATACTCATTAGAAGCTATCTCCATTTCTCGTTTGTCAGAATCCAAGAACTTCTGCCCTTTGCTCGTCCGTGTAGTTTAGAGACAAAGGTACTGCGATCTCATGCCCTAACACAGTTCAGACAGACCCTCAGCTAAGCTGGCCACAGTAATCCCGTCACATGACCAAGTTTCAATCGGAGCCAGTCGGAGTTTCGGTCAGTGCCGCTCGTTGACGCAGTTGTCGAAGACGTCGGCGGCAGCGGTCAAGCAACGACACCCATCTCTCCCCATCCCTCTCGTTCTCAACAGCTCGCCAACAATGTCTGACCTGTGTCCAGTTTACGCCCCCTTCTTCAGCGCAATGGTAAGCACGGGTTTTCACGAGGCGGGACGTCGGGAGACGGTGCTAATGACGCTGTTGACAGGGCTGCACCAGTGCCATTGTCTTCACGTGTGAGTAGCCTGTAAAGCAGAATATAGCTAGTTTTGACATGAGATTGTGCGTGTATAGGCATAGGTGCTAGGTATGTGTCTTGGAGACTTCGTGTAAGGTGTGGTTCTGACAGAATCGTGCAGTTATGGAACGGCAAAGTCTGGAGTTGGCATTTCAGCCATGTCGGTGCTCCGTCCTGACCTCATGATGAAGTGTGTCATCCCCGTTATCATGGCGGGTATCATTGCTGTGAGTTCCCTGCAGACTAGGAGAAATGCCTCTTCATACTGAGCTGCAAATAGATCTACGGTCTCGTCGTATCGGTCTTGATTTCCGGAGAGCGTACGTGCAGAAGTGTCCTCGTATATGCATTTATGAACTGACGCACGCGACAGTCGATGTACGGATGTCGCTATACCAGGGTTTCGTCCAGCTCGGTGCAGGTCTTTCCGTCGGTCTTGCTGGTCTCGCTGCTGGCTTCGCTATCGGTATCGTTGGTGACGCTGGTGTCCGAGGTACTGCGCAGCAGCCGCGTCTCTTCGTCGGAATGGTGGGTGACGTCTTTGAACGGCTTTGGTACAAGTATTGACAAGTGAGTCGGGAATGTAGATCCTTATCCTCATTTTCGCCGAAGTGTTGGGTCTCTACGGTGAGTATCCGCCTTTTGAGATGCCTGCCATCTTGCTCACAGTTTCCTCAGGTCTTATCGTTGCACTTATCATGAACTCGAGGGCAAGTGGTCTTGCTGGCGTCGTAAGTGCTCTTCTTTGCTTCTCGCGGTAGCCAGCACCAATCCTGACCCGTTTACAGTGTTCCTCGTAAGGGACTTGAACCTTTCGACCTACCAACCACCAAATAGCAAAGGAGGAGGGAATGCGAGCAGCACGCAGAAATGTACACGGACTTCGACACATCCTTCTTTCTCTAATCATGTTTCTTCGGAAAATCCGCTTCGTCTTACATGTTTGAAGTGCTACTTAGCTGCTGGTACTATTACATGCATGTGATCCATTTACTCGATACCATTCCCGGCCTTGTGTTCCCATGTATATGAAGTTTCCTTGTCTCTGAAAACAAACCCTGTAAGTTTGAATTCGCCCACGTCGCTGTGACGTGTCTGAGCAGAGTACAGCAAGGCGTCAAGTCATCATGGAACTCTCCATTCTCTCCTTCAGCCACCATCTCCACCTCGCTGGCGAGCTTGAGCTCACCGTCCTCCACGTCGACGACGACATTTTGTTGTTCGTATGTGGCTTACATCGTTACTGCCAGTCGCCCTTGCACTCCCTGCGTTCTCCGCGCCCTCGACGCCCAATGACCCATTCCACAAGCTAGCACTCCAGGCACCCAAGTCGGATGACGGCCCTGTGTGCTGTCTCAGACCCTTGTCGCCTCCTGAAAGCCCAGAGGAGGGTGTTCTGCTCTCGTTCGAAGAGTGGAAGCAGAGACAACTGGCGAGTATACTCAAGGAGCAGCACCACCACATTCCGTCCACCCATCCTCCCTCGAGCTCGCAGACACATGTAGGCGTGCCAGCGGACAACGCCTCCTCTGAGCCCGTTATTCCTACACCACCCCTCGGAGACAACCAGAATGCGCAGCCAGTCGAGACTGTAGAGGCTCCCGTGCCCGACGCTCCCTACTTCCGCATCCCCATAACGGACCGCTTCAACTATGCCTCCACGGACTGCTCAGCTCGTGTACACACAGCACACAAGTCGGCCAAGTCCCCCTCAGCTATTCTATCCTCGAAGAAGGACAGGTACATGCTCAGTCCGTGTAACGAGAAGGAACAGTTCGTGGTCGTTGAGCTGTGTGACGATATTAGGATCGACACGGTGCAGCTGGCGAACCATGAGTTCTTCAGTGGGGTGTTCAAGGATTTTACGGTTAGCGTGGCTAAGACGTATACGGGGGAATGGGTCACGGCGGGTACGTACAGAGCGAAGAACACACGTTTGCTACAGGTACGTTCGGCGAGTTTGCGTTACGAAATGCATTGCTGAAATCCAATTTCGTCACAGTCATTCCATCCGCCTACTACCCTGGGCGACTTCTACCGCTTCATCCGAATCGACTTTCACTCGCATTATGGCAATGAGTATTATTGCCCGCTGTCGCTCCTTCGCGTGTACGGGCTCACGCACCTTGAACATTGGAAGTGGGACCTCTGGGAGTCTGAGAGCAAGGCGAAACGTGCGCTTGAAGAAAGTGCTGCGTTCGCTGAGCAGGTGCCGGAACCCCCAAGGCCAGCCGAACGTATGGACCCATCCACCCAGGAAGCAGCTGAGCAGCCTATAACCTCTTGCACCACTTGTGGGAGTCCTCCCGTGGGACATGCGCCTACTCTTTCCTCGTCGGGCGATTCAAGCTATCATGACGATACTGGGTCTTCTGCAACTGCTCATTCCTCACAGTCTACAGATGTGCAACCCGGTGACGCATCTTCGTCGGGCGCAGAACCCAGCGGGACTCAGCTTTCGGTGACTTCAGCAACTCAAACCACTGCCCCCGCTGCTGTCTCTCACAATACTGAAGAAGACTCCGCGGTTCCCCTTGTATCCTCTTCATATCAACAACCCCCAAAATTCGACACTTCTAACGATTCTGAACGTCAACATATCACGGATTCATTGTACACTACGCACGCACTTTCTTCTTCTTCTACAGTTCCTGCATCTCACTCTGTATCATTATCACTATCTGCACCTGCATCTCCCGTCTCTGCTCAAGGATCCTCTTCGCCTCCCTCATCTTCATCTTCGTCGCATTCTCATTCTTCTTCAGTCGTCCAGTCTGTTTCTGTCAACCAGCCCGCTCATTCAAATCGTTCATCTTCATCCACCACTTCTTCTACCACTCTTTCCCAGTCCCTTGTTGTTGTCACACCTACTTTGTCGGCCTCAAGCGGCGAGTCTATTTACCGCACCATCATGAACCGGCTCACAGCCTTGGAGACCAATACGTCGCTGTACGCCCGTTTTGTCGAGGATCATACTGCCAGTGTCCGTGAAATGCTCCGGAAGCTGAGCGAGGAAGTTGGCCGGCTTGAGGGGCTGGTAAGACGAAACCATCTTACGTCTATCGTGTATTGTAACTGACATAAAAACATTTTATCAGGGAAAGGCGCAAGCGCAAACATATCAACGCACAGTGTCACAGTTTGAACGACAGCAACGTCGTATCGAGCTGGAACATGACGAGCTTCTCAAACGTGTTAGTCGCTTGACGGACGAGGTACGTTTTATTCACCCCTCACCGAAATAGCAGTCAGTCTTACTCACAAGTTCGCGAATACAGGTTGTACTCGAAAAGCGCTTGGGAATCCTCCAACTTTGTCTTCTGCTGGCTGTATTGGTATTCATGGCCCTGACACGTGGTTCTCGGAACGAACCCGTGCGCACTTCGGATTCTGAAGGTGGAAGCACACGTTCTCGTACATCATCTTTACGAGGGTGGGGCCGTCGCACACTTAGCATCAGCGGCGACTGGATGAATCGGTTCAGAAGCAGAAGTGCTAGCCCTCCTGCGAGTCGCCCGGCCCCCGTTCTCCCACCAGAGCACGAGAGACCACAAGGTATGGTGTATCGTGTGCCATTTCTATGACCCATACTGAACAAAACGTTACAGAACTCACAATCCGCACTGACTCCTCACAAAGCATCCAAGCAGGGGAGGCCTATCCCAGGTACAAGCGCGCACATCCCAGCCCCGGCGGCCGAAAACTGGGTATCATAGTTCGTCCTCGCACACCCACAGCAATTACAACAGGTCGAAGTCACACCGCCCGGCTCAACTCCCCGTTACACTTCCCCACGACGCCGACTCGCGCTTCGCAGATGACGGCACCTCTCCACCGGACAGGTCCCCGCGACCGACCTCCCATTCAGCGTTCCCATTCAAGCACTATCAACCAGAGTTTCAGCATGGGCATGATCGACCCGAAACCGAAATCGGCGAGGCATTGGGCGCGGACGGCACATTTGCACGAGGTGAAGAATATCAATGTGGGAAGTCGTTCACGCGCGGCGAGTGTTAATGGCGGTCGTGGTGAGCGTGAGGAGGGGTCGGACGTTTTTTCTGCGGGGACCGCTGGTGTGGATGTGCACTCACCGCGTGAGAACGGTGGGCGTGGACGGAGGAATGGTAAGGGAATGGACGGAAGCGACGGGGGTGAGGTGGTGGATGTTAGTGTGGCGGATGTGCAGATCAACGGAACCTCACCTCCCGGTCATTCAAGCGAGACGCTGCAGCAGGTGGAAGCGGATGGAAGCGAGGATGTGTGGGTCGATACTGATGTGGACAACGATTCCGGTGTGGAGTCTTTACATGACGAAGAGGTAGACTGTCGTGATTAGCAGTGTACGGCTTCACAATAAATCTCTGTCATTTCTGTCATGCACGACTCGAAGGCCGTCGTTCGTTTCAATGCCAGATGGTGAGCTCCTATCTGGTATGGGTTTGGGAGGTGGGATTCGTTTAACATTAGACATTAGTTAAATAGAGCGAGTATACTACTCCGTGGTCCAATTTTCTTGCGGAGATTCGCATAAGTAGGCTAGTTCATCCACCGGAAAGCACTAGCAATCAAGAAACCTACAGCCACACCATGATTTAGCTGTCTAACACATTCCGAAATCGAATATCCATAACGTACCAACACCTACACCGGCTGTAATCCTCTTGCCGATGACAGACCCCGGAGCGTGAGGCCGCGAGGCTTGCAGAGCATACATCCCGACACCTGCGAGAGCACCTGTGCCTATTATTCTGCAGGTGAGACACTCCTTTGGTGCGAGCTCATCCTTTGCTTTGGTTTCGACCGGTACGCTGACAGCTGTGGTCATGACTATCGTGGGAGTTCTACGCTGTGTTTTTTGCAAGAGTCGATAATTGGTGTGAGTCCTGAACTCTATTTGGGTGATTTAACGAGTATAATGGCAAGTATTCGACTCACAATTCAACAAGCTTATGCCAGAGCGTGGACAAGTTCAAGTCGCCGACTTGAGAGTTTGAGTTGTCAATTTGCTTGTTCAGCTGAGACAGTAAGTTACCAGAAGGAATCTAGCACCTAATCTAGGCCACCTTCCAGTAAGCCGCTGGCAATGGCGTGGCACCCCGGCACTGGGAGAGTTGGTCTGAATCAACTGCAAACTCAGCGTCAGGTGAGAACATGGAGGTTCAGTCAAACGTACATTTTGCCGTATCGGTGTCTTCAAGTTCCTCTCAGCCCTTGAACCTAGAGGATACTTCTTCTTGCGTTGCTTACAGGTGTGAAAGTAACGTAAGAGCAATTTGTTGAGGTTCAAGAGTCCGGTGATTACCCTCTCCGGCAATGTAACTGGTATCTCAGATTCGTCGTCTATATGAACACCGACGCTTGCCGACGTATTTACCGACTCAGGAGGTTACCGGTCAACAACATGAACTCTTCCACGAACATCGATGTTGGTGGCCAGCAATTATCGCTAGGTTCAATAGCTGCACTGCTATGAACGCCGCATGATTAGTTGCCGGGAATCCGGCAGCTAGTCTGCTTACGCATTTCAATTGCGGTGAGTGAAGCTGAAGATCCCTGTAATAGACTCAAATTCAGATCCGGTCATAGGTTCTTGGGATTCCGTCACCCTCCCATTCCACCGTCTTTCCATGTAGTTGAGACCACTATCCCATGATAAGAAAGCACAAGCCCTCGACCCTTGTTCTGTTCATCACCTCGGGGTAAACTACCCCACAAAGAGGCCGTATCCGTGAAATAGTCAGCTGCATTGCCGCACTATATTGAGAGCGTGGGCATTTAGCCGCACTGTGCCCTCCTTTGTTCTCCCCCTGCTTCCTGGATCTGTCTACAGTCGTCTTCTCGTCGCAGCAGCCATGTCAAACGCAACTGTGAAGCCATGGTCATCGTACATGCTCGATATCTATATGACCAGAAAGGGTCCCGCTCTTGGCACGCTTTATATGCACGAGCTTGAGGAGAAGGCTCGCGAGAAGCTGAAGGATCAACCAGGTATTTCATCTATCGTTGCAGTCAATCAGAGTCCCTGATAGAAATGTGGCTATCGTACATCAGGTGCATTTCTCTACGTTGCTGCCAGTGCAGGAAACGGATCTGCAGATGCTGCGAACCGTGCAGAGCTAGACAAGTGGAAGATTATCCCGCGGATGCTTCGTGATGCGACAAAGAGAGATATAAACGTGGGCGTGGCCCTGTACTCTCCATGCCTACCGTACTGACTGTACTATAGACAACATTATTTGGGGTCAACTATCGTTCACCTATTATTGTTGCTCCCGTTGGTGTGCAAGGAATTGTGCACCCCGACGCAGAGATAGCATCTACGAGAGCTGCTGCCAAGCTTGGTGTTACCTATTGCACCAGCACTGCTGCTACCAGGACTATCGAACAAATTGCGGAGGCCAATGGAGATGGCCACCGATGGTACCAGCTGTACTGGTGAGTGAAGTCCTGATTCTTGGTTGCGATGCTTAGCTTGGCACGCCTCTCCGCAGCTCTTTGCTCTGTGAGCATTCTTCCTGCCCTAGAGAGAGCTCTCTCGCACGCCATTGTCACTTATCACGCCACTGACTATCAACCATCCAGGCCTGTAGACAAGGATATCACGGTATCATTACTCAACCGTGCCAAAGCAAGCGGATACACCGCACTAATCATCACCCTGGACACGATGCTACTCGGATTCAGACCCCATGACCTAGCTACTGCCTATCTACCCTTCATGCATAGCGTCGGATCACAAATAGGTCTATCAGACCCTGTGTTCATGGCCAAGTATGGGAAGCAGCCTATCACAGATATACCGGAGTTCCCGTACGATCCATTGAAGTTTGAGAAGTTGCTCGCAGAGGGAGACGAGAAGACCAAGGAGCTGATATTTTTGGCGGCGGAGTGGATCAAGCAAGTGAATTCAGGCACGTTCCGCGCTTGGGAGCAGCTCAAGCATGTTCGCGACAACTGGGATGGTCCGCTGATCCTGAAGGGCATTCTTTCTGTTGACGTACGCGCTATCAAGGATACTACTGTCAGTGACGATTTCTCACGCTTTTCTCTTCATAGGACGCAGAACAGGCCTTGGATCATGGAGTCGATGGTATTGTTGTCTCAAATCACGGTAAGCCATACGATCATGCAGGGCAACAGTATCTCTTATTCCTATTGGCACTCAGGTGGTAGACAAGTCGAAGGATCCATACCTGCCATTTGGGCATTAGATAAGATCTGCGCTTCTCCGAAGATTCAGGCGGCACAAGCGAGCGACAAGCTCACTGTCCTTTTCGACTCTGGTATTCGAACTGGTAGCGACGTTGTTAAGGCAATAGCTCTCGGCGCCCAAGGCGTGCTTCGTAAGTGTTTCAGAATACCCAGGAGCAAGGGACTATGCTGACATTGTTGTTGTCATAGTGGCACGGCCGTTTATGTACGGTCTCACTGTTGGCGGTGAGGAAGGCGTAGAGGAGGTATTGAGGATGATTTTAGCCGATACCGAGATTACCCTTGGTTTGTCCGGTTACAGGAGCCTGAAAGAGATACAGGGACAGAGGGAGAAAGTCATCGTCAAGATTACATGATAGATACTATACCCTGGTAGGAACTTGAACTGTATTAAACCGCAACACGTAACAACGTGTCCAACCGTTAGCTTTATCGCCTCTCCGATGCTTTGTTATCAGATAGAGCTTCAACTTTCTGGTGTGCCTTGAGGGAGTGCCTGAACTCCGGATTTGAACAGACACAAACGATATGAATGGCGCATTGATGCGCTCTATTACCCTTTTGAGTAATGTTATCGGGCGATCGACGATCATATCACTGTCGGAATGCTACACTAATAGAGCGCCCAGTGCATCTTGCTCCGAACATCGACCATGGTCCTCTTCTTCAAATCAACAGGTAAGTCAAGATCAAAAGCAAGGAAACGGATGTCTGACAGGCACGATTTCTTAGTCGTTGACCCTCCTGCGGTCATCTACATGGGCAAGGATAAAGTCGAGAGTATGTGGAAATTAGTTCATGCATCATTATTTGCAACGAAACTTACTACGCAGCGTACGAACACAGATGAGGATCTCATCAAATATGCCTGGCCGCAAGATGTCTGGTTTCATGTCGATAAGCTGTCGTCAGCTCACGTCTACCTTCGAATGCCGGAAGGAATGACGTGGGATGCTATACCAGAGGCCTTGCTTACTGACTGTGCACAACTCGTAAAGGCTAACTCAATAGAAGGTGAGCAAGAATGTGGGATGGGGTATGACTTGACTTACAATGATAGACAGGGAACAAGAAGGATAACCTTACGATTATATATACACCTGGTGACAATCTGAAGGTTCTTTCCGAAGCACATTTGCACTGTCGTATTTATCGTTAAGCAGCCCCTTTTCATTTAGAAAACCGGAGACATGGCAGTTGGTCAAGTCTCCTTCCATAATGATAGGCGGGTAAGTCAACAGTACGACTAAAGATGTGCGCGATACTGATCATAGTCGCTAGGTAAAGCGAGGTTGGTGATTATACCACATTACCAACCTCTTGTGGCTCACATCCATTCACAGTACACGTACCACAACGTGAGAATCCTATCGTAAACCGACTAAACAAGACAAAAGTCGTACGCGAGGTAGATCACGAACAAGAACGGGTGGATAGAATCAAGAAAGAAGCCGCCATAAGACGTGCGGCTGCGGCTGAGAGGGTTCGTTTACGCACTATCAAACATACATTACCAACATTTCTGACTACTGTAATGCCACAGAAAAAGGCGGAAGCAGAATTGGCCAAACAGCGAGAAGCTGAGAAGGCTGCCAGGTCATATGACAGCCTATTCTCGGGTGAGGTTGACGAGGAGGAGGCGGAAGAAGCCCCGAAGAAGTCTGTGCGAGAGCTCGAAGAGGACTTCATGTAAAAGGTGCACTTGCACCAAAATATTCCTCCATAAGGGCTACTACTTCCAAAGGTATAGGATGAGGGTTTATATGGGAAACAATACACAACTTCGCGCGGGTAACAACACTTCTATTATCTAACGTGCTATTGCATCCCTTCAAACCGCATACGCCTACGCCTCAACAGCGCACTCCATTGACCCTCTATCCGACTTTTGATCTGGACTCTCTCTGCATGCTCGACTACAGCTCGTAGATCCACGCAAATCATTACTAACTCGCACAGAGAAAGGAGCAAATTTTCGATTAAGCTCCATTGAGTATTTGGAGCGATAGTGAGAGGCCTCGAAACCCCAAGAATAAGGTCGCACAAGGAATCCGCGTCACAGCTAAGGATGGCGAAGAGCGGAGCGAGGAGTTTTGTGTGACTCCAGAAATTTGGAAGGGAGATCGTCTTGAGGTTCGGGCAATACGATAGGTAGAGTTTGTGCCAGTCCACCATGGACACTTTGGCCACACAAAAATCAGCGACTGGTATATTGCAGAGAATCTTGACAGGCTTACATGCACCACGACCAACGTCTGGATCGAAAATTAGCGTGAGCTTGCCCAGATTTGAAGCTGAGTAACGTATCAGCCTGCCCAAGGCATATACGTCCTCCGAAGAATGGATTTGGCACGTTAGAGTGCGTAAACTGCTGGCAGGTCTGAGGATGCGCGCCATAATCTCTGCTTCTTGATATATTGCATCACCATTGAGGATCCTGAGATGCTCTACCGGCAAAGGGCGGGATGGGATGGGCAGGTAGGAAACACGGTATGGGTCAACGTCTCCAGCCCCGCAACCATCCTTCACAGCGCCGAAATCCAACTTCTCAAGGTTGAACCATGTAAGGAACTCAGCAAGGGGTTGCACGTTATTTTGTTGACCGTTAAGACGTAGTCGACAGCATATCCGTAGGGTTCGTACCGAGGACAGGCATATCCTAGCATATTCGTATGGGAATGCGGTAGGACGAGTGCCGAAGCGGTTGAGGGACAGTTGGAGACGACTGGCCCGTGGAAGCAGGGCCATGATTTTGCACAGACTGCCGATGTCTAGCGCACCCTTATCTTCTTCTGTCCATTGTAACGAGCGTATGTGGCCTCTGATACTCGAGGCTCCGGGAGATTGAAGGAATGCATGGAACTCGTGCGCTCGAGGCCCGTCGACATGAACGGTGGCAAAGAGATGCAACCGTGCCACAAATGTCCAGTTGGTGCATACCAGCGAACAGCTCGCTAAGCTCTGCTTATCCCGGCGGAGGTTGTACAGAATGATATGGGTGATATCTGAGACTGCGTATGCCCTCATGGGTGCGAGAGCCGCAACCATCTTTCTTGCCAGCCAATGGTTGACTTCAGGGTTTGTAAGATACATGACAACGAATATAGCAGAGGAGAACGCACCGCTGAGTTACGAAATATGTTCAAGAGCCAAAGGACTACACCCTCGAGCAAGCAAGGCGGCCCCTCCATTCCTCTACTACTTGCACAGTACATCCCTGATAGTCGCTAAAGCTGCCGTTTCCCATCTCCTGTGCCGCGACGTTGCTATCTCATGTAAATGAATTATGCTCCCGATCGTTTCGTTGACAAAGTGAGCGGCTCACCTGCGAGCCCGACAGTAAAGGACGCGAGCCCTGTGATGAATTGTCAGCATATTCCGAGGCAGAGGGTATTTAGTCGATCTCGGGTGTGAAATTTGTAGCAGGCCCATATAAGCAGGTCTCCCACAAGTCCTACGCGTGGCTACTCCGTGCGTCCAATACACTCAACTTCTCGCACGTTTTGGTGAGAGTTATCCCACGCACACCTGGTGGTGTCCGGGTTGCTGAAGTGCCATCCCGTGCATTGTCACGGTACCGGTGTGCAGGGGTTAGTCCAATATGAAGACGAGTATCGTCTTATCTGCGGCATTCATGCGGTATGCATGCGGCGCATGCACGACCCTTTATCCTGCTAAAGGGAGCAGTAAGACCAGTGAGCATTCGTTCGCAGTAGTAAAGTTGACGCAAGAAGATCTCTCACGCATAGAAACCGCTGGTGTTATCCGGGTCCTGGCAAGCCATGGTGAATAGCACTCATACAGACGTCCCAATTGCGAGAAAACATGCGATCAAGGTTACAGCACAACTGCTCAACTTACGAATAGGGTTACCCAATGAATCTCGAAAATACCCAAAGATATCGTGCCAAGTCCGTTTGTCACTGCTAGCTTCTACCGGGACCCGGACATTTCCGAGTCGGAGAAATATTGACGGATATGACTGCCACTGCCTTACCGGCACTGAGTATCAGTTCTGGCATAAATGAACGTTGTTAAGTAAGGAATGTAGGGTCATTATGTATGTTTACATGTGTAAGCAAATACAGAGCACAGACAAATTGTGGACTATGGTGTTACTGCATTCTAGTAAGCTGTAAATGTCTCTACGGTTGTGTCAACCAAGATAGGCCCGGGGAGGCTGACATGTTTCTTATCCTGTAGCCCGCTCGCCTCAGTCTATGCAGTAAGGAGTCAGGTAGCTCTCGGTAGGTGATAAGAGAATGACCTCACATCGTGACTTGGATATTTGTCGCGAGTGACATGCACCGAGCGTGAGTAGCGCGAGTAAGGCTGGGAGACGAGCACGTCAACCCGTGGGTCGTCAAAATATCAATACCGCAACCTACCTGACGCGACATCTCGATGGAGTGCATTTGGCTAGCGGAAGAGCCTTTCTGAGCAATCGCCTGTCTGGAATTCAGCCTGGAAGTGGTTTGAAGGAATTAGCTTTTTGTGGTTTAAGGCGGAAAGAAATGTCTTACGAAGCGACCATCGAATTTGCATAGACTAGTAAGATGCGTTACTGGATGTACTGACCGAGATCATTGGAAGAGACTCACGCTTGCTGATAATTTCGACGAAACCAGCGAACATCAAACTAGAGGGCAATGCGTGCAACTGCAAATCGATGAATACATGGATTCGGCGTATGTGAACATGCAGACCTACCATGATGACGACCAAAGCGGAGGTGACCCTAGCAGATGCAACACCAAGCTCAGCCCTTTTTCAATCAGAACAGTCTCATACTACTTACATGGCAAGTGCACCATTATGGACGGTGTGACGCATGAGAGTGTCAATAATGTTGTTTGTCCTGAATAAATGAAAGTGCCTATGTCGAATACGTTGATGTAATGAGGGAGCACAAGAACGTGCCGTTTGAAAGCCGTGCGTCGCTTGCGTAGGTAGTACACGAGAAGCACTGTTACAGACAAATCGGTGGCCACTGCGAGCGAAAGAGACACAGTGAGGCAAGTCTGGAGAGCAACGTAAGTCTCATACGGGTATTAGAAGGCTTCAGAGCACATACTTCTGGTATGCGGTGTGCACGAAAACCCGCCCATGTGTCATAAATGTACCTGGATAGGGTGAGTATTTTTGTAAAGAAAATCTGAGTGTCGCCTTACAGGTATGAGGCAGAGACTGGCAAAAACAATTGATGATCAGATTAATCGACTTTCATCCTCCCAGGTAGAACTCACTCAAGCTGAGAACTGACACGGTACGAGCATACGTTAGCGATACGACTGTCTTCATCCAGTGAGGGGACTTACTGATTCGGCCGGCGAGCAGTGTTGACTATGAAAGCCAGACGTCAGCATCTTTGACAGGGAAACGATTAGGGAATAAGACATACCGGAACGGCGGCGACAAGCCATGATCCACTCACTGAGCAGCACTACTAAGGCGAAAGTCTTTGTCGAGAAAGCAACATACTCACAGTGGTAGATTCGGTTTATATAGAAGCTAGCATATCATGTTCAGCCATGCACACACGTTTTCAAGAAACCTGGACGTACCCCTCAGCCATCGCTAGGATGCACATCTACAAAAAAGCTGTCAGACTGGTAAGGTTATAGTCCTTGACACGTACAACCGACCTCGATCAAAATGGTACCCTGGTAAAGTTTAGTTTTGAGGAAAAGGTCAAGTTTGGAAAAGTAGTGGAACTCACGCCAGCGCTCCTGCAGAGAAGTCAGAGGAGTTGCTAAGAGAGCTTCAGCTGGTAGACTCACCAAACGATGTGAGCTACTCCGTTCACCGGATCTCCGAAATGGGTAACAAAGTAATCGTACAGGATATGTATACAGAACGTGGTGTGGAGACTTTCTAGCAGCCTACGTTCCGGTCAATCCCGAGCCAGCTGGCAGTTCCATAAACTGAACGCACCAAAGAACAAGAACATATAGGCGGAGACGAAGCCTATCCTGGTCATAGTTCATGTAATAAAAATAACATTGGGCGCAGAAGACTCCATAAAGCCTATAGATGGGATATGCTGAGTAGATGACGAGGTCTACTTGAAATGAGCACGTACATTAATGCAATGCAAAGCAGCACCAAGATGGGTCCTACTTGCAGGTCAAAGCCAGGAATGACCAACGGCTGCGCTGTCTCCATGGTCCTTCGCGTAGATATAGATTAGGAAAGGAAGGGAAAAGAGATAAACATTGCCAGAGTGGTCGTGGGTCGGCATAAGTAGAGCGGGAAAACTAAAGTTGCGACCTGTCACTGTGTCCCCTAGCTTGATGCCTGAGCGGTTTGTGGCCGCAAACGAACGGTATTGGAGTGGACAACCGTATGGCTCTGGATCCCGCCCTCCTCCTGGGCACGTCGTTGGAGTATATTGCGATCGAGATGATTGCATGCTTTGTTGTTGGGATCACAGGGTCGCGAGATATCTGGAGACAGAGCAAATGATGGCATCTCCATATAATCGGATTCTAGGGCTTACTTATCTATAACTCGAAATTCATCTATACACGTGTTAGCATACGGATGGTGAAATCATAATCAGAGAGACATCGTGCAATGAACATTGTAGACGTACTTGGTCAATGTTCGTTAGCTTATGAATGTTTTAGAGTACGGTCACTGGCAAGCAGTGTAACAACCTGATCGTGCCTGCCCACAAGTGGCTGGCAGGCCTTCAGGGCTGTGAGAGAACAAGATTATATCACGCTTTACAGGAGATATGGCGGGAGATTGAATGTTATGGTAACTTAGGGCTGACAGTCACTTCCCTGGAGTAGTACTACTTGATCTCCGTACATGGTCCAGGAGATCTAATCAGAAGGTGGTCAATGATAATAAGTCTATAAGCCAGGTACCGACACTGACCACTGTGAGTCCTCGTCATTATTGTACCGCACTTCGTCTAGTCTCCAGCACTCTATCCCATCCCCAAATTCCAATCTCTCAGGTTTTAACCGTTCACCATCCAAAACCTATAAACATGCTGCAGCAGTGGTCCTGACCATATAGGTGGCGGATATAAAGAGCATATTCAGAGAGGGAAGGAATGTTGTCGGAACAATCGCCACTCATGAGGCCTCATGTGCTCCCCATAGTCGTTTGATTATGCCTGCACAGCCACCCTTTCCCTACGGCTGGATTCGCAATTTCGTCCTGCTGCTTCAGAGCCCTCTTGAGTCGCTTCCATGGGCCTCTAGTGTGATATTCAACCGTTCTCTAAGCATTCATATCTCAGGAGTCTGCAAAACAACGACTTTCAGCGATATAAGGGGTAGATATGATACCACGGCTGGTAATGATCGTACCTGGTTAGAACTGTTGTCGTCCGAACGGTCCGAATGTACCTTGTCGTCCATAAATACTCACTGTTCACCAGATGAGTATACTTAACAGCAGAGCACATAGTAGCTATGAACACGACAATTGACGTCCCAGAGCCACGCTTTAGGCTAGCAAGCTTGAGTGTGCTCGCTACCCATGGCCAGTGCGCACGATGCAGAGCGGGTGGAGGCGTAGCGCTCGGAGATATGGTTCCCAATATGGTAGCAAATCCCTTGTGGCGTTAGGCGCTAGTATCACGTGCTGTATACGCATGTGGCACTGGGCCTGCGTCTGGGACGCGGACAACGACACCAGGCCGGAGTAGACGTTCTGCGGCGCAAAACCCTGAGTATGAGGCCAAGCGTGAGACATAATTTCAGAGCCTCGAGGAATCGAGTAAGTACTACTTACCTTGTAGGTGCGCACAGGCGTGCCATTCCACACTGCAGCCCGGAGATCGAACCAACCATAAAATAGTATGTGATCCTAATCCTAAGAGTAGTAATACAGCACTGAAATACAAGAACGCAAGGTATGAGCGAGCCTCCACTCACGTACCGATCTATCCGGTAGCCTATCCGAAACACTCGCGCCTCCGAGTCTATCGCAACAGTGATAGGGAAGCATCAACGAGAAAGCACATAGAGCTGCATCCTCTACGATCTTAGACTTCAGAGACAGCCACAGTATCCGCTGGACCTTTCTCGCCCTTCTTCTCACTCTCCGACTCCTCGAGCGCCCATTGCTCGTCTCGCTGTGTGTGTAAAGGCAGCGCCTTCATGAACAACGAAGTCAAAAGACCCAGTCCGGCAATGCCAATCATGACCTGCCATAGCGTGATGAGACTCCGCGCGAATGCCTCGCGAACCTCTCCTCGGACAGGCTCATCGAGCGTCGGAATCACTGGGATGATCTGGTAGGCGATGGCAACACCTTGAGGGAATTTGTCGGTGAAGCCGGAAGGAAGTCGTTTCCCAAGCTCAGTCTGTAAAACAGCAGTGCCAATGGACACACCCCAGACCTTGAGGCAATGGATTATGTCAAATTTCTGTTCATTGCAGGATTGCGGAGAAGACGGCACTCACATTTGCGAAGCTTCGGCAGAAGGCGAAGAAGGCGAGCGCATGGGCGTTCTCGGACGCCGGAAGCGGGGCAAGGACCGGGAAATAGGTGCCAGAGAGAAGGGTACCAACACCGACTCCGATGAGAACTGGGAATCCGATGAGCTTCCCGGTGTTCGTATCCGCGTGTAAAGTAGTCAGTGCGCCCATGCCAATCATGTACATCGCCCAGCCTAGCCACAGTTGTGGGCGATATGCCTTGGACAGGGCGATGGTGACACCAGTAAGCACGAGCACAGGAGCCGTGGATGCAGATAGACCAAGGACGTCGACACCAGAGCGTAGAGGTCCGGCACCTTTGCACGCCTGGGCATAAATAGGAAGGTAATCTGTTTTACGATCAGACACGGCATCAATGACATGTTAGCCCCAGACTCACAAATAACGGAGGCCATGACAACTGGTGCAAGGAATGTCTGCAAGTAACTGAGAACACTATTAGTATAAGACCCATCTATAGATAGATAAGACGCACCCGCTCAAACTGGTCCTATTAGAGATCAGTTGGAAAGGTACCTATTGGGTCATGATTAGCTATCCGAAATATACAGGTAGACTACCGAGCTTACCAAGGGTTCCTTGGCCCACTTGGCCTCATATACGAAGAAAAATCCGATGCCAGCAATTCCAATGATCAACGGTGCCAGTACGTGACCGGAGCTCCAAGGGTAACGCACACCACCCCAAGCCAAGGCGAGGATGCACGCAGTTGTACTCGCAGTGATGATGAGGTTGCCACTGCACGGTGTGATAAGATAGTGTTGTACGATCCTTGAGAGGGAACTTACATCCAATCCATTCGATCGAGCTTCTCACGGAGCGTGCCATGCGGTGTTCGTAGCTTCAAGAAGGCGGCCACGAAGAAGGCAGACACACCACATACAGGGAGGTTCAAGTCTACAGGCGTGCGTAGATTTTAGAATAAATGAGCGAGGGAAATAAATAGTTAACCACTCACAGAATAACCATCGCCATTGGCCGGCTTCAGTCAACGCGCCGCCGACCAAGGGACCGATAGCACACGCAATAGCCCATGTCCTGTTTGTCAGTGAGAAGGGGCGCTACGTTATCAGACTGGAGAAACTCACAGCCCGATCAGAGCGTTGTACATTGCGCGCTCTTTCAATGTGACCATGTCGGACAGGATTATGCTGGTCAAGGACAAGAGACCTCCTCCACCCGCACCCTGGATTGCTGTTAATAAATGAGTACAAGAAAGGACAGTGATGCAGATGTATAGGACAGACATACTCCGCGCAGCGATGAGCCAATTGATATTCTGTGCCGAACCACAAAGTGCACTTCCGAGAGCAAACATGGCCAACGACCCAAGCATAATAGGTCGCCTACCGAATATCTGAAATCCAGTATTGTATCAGATAATGTCGGAGGCGCGAATAAACACATGTCACCAACCTGTGCCAGTCCACCACTTGCAGGCAGAAGCGCCGTAGCAGCAAGGGCGTAGGCTGACGCCACCCATACGAAGTCGTCACCATGGAGGTCGTGGAGGATGGTCGGAAGAGCGGTCGACACAGCAGTCTATGTGGTAGTATGAAACAACGATCTCATCTAGTCAGGGACAAGCTGCGACAGAAAAGCGGGGGCCACCTACGTATTCCAGTGCTGACAGAAAGCACGAGATGCAGATGGAGAAAATAATTAACCAAAAGCGCAATCCCCTTGGTGAGCGAGATTCTGCCTTCTCGACCCCTGCATCGTCGCCCTGGAGAGTCGAAGGAGCTCGGGAGACGTTGTCTTGCGACATGTCGTAGTCGAAGACGAACTTCGCTGAGGTTCGTGGAAGCGTGGAAGGAGACGAAGGAGCTACGAGGGGTACAAAGGAAACACGCCCTGTTCTATGAGTCCTCGGAGCTTCCATATGGCAATCTCGATGGCCGCTCGATGATCATGTATGTCCAGGGTCGTGCGGGAATGAAGGTATGTTCACCTGCCTATTCGGATCGCCGTGAAACCTACGGTTTAGGAAACACGCCCATTCAGAATCCCGAGACCGCTCATGTCGGCAGTGTCTCGGTTACAGCTAGAAGACGAGGCTCTGCTGCGTTTCGTCCAGCAAAGCCCGGACCTGCCATCAGATGGGTGACTACAATACGACAGCCAAGACGAAGAGCGTTAAGAAGAAACGCACTGTATATGATTTCATCAAGCCGAGTGATGATGAGCGTAGGAGGCATTAGCCCTGCTGATACCATACTGGGATACATCTTGCTCAATCACGGGCATAAACTTGACCTGAAGATGGCTGCAATGGGTAGGTACCTTCGGCGGACGAGGCCCGCGAGGAGACAGGAGGCCTGGAAGTAGTCAACAAACATGCTATTGCCTCCATGCAAATTGACTGATCCATGCGTCGTAGGTTATGTCCAAGCGTTTGAATTGCACAAGGAGCGAGATTGTACTCGCCATCGGCACTGGAAGATGACTGTCATGTACGAAGCTGGTGTCTGCTTCCTATATGTCGGATGGCTGAGGAAATTGGTATATCGAACGTTACACGAAAGACAGAACTTACAGAGACATGACTTGCTTGACTGTTGGACACGATAACCTATCTTTGGCTGCGAAGGTATCATTAGCGTTTATCGGACACCTGCAAGGCCACTTGCGTCTCCTGTTGATCGGTGTATGGATAGACACGCATCATGATATGTGCACTGTTGATCAAAAAGGTGGTGCGCAAGAACTTCTGGCAGAGGTTAGTCGAGGAATGATAGAATGCATGCGATGAGGAGCATATCCATGTATTCGATGAGGAGCATATCCATGTATTGGAGATATGATTTGCTTTGGGAGCTGCAAAGAGATATCGATGTAGTGAGCAAAGTTTGTTGTCACGCCATGCTGGTGATGGAGGTGAGACCGCATTCCGGCGGCTGCCGTGAGCGACGTCGACATCCCGGTGTGTTCTGATAGGTGCAATAGAGTTCTCACCTGCATCAAGTCCAAGATTACAACGGGGCCTTAACGTACATTGAAAAGCGGTGACATCGCAGCTCATGCAACTTTCATAAGATGTGCCCAAAAACGTGCGAGTTGTGCTGTACATTACGCCGTAAACTTCAGTGGTAATTAGCCCCGTGGGCTGAGGGTCAGCAGCAGCTGGTAGTTCGCTATACCAAAGATTACATACATGGCACGAACACTTTACAACAGAGCATAGCTAGCTACAGATGACCCAAGATACGTCGATATGGTGATGGCATACAGATGATGGTATAAAATTTCAACAATAGTCCGAATAAAACGAATGAATAGGAATAAATATCACTCCGAGTGAAAGCCCCCATATGGCCCGGCTCATACTCTTGTTAGAGCATCAGTCTGGACTTTCTGTGTACCATCGTACACGCTGTATGCTTGGAATGAGTCCTTAGGATTCGACGTGGCTGCCTGTCAGGTGCGCGAGGCGGTGTTCAGCATTGCATGACACAACTATTTCGAGAGAACTTACCAGATGATCGTCCATGTCGCGTGCGATGCTCGTCTCTGTGACGATCTTGATGCCAGTAGCATGCTATAGAAACGAACCGATACTCGTCAGTACGCTGTTACACTGTGTTCCCACGAATGTCCTGACATACTCTGTTGTTTGAGCTCCGGGTTGACATGACGAACTCCGACATGTCACCTTCACCGATCAGAGTTATTTGCTTCCTGGCGTTCAACCTGTGCAAGAAGTGGGTTCAGAAGACATACACGGAAGGCTGAGGACCGTCAACTCACATGGCAAGCATAGAGTTCGCATAGACTGTACGATCGAGAACTGTCAGTATCAATGTGCGCTGATGCGGGTACTGGATGATACCCACGTTTGCTGACAACCTCTATCAGTCCACCGAAAAGCAAGCTGTTCTGAATACTAATCTATGGATGACGGCTTAACGTGAGTAGTGATTGAACGAGTAGGGGACAATAGCTTACTGTTCCAATGATAGCAGCAGATACGACGCTAGTATACAACTCGTCAGTGAAAAAGCGCAGCAATGCTTTCTTCGGGCACAGCTTACAGAGTGACAGCCCCGGTATTGATGGTGTAATGCATCAGCTTTGCCAATTTCATGTTCGTCCTGTCAGAGTACTTCAGCTGGGAATATCAGAAGGTCATAGATGTTGCTTACGCAGCAAATTTCGTGCGCTTTGTTCTCAAGAACCAGATGAGGAGTGACGTGATCGAGAAATCCGCGACCAGACCGAGCGAGAACGCAGTCCAGAGGCTTGCCTAATGGGAGTCAGAGATATCCGAGGCTGCTCACCGAATCAACTCACCTGAGCTGACGAGTGTGCGCGGTAGTTTTCCCATGTGCCGAATTTGTACCTATTGCGGTTGTTAGAGAAGAGAATAACAGAGCTTTCTGCTTTAAAGACTCACAAGAAGTTTACGGTGTCTAGCGACAATAACTCTGCGTCAGAAACTCCGTTTCCCGAGCTGAATAGTCACTTACAAAGGCTGAAAACTGGGAATTCATTGTCAGCAAAGTCTCTACAGAGGAATTTTAACCTTTACTTACTTGCTCGGACGATGAGGAGAAGGATCTAACAGTATCCATAAGTAAAACCGCATTAATGCACAAATATTCATGTCCACTCACCGGGCCAGCGACCACCCAGTATTTTTTCCCAGACACTGCTCAATCCCATTAAAACTCATCGAAATCCCGCTCAGTCGATTCAAACTTACAGTGCCAAATTCGTCGAACATAGAATCTGGAACAATGATCTCATCAGGATTGGCGGGCTTTGTGGCGTTGATAACCGTTGAAACTCACCCTTCTGTAAGGCTTACAATCACAACCTGATCGGTAAAGGTCAGCGCGCCCCGTAATGAAACCAGGTGTTGTGACATACCTCGAGAACCACTGTAACCTACACGCCGGGCAAAGAATAAAAGTTTAGTGAGCGTTCGGGCACGACGGCATGATGACTTACTCCGCAGCTCCTACACGGGCAAACGGGTCAGTAGATGACCGAGGGGATGTAGAAGGTTGACGTACCAGACGATGGTGCCCGCTCCATGTACCGGGTCACCAAAGTGTGTAACGAAGTAGAAGTACAGGACATGAATACAGAAGGCAGTGTGCAGCGCTTCCAATATCCTGCACTCTTGTGAGCCCCAAGTCGCACAAAAACAACGGCAGCACGCACCAGATGAACGAAACAAATGACTTCAGCTTCGCGCTATCCTTCTCATAGTTTGACCAGTAGAAGTAAACCTGCGCTGAAAAGACGCCGAATAGACTGGCCGATTATCAGTGTCGGATGTTGAACGGAAGACAGAAACCAATGCCGACTTACATGCAGGCGACGCAGATCAACACCAGGAGGGGTCCAACGGCCAGCTCAAGCGCGGATTGGGGTGACATTGTAAACGGGTCGGACAGGGAGCTGCAATGTCGAGCTGGAGTGGGATTGCTATATATCGGCGGTTAATTGGACCTCGGTCGGTATAGTACGCCAGAACGATCAAACGAGCATCTGACATTCTGTTGATCTTTGCAATGGACCTGTCATCAGTTTCGTAGATATACAAGCATATGCACCATTGATGGTATCAAGTACTGGCCTCCCCGCAATGGGAATCTCACCCTCTACCATACCGACACCGACAGTCCTGGGACTTCTAGTGACTACTATAATCAATCTTGGTCCTGTAAAACGTTCTACGACGGACAGTGCTCCATCAAACGTGATTTGATGGCGGGTTGCGGCAACCAGTGGGAATAGTCTGAACAGTGCCACATGCCTGGTCAGGAAAGCGCCACAAAGGGGGTACTATGCGCGAGAAATTTTGGTCAGGGTACCGGTGCCACGACGGGCGCAGCATTTCCCGACATCAAACCGCTGTTCAGCTCAGCCTGTCAGGCGGTCGACGCCCAGGTCGAACAAGTATGAGGCTCATACATACATATGTACCTATTGTCAGGGGAGCGCCACAGTCGGTCTGGCCAGACCCGAATCCATCACGGGCAATTCGGACGATGTGAGCCATGAATATGAATTTTGGTCAGGGCAAGTGTAATCTGTCTGGTAGTCTTATCTCGCTCAAAGCCAGGTATCCACTAGCGATCCTCAGTGCTATTCCAGGAATAGAATGCCCGTACTCACCTTCGAACTTCATCATGCTCTTCGACGACCTCTCGTTGTAAGCTGAGACGCGTAGGTGTGGTTTTCGAAGTAACGGAGGAAACATCCGTTAATCCCGCGTGCCATCAATTACCTTGCCAATGGAGTTGAAACATACAAAGACTGCAGTGCTGCAGAGAGTGTCTGTCTTAGCGATGAGCGTACGCCTCAGACGTATGTGGCACAAGCAATTGGCACTGTGGGGGTCTCGGGACGAGCGTCTGATAATGGGAAGGGTGGGAAAGGACGCACCAGAGCAAGAGAGCTTTCCACTGCCTTATCGAATCGATAACAGTGGGAAAGCGCTGATCAGAATCATCAGAGATTTTTATACGTGCGTGCCGCTTGTTCCTAGGATTTGTCCGTAATGGTGTTCCTCTTGCGATGTGTAAGAGCAATGAAATATATCCGTCCGCCGCGGTCTTCATAGGCTGATTCCGAAGGAAATGAACCGTAAAATCGAAGCTCGTCGCGTTGACTTCTTCATAAGCCGATGAAGTCATCCGGAGGTAGCGGAAGCGTAAACATTCGATGCGCACATCGACTACGTTGTTCCAGCTTGCGCTGGTTGAAGTTGTTCACCGACTTGCGATGCGATCTGAACTTCAGGGTGCGAAAGAAGCCACCATCGGCTTTCCTGCGGGTGGCAATTCATTCCTATGTACAATATGAGCGAGTTGCGGTGAAGGTTTGGGAAGTTTCAGGCACTGACCAAAGGTAATAGATTCCTATAGGTGTACCGTCGCTCCTACATTGAATAGACTGCCAAGAGCAGAAAACTGCGATCTGCACATTCTATAAGCAGGAGTCGTAAGCAATCGGTCAGTGTCGCGATATAAATGCGATGAAAGCTGGGTTATGATACATGGTCCCATGAGCTGATGTAAAGCCAGTTAATAAAATTCGGATGTGTACGTGTCGGTGAACTTACGATTACAACTGGGCTCAGCATCGGCCGCACTGCCTCTCGTAATTATAGCATCACACTGGACCATGCACGACTGACGTAGCCATAGTTCTGGTTCAGTTCAAAGTACTCGGTATAGTTTAGGCCATGTGACAGTGGCCACTGTGCTAACTACTGAATGACGAGTATGCATCTATGGTTATCCGGCACGTCAGATACTTCTTATGTTCCCAGAGAGTTGAAAAATCTTCTCACCGGTGCTGTCCCCTAGTCGGTGCGTCCGCTTTGGCGCAGTCTACCGTTGTTGTAACCAGAATGGACTGGCACAGTCACAGCTTCGGATTTTCAGCGCAGATGGTGGTTCGAAATCAACTCGGGCTGGCGCGGTTCAAGAGGATCGACAAGTGAGACGCCCGGTTAGTTGAATTGTAATGATCGGATCGACATTGCGAACACCGAAGCCGATATGTTTGTCGCCCGTGACGCCACCGAACACGAAGCCCGGTTCGGGTGGACATACAACACGTGTTGTTGCGGGCGAACCAGTCGGCATGCGGTTTCTCTCTTGTGCCGCGACGCTCTTCGCCCGCAATTTGGCCACGCTGAGCTGTCTGAGCCAACGTAGAACGTGTAAGTAAACCTGGAGATGAAGATTCCATGACGAGGTGTTGTAAACTTTCTTACGCGGACGATGGGAGAACGGCAGGTTCCATCTTCTTCACCTGCCGTTTAGCCAGCATGGAATCGATTCTGAGGTGTTCTAAGTTCTCCGACTTATATAGTTGCTGTGCCAGCGATATCTGGGCTACACTTTTCGTCTCTCGACCCAGAACACACCAGCTCTTACTCTTGACATGGCCTCTCAAGCTCTTCCTCCTGTTGACGGATCTGTTTCTCTATTCCCGGGCTTCGTGGACTTCCACGCGAAGCATAACCCTGAGCGTCCCTGGGTTCTCTTCCCCTCCTTCGAGGATCCTTCAAAGGCAACTGCTATCACTTATACAGAATTAGCAAACGCCACACACAGAATTGCTCATCGTGCTCGTCCTGGTAGGGAGGGCCCAGAGGGTTTAGTTGTCGGCCTTCTGATCAACTGCGATTCGATCCTCTATGTCGCGCTCATGCATGGACTCTTACGGGCTGGCATAGTGGTATGTATACACCTTCCGTATTGGCATGTAGATGGCGCACTGATTTTGAAATACCTCAGCCTGTACCGATCTCTCCTCGTAACTCTCCCGAAGCGGTAGCCAACCTTCTGTATTTGACCAAGGCCGTTCGAGTTATCACGCAACCTTCCCTTCTGTCGCTTGCCACTGCAGCGCAGTCTCAGCTTACGGAGAAGGGATATGATGTTGCGGTTGAGCACTTATACTCCATATACGAGGTCTTCCCTACCCTGAAGTCGGAGAACAAGAACGACGTACTGGAAGAAGGCCCTTATCCAGAGAGGTCAACACCGCTTGATCCCAACGAGCCTGCGATCGTTCTGCACTCGTCTGGATCTACTGGTCTCCCGAAGCCTGTGTTCGAAACTCACAAGATCTTGCTCCAATGGATCAAGTCCGGTAAGACTCGAATCAGTCCGGTTGAGATGCGTGTACTGACCGTACCTCGTTGATGCAGAGTTTGGCAGGGAGAACAGGAAGCACGGTCTTCGATGGTGTTCTGGTGGTCTCCCGACATTCCATACTATGGGCACTTACCTCCAGGCACTCGACCCATTGTCGACCGGCCAGCCTGCTGGGATGTTCACCCCGCAAGAACCGTTGCCGCCAGTTATCCCGACGGCGGACAAAGTCATCAATCTATCTCAAGTCACCAACTGTAATGCTATACCCAGCGTGCCTGCCTTCGTTGAGGTACGCTTCACATCCAGTCACTGGCATTGATGCACGTTTAAATGACACTACCTTGTAGGCATGGGCGCAATCAGAGGAGACGAGGAAGTATCTTGCCACTCTCGTGACAGTCGTGAGTAGCTTATATCGCGATTATGATGCACAGCACTGAGGACTGTGTGGCAGAGCTTCGGAGGCGGTCCACTTTCACTCGCAAGTGGCGAGAAGCTCGTCAAAGCGGGTGTCACACTCCAGTCTGTCTTCGGCACCACTGAGACTGGATTGAACACCGGACACTTCGATACCGTCGAGTTTGGCCGGAACGACATTGGGAAGACCAAGGAGGAGTGGAACTGGTTGTACTTTCCACCGCAATCCAACGTACGATGGGTGCCTCAAGGTGATGGCTCATTCGAGCTCCAGTTCCTTGTGAGTATACTGCTTCTGGATTGCTCAGGAAGAGGCTAATCAACACGTCCTAGACATGTGAAACCCACCAGCCAGCTGTCGAGAACCTTCCTGACGTCAAAGGGTACTCTACAAGGGACCTTTACGAGCCTCACCCTACCAAGAAAGGCTTATGGCGAATGTCAGTACGCTCTCACACTTTCCATTGCAGACTTATGTTTCTAACCCACGGGATTTTTCCATATCAGAGTTGGACGGCTGGACGACGTTATCGTTCTGGGGACGGGTAAGTCAGGAGTCTATCTCGTTCACTGTACAAGCAAGTCTCATCACTTCTATGTCACCAGGTGAGAAGATAGTCCCTATTCAACAGGAGGGACATATGACTGCGAACACCATCATCGCGGGAGCTGTGATGTTTGGTCGAGAGAAGATGCAGCCAGGAGTGCTAGTCGAACCGTACCCCGAACATGCCGTAGACCCGAATAATGAAGCATCTATTGCGGAATTCCGTAACAAGGTCTGGTACGTACAAACGTTGCATCTAGTACTGCTGAGATGAACCAATGGCTTATCCCGTGCGGCTTGCGGTTTCACAGGCCCATTGTGGCAGAAGCCAATGCCATGGCGCCTACGTTTGCTAAGGTTTTCAAGGAAATGATCGTAGTGACTGATCCATCAAAGCCCCTTCCTCGTGCTGCGAAAGGCACCGTGATACGGCGGCAGGCTCTGGCGCTGTACGCGGAAGAGATTGAGAAAGCGTGCGTGCGATTCTTCCTTCTTTATGGTATAAGGCACCTTAACCTTGTCCTTATCATAACAGGTACAAGGCCGTGGAAGACAGCACAGAGAAAGAGGCCGGCGGGCCGGCCTCGTGGTCCGAAAGCGATATCCAATCATGGCTCTTGGATCAGGCGGACACACTCAATGATGGTATTTCTCGTGATATCACGCACGACTTGTTTGAGCAAGGTTTCGACAGGTGGGTAATTGGTTTCATTTCATTTGCATTGCGTCAAAGGTTGACTGGCAAATGCTTAATCTCTTGAATTCGACAGCTTAAGCGCAACGTTTTTGAGAAATCGCATAATCACTGCGCTCCGAACTTCGTCGGACGCAAGTGTCCAACAGGCGGCTTCCAAGGTTTCTCAGAACTTCGTCTTCGATAACCCCACGGTTGCCCGCCTGGCCTCAGCCATTCTCGCGTTGAATTCTGGCGCTGGCACTGAAAGAAGCCGTACTGAGCAAATTGTTGAGCTCATCGATAAGTACGCTGCCGACCTTCCGGTTCCTAAGCAGGCACAAGGGCGGGTTGTTCTGCTCACCGGATCTACTGGCAACATCGGCGCCCACATCCTCTCCACTTTGCTCAGCGATGAGCACGTCGCCAAAGTGTATACCCTCGACAGACGTTCGTCGGGTGCATCGCCGCTCGAGCGCCTGCACAAGGCTTTCGAACAGCGTGGTCTTCCTGTACAGCTCCTAACAGAATCCAGGGTCGGGGCTCTAGCGGGCGATTTCAACGAAGATCTATTTGGTCTGGATAAGGAAACATTCGACGAGGTAAGTTCGGAATTTGCACGTCTACGGTTTGGACACAATCAGATACCGACTAATTATAATTACAGATCAAAGGCTCCCTTACTCACGTAATGCTGAATGGATGGAAGGTCGACTTTAATCACGCTCTTGGTTCCTTTGAAAATCAGATTTCTGGCACACGCAAAGTGCTGGACTTCTGCGCTTCGCTGCCGCAATCGGTGACCATCATGTTTACGTCTTCTATCTCTGTCGCGAGCAAGTGGGATGTTACCACCGGACCGGTGCCAGAACAGCCTATTGCGGACCCCGAAGTTGCGAGTTCAACTGGATACTCGTCTTCGAAGTATGTGACTGAGCAGGTGAGTTCTAAAGTGCATTGTTATCCAGCGTTTGTTGACATAGCTGCGATAGATGCTTGCCAAAGCGGCGGACAAAGGCATGCAGACCATATCGCTCAGGGTCGGCCAAGTTTCAGGCTCAGCTACCACTGGAGCGTGGAATACGACCGACTGGGTTCCTATCCTCGTCAAGTCGAGTCTTGCTCTGGGTATGCTGCCTGCACTGCCAGGGGTAAGCTGTGTCGCTTATCAAGTTTATGTGCGACGTAATTGACATGTTTTAATTTATCTAGACGATCTCTTGGATACCGGTAGACGCGGTAGCTGGCATTGTTCGAGACATTGTAGTCTCCAATGAGCCGGTGCCGAAGACGGTCAACGTGTCCCATCCACGACCCGTTCTTTGGGACGAAGTCTTCAAGCTCCTCAACGACGCTCTGGACGCGCACTTACCCATGGTTCCATATGCGCAGTGGCTCGAGAAGGTGGAGTCTCTCAATAAGGATCCGACCCCACAGATCCTAGAAGACGTGGTAAGTCGTTGAATGACAAATTTGTCGATCCCTGAAGACCGGTGTTGATGAAACTCTACTAGCCTGCAATCAAGTTGTTGGAGTTCTTCCGTGGACTTCAAGTGCCCGAGCAGCCTGACGCTGCAGTCGAGGCTGGCGGCTTCCCGCTATTCGAGACTTCTGAGCTCCAACGGCAGAGCGAGACCGCACGTCTCCTTACTCCTGTCAGTATCGAGCATACTCGCGCATGGGTGTCGTATTGGAAGGAGCAGGGCTTGTTCAAATATAGCGGTCAGAAAGTTGAGGCAGCGTAACCAAATATAACATGTATCTACCTGGAACCTATCACGGATCTTATGTTATCTCATGATTGCACTATTGCGAAGGTTTAGGAGATACCACATAATGATCGCCACCTTGGGCATGTATCCGGAGCGTCATGCACTACACCTGCTATTTCTGTGATGATGGCATCTGGATAATGCTCGGTTCGTTCCGATCAAGCGCCCGATCGCTTTTCAGAAGCAACCGGACTCAGGTAAACTAGCAGACGCTTCTTTTCTAACGTGCATGCCTTTGCTCCTCACCATCATCCGCTGAGCATTGTGACTTGTTTCTTAGCTGCCTTGGTACCATAGTACAGCAATGAGAACTCCCCTAAATCAACAGCGTTTGCCTGTCTAACGGGTTCTGCCTTTTAGCCGACAAACCGCCCATGATACGGGGATCCAACTATCTAGAAGGTGAGGATCTCGTCAACTGCGTTCAGTTTGCAGCGGAGCACGAGGTTGTTGATCGTACTGTTCTCGCACTGAACGTCTACACAGCCACGGCGGTGCGTAATACTGTCAGGCCGACAGGTCTTGGACAGGACTCATGTTACACCCAAATCAGGATCAGGTACTGTGAGGCTAACGTGGTGATCGACATGGTGCTCGTCACACAACCAACACTTGCCACAATGCGGTTTATTCCGAGCGCTTGGTACCGAATTGTAAAGTGTAGCGAGATCACCGGGTTGCGAATCGAAACTCGCGCTGCGAAAACCGCTCAACAACCTGACATTAGGTGTGTTCTCTTTGGTAGTGTTAACGTATGATTGGTATTCAAACACTCATAGCATTTCTATTCCCATCAGGTCGTCACATCGGACTAATTTGGACGGTCCTACTCTACACATGCAAGGGAGGAACAATGAGCACGTTTTTCATCATCATGCTCTTGGTGTTTGGAATTCAGATCAATCAGAACCCTTACCGAGTCCCTCGCATCGTTTGCGACACGCGCTTCTAAAATCTATCTCCAGTCATGTCTATCGGGCCAATCCACCCAGACTACGGAATTATACATATATACCTCGGTGCTCCTACTCCTCTGTTCGTTCACCCACTCTACGCTGCGGTTTTCATAACCGTTTCTCCTGTTCCCTTTACATCAGCCTCAAGCTCCCCTTCCTCTTCTTGCTCACACCGCAGCAGTCATGAAGGTAGCTGTCGTCGGCTCCGGTGTTGCGGGCCTTGGTGCAACCTGGGTATGTAGGCTGAGATAGCAGTTCTTGGGCAGCATTATCTAACTCGGCTTGTCTCTGTCATTTAGGCTCTTAATGAATTCAGCGGACATGAGGTACACCTGTATGAGGCTGCGCCTCGTCCTGGTGGCCACGCCCACACCGTCAGCTTTATGCAGCCCAGTAAAGACGGCAAGGGCGAGCATAAAGTGAGCGTAGACATGTAAGCCGTCCCACTACGATCGAATGTAACCCTATGCTAATCACGACGTTTTCAGGGGATTTGTGAGTCGCGAGAAATTTCTTGTGCAGCATGTTGAACACGTTGCTAATTTATCTATAGATTGTCTTCAACCCTGTCAACTATCCCAATTTCATTCGTTTCCTGAAGATGTATCCGAACCTCAAGGAGGCCATACTTCCGACATGGATGCATTTCAGCGTTTCACGAGACGACGGCGTTGGAGAGTGGGCGTTCAAAGGCCTTCGGGCAATCTTCGCACAGGTCAAGAACGTCCTCGACAGGAACACATGGAGAATGATCTACGATATCCTTCGCTTCAACGCTTGCGCGAGGCGACTCATCATGGAAAACGAGCAGAACATTGCCAGTGGCAGTGATACCGAAATAACCATTGGCGAGTACCTGGAAAGGGAAGGATACTCGGATGCGTTCCGCGATAACATGCTTATTGTGAGTCTAAACTCCGGCTTGGCGCTAACTCCGTGATTGTAATGCTAACGCGAGAACAGCCAATGATGGCAGCCCTATACTGCACACCTCCAGACATATGCGCGGCAGATTTCCCAGCGCGAACCTTGGTGAGAACATCGTTGTTCTTTGTCGACACAAGCTAATAGAGTTATACGTGCAGCTTCAATTCATGGAAAACTACCACTTGCTGCAGACCGAAGACGAAGCCTGCTGGATGACTCTGCGGGGTGGCAAGTGCGTGTGATTCCATTCTATTGGACAAGAACCATAACTTACGTTTGAGCTCCCAGCCGAACATACGTCGACCAGATTGTCTCGCTTCTCGATCCGTCTCGCTTGCATGTTAATACGCCGGTCCGTTCGGTCTCTTCGTTCCCTATTCAGGACCCTTCGTCGCCCAAGCCAAGACACAAAGTTCTCCTCGAGACCGCAGATGGTCATATTGAGGAATTTGATCACGTTATCATGGCCTGCCATAACGATGCTACTCTCGATATCCTGCGCCGAGGGAAAGGGCTCACTGCGCTCGAAGAAGAGCTCCTCAGCTCATTCCGATGGAACAAGAATACTGCTGTGTTGCACAGCGACGCACGAGTACGTGCCATTTCATAATGTGCCTACAGGATACGAACTCACAGCATCACGCTAGTTAATGCCGAAGAGTCCTGAGGCATGGGCCTCGTGGAACTACTTGACATATTCTGGCACTGACCCCGCAACGAACCGGCGGAAGGCTAATATCAACAAGACTTCTTGGTGAGTTATATCGTGTCGTTGTAGCAATGACTCTTAACTGACGGCTTCTACGCAGCACATGTATGTTCTCAGAACTGAGTACACAGCTCACATTCTTTACTGATCCTTATCTTGCTTCTTTCCAGTCTGGATGAACCAGCTCCAAAGCATCTCAACAGAAGACCATGGCCACCTTTTCGTGACCATGAACCCGCCGTTTGAGCCTGATGAGAGCAAGGTCATTTCGAGGCACCAGTATGACCATGCCGTCGTTGACGTGAAGGTATGTGCGCGGGATTCTCGATCATCCACGGGCGGTGTCTCACTATTATCTCCGCCAGGGCGTGCGCGCACAGCGTCGGATGCACGAAATCCAGGCCAAGCGTGGTATCTCCTTCGCTGGCGCCTGGATGAACTACACGTTCCACGAAGACGGCTTCAACGCCGGACTCCACGCGGCTCTGTATGTCTCAGGTCTGTCACATAACACCAACAATGTCCCGCGGTTTCAGTTCCTGACGTCGTCTGTTTTGTGATTATAGCACTCGGGTCTGAGCAAGATGCTGTTCGGCTTCCTTTCGAGCTGGAATATGCTGAGCGCAAAGCAAAGCCTCAGCCTTCTGCGATCTTCTACGACCTCATGCAGGCTACGGGCGCGCAGACGGTTATCGGGAACGCAGTCGGCTTCTGTCTCGACATCCTCCAGGCTCTCTTCCTCTTCTTCCTGTTCCTGTTTTCCGCATACGAGCCCAAACTTATGTCGGCGCTGCGGGAGCCAATCATGTCTGCCTTTACCACCCCCAAAGTCAAGCAACACTGAGCAGATACCGCCGGCGTTGTCTCTCTCTCACATTCCTATCCTCATATCTTTCATCTATCTACCGCCATCTGGATGTTGACATGCTTGCATGGGAGCTTGTCCTTGCTATTCTCACACTGTCTCGCTACTTATCTTCTCTATCTCGCAACACCTAGAGGACATTGGCTTAAGCTTCTTGTATCAGTTTGTAAAAGTATGTAGAGTGTACCACGATACCACAACCATCACGTCTGTAGAAAAACGTCGCTATCTTGCGAATTTCATTGACCGTTCGATACCACACTGCTTTACTTGTGATCGCGCTCGCACAGTACGTCTTTCGCGACGTCACTCGCTGCCTGACGTGTTTCGAGACACTCACTACCAGGTCAATGTCGCACTCCCGCGCCCCATACGTACTGGCATGCTCATCAGTGTTGTGGCGACCGTCGACGAGCGCGAACCGGAGTATACGTCCATCCGCCCGACAAAGTAAGTTAGGTTAAAGCTACACACACGACTTCGAATTCTATGATATGAATAACGTTGACAAGGTTCCAAATTGCTCCTACTTATGACGCTGTGCGCGGTTCAGCCAGAGCGGTACGGCTGTACGGCTGTTTTGTAATGACTTACTCTTACAGCATGTTAATGATCTTCGATATTTCGAAACCTCGGTGGGGAAATGCGTGCTTTTCGCCCGCGGATACCGGAGAGACTCTGAGAGATTGGTTGGGACCTCGGATGGCAGGCTTCAGCTACAGTACATAGATGGCAGAGCAGACAGTTATGCATTTACGTCAGAATTGCGATGGTATGCTTACGACCCTGGCGATAATGAGATTTCCAACTAGACAGACTATCGGCGAAGTTGAATGTCGCGATCGCAGTCAATATACTTCTGCCGACGAAGACATCGACAACTATCCAAGTGCGGCGTATCAGTCGGTCACGGAAGCAGGTGTACATCGAATAGACAATGCTTACAAACGGGTACACCGCGGAACGCTGAAATGAGTGTCGCGGCAGGGATACCGCCGAGCCTTGTACAAACTCTGATATCGATGTAGACGTCGCCAACTATTCAAGTACGGCGTATCAGTCGGTCACGGAAGTAGGTGTACAGCGTATAGACAGTGCTTACAGATTACGGGTCTACCGCGGAACGCTCAAATGAGTGTCACGGCAAGGATACCGCTGAACCCTGGACAAACTCTGTTATCGATATGCTAGGTTGTTTGAGTTTGCTGTGCCGCCACGTCCGACTCGAAATTGAATGCCGAGTGAGGAAACCTTGTAATTATCGTAAGCATTACATTGATTCCCCTCCGTATCACCCGTGCATAGTCGGATCTTGGGGGTACTGGGGTAACCTGGGTTGCCCTCGGTGCTGTGTAGAACCTGGATAGGATAAGACAAGACGACATAAAGATACAAACTCCAGCCAGAGTGCTGCAGCACCATGGCCACATTATTACAATGCCTGTGGAAGACGTGGGGTGTAGTCAAGGCCTCTTCGTCCGCCTTGCTATCGGAGGTGGAGTATGCCTGTGATTGCTACATGGTGAGTTCTCGTCGATCTAGCCTCATGGAAATGCGGCATAATAGGGCACAATGTCGAGGCCTACAGGTCATTGGAGCAATGCGTGCTCAATAATGACCACACAGATGAAGTCATTTCTGGTTCAAAAGCAAAGAAAACACGGAGGTCCACACACTTCGTCCGATACGACGCGGGACACGATGGGCTGGGGTAGACTTGTGATACGTAGAAAAATATATTTGAAGCTATCACAGGTGACTATTACAGCAACCTCGCCCGGACGAGACGGCACTCGACGTGTACGTCCATTTCCCTAAAAGACGATGTCAGCAAATCGAAGAAACGAGCATACACGACAAAGAGGAGAGTCAGAAGGAAGGCAACGGAAAGATCCACATGGTTTTTATGCGCTCTCGGACTTTTTGTCCTTTGGACAATTTACATCCGTATTGGTTACATCTCGTGAGTGCACTGTGTGAAACGTCGTCAACTCACCTAACGTTAAGCTCTAGTAGCCTTCGATCCCGTCAATGACCTGCTCCTCGTTGCCCGACGCCGACATGACCGACGAAGGCCGCCATCTGCGTTCTCGCCGCAGAGGCAGATGGTGGTCGCTGCCAACCTGCACATGCTGCAGAACAAAGAAAAATTCTCGCGCAGGTGATGGGAAGCCGAGCACGTGATGACTTTCCATTTTAGGCGGGAGACGTAGCAACGCTCCAACGGGCCAAACGCCGCCAAACACGTTCTTTACTCTCACCCTCCTCCTCGTCTTCCTCGTCGTCCTCCCCGTCCAGCACGGTCGACTCGCATCGAGTCTTTTCCATCAACCACCATCGCCGAACTAGGCCTCAATCAACTTGTTTAACATGCGCTTCAGTTTCGCAGCCATTCTTGCCCTGGTCGCAGCACCGGTCCTGGCGCAGCGCGGAGAAGATGGCACCGGAGAGCAAATGGTTTTGGATAGCATACACAATGTGACAGGATTGGAGGGAACATGGAGTACGGGCAGCAAGCGTGTGCTAACTGGACCGGTGAGTGCTGATGATACGACTTGGAAGGTATTTTTCTGAAGGAATCGTAGACGTTCGTTAGCCCAAATAACCGTACCTTCTTCCCTCCGAAAACGTCTGGCATCAGTATTTCTTTGTGAGTTCAATGCAGATTTACGGTGCTGAACCTGTACTGAAGATCGTGTTAGTACGTACTCTGGATTCTACGAGCGATCTCAATACCGCCTCCTCGGCAATGGTGCGGCTCTTCGGTCTTGGATCTATGAATGGCATTTCTGACCGTTTAACAGGTTCTGACCCACACTGCCTGACCGCCACCCTGATGTGGGATCACGGTTCATACGTGATCTTGGGCAATGGATCCATAATCACCACCCCCTTCGGCGATGGATTCCAACAGGTCCAGGCACCCTGCGAAGCGGTCTCGAACTTCATCCAGGCCTACAACTTCACGACTCTCTACAGATCCTTCCGCATATTCCAGGATCCCACCGACGGCCCCAAGCTCTCCTTGGCCAACTTCGACGACTCGCCCAACCCGCCGTTCTTCCAGATCTCCAGCACACCCACTATGTTCCCGACTCAATCTCTTGTTAACACTACCACCGCTGACGAGCAGCAGGAGAAGCGGGAACTGAAGAAGAGGAGCGCTGGAGAGAGGACATGGACGTCGGCGGGTGCTGGAGCTCTGGTAGCCTCCTTGATCACTGCTGGAGCGGCCACGGCATTGCTCTAAGGAAGTGGCATGTGTCTCCTACCATCTCATACAAGTGACACTGTAGCACGTTCCTGCTTATTGCTTCATTCGCCTCCTTCCACACTTTTGTCCTCCCTCACACAGTATACTCTTTTGACTCTGCCTCGGACCTTCGCTTATATTCATCTACGACTTGATTCACTTGATTCATGGGAATCGTAGCGATACCCCGCTTGATCGTTATCCACTCCTTTTAACGTTTGAGCACCATTACTCACTGTATTGTATGCCTTTAATTAGACGACGTGCTCGCCGACCGATGCCTGCCCGTCCGCAGCACCGGAGCAAGCGGTGAAGTGCACTCGTGGATGGGTGAATTTATACGATTCTCACGTATCTGCTGCGTCGATTATTGTGGTTCTCACATACGTATACCCTCGTGCTTGGTTGGCCGTGATCTCTGAATAAGCAGGTGATGTTCACAGTGACCTCGGGGCTTGGTTCTCAGCGTTACTGAAGTAGCGGTGAGAGCTGTAATCGCTGCCAATACGTACTAATAAGCCTCGCGTGTGTGTATACAACTTACTAACAACGGTAACCACAAGTCTTGTTCTTATTCTCGTAATCTAGTAGAGTCGCGGAGTGGCCGTGTCTTTTTACCTGAAAACCAACTAGTCAGGGCGTCTGGCCGCTGACGTCCTTCAACTCGGTCAGCAGTTTGAGTTGGCGGCAACTGCGCTGATGGTCTACGGTGAGTACACAGCTGCTTGCAGATATTGACTTTTGCTATACTGCTTCGAAGACTGACAGGACCATTCATTCTAGATTAATGGCCACGTGTATTACAGTCAAGGTCTGGATAGAACACGGACCTAAAGGACGTAGAACACTGTGCCAATAGGTTTGACGTTCTTCAACATACTTGTACCTAGGCCTAACACCGTTGGAAGCCAAGGCAGTGCTTGTCACTGCCTATAAGACTGGGCCTCGTCGTGCATTATACAGCGGGTAACTCGATCACAAGGTACAGTATCTGTGCCCGTCTATCATCAGCCCTGAAAGTGACGCAGGTCTTTGTTCGTACTGCAGTATAGATCCACTGGGTAATGTGACTAATCGAGAACACGGCCCAGACATGTGTGGATACAGCCACTTTACTACCTATAGGCTAACATCTAACTCCGTGTCCAACAGGCCGTGCTCCCATCTCTCACTCATTGGCCACCCACAAGCGCGTGTCAATGACCGTACACAACGCCCCTCGTCTCTTCGCCCACATCGTCCCGACATATCCGCCAAACATCAAAAGCTATTCTCTCGCCCACATGGCTTTCACATCCTTCAACCTCGCCGTATTCCTACCGTAAATCATGTGGCCAGCACCATATCTATTATCTACATATCCACCGAGGACCGAGGACCGCACTCCCAAACGCTAATATGGCGCATCCCCTTATGACTCTTTACGCCGAGCAACTCTTCGCCATAGGAAGACAGGAAGGAAGAAACGACACCTTCACAATTTATTGCGACGTGATGCACCCTTGGTCACCTGCACCTCGAAGCGGGGTAAGAACGAACAGAGAGGCGGCCGACTCTATTTCCCCACACGACGACTCGTTGGCCAATAACCCCCGAGCCGAGGTTTAGAGGTCGACGACGCGCGTGATATGTTGAAGGTGCGTTTAGGGACCGAGGGAAGTGTGTTTTTCGTATTGACGAAGCTTCCCTATTCGATGTGTCTGTTAGGATTCGGGAATACCACCATATGGCCGGTGTATCGACTCATCGCTGGCGATGGACTGTTGAGCCCCGGCATGGTCTATTGACGATCACGAGTGGCATGGTTAGGTAGGGTCGCTGGTGTAGTCATATATCACTCACTGACAGTTTTCTGCGGAACTCACAGAGTCCTTCATCACGTACACACCTTCACTTCCATACACTCGACATCTACACTCAGAAGCCTGCGTATCACCGTACCGTACCCACCAACCTCGAGAGATTCTCTCCCGCCAAACCAGGCCCAAACTTCGCGCTCATCCCCCTGTCCACCCATCCATCCATTCACCCTTTGTATTTGCACTCAAGCAATTCAAAAACCTAGAAAACACCAGGCAGTATTTCCGGACAGTCGCTCAATGCCATAGTACCACGCCGTTCTATCATTTCCGGGTGCACGGAAGGACACCATTGTTCCGAGGTTTTCTAGCTTTCCTTGAAAGCTCGGATTTGACTTGTCAGAGTTCGTGTGCGTGTATATCCGTTTGAATTCGAGCAGCAGAGTGCATATGCTCTCTACTTACCCTGCTCAATATATTGACTACTTCCTGCCTATCCTATCAAGTGCTACCGCCTGAACGCTACGGCCAGACGGAGTATTACAGGGATAATGAGTTGGATTCAAAAGGCATCACCGCCAAGACCAGGGAGGTATATAGATTGCATGGGTACACCACGAGTATGCAGACCTTCTGTTCAATCTGTTGCTCTGTCCACAGCTTCAGAGTCGAGGCTATGGACAGGGCTGGCTACCATCGTCACGGGATGATGGGAGTGACTCCGAGAGGGCGGCTTCCGGCTACGCGTCGGTCAATTTCTTGCATGCCCATTGGCGAGGCCTTGAGGGATGACGCGTCCTTGAGGTATAGTGGTGGCCACAGCAGGTCCACGGTTTATTTGAATGAACATAACTATCGATTACATTACAACGCCGACGCGCGCACTGCGAGACGACGAGATAGGAGCGTACTAGGTCATGGCTGCGGTCTATGAACAACGGGGATGGGATGAAAAGCGGTGGTGGTGTCAGGAGGGGGATATAATAACTACGACAGACAGTACGACAGAGTGCAGATGGTGTCCTTTGATGCTCACAGACGTCGAAACTATGGGTACAAGCAGACCGGGAGGAGTAAATTCCGTTCAAGTTCGTCTCTCAATCCTTCTTCAATTCACGTTGTATCAAGAATACACGGTCACCGTCTGGATTCGTCGTGAGCTCCTTAACCCCACGGTAGCTCTCGAGGCCCTGTGTTGTCCGACCCTTTGTCAGGACCACGTAGATCTCGAGGCCGTCGCCGACCTAATATCAGAAGGGAGGGTGATCAGATGGTGCACTAAACGACGCGTGGATGAGGCGCAGATACGCACTTCAATGTGACGCTCCGTCGCGCTCGTGAATGAATCGATGACGATAGAGAGAACGTCTGATAGCGGCAGGTGTAGCGGGTGTGATTGGCCAGCCGGTGCCTGCTGGTTCTTGAAGTAAATCTGGCGCCGGGCGTAAGTCGGTTAAGGATCGGATGACCCGCACGCACGCAAACCGTGCATGCAGGCCTGGAGCGCGAATGCACATACCTGGTTGTCCAAGAATGGTTGGACGAGCGACTGTGCTGCACCCGCGGCTCGGCAGGCTTCGCGTTCATATGATCCTACGGGGTCGAAGGAGTACACGGCACCGGTGCCTAAAGAGATGGATCAGCGGTCTGTGTGAGACACTGACGCAAAGGGTGATTGACGCACCGTCTTCCTCGATGCCACCGAGGATGTTGTAAACGTAGTAGGGGAAAAATCGACGCCCGTAGAGCATCGTCTGGATCAGTCGCGCGATCGCACCCAAAGGCATGTCTTTTGCATGCGCGTGTCGGTACCACTGAGTAGACAGATGAGTTTTGAGGCGAGATGGATTGGAAATAGAAGACCAACCTCGAGTCGTTGTTGCACCTTCTTCACAAACATGTTACCGTCTGCTGCGAAGCCATTCACAGCCAGGACCGCGCGGTCGGTTCTGTGAAGGACGATTAGACATTGCAGCGCGACGATCGAGGGCAGACACGCACAATCTGAAGACCTTTGGTGCGTAACGTGTCTGGATACTGTATCCTTCACTCTGCCTGGTGTCACCTGCAATGACAGAGAAGTCCGCACCGGCGATGGCGAGGATGGTACCGCCATTCTCAGTGTATGGGTTGAACTGGCGCTGCTGGGGGTGGGAGAAGGAGCCGTCGGGCATTGTGTTTACGAGCGGCGGGGATGTGGGGAGATGCGTCGGTGACGGTCTTGAGCAGAAAGGAGGGCGGCCTCTGGAGTATAAGTATTACTGCAGCAGGGACGCGTCAGTATTCCTCGAGCGCGTATTTCTCATTTGCGGAGTTTGAATCCGATTAAGGACAATAATCCGAGATTTCTACTCGCCCGCTCCCACAGTGTTCTCTCCCCTTCACCGAACATAGTCCGCCCGCTTTTGATCGTTTCTCCACTCGTTGCTGTCCCCGTCGCGGTCGAACTCTTCCCCCGACGCAGCCCAGCGAGTCTGCGCGAAATCAGTGAGAGAAAACGCGACGAAAATCGCAGCAGAACGAGTCCAAACACGATATAGCTTGTGTACTACACGCGAATCTCAGAGTGATAAGCAACGCGCTGGCACACGTCCAACTGGCTTCAGTCTTCCCACACCCGTAAGATTCTGGCAAAGGAAGCGTCCCATACAATCCAGCTCATACAGTGCACAAAATACAGCTATTCGCTGCCATTCACTCTCCGGACGGGGCATCTCTACTAGGGAGCACATCGTTACGTGAAACGCTTCGTCTCGAGCTTCGGAGTAGCGCATCTTCAAAATCAGCGGCGAACAGGCCCCCTCAAAAAGTGCGGCTCTTCCCTGAACGAGGCGTGCTCACCGTGCGTGTTTGGACGTGCAGACGTCTCGGAACAAATACATCCACTCGAAAACCGGTGGTTTCTCCGGGCACACATCCACATCCTCGAGGAGATGCGGCCGAGCGAACATCTCGGGGTCCTACCGTGACTTTGCTAGTCATCTGTCACGACATGCATATGTTTTTAGCACTGCGCATGACGAACACACCTCGGGCAAAAGCTGATCAGCGCGCGTCCGAAATCCTCACAAAAGGGATTAATTCACACACCTAACGTGTTGCGGATAAAGGACCTTATAAGTAGAGATTCGTAAAGATCACAGGACATTGATGTGCGAGCGAACATGTAGCCTTTGTTTCGCACGAAAAACGAACGAAAAACCATCGAAAAGTGATCCCTTTCATCGAGCATAAAGGAAACCTCCTTGCTACTTGCCAAAATCAGTCACGCCAGATCGCTCCCGATGGCTACTCAGCCGATTGTATACCTTTGTTCACAGCGAACATTATCACTTTTCGATGGTTTTTCGACGGTCTCATAGTCTTACCTTCGGCCCGGGGGATAATTGCGTGAAAGGAAAATGAAATTGACCTTTTACTCCAGAGATCAAACCACGTCAAATGGCTTGATTATATGTGTAAATCGATTGGTGTTATGTACCTTTCTGAAAGTCGCTGATCGGTGTTTGCCTGAGGTGACAGGGACATATCTCCCAACACGACTTATCAAAGCAAGTCCGGTACCGGTATACGTTGTATCCCATTTCCGCGAGCACTCGGACTTTGGAGTACTTCTATACGTGCTCATAACTCTGGTATAGTTCCTAAAGCACCACATAATGCTTGAAGGTAAGGTTACGACTTTCACGGACACTGGTCTTGCCGCTCAGCCGAACTGATCGAGTTACTCTATAGGGCAATAGCAATCACCACAACGGTTTGCCGTGGCCCATGCCGATGTGACGTCGTGACGTTTTCACAAACACTACTTACTCTCAAAAGTAATGTCGGCGGCATGACTTTCATCTCTCTCGTCAAACCAAACCCAACTTGTTGCACAGCTATGCTACGAGGTGGTTCTAGGTCGCCGGGAATGAAGGAGTACGTGCCTGGCGATAGTAGTAGTATGTATTGCACTTTTGACTTTCAGAATAATTGACACGCTGGCAGCTGCTAGCAGGGTCGAACAGGCAAAACCATCGCCCATCTCTCTTAGGAAACCTTCCTTCTGTACATGCTGCCAAAACAGCTTCATCCTACATGCCCACCAATTTTCACGATTATCCGCCTCGGAGAAACCGCTACCTGCGTCCATCAGACGGAGCGCACTTACTGGTGGAGCGTACACATTATCTCGCCCCGCTCCCTGTCTTATCAAGGTACAGCGTTCAGGCAGTACTGTAATCACAATTATCGCGATTTTGCTGTCGCGATCGAGGAGGAGGAGCCAAAAACTGGAGTTGACTCGCCGGTCCCACGCGATTCGGACCCGCTCGCCGAGACGAGGCGAAATCTGCGCACGCAGTCATCTGTAAGTTGCTTCTGTTCCTTCGGCTCGAATACTCACGCATTCGAAGCAGCCTCAGGGACAACATTTGAGTCAGTGCCGACGTGCCTCTTGCGCGTGCACGAGTGGTGGGAGAGATTGACAGTTCGCGACGTACGCAGCCACGTTGATCTTCATCTATCCTGCGACCGTCACTTGCCTATTTGCTTCTGTGCGACAGCCGTAGGAGGTTCTACACGACAGGTCCGACCGCCTGGCTTTTGACGTACTATACGTGCCGTTGTGACGAGGCATTGAACCTAAGTATGTCTTGGGAGCGTCGTCACGTCTTCTTCGCCATCTATTTGCTGGCTAGTGAAGGTTTAGTACCTGACCGTCATGATACACTCGACGACTTACAGTAGCTCACTTTCTCTTCAAGGACTTGCTACCGAGGGCGTGGTAGTTCTTCTACGGTACGCACGGTCATATTCAGTGGGCGAATCTATAGCTCATTAACCTTCTTTCCAGACCAAACTCGGTAATTTGAATATCAACTCAGTTTGCTTCCCACCGAAAGCAAGCAGATTGAACACACGAGTGTCTGCCGGCAGGTTGTGCACACTCGATTCAACGTCGCTCATTCAAGTGAGTTGTGCGTCGTATTCTATCGGCTTTGAATGCACAGGTCAGATGACTGAACGACGGTCGTACCGTGCAGCGTTGAACCTCTTCGTCGGAAATTGAACGCAATTGAAGAGTTGTAGACGTCTCTACTCCGAGTCTTTCTTTCTGTCTTTCATAGTATGATTATCCGTATTCTTTCAATGCCCTGAACTGACGAACGTCTTGTCCAGTAAATTTTACACGCCACTCGTTCATATCTCGGAGAATCTCCTAATACGAGTACAACAGCTCTACCAGTCAACGAAGGACTCTTCACTGCAGCCGTCACACCACAAACTGTCACGCATCCTCTCCCCCTGACACCAGTTCTCTCGGACATACGAAGCACACAGCATCCGACCTCTCATCTCGGCGATAGAAACCTTCGACCAGTACACTCTCACGATCTCCCCTTCGCATCATCCAGCACGTACGTTGTGCATTAGGGATCACCTACCGTGGAAGACCTTCTACGGCCGCTGCTATGTACGCGGCCTGGGAACATGTGCGCCTGCGTGACCTGGAGGTCGCGCCTCCTTTCCCAGGGACCGCTATGTTCTATCTCCTTGTTGCCATGTCCACTCCCACGTCGTTCGGTGCGCGCAGAACCTTATCGCACCACAAATTCGTGCAGTCCGGGAATGTTCCCGGCCCCTTTTTCTGCGCGACGAGTTTTCTCCACTAAGACTCTCACAGCTGGGTACTGTTGAGGAGTCGGTGCGCACGGGGCATACTCTGGCAAAAGTGCCTCTGCTACCGCCATTCTCCAGCCAACGGGATTCTGTCTGTGGGTATCCAGGAGCGGAATTTTGATGAGTGAACGAAGACACCCTTGAATGAAGTCCGTGATCGCGGAGGCGGTATACCCTAGCCACCGCTCTCTCAGCGACCTCATCTCGACGTTGAAAGGCCCAGACTGCTCTCATGCTTGGTGTACCAGCCGCGAGTTACATCATATTTCCTCTTCAGGCATGCGACAATCCTCTCCGAGTCCGTCAAGAGCCCCCTCCGTCAAATAGCACTCATCCCCGAAGGCCAGAAAACATCTTCTCTTAAGTGTCTATTCAATACGTGCCATGGTGACCCTTGGTCGACGATCCTTTTTAGCATGGGCGATATGTGATTGGAGAGTCCGTGGGGTCGAGGCCCCCTCTCAGATCTCAAGGCCCACCCTCGGGATGTGGACCAAGGTGGGTGGTGACGTTCCGTTGAATAAGACATTTACTCACCGAAGAATTGCTTCCTTGCAGAAGGTACTGAGGCGTTTGCACGATGAGTCTAGGCTCGAGGTCTGAATGGTTGGTACTTCGCTCGTCTATTTGCATATGCTCAGGGCGGACACGGTAATAAGGGCTAGAACCCCGTATGCATCTCCGGCGTCCGCGCTATACTCACGTACTTCCCTCAGCATGGTCATTAGCAAGTTACTCAGTACCTCAGTTTCAAGTTCAAAGGTTTTTCTTTGGTTGGTGATCTTAGGCTATGAGCTTACATATTCTCACATGCACACGTGCGATGGGCACGTCGGACAAAACAACACCACCATTACAGGGCTGTGGCTACAGCGCAGAAACCAAGGAGAGATATGGTCCCCGGCGAACCCGCTGTTGCGCCACAAACTACTACACGTGGATGCCGCTCTGCATGAGCGTGGGTTCATTATCCCAGAGATGCCAGGCCACTCACACCCATACTGCGCGTCTATAGCCCAGAAGCGCTCCCTATCCATCGGGTTACCCGCAAAGGTGCCCAAGTACACAGGCTTAAGGTACCAGAAGAACACCGGTCATTTTATTCATGATTGAAGCCGTGCTTGTCCTCGCTGGAAGGCGTAGCTTGGTGGATATTTGGAGTAATTCGCCGAGTGACGCTCGCCGCGCAGTTCTCTTCGCGAATACCTCTCAGTGGCGGGTCTCCGTCCGACAGCTATCGACGCAAGCAAAACTTGACGGGAGCCCTAATCGTCATGTCTTTCTCACATGCGCAGGGTCCGGTTACTTGTTAGATCGTCTGTCACCCTCTTCGAACTCTTGTCTGCGGGACGCCCTTCACCGAAGCTTTTCTGGCTGGCTTCACATCTCTGAAGAAACGCCGTGTAACCAGGTCTAGAGTGAGAAATGCTGCAAAGGAAGGACATCTCTTGGACGAGGCGACACCCAGGCTCTACGAGCTATGGCGCTTTCTCTCCCGCGTTGAGTTCATTTTCGGGGAAACTCACGGACGATAACGCAAACTCCAACTTCTTCCGCTGTCGGACTGTGGCCAAGATTCTTGATACGGCGTTGAGAAACGGAGTTTTGTCATCCATTAGCATGTCCTAGCTAGTGCTACTTGGCCGGACGTTGCCTAACATGGTTACTCACTCAGTCTCAGCCGAGTGAGGCACTAATGCGTGATATGCGTGTCATACCTAGTGCTGGATAAGTACTACCTCAAGATCAGGTCTCGATAAGCAGATAGAACGTGTAATTGGCTGCACTTTGGTATGTGAGGAAGACAGTAGGCTTGTGATATTAGATGGGCTCCAGTCTTAGCATACTGGTACAATAAGCGGTATAGGCCGCGAGAGGACTGGTGAATGTTGAACGTTAATACTAGTGTCAGCTGTGGCACATAAGATTACTTGCTACAGGCTCCTGAGTATCACTCGCATGCCGTTCGATGAGAAATCAAGCACAGTCGTGAATTCAGGCCTGTTCATACAACATGAGTAACGTTCGTACTACAAGAAACGTCAAAAATCTAGTGGCTCAGCACAGAGAAGAAAAATAAAAGGTTTGGCTTGCTATGATGACATTCTAGTTCTACAGGTTCCCGCGATACGTTTTTGATGCCAAAGCTCGCACGACACTACGAGCTTGACTCGGTATCGGATGTCGATACCTCACTCTCATCGCTGGTAGTATCGCTGGCATCCTGGACTCCACGGATGGATTCAGCTTGCATGTTCTTGTAGAAGACGATATCGCCCTCGTCCTCCACAAAGACACACTCCGTGAAGCTCCTCCATAATGCACGGAAGACGTTTGTACTGTCGTACGTATATGCTGGCCCTAGCATCGGGCGTAGAATCTCGCTGGCCTTCCAAAGGTTGTCTGAGAGAACTGAGCGTAAGCGGTGGAACGTAATACGCCGAGTAAGGTTACTCACGGAACGGGATCTGGGCGAAAAGGTGATGTGCGACATGGTTATGGTTGATTCCGATGAGGAACCACGCGCCGATCCAGCCAAGGAAAGGCTAGTGTAAAGCAATCAGCACACAGGGCCAAACAGGACAGAACACTTGTCTTACTCTATCAATGGTAACCAAAGCGCCTCTGGCCTTGGTCCAGGCATTTTCGCGGTAGTGGGGAACTGTAGGATCGGTGTGTTGAAGCTGTGTCGATGCTCAGGTTAGTGGTGTGTGGTTTCGCGATATACTCGTGTACCACACGTACGATGGCCATTGTTACAATCCTAGTAGCAATAACCATGTCAGTCTGAGGGCTTGGCACGGCATAAAAAACGTTGACTCACCAATGATTGGTAATGAACCAAGGGAGGATGAACAGCTTCCAGACCGTACTGAATGACGACATCTGGACACACACGGCCAAGAAGACAAACATCCCTCCAATGCCAATATCTGACATAATCACATCCCATTTCTGGTGGGGTTCGAACAAGGGATTGACCGGTGTATAATGCTATTATCCAATCAGTGATTGTACTGAGAAGAGGGAAGATGCAACTTACGTTACTGCCTTCTGGGAAGCGCTTTGATCCCATGGTATTCCAGCTAAGAACAGCACACGGAATTAGTGGCGGAAGGATCGCGTGGGGATGACTCCTTACATAAGATAAGTTTCTGGGCGATTATTAGCAATATATCAGGGTATATTGAGGGTTAAACACATACGGTGTCCGAAGAATTGCATGATGAAGAGACGCCATAGGCTGTAAAGAGGAGAGTCTTCGATTGCCTCCTTGTATATTTCCCTCGTGGACTGCTCCTTCGGTGGGAGGAGCAGATCACTGCGAGTGTATGGTACGAAAGCTTCATCCATCTCCAGAGATCCGTTGTGTCTATGGTGGCGAAGATGTGTGATGCGCCAGGAGAAATAGGGGAGGAAGACCCAAGAATGGCAAAGGAACCCAATCAAATGGTTCACCCAGTAGATTTGTGAGACGTTTCCATGGTCAGCCTACAAATGATTGTATCAGTAATCATTCACGAACAGTGCGTATCATTTACTGACATCATGTCCTATGAATCCAGTCAGATGGGTTGATAATGCGCAGAACAAAGTAGAGCAGCATACCGAGGGCCCAGAACCCTGACCATGCGATGGGTTGCCACCACAGATAAAATGCCCATCCTGCTATTTTCACCGCAGTGGGTGTGATTGGATGAGCAGCGTACGGAAGTCCTGCAGGCAGGACTGCACCGCGAACTAGCCAAAGACCAAACCAGTGCAGAAGGGAAGAGATGACAATGAGTCGACCAAAAACAATGAGGGATTTGAGTGTGCTACGCTTCCAGACGTCGTCGGGTAGTGCCTTTCGAAGAGCAGCATAGTCGAGGTCTGGAGGTACAAAGGGCTTTTTGGTACGCTCAACGTACTCTGGGCTATCGGAAAAGACCTGCATGAGTGGCGATGGCTTGCGAAAACGAGTGAGTGCCTGCCAGGCTCTTATACGTGTCAACGGCCAACCGATGTCTCCGAAAAGTCAAGCGAGCGGTCAACGCGGCCTGGGTAACATCTTCGTTATCAGCAACCCTGGATTCAAAGCATAAGATTTTCAGACCCAGTTGAGAATGCAACTCAGAAACATACCGTATGGCGGTACCCACGGACTTTGGAAGAAGAACTACATCCCCAGAGCGCTCGCATTGCCTTGCAATCCCGGCGGTGGAATGTAACCATCTGTTCACAAGCGATCAAATGGTGTGAACTTGAGCGGTATATCCATCTCTAAGCCAGAGTGGCCGGCGTTCTAATCTTATTTTGGGCCAACCGCTCAAACAACGCACCTCTGCTTACCTCGCGTAGAGTACTCTTCTACTTCTTAGTTGATGATAAAGCATGTGCGTAGAGGGTTCGGGGCTTGGTGAGAAAGAGTTTTTAGGAGGTTAAGACACATTGTCGCTAACGCGGTCTTCCCGAGCCATCAATTCTGAGGAAGGTTCCGCTGATGTTCGCGGTCCACGTATTGTTGGCTGGTACCGCCGACCCTTCGATCACGGAGGATCGTATGGGCTGTCATTGTCAACTCTATTAGGGCGTTCCGACTACCCCAGCATCCGCTGTTGTAGCGAATGCCATACCTCGATCACGACCACTGTAGCATTTCTGATAGCTGAACGTTGATGAGGAACTCAGCTCTGCAGCCACAGACCATCGCGACGATATCAGCGTCCAATCGCTGCGTTGCAAGCGCAAACAATGTGTGATGAAGCGCATGTCTGAGTAAGTTTCGGAACTACAAAGTGTAAAAAGATCAGCCTGTCGCCTTTAGAAGATCTCAAAAGGGGGTCAGGTCGAAGAAAGACACAACGTACCAGCACAGAAATTGTCCTGGGATTATCCGGCAAGCAACTTGTACGCATCTAGATAGAAGCAAGCGCGTAGACCGGGCTTTTAAAGATACATTGTCTCGATTGTGCATTGTATGGATACATAAAACTGATCTTTCGAGGGTGTTCAGCGAGCTGTAGAGATCACACGACGTTACGATAACCAAACCTTGCAATTAACGGACTTTGAAAGTCTGTATCACTGCCTCTCCCAGCTCTGCGCTATCAGCATCTTTAACGGCATAGTGGATCTCGACATCCAGCTCTCTTGAGTTATCGGCGCTCTTGCGAAGCTTGAACACGCCTTGAACGACCGTACCTAAGAATACCAATGATCAGTACGGTGCAAGGTTAAACGTGTGGAAAGCAGGGCGGCGATGCTGTAAGCTTCGATGAAGAAACGTTCATGGCATACCTTCGGCGACTTTGATTGGTTCTCTGAGTAGGAATAATGTCTGCTTCCAATGTGTGGGAATAGACTTCGGTCCGGTGCTAAAGCTCGTTATCCTGGGTTTGGATGGCTTCAACCCATCCCCTGTGCTCATTCGACGAGAGACATGCGGCCGACCGCCCACAGGCCAAAGTTCAGCAAGGATAGGATCGCCTTCGTTAACGACGTAGACTTCCGTGTCTTCTGGGACACGCTCTCCCGTGGTGGTGAAGAATGTGTCGAAGTAAAGAACAAATGCATGTACTTTAGTGCGTTGTTCAGCTGTCGAGACGAGCGTGAAAGGTGTTGTGAAATCTAGTTGGCGTGTAGTGATCTCTCTGATGAACAAATCCTACGAGAGCGTAAGCATCAGCACATCGCTTGGCAGTTCCTGGGCATGCTCACTTTGATAACGAATGGCGCACTGGCCAGAGAGTCAGGGCCAACCACGTCTACGATAGCATCGTCATACACATGCTCTCCCATGGCTGACAAATCAAAACCTATTGGCGACGGCCAGTTGATCAACGTCACACCCAAGAAACTTCGTATTGGTAGACACGCACCATATACGTCGGTCCAAAATGCGACACGTTCCTTGTAGATTTCTGACGCATCACATAAGGCAAACATCATTTTAGTTTGGCTCGGGGCCATTACCCCATTATCTGGTCGAAGGAAACGGTCCCTCGCATGCAAGACGGAGTCCAGCATTGACTCGTACAAGAGCGCGTAACCCATCCATTCAGAGATAATCACATCAACATGTGTGATGCCTTCGGGTAGGCGAATATCTTCTACTTTGCCGCGTATGACCCTGGAATAACCATATGTAGTTAAATATACCTGGGTACCCAACATTGACTCCCCTGTAATGGAAGAACTCACGTTATAACATGATCGAGACCATTGGTTTTCACAATGCGCTCTGCCTTCTCAGCAATGTCGCTTGCGTCAACTGCAATCACACGCTTCGCCCCTGCTCGCGCAGCAAACAAAGACAGTATTCCGGTTCCACAGCCAACGTCGAGAACTATGGCGTCCTGAAATAGACTCCGATTTTTGTGTATGAACGAGGCATATGTTGCTGTGCGGACTTTGTCCTGAATCATGACCGCGTGAATATCTCACAAGAGCGTCATTCCAGCGTCAGATAAAGCATAGCGAGGATCCTGCATGGGCACACTCACCATTCTCCGCATAACTCTGGAAGTAATGCGAGTCGTCGTCCCGTAATGGTATAGCAGCGTTCGTAGACGACACTGCAACCGACTCTCTCAATGACTCTGCTAAGCCTGCCAAATCCAGTCGCTCCTTAACAAAACCACGGTAGTCCGTGATATCTTGCCGTGCCTTCCGAAGCTTCTCTTCCAACTGACGAATACGATGTAGGGCCTGATTAAGGTCTTTGGGCGCTTCTGTAGCGTTGGTACCGTTCGACGGCTCGTCCTCTTCTTCATCAGACCAGTCATCTGATTGAAGTTCTGAATTACAATCTAGGGTAAGTTTTGAGATGTGATGGGGGAGCGAAGAAGTCTTACGCAGCAAGGGGTCATCCTCAACAACCGGTATCAGATAGTCGTCGGAGACAAAGAACTCTTCATTGCCAGTAAGGGCGGCTACTGTAGGCGCAGTAGGTTTCTGAGACAACATGTCAGCACAAAAGGCATTGCACTGTGGAAACTTATCAATGCACTTCTTTACGTATCCAGTTAATCAGGCGGATTCGTTGATGAATGTCGAGTCCTACACAAAGAAGGAGACGAGTAAGCAAAGAAGCACGCATGGTGGAAACCTTTTCTATTTACGTACCTAGCCGTGCGCATTGCTGCTCGAGATTGAAGTTATGTGCTGTCTTGTCATGTTCTATGGCCGCGTCAACGGAGGGAAATTCTTGATCGTCGAATAGGGATTTGCATGGCCTATGGACCAAAGAGTCTGACACCCAGTCTTCCCAAGTCTCTTCCTCCGCATTGTCGTCATCTGAGCTTGAAACGGAACCTTCGCCATCTTCTCGAGGTAACTGATCCTCAATGTGTTGTGATGGGAGCCGAAACGCCATGGCAGAGCGTTGAGGGCTTAGATTATGCAGCTGGGGGCCAGGCGATTCATCAGTAAGGTATTATGCACGAAAACACATATCATCTGTTGGACCTGGGTACGAAGACAGCATACATACATGTGTGTATTCGGGATGTTCTGCAGATAAGAAAGTCGGGTTCATGAGTATATACGCTTTCTTGACATACATCGAAGTGGCTATTTCTGAGACATGTCACTCACATATAGCTTTGAATCACAGTTAATGCAATAAGCTGCAATATAAGCTTGTGTCTGTGGTGGAAGAAGTAAAGCAAAGCAAGTAATAACCGTTAGAGTTGATCAGTACGCGCAGAATTTCATTTGAAACTCCGCCAAAACGATCAAAATCAAGGCGCCGGGTTGCGATTGGCGAAGAGCGTATGTTCCTTTCCAACTTGTATGGTGATCCTCTTCGACATAAAACGTTCTGGGAGCATACTGTCTGCTAATAGAATGGATTATTAGACTGGAGTGAACATAGCATGAAACGTCGCTCGTTCAAGGTCACTTGCAATTGTGTGAACTGCATAATCGTCACTGGCCTTTAACTTGAAAGCGCTCACCCCGTTATCTTGGACAGTCTTGAGAGATAACCTTCTTGTTGGTCTCTGCACCTACCCTTATCCTATACCAGTAGGCCCCTTTCCGTATGGCAAATGTGAAGTACACTGATCAAGGGTTTGAACGCGCAGAAACTTCGCTAAATGTCTCTGGTAGAAGTTGCAGGAAAAGCGGCTGAATCCGGGGAATCAGCAGCGAACTTCGACCATATTCCAATCATGTAAGCATGTCACGAATTCTAGCTTACAGGCCAAGGGTGCTCATAAATGACTCATGTTTGAAGTGACTTGTCGAGTTTGAAAAGCTCGGACGAAGGTGCCAGGAAACAACTAGCTGCGCAAGTCAGGGATGTTTGTATTAACGTTGGGTTCCTTTATGGTCGGTGTTGCATGCTAGCTGCGGTTTAATCACCGCTAACTGACCCACAAATTCAGTAAAGAATCATGGTATACCGGAGGAAATCATAGACAAAGCCTTTGCAGCTACGCAAGAATTCTTCTCTTTGCCAGACGAAAAGAAATTGGAAGTTGATAACAAGAAGACTGCTAATTTCAAGGGTTACAACGCCGTTCTCACTAGCAACAACGACCCTGCCGGTGCGGGAGATATGCACGAAGGATTCGAGTTTGGTTGGGAGGAAATCCTGCCGAAAGCTACCGACGAGAGACGTTCCAACGACGGTGTTATGGCCGGGGGTAACGTTTGGCCCAGCGCTCTACCGGAGTTCCGAGAGGCAGTCTTAACGTACTAGTAAGTTGTTATTCATCATATGACACTCAACCCATATGCACAGTATCCTCATCGCCTCAATCCAGCCATGCTGCAGTAGGCCTCGGGAAGCAACTCTTCCCTTTGTTTGCATTGGCTCTCGACTTACCCGAGAACTATTTCGACGACAAAGTGAGACGCAGATTACAAACACAGTGGATACTTGCGAACACTGCCAATTCCATACTCACACGCACACTTTCTATCAGACTAGGAATTCCGCTGCGCTGATGCGTGTGCTTCACTATCCACCGCAAACTGGCCCTGTCGACGATCGCGTCATCGGGATTGGTGCCCATACTGAGTATGCACATGCTATTCACACAGTGGGCGCAGCTGGGCTGACTATTGTGCCCCTATGACGCTAGCTTTGAGGTCATACCTTGAACTTCTGCCATTGCCGTTTAACCGTGCTTACTACAGTACCGCAGTGCTTCACTATCCTATGGCAGCAACCTGGTATTCAAGCTCTGCAGGTGCTCAACGCACAGAAACAATGGATTGACGCACCGCCTATTCCTGGAACCTTTGTCGTAAAGTGCGCTTCATTGTCAACGAGCTTCTTGACTTCGTACGCCTTCTAACTCGCACACTTGTCCGCTCGATGCAGCCTGGGTGATCAGTTCGCCAGGTGGACAAGTAAGTCCCGTTATTCTCGCATCTGCATTGTTCGGTTCCCTAATCTTGCTCGGCAAATTAGATGATGTTTTCAAATCTACTGTACATCGTGCGGTAAATCGTAGTGGCATTCGACGGTACTCCATTCCTCTGTTCTTCGGAACGGACTATGCTGTCAAACTGGAGGTATGTTTCAAGTTTTTCAGGCGCCTGGTACCATATGTACATCTATCTCATTACGCCTTGTAGCCTATCCCTACTTGCATCTCCGACGATCGACCGCCCAAGTATGAAGTAGTGACTGCGGGAGAGTATGTCAAGGAGAGACTCAAAGCAACATACGGTCATTGAATGCGTTCCATGCTATCCAAGGCCTCGGAATAGGGCAGTGAGGAACGACTCTTCTAGAAGCGTGTAGGGAGTTTGTAGGTTCGGTCAATACTTCAATTGCAATTTGCTTTGTATTGCTCGGCTGATTAGTGAGGTATCAACCAGGAGATGCCGGTGGTAAGCTTCTGACAAATATCCGGTAGCCGCTGTGGCCCTCTTCTAGCGCACTGAGCTCCCAACCAACGCTGGGATCACAGATAGGACAGACCGCATGCAATGAGGGCGCTGTGCCAGTGGTCATGCATGATCACCATATCAGTGTACTTGTCGACGTCCTATCTGATTCGGATGTTCTCACCGTTCACACAGGGAATCCACATCCCCAACCTCCCCAACCGAACGTGCATTCGCGCTCATGAGACGTGGGGACAGCGTTATCGGTCGCGGTAGCTAGTTCCTTCGCCCACCTTTTGAGTGCGAGTACTCCCTTCACCTACAGTACCTCCCAAATCCTTACTTCATATATGATCTCTTATCACTTCCTGAATGATCTCTGTTCTCAGGGGTCATGGCCGCGGCTGTGGTCTACGACTCTTGTGATTCTCTAATTAACCAGTTACCATAGGGCCATGCTCAAGCAGTATCTAGAGCTGCTGATAGTTTGAACTCACGGTGCGCCCTGCAGTAAACCGCTCAATATACACACACCAGTCTGAATCTTCGGCCTTCAACTTCAACATGACGATCAACGACTGCTGCTCTAAAACAGACTGTCATATGCCGCCCCTGCGGCCTATCAAGCGTCATCTATTAAGCCTTTACCGTTACGAAGCTACAGCACACGTTTTAAACGATTGTAGTTACAATCATCATAGTGGCCGCTTGTATTTTCCAGCAGGGAATGAACAACAAGGACTGCCTTTTTTGTACTTAGCACCAGTCAGCACGTCACGTTAGTAGTGTTGCTCACGGTTCAGCTCCATAGCCACGAGCCGTGTAGCTGAACCGTTTTGGAGCCGAGCTAAGCCGAGCCATCAGTCATCGGCTCTTGCCGGTTCAGCTTGCCACGGCTCACGGCTCATAAACCGGCTGTGACGGCTCAAGCCGGTGATCCATCCTGGCAATGGACGAATATACCGATCCTTTACATATTTGAATAAAATTAGTCAGGATGCAATTAAAGTGAGTCTGAAATACTCACAGACATATTTTTGAGGTCAATTCAGCAGAATTGTGAAGTATAGGTAGCCAGAGAGGCAAGGTTAGCATCGGCCCACAGAACGTGAGGACGAGGCGCCCGTATTGATGGCTCATAACCGGCTGAGCCGTAGCCGTTTGAACCGAGCCGTAACTTGGCGGCTCGGCGTGGCTCGGTCCATCACTTCTCATCAAAAGCCATCAAAGCTGAACCGTGCCGAGCTGGGCTGCGCCATGAGCAACACTACACGTTAGCGCCCATGCCGATCAAACTAACTCGACCATAACCCTACAACTCACAAAGGCTCTCGAAATGAAGTCTCTCATAATAAACTTATCCATATGCATATGCATACTTCTCGCCACACATGGTGCGCCAAATATCACTGCACTTCTCTCTGGACAACTCGTGGCCAGCCTGAGCGCTTGAACCTGGTTGAGCACGAACGTCACGGTCTAAAGAAGGCAGTAGTAATGCCTATTTGGGACACCATGCCAGTGGCTGGTTAGCTTTGCGGCGCACGTCCATTTCCTGCTGTCGGCAACGATGAAAGCTAGGCAGAATTGCCCTGGAAACTCCTCGATAAGCACGAGAACGGCCTCCACAACATTGTAGCCGGGGCCACCTGGAAGGTATATCTCGAGAATCGCCATGCCGCCAACTGCACACTCCGCCGCACACCCATTGCTCAAAGGGTCCGTCTTATACATCGTCAACCCCCCGTCCCATCTCAAATGGGAACAAATCCAGGCTACGTTCACTGGAAACGGGTGTGGCAAGGTTGACAACGTGGGACATGGTGTTGTGGCGGGTCAGAATAAGTGGGGAGTTCGTTTCGCAAACACGTATTACGGTGCGTATTCTTACGACTATAATGACTGAGAACTTAATCTTTCATAGCCGAGATGGCCCTGGCAACGATGCAAGGAGCAGTCGTTGAAGAGCTCGTTCCACCATGGACGGTGACGCTTTCTCATTCACCCACTCTCACAAGCGACACGACATCGATTCCAATCTTACCTCAGTACTTACAGGCCGAACCCGGCTTTTTCAAAGACGTTACTGCTCAACTGCTATTTCGATGTTTTCGTAACGTGGGTCCCCTTGTCTCCGTCCGCATGAATGTCGATATCGGAGACCAGCGGCGGACTGCCGTCGTAGAGTATTGGAAAGAAGAGCACGCGAACTCAGCTCGCTTGCTAAAGAACACCATGCATAAAAGCCTAAAAACTCGTCCTGCGTTTTCTCTCCGCACCTACAACCCATATCGCCTTCGTTGTTCGGTGCGTCACTCACACCCTCAGAGTCTGTCCGTGCCGATGTTGAGCGTCATCTTTACTATAGGGATTTAAGCAATTTTTTCCACAGAAGACCTTGGTCGACCCATTTTCGAAAGTAAGTATGAGTTGCGACGACCGAAGGAACTACTTTCTGTTGCTAACTTTTGCGGTGTATAGTTTGGGACGATCATCAAGTAAACGCTCTTCGTTCATGATCGCGCGTCAGCTAATCAATACGCTAGGGTTTCACTATATTATGGTGAAAATGGCACATTTGGTGTAATCACTTTTGCCAGCTCTGGTTCCGGTATAAACCTCTTTGTTATATCAGCGTTTTGGCTCAAATCATGCACCTACAGCTGCTCGTGCGCTCCAAGAGATGGACGGTAAAACACTGGGAGGCAGCTTGATCGCTGTCTCTTACGAAGAACCAGATGCTCAACACGTGTTTCGCCGCCCGCGCGCATCGAATGTCGACTCCGCTGACAAGCTGGGCACCGGTACCACAGTGAGACCGCCAACAGTTATTGCGATATAACTGACTGAGACTTTAAAATGTTTAGAATGTTCCACGAGCTGGCCCATCAGCTGAGAAACTGCGAAGAGAGGCTCTTATGAGGGAGTTGAAGGACAGCACCGAGCGACAAGCCAGAGAAGCCTCTGCGAGGGAGGCTGCCGAAGCAAAGGTGAAGAGACGACAGGAGCAACTACTTCGTAGAGAGCAAGCAGAATGCGTGCACGCTAGGGCGAAGGAAGAACTTGAAGCAGCTATGGCGAAGAGACGGTGCGCTTGTAAAGGCGTTGTTCTGGCGAAACAAGCACAGGAAACTGCGGATCAAGAGTTAGCTGGTGCACGGGATGCGTGTGCTGAGGCTAAACGAGTCTGGCTTGAGGCGATGGCTCGTGAAGCAAAGGCCGAGCAACAAGCAACAATTGCACGTAAAATTACGAACGAAGCCTTGCGATGGAGAGAAATTCTAGGTGCGAGCGTGGACACTGCTAAACAAGAGGAGAAGGCATCCCGGACCAAGAAGGAGAAGCTCGCCCACGAGCTTGCTAAAGATGAGCTGGACGAGGAGACTTTGCGTCTAGCCGAGCTGGCCGAATCTATCAGACGGATGCAGGAACTTAGGATGCTAGACCTGGCGGAAGAGAAGGAGAAGGCGCGCAAGGAGCAGGCTGCAGAAGAGCAGATGCGGCGAGAGAAGCACGCTGCGGAGGAGAAATCGAAGCTGGAGCGCGAAGAGAGGGCAAGGCAGGAGCGTGAAGAGGCAGCAAGACGGGAACGTGAAGAGGCAGTAAGAAGGAAACACGAAGAGGCAGCAAGACGAGAACGTGAAGAGACAGCAAGACGGGAGCGCGAAGAAGCAGAACGGCTGGCGCAAGAAAAGCTCGAGCGTGAAGAACAAGCAAGACGCGATGCAGAGACGCGAAAACGACGTTATGAACAAGCTGTGAGAGCCGAGCAACTACGATGCAGAATGGGGGACTTGGAGTTCTGCCGGAGCTCAACGGCGGACCAGTGGAGCGAACAGCGTGCCCTCGAGAGGTTCAAGTTCTTCAGCGACGACTTCGACACGATCAAGTTTCAAGAGTCGCAACCTCTCACCTTTGAAAGCGTGCCTTGGCCCATCCTCGCCCAACCGCGTGAAATGAACTTCGATGCTATCGACTGGGGGGCAGTAGAGAAGTTCTTCAACGCCATGGAGAAGCTAATGCCGAACAAGGCCGAGTACAAGACTTTCGTGGCGAAGGCGCATCGCAGATTTCATCCAGACAAGTGGAAGGCTCGCGGAATTCTTGGCTCTGTATTGGACGACAAGCTTCGTGGTCAGCTAGAGACTGCAGGAAACGTAGTGGCCCAGGCTATCACGCCATTGTGGCTGAAGTCTAGACAGCTGTGACAATACGATACACGAGCTCTGTAACCAGGCTGCTTGCTAGTCACGGTACTACTACTTAATTCGAAGCGCTGGTCTCGCGACTTGATTTGTTACGCTCACTCCGGAAACGTTTGTGCCTCTCACAATTTATTGCTCTCGCACTCTAAGTACCTGAACTTGAATACAGTGCGATTGCTGGCATCTTACCCAAACTGTGGCAAAAAAAAAACCACTGGCGCTTCGGTGCGTGCTTGCACGAGGTAACGTCGCGGTCATCGATTGAACAACTTCGCACGCCCTCTCGACAAGAGAAGTGTCAGGTCGAGTTAAAGTTCTCCGAATCCCATCTCTTACGCTCAAATACTCCTGCTGTGTCTGCGTTGTAGCCACGGCGATTTGAGAGGGCCATCCCTCAAATCGACATGGCTCCATCCGCGAATCTAACTCATCCGCTTCTCCCATCCAGAGCATCAGTTTTATACATCGCTAATCATCCAGTCAACCTGACATGGGGGCAAGTTCAGGCAACCTTCACGGGCAGTGGATGTGGCCACGTCGAAAATCTTGGAATAAGCGGAGTTGGGTGCATTGTGGGCCAGCGGAAATGGGGTGTTCGTTTCATCAACGTGTATCACGGTACGCTCGCTATGACAATCATGTTTGCTGGAACTAAACGTTTTAAAGCGGAGATGGCTCTGGCCACTATGCAAGGAGCACTTGTAGCAGACCACACTCCACCATGGAAAATGGTGCTTTCTCACTCTCCAAGTCTGGACCATCCCACACCATCTGCTCCATTTTTTCCTCAGTATTTACAAACAACGCCAGCGTTCTTCACCCCAGATCTCACCCCGCAGCTCCTTTTCAGATGGTTCCGCACGGCTGGGCCTCTCGTTTCCGTCCGCATGAACGTAGACGTTGGAAGTATGAAAGGTACAGCAGTGGTTGAATATTGGCATGAAAGTCACGCAAATGCGGCCCGTTTGAAGGAAAATGCCCTGCATACAAAGACACGAACCCGTCCTAAGTTCGTTTTGCGAACTTTTGACCCATGCAGTCTTCACTGTTCAGTACGCCGCACCCATCTCGAGTAACGATGACTGAAACGGTCTGATGAGTCTGTCTTTGTATTCATGTGTAGGGATTCGGATCTTGGGTTTCTCAGAAAGATTTGGTTTCTTCCTTCTCCTCGGTACGTGATATTTACTCTAATGCAGTTTTTATTTGAAAATCAACTGACATTTACGCGGTAGTTCGGAATCATCACCAGGTAGAGCTTCAGCTAGCGGTCACTTATCAGTCTAGCTGATTATGAGTTCAGTGCAACACTGTACCCCGCGACTCAGAAAGCTAGCGCATATGCAATTGTGGCTTTTTCCAGCTCCATTGATGGTATGTTTCTCCATCGCAAGCTTGGTCCTGGCTTAAGTAGCATCCGCAGCTGCACATGCTTTGGAAGCGATGGACGGTAGAACGCTCCGTGGAAGTACTCTGACTTTGCGATATGAGGAGCCTGAGACTCAGCATGTTTTTCGACGAACTATGGGGTCGAATTCCTCGGACCCGGATTTATCCGGGTCAAGCGGTACTCCTAGCGCAACCAAAGTACGCTTACCTCTAGCAATCATAAATGATGCCCCTGATTGCCAGTTATGTAGGATATCCCGCCCTTTGGTCCTTCACCCGAGCAGCTGCGAGGAGAGGCTCTTGCGAGAGAGGTCAAGGAGAGCGCCGATCGCCAAGCTAAAGAGGCATCTGCAAGGGCGGACGCTGAAGCGAAGGTGAAAAGACGAGAGGAACAACTCCTCCGCAAGGAGCAAGTGGAGCACACTTACGCTCAGGTGAAAGAAAAGCTGGAAATTGCTATGGAGGAGGGACGCACCGCTTGTGAAAGGGTTGATCTGGCTGAGAAAACGCAAAGGATAGCAGATCAAGAATTGGAGGATGCAAGGAACGCATGTGCTGAGGCCAAACGTGCATGGCTTGAGGCATCAAATCGTGAAGTAGCAGCCACTCGTCAGGCAGTCTTCGCACAGAAAGCTACAAGCGACGCATTGCGCTGGAAAGAAGATGTGGGTGCGAGGGTGAACGTTGCCAAACAGGAAGAAGTGTCAGTACGGGGTGAGAAAGAGAAACTCGCCCACGAGCTCGAAAAGGATGAGCTGGACGAGGAAACTATACGGCTAGCCGAGCTCGCTGAGTCAATCAGACGGATGCAAGAGCTTAGGAATCTAGACCTAGCGGAGGAGAAGGAGAGGGTGCGCAGAAAGGAGCAAGCAGCAGAAGAGCAGATGCAACGAGAGAAGCAGGCTGCGGAGGAGAAGCTGAGACTGGAGCGTGAAGAGGCTGAGCGGCTGGCGAGGGAAAGACACGAACGCGAGGAGAAGGCTCGGCAAGATGCAGAGACTCGACAACGTCTCTACGGAAAAGCCGTGGTGAAGGAGCGTTTGCGTTGCAGGGTACGAGACACGCAGTTCTACTCGAGCTCTTTCATTATCATATGGCACGAGCAATACGCGCTGGAGAGATTCAAGTTGGTCAGTGACGAATTCGACACGCTCAAATTTCAAGAGTCGCAACCTCTCACATTCGACAGCGTCCCTTGGCCTATACTTGTACACCCACGAGCCATGACCTTCGAGGCCATTGACTGGAACGCAGTGGAGCAGTTCTTCAATGTCATAGAGAAGCTGCTGCAGGACCAGTCAGAATACAAGGTTCTCGTAGAGAAGACACATCGCAGATTTCATCCTGACAAGTGGAGGTCGCGCGGTATTCTGAGTTCTGTGTGGGATGAGGATCTTCGTGGTCAGCTGGAGACTGCTGGAAATGTGGTGGCTCAGGCTATTACACCGCTGTGGCTGAAGTCGAGAGGACAGTGAAACCGCTGTACGTTGCAAAGTAGTACAGTAGCATCGGAGTCCATACGGTCTTAGCCTTTTCCGTCTACAGCATACCACAAGCTCATCGCCCGTGGATCAGTACCGTGGCGTTCCAAGAAGACTAATCTAGCAATAGACCGCGAAAAGAAACAAATATTAATGGCTCTTCGGTAACGAGTTACTAACGACGGGTGACGCCAGGACCCCAGACCACTCCCGCGCGCTTAGAGGAGTTGCGGTCGGCGATATGTACTTATATGCGCGCAAGCTCGTATCATGTTGACATTACAAGATACTACTAAATAGCCAGCATAAGCTACATTACTGTAAGATATATTCATGGACTTGAGCCATATATATATAGGCGTCCGAATGTGGTCTGGCGTCCTGGTGCCACATGCCTACCGGATTTGTATCTTTTAGCGCTCAGTTATTCAAGTTGGTCTTCAAGTGACTGTCAAAGCGGCTCTCGTTCTCATCATGTACATAGTTGATTTATGCGTTGTATGAAGCCGAGTTGAATAGTTTTACTTACTAGTGAATCCCACTTCTGCTCTCGCTCCCTGCGACTAAGTACTGCCATTTCATGATTTCGCGGAGTTTCCACGATAACCAACTCCGAGGCGCTGGCTTGAAATTCGGGAATACACTACACCAGACACCTAGTAAGTACTATGCGTCCAGCGACCTTGCCTCACCAGACTAAGCACCTCGTAAGTGTATATCGCTACTTTCAATGTAGTTTAGCTCAGCTGATGAAACTGCATGCCATCTGTAGCGCTTCGAGGCTGAACCATGCAGGAGGCCGACAGGAGGCCGGAGCCTGAGAAGCTTCGCACGCTGACTACTGAGCTGGAACTTGACGCTGAAACTCGAACAGCGCATCTTTCACGAGGACCTCCATTGCACCTGTGTTGTAGCCACGGCGATTTGAGGATCCCATCCCTCAGTTCGACATGGCTACACTCGCTTATCCGCCACATCCGCTTCTCAAAGAGCCAGTCTTATACATTGCTGATCCCCCCGATCATGTCGAGTGGGCCCAGCTCAAACCTATGTTCGATTGCTGCGGGGAGGTTGACACCGATGGCAAGAGCTGGGTATATAATACGCCAGGCCAGTTCCCGACACATGCAACATACTCTGTACGCTTCGAAAGCCTGTTTGAGGGTGCGTGACGTGTTCGGGCTCCCGTGTACCATTTGTTCAATCACTACATTATAGCTGAAATGGCTCTGGCAACTCTTCAATCACAACCCGTGGACGGTGTGAGCCCACCTTGGTGCATGATTTTATCTCATTCACCGACGCTGGACTCTGCATTGCCCACGGGGAGCAGGTGGGCGCAACGAGTCATCAAAACTGCTTGGTCGGGAGATTTGAAGCCAGGTGCCACTGCCCAGTCAGTCTTCAAATGGTTCCGTTCGGTTGGGCCGTTGGTCTCTGCGCGAACAAACATGTACATGGGCAGTTCAGAGTTTGCTACTGTTATCGAATACTGGAATATCGCGCATTCGGATATTGCAGGGCTCAGCTTAAACCAGGTTCACAAAGAGCTGCACCACGTTCCAAAGTTCGATTTAGTGGGCTTTGACCCTTGCAGTTTACGATGTTCGGTGAGTCTGACGTTACTGCATTGAGTGACCTACACCGCTGAAATAGATTTATGCCCTCCGTAGCAATATGTACCTCGCTGCGTAAATTGGGATGATGAGGAAGAGGATGCCGAGACTAGGGCAGGGCGATTTGCTGTCGCACGAGAGCTCTTGATGACAAAGCTAGCAAGCGTAAGCCTTTCTGAGATTGATATTCTGGGTAACGTGATTCATAGGGTGGGCAGTTCGGCAAAATAACTAGGTACGCAGAGTCATACATTTACTCTAGGCGCATGATGCAGGCCAACACATGTTACAGTACAAACTCTACCGAAGAGGAAGATTACTTCTCTGATGTCGTCACCTTCGAGTCATCTCATTCTGGTGCGCACCTCACCTAACCAGAATGTTATCGTACTCATGAAGTCGAACTTCAACCGTCCGTCAAGTAGCTGCACAAGCCTTAGTCGAGATGGACTCATTGGACAAGAGATATGATCGAATCCTAGAATACAATAGCTTCGTCGACCCTCCTTGCGATTCTCCCAGACAGTCGGAGCCAGAAACCGCACCGTCTGAACCATTCTATGAACCTCGACCGGAAACACCCGTACGTATATATAGCCAGTGTTTTTTTATCCTTGACGAAATCGCTAAATGGATGCTCTGGCTTTGTGACAACACACTATAGACAATACAATGCGAACCCGCGCTATGGCCACAAAATCGCATCCCCTTCTTGAGGAGCCTATCCTATATATTGTCAATCCTCCCGACCATATCAAATGGGGGCCTCTGCGGACCGTGTTTACCAAAAGAGGATGTGGAAACGTCTACAATCTTGGCTGGAGCGCGGTAGATGACAATTTTGTAACCTCGAGCTGGGCTGTTCAGTTCGAGGATCTTTTTCACGGTGCGTCAATGCGGTTATCCTACATATTTGATACTACTAACTATGTCACCAGCGGAGCTAGCTCTCGCTACCATGCAAGAGTTGATAATACAAGATGCTGTATTACCGTGGAAAATGGTTCTTTCTCACTGTCCAACTCTGGCATCTGCAATCCCTTCTGCTCTGATGTATTCTCAGTACCTCCAGACTGATCCGGCGTTCTTTTCGTCGGAGGTCACGATGTCGAATCAGAAAAAGGGCTGGTGAGTTCGGGGCGGAACGACGAGGACGGAGAGCAGAACGAGGGACTAGCTTCAAGCTATCACCTGTACTGGGTTGGGCTAACACACACGCCTGCGTGCAATAAACAAAAAGGCTCTCCTGATACCGTTCCTTGACTAACCTAACCTTTACTGCTGAGGATCGTTGGACCAGACGTTAGGTCGAACTACCCCAGTCGTTCGTTGGGGGAGAAGAAGGTACGTTCAGGCAGAGATAGCTGACTGAGATTCACGATTCGGCTCGAAACAATTACCCACAACTGGCTTCAGTGGCTAGCACTAACAGCGAGTAGTAGTAGTATCCAGATAGCTCGGACGACCTGCGCTTCGACTAACAAGAAATCACGATCCCCTTCACAGCTCGTGTGTGCCTGCTGGATGTGATTCTCTTGCTCGATTGACAGAACTTGACAGCAGTGACAATGTAGGCGTTCGGTACCTACCAATGTCCAAAGCTCAAGTATCGACGTGGGAGACTAGCTGAGTAACTGACTTCTGACTGACTGCTTGACTGGCTCTGACTGATGACGGTTGAGGTGTAAACTGTAACTTGCTTGTCTCTACTCTGGGGGCACTCTGGCCGCCTTATATACATGTGGGAAGCACTGTATCTACTAGCACAGCCTTTGCTGTGCGGTTACTTAGCAATCTACATAGCCTCTGAATTTCCTTGACAACCGTTGCTACTCAAAACATAGCCTCAATTCCTATGACTCACTCCTTGGAAACCGGTTGCTAGGGGACTTGGGGGCTGTGCTGGGCTTGCTAAGCTTTGCTACCAATGCATGAGACTTGGACTATCGCTTATGTAACCAACCCATTACAGAGTAATGGCGTTACATCCGCGGGGCACTTGAAATTGCAACTGTCCTCAGTTGCTGTCAGACTCTGGATCTGATTCAGAATCGGAGTTGGCATCTTCAATGACAACTTCTTCATCTTCTGATGCATTTTCCTCATCATCTGAGTCTTCTTCTGCTGCCATGTCCTGCAAGCGGGGGTCGGTTCGAGAGATATAAGGCAGCAAGCGCTGAGCGGCTACACCTTGACGCATAACAGTTCCATCCAATTCCTTTAGAACATATGATCCACCTTTGGTTCGGCGAACAACTTCATATGGGCCCAGATAACGTGGGAAGTACTTCTTGTCCAAACTCTTATCTTTGGCATTGTTCCTTTGAAGTACCAAAGTGCCTGGTGCCAGGTTACTGGTCCATAAGGTACGCTTGTAACGTCGCTCAAAGTGTTCTTTAGATTTGAACCTGTGCTTGCGAAGTGTTTCTGCAGCATGCTCTAGATCTTCATCTCGCTTCTCAAACTGCTGAATACGTAAGGCCAGAAGATCAGCAGGTTCCATATTGGACTTGAAACCGGTGACCATAAGTGATGCTTCGGCAAGATCGATAGGTAGAACGGGAGTAGTACCATAGAGTAGGTAGAAGGGGGAGAATCCAGTCTGACGACGAGTAGTGCACTTGTCTGCAAAGAATGCGGCATGAACATGTGTGTACCATTTGCTGGGCTGGCCGTTGCAAGCCTTCATGATGCTTTGACGAATGGTAAAGTGGCCGCGCTCGACTACACCGTTGGCTCGAGAGTTATAAGGTGAGATTGAAATTCGAGGAAGATGATATCGATCCATCAGTTCAGTAAATGCTCCTTGAACTTCTGGGCCATTATCCGTAGTCACTTGGCCAATTGCACCATATCTGCATAGGATCTCCTCAAAGAAGAAGTTGGCTAATGCGTTGGCTTTGATATTACGCAAGGCTCGGCCTTCGGCTGCACCGGTAAGATCATCACGTGCTGCCACCAGATACTCAAAACCTCCTCCTTTAGGCATGTACATTACATCTACGTGGATCTTGGAGAACACAGTTGCAGGGGTAGAGACCATGAGAGGTAGCTGTGGCTTCCTAGTGTTCCAAAGTTGGCACTCGTGACATGAGCGCACGTGATGCTTGACATCTTCGAACATAGTAGGCCAATAGAATCGCTCCTTACATGTCTGCATGACTGCATACTGACCACGATGGCCCAACTCTTCATGGACTTCGGCTAGGATCTGCCGTCTGCGAACTTCACGGAATATAACCTTGGTAGGGCGTTTAGTGCCTTGACGTCTGAACATTGCACCTTCTTGAACATAGAATCTTTGAGCTTTTCGCATGAACTGACGCTTAGTCTGCTCAGTGTTGCAGCGTTCGGGAAGGTGTAGGCTTGTGAGAAAGCGGAAGATGTCTGCCAATAACTGGTCCTTGGGTGAGAGCATAGCATAGACTTCTGCATGAGTGAGAGTTTGTTGGCCAGGGCCATCACTGATGAATAGGGCAATGTTGTCCAGCCAGTCATCATCGTCATCCTCTATTTCTTCATCTTCAGCCATCTCTCTCCTAGAAAGCGCATCTGGGCCTTTGTGACGTTCAGCGGGCACATGAATGAGCTCGAAGTCGAAGAGCAAGATTCCTTGGATCCATCGGTTGATAGTGGCATTGGGCTGCAGATCTGGTTCATTAAGCATCCCTTTGATGTACTTGGCATCCACTTCCACCTTTAGAGTCTTGACTCCAACAAGATATAAGTGATAAGCTCTCAATGCTCGATATAAGCCATAAAGTTCTAGCTTGGGTTGGGAGTATCGAGATTCGCGCTCATTCATAGGAATGGATCCGTATCGAGCTGGACGTTTCTTCCAATCATCATCATACTGGGATAGAATGAAGCCGACTGCGATGAAGCTGGAGTCAACTGAGAGTACGACAGGTTGGTTGGAAGTGTAGTTGATGGGGCGTAAAGCAGGTGGTGAGGTGATAGCCTGTTTTAAGGTGTCAAAAGCTTCTTGGCGCCTTTCATCCCATTCAAACTCCACATCATTGCGAACAAGCTCGGTAAGTGGACGTGCTAAGGCAGAATAGTTCTTGATCCATATGCGAACAGTTCCGCAGAGTCCGAGAAATCCGCGTACATCCTTAACAGTCTTGAGCGTAGGCCACTTCAGGATCTTATCTATCTTCTGATCATCAGGTAAACGACCTTGAGGTGTGCATTTCTGTCCAACGATGAGCACTTCTGGTCTGCCTAACTGAACCTTAGACGGAGAGAAAGTACCACCAGCATGACCGACACGGTGAACAACACGATGGACATCATTGGCATGTTCCCAGATAAAACGTCGGATACCAGGATTCTCAGGTAACAGCTCAGGTTTTCCATGTGCATCAGGGTAAATCGTGGAGGGTCCTTTGATAGGCAAATCATCTATAAAGATGTCTGCGACATGCGGAATCTCATGCTGAAGGATGAAGGCCATACAAGCTTGAAACTCAGCGGGAGAATTCGTGAAACCAGTCGGAAGCGACGTAATACGCAGAAGGCCTAAAGGTGTCAAGAAGGCAGTAAGGTCACGGCTCTTGGGATGGACTTTACGTGCGTCGAAACCCCAATACAAATCGAAGACAGTATAGCATTGACGTCCAGCAAAGGGCTCAACGAAATTATCAAGATTGGGCGGAAGACCCGCGTCACGGATGGTAACCTTGTTTAGAGGCTGAAGGTCATGGACGAGGCGAAGCTTGCCACTCTTCTTGAGGACGCAAAACCACCGAGAACGATAAGACGATTGACTAGGTTCGTATACTCCTGCTTCCATCTTTTCCTTAAGCAGTTCAATAACCTTGTCCTTAATACCAGGTGGAATCGGTATATTTGAAAAGGCCCAAGGTATGTGCGGGACAACTGGAATGATGTACGGTGAGAAATAGTCTTCGCGAAACGAACCGCGTTGACTATCTTCAAAGACAAAGTGGTACTGGTTGAGCTTAAGCACATGGACCATTAATTTCTCTTCTTCGGGCCAGAGGAAACCGTCGGAATTGATATTCATTTCGTCGAGACGTTCCCGTGTAAGTCTGCCGCCAGGATCGGGCTCAAACTCAGGTGGGTAGAACGGTAGCTGTGGGAGTGAGGCTAACGGGTCTTCAGGAAACTTGCGAATAACCCGCGCGTCCTCTGGGAACACAGCCGGTACGGGTTTCACCTTGCGATCCACTCGTTTGTACATAGTATACGAGTCTGTACTTAATAGATCCGGATACTCGAGCGAGTCCGAATTTACTGAGTCCGAACACTTACTAGTGGCCGCTAATGGTGTGCGAGTAGCCTGCGTGAACGTCGCATCGACTTCCGAGGTTGCGTTCCGCTTCCATGCGGAATGTACCTCCTCCCCGTCAACACAGATGACGACCTCGTCATCATCGAGTGACTCAAAGAGGTCTTGCATAGAAGTCGTGACCCAAAGGGCTGATTCAACCTCGTCGTCGCACCCTACATCTTTGAGCTGTACGAAATTCACATGTGTAGGACTAGGCACATCCTCCGGGACGGTAACACTATAGCAATGGACGGTCTCTGGCGGGCGACTTTCGAAGTTGTCAGTCGGAGGCGCTGATGTCCTTGTACTCTGCATAGGGCACAGAACGGTGGCCTTCTGTCTTGCAGGCTCAGTAGGACATGTAGCGAGCTGAAGGGAATCCTCGTGTTCACCGAATAGTGGGGTATTCATCATGCTCGGTAAGGACGTTGTACGTTTGTGAGAATACTTACGAGTGCGTCCAGAATCGCGGTGGGCTCCAGATGTCGAATCAGAAAAAGGGCTGGTGAGTTCGGGGCGGAACGACGAGGACGGAGAGCAGAACGAGGGACTAGCTTCAAGCTATCACCTGTACTGGGTTGGGCTAACACACACGCCTGCGTGCAATAAACAAAAAGGCTCTCCTGATACCGTTCCTTGACTAACCTAACCTTTACTGCTGAGGATCGTTGGACCAGACGTTAGGTCGAACTACCCCAGTCGTTCGTTGGGGGAGAAGAAGGTACGTTCAGGCAGAGATAGCTGACTGAGATTCACGATTCGGCTCGAAACAATTACCCACAACTGGCTTCAGTGGCTAGCACTAACAGCGAGTAGTAGTAGTATCCAGATAGCTCGGACGACCTGCGCTTCGACTAACAAGAAATCACGATCCCCTTCACAGCTCGTGTGTGCCTGCTGGATGTGATTCTCTTGCTCGATTGACAGAACTTGACAGCAGTGACAATGTAGGCGTTCGGTACCTACCAATGTCCAAAGCTCAAGTATCGACGTGGGAGACTAGCTGAGTAACTGACTTCTGACTGACTGCTTGACTGGCTCTGACTGATGACGGTTGAGGTGTAAACTGTAACTTGCTTGTCTCTACTCTGGGGGCACTCTGGCCGCCTTATATACATGTGGGAAGCACTGTATCTACTAGCACAGCCTTTGCTGTGCGGTTACTTAGCAATCTACATAGCCTCTGAATTTCCTTGACAACCGTTGCTACTCAAAACATAGCCTCAATTCCTATGACTCACTCCTTGGAAACCGGTTGCTAGGGGACTTGGGGGCTGTGCTGGGCTTGCTAAGCTTTGCTACCAATGCATGAGACTTGGACTATCGCTTATGTAACCAACCCATTACAGAGTAATGGCGTTACAACGACGCAGTTACTCTTCAGATATTTCCGCGCCGCTGGTCCCCTCGTTTCCGTTCGCATGAACGTTGAAATCGGAGGTGGAAAACGTACCGCGGTTGTGGAATATTGGAATGAGCTGCATGCAAACGAGGCACGGAACGCAAGGAACGCACTGCACAAGAAGATGCGGAATCGCCCCGCTTTCTCAATGCGAACTTATGATCCGCGTAGTCTTCGCTGTTCAGTACGTCACTCATATGTCTGTTCACGCCCTTGGCATTGAGGCATAAACCGCTACCAAAGGGATTTAAGCCCTCGTGCCAACTCAAGGACTTAACGGATGCTTTCTCTGAAGTACGTGCAAGAGTGTGCGTAATAACCATTTTTACTAATATTTTTATCTCTAGTTCGGGTCTATCATTGGGTAGGGGTTGTTATATAACACTTCCCATCAACTGACGGCGTATTTAGTGCAAGGACGGAGTCCGAGGGAGACATGTCATTTGTGGTTCTCACTTTCTCCAGTGCCGCTTGTGGTATGTTCAACATCAGATTCCACGTATTCTACTTGATGTATCGCTCACGTAACATGCACAGCTGCTCACGCACTTCAAGGCATGGACGGGAAAGCTTTTGAGGGTGCTCGACTCACTGTGCGTTACTTCGAGCCCGATGCTCAGGATGAATTCTTCGGGCCCCCAGCATCAACATTTTCATCGTCGGACTGGAATTCGTGGGGTAATCCCTCCACGACTTCAGTAAGTTTATGCCGGCGGTCGGCGTGATGTATTACCTATGCTCAGTATCAAATATTTAGGACGATCCATTGGCCTCTAGTCCTTCACCCGAGCAACGACAAAGGGACACTAATGCAACGTCTGCAAGCTCAGCAGAAGAAACTCGAGCAAAAACCCGACAAGAACATCAAGCTCGTAGAATAGAAGCAGAGCGCGTAAATGCCAAGGCGAAGAGAGATCTGGAGACAGCCAAGGCCGAGAGGCAAGCAGCATGTACGGAGGTAGATAACACTACGCATGCGGAAGAGCTGGCAGATCAGGAGCTGGTGGAAGCGAAGCAAGCATGTGCTGAAGCTGAGCGACTATGGCTCGCCGCGAGGGAACGGGCTGCAGCGGCGACGCAGAACGCGAATACTGCGCATGAGGCGAGGAATATCGCTCTTCTGCGGAAGGACCAAGCGGATGCACGCGTCAAGGTCGTCGAAAAAGAAGAATTGTCGTCGAGGATCGCGAGAGAGAAGTTAGCGAAAGAGGCGAATGAATATGATGTGTACGACGAAGAAGCTCACCAAGCCGAACTTGCCGAATCTATCAGACGAATGCAAGAGCTGAGGAAGCTGGAGAAGAAAGAAAAGGAGGAAAAGGTCAGGAAAGAGAGGCAAGCTGCAGAAGAAAGAGCGAGGCGAGAGCGAGAAGAAGCAGATCGTTTGGCGAGACAGAAACGCGAACAAGAAGAGAAGCTGCGACGAGAGGCGGAAACTAGACGACGACTTTATGCACAAGCCGTAGCGAAGGAACAAAACCGATGTCGACTACGGGATCTGAAATTTTGCCCAGACAACGACATGTGGTACACAAGCTCTGCGCTTGAAAGGTTCAAGTTCGTCAGCAACGAGTTCGACACCCTAAAGTTCCAAGAGTCACAGCCGCTCACTTTTGAGAGTATCCCTTGGCCTATTCTCGCTGCTCCCTGCGATATGATCTTGGATGAAATTGATTGGAGCGCGGTAGAGAGATTCTTCGAAGCTATGGAGAACCGGTTGCAGGACAGGGCAGAGTACAGGGTCCTTGTAGAGAAGGCACATCGCAGGTTTCATCCGGACAAGTGGAGGGCCCGCGGCATCCTCAACTCCGTGTTGGACGATGATCTTCGTAGTCAGTTGGAGGTCGCTGGGAATGTGGTGGCTCAGGCCATCACCCCGCTGTGGCTGAAGGCTAGAGGATGAGAGAGCTATGACTACGTTATCGAATGTGCTGATTCCCGTGCTTTCCCGACTCTTTCGTCGAGTAAAATACGAGGGGTTCTGTTGTATGTAGACAGAGTTGTGACGGCATTCATCCTAGCTGATGTGTTCATTATACATCGCTTCCTTAGTTCAGCATTTCACCTCCCGTGTTCATGGAGACATATCAATTATATCTTTTATAGCCCCCTGAACCTCTCGATGGTCACGCTTCATTTCACTGGTTGCTCTATTCATCAAACGATGGAGGAACAGTAGGGTTAACGTTGGATAAACATTCCGGGCCAGATAGTGCATCTAAGTCAGTATCTACTAGTAGCCACATGATCAAACATCTCGCTGCCTTGACTCCAGCCACAAGGGCGTGATAGCCTGGGCAACGACAGTCCCGCAGGTCTCCAACCGACCTCTGAGGCCATTATCCAGCACCGAGCTGAGAATACCACGAGACCTCCATCCAGTGTCCGGATGGAACCTACGCTGTGCCTTCTCGACAACGCTCTTATACTCCGCTTCGTCCTCGAGCATGTTTCTCACCGCAGCAAAGAACGTTTCTACTGCCTCCCAGGTGATAGTGGTGGATGTCATGCTCCATGGGCTCCCCAGAACTGGTCAAGGAACGCTCTCCAAGGTAAGCGGCTGAGTTTCCTGGAATCTAATGACGTCAAACTCCTCGCTTACGAATTTGAATCGTGCAAAGGCATTTTTCGCTCCCCAAGGAGCAAAGAGCGGGTAGAACTGACGATCACGTAGCTCGCACCGAGCTCGTTCTGCCGCCACGGCCGAGTCATAACGTTGTCTTCGAAGCTCAGCATCCCGACGGTCTCGCTCTTCGCGTTCGCGCTGCTCTCGTGCAGTCTTCTCAGCGGCTTCCCGCTGCTGCCTCAGTCTCTCCTCCTCGGCCTGTAGTGCTCTACGCACCCTCTCCTCTTTCTCCGCAGCTTCGATCTTCCTTAACTCCTGCATCCTTCGGAACGACTCGGCGAGGTTCGCTTGTCGCAGAGTTTCTTCGTCGGGCACATTACCAGCAATCTCGCGATCAAGCTCCTCCATCGTAGCCAGAGTGGACATCTCCTCCTCCTTTGCAATACGTCTCCTTGAATCTGCCCGGCTCCGCTTACCCAAAGCAACACTCACTGTCTCTCGTTCAGTGCTCGCTCGCTCTCTCACTTTCGCCTCACGCTCCATAGCTTCGAGCCAGATACGTTTGGCTTCCGTGGACGCATGCTGAGCAGAGACCAGCTCCTGCTCCACTTCTTCACAAAACTGTCGAGCTGTGACATAATCGCGGCACGCGTTTCGCCTCTCCATTGTGGCAACTTCAAAATCATGCCTAGCTTGAGCACAGTCCTGTTCGGCCGCTTCTCGTTGACGACGCCGATCCTCGAACCGTTTCACTTTTGCATCTGCAGACTTCCAAATTGCGTATTCTTCTATGCCGTCTTCAGGCTCCTCCTTTGATTGTTGCCCCGCCTTCGCCTGTGAGTCGTCTGTGCCATGGTCAGGCGAGGGATCATCCTAGAGCTATCGGTCTCAGCGCATGAACTGAAAATATTGTGCTTATACTCACTGCATGAGCGGTAGAAGTTTCGGGCGATGGTTCAGAGGGCATGGTGCGCTTGGGAAACGAGCGATGAAAGACATCCTGGGCGTCCGGCTCTTCAATGCGCACACTAAGTTTTGTGGCTCCTATCACTCTGTTGTTCATCTCTCTGATCGCTTCAGCAGCTAGATATGAAGTCTATCAAGCAGCAACACTAGCAGATGGTAACAGGGAGCCACATACCGTGTACTTGATTGGAGAACGTGACAATACCATACGCGCCTGGCTTCCCCGCATCGATTATTGCAGAGCTACGATCTTGCTAATGAGTCGTGAAGAGCTGGCTGGCGGAGACGATTTGCTGACCTACTGACTTTTCCGAACTTAGTAAAAGATCAGTAGGTGTACGGTATGGTAGATGTCGTATATGAGATCACCTTTGAGAAACTATCGAGTAGATCGCTGTGAGTAAATGCAGGCCCAATGCCCTGAAATAATGACTGTCAGTGAGCGGACGGGATAGCTGAAGCGGTGACTACGCACGGTACAGCGAATACTCCAAGGATCATAGGTACGCAGAGTAAATGCGGGGCGCTTCTTCAAATTTTTATGAAGAGCATTGGTCATCATGCGCGCAAAGTTCGCATGATCTTCGTGCCAGTATTCCACCACCAATGTATGAGGAGATTGCCCTAGATTAACCTCCTTCCGAATAGAGACAATAGGACCTGCGGTACGGAAACCACTTGAATACTATCTCCATCGGAAGCCCATCTTTGAAGAAGATATCCGAATCGCACTGCGCGTATTGAGGCAACAGACGTCGCGAAGGGGTAGCCTTTTCCAATGTCGGGGAATGTGATAGTCTAATGGTCCATGGTGGCCATGTTTTCCTCGTGCCATTGACTGTGGCCAAGGCCAGCTCGGCTAGAACAGCATCAGACATCGTCCCCGCCGTACTAACGCTAGAGTAGTTTACCGAACATAAGATTTTTGAAACGAATGCGACACATTCGCCTCCTGGGATTTCCTTCTGCTGGGGTGATAGCATCCTGGGTGACCAGACCGCAACGAAAAAGAGCATTCGGCAATCGAAAGTGTTTTGCGCTCGGAGGATCAGCTATATACAGTACCGGCTCCTTCAGAAGCGGGTGCGGCGGGTAGCCTTCGAGCCCGCTGGGTGCACCGGTGTTCGGGTTCATCGACGAATCGTTAGATAGCCAGTATAACGTAGGACGGTGAGAGTAGGACTTGTCGAGTTAGAGGCACACTCAAGTGATTTAATCCCAAGGTAATCATATCCTGCGCATTCCCTGCCTCGAGTTATCCACGCTGCAGCTTTGCCTTCCGACGGCCGTAGCGTTGGAACCACGAGTCGGTACTCCTGATAATCCTCTCATACAGCGAGAATGATGAGGATGTGGCTGTCTATAACATAATTAAGTTCCTTCATCCATACCTCTCAACGACCGATTTGCCAACTACGTAACGGTTACAGAGTGTTGCGCGTACATACCAATCATGATGTAGACGACGAAGTAGCTCAAGCGCCCTAGCGCTTTCTGCATGATGCGGCCGCCGCTGCGGCATACTCCGATCCTCTTGCTCTCAGCCATGGCCAGCACTGTATGGGCGACATGGAAAGTCGTATCAATAACAGGGAACCTCCTAGGAATTCCTCCCTTGGGCAAAGATTATATCGGTAAGAGAACTTCAACTTACGAAGAAGGAGTATAAGTGACTCTGACAATATCTTCGTAGCCAGCGTCCCGATCAAAGAGTCTCAGGCTAGACTCGGAGCGAAGCCTGCTGGAAGCAACGCGTTCAGTGACGGCAACTTCGCACGCTCCTCGATATACAAGGGGTGAAGGCGCTGGATGATGAGTAAACTCTTCCCCGCCAGCACTCCGACAGTGTCTACAACCCTGCGTTCAAGTTGTAGCCACGACGACTTGAGGGGACCTCTAGCTCTCTCAATTCGACATGGCCACACTTGCCAACTCGTCGCACCCATTCTTAAAGGAGAATGTTCTATACATTGTCGACCCTCCGAACCGCCTGCAATGGTGGCAGCTTGTAGAGACATTCCGCCCATGCGGGGCAGTCTCTACAGACGGGATGTCATTGGTCGAAGGCAAACCGAGTCGCAGGAAATGGCCTATTCGGTTTGTTAGCATCTTTCACGGTATGTATCCAGCGGATCCATCTACCACGTCATTGAATTCCGAACGTGAACCAGCGGAGATGGCTCTCGCAACACTGCAGGGGGAGTATGTAAAGAACCTCCTTCCTCCTTGGGCGCTGTCTCTGTCACACTCTCCAACATTTGAGAAGGCGACGTTTCCGGAACCTCCTTTACCTCAGTATCTCGCTGCTCAGCCGGGATTCTTTGCTGATGCCACGGTAAACGCTCAGCTGCTTTTCAGATGCTTTCGCAACGCAGGTCCTCTGGTTTACGTCCAGACAGGTGTAAATCTCGTGGCCCAAGAGTATACTGCGGTTATTCAATACTACAGCGAGGAGCACGCAAAGTTGGCTCGCGCCAAAGAGAACATGATACACAGTAGGCTGAGGAGTCGCCCTCAGTTCTCTTTGAGTAGTTATGATCCATTCAGCCTCAGATGCTCGGTCCGTTTCTTTGGAATTGTCTAAGATATATACCTACAGCTACACTCATCCTTGACTTGTATTCCCGCAAGGATTCAGACTTAATTTTATGGAAGTCGACCTACGAACTATGTTCTCCCAGGTGTGTATGTGAATCGTTGAGATGCACACCGATTGCTAAGGATATCAATAGTTCGGTAACATCAAGAGGTGATTAGTATAGACTGTTACAATCATCGGCATGCCTAATTTCGCGATAGCATCTATCTGTACAACACGAGAGGGCTAGACGCATACGGGCTTGTCACCTTCACGTCTCATGTTTGCGGTATTTCTCCAGAAACACTAGATCTTCGTCGTATCCTTGCTCATCCGACACTCCAGCTGCTCGAGCGTTGCATGCGATGAACGCAGCACGGAATGGCCATCTCGTCGTTCGCTACCAAGAGCTCCATGCTGGAGAAGGTTCTCCTAAGTCGCCTTCACCAACCCAACCTCAACAGCCGCGGAGCTCCTGCAGTCCGGATTCGGTCTGTACCACTCATGTATAAATTCTGTCCGGCAATGTCGTTGACTAAGGATGTTTGATATAGAATGCCCGCGATGAGTTGGCAGAGGAGGCACGGGCCAAGGCTGAACAGCGGCGACAGGCTGCAGCCCAAGAAATGAAAGAGGCAGAAGAACGAAAAGAGCGAGAAGATATCTCAAGAAGAGCCGCAGAAGCAAAAGTAAAGGACCGTCTAGATCGACAACTCCGTCAAGAGGCGGCGGAGCGTGCCAGTGCATGGGCTCAGAGGGAAATGGAGATCGCTACGGCAGATAGGCTCGAAGCTTGCGAAAACCTTGCGCGAGCTGAGCAGGTTCATAACGCGTCGATGCAGAAATTTATAGATGCGGAGAGGGCATCTGCGGAAGCCAAACGGATATTGCTAGAGGCTATGCTACGCGAAGCAGAAGCGAAGCAAGAAATAGAAAGCGCTCAGAGCGCTACGATCAATGCTCGTACAAGAGTACAGCAGGCAGACAAGCGGTTCGAGGTCGCAAATCAAGAAGAGATGTCGTCCCGATATGAGAAGGAAAAGCTCTCCCGAGAGCTCGACGAAGACATCGTTGACGAAGAGGCCATACGCCAAGCTGAGCTCGCCGAGTCTATTCGCAGGATGCAAGAGCTTCGGGAGTTGGAGGAGCAGGAAATGGAAGAAAGGGCACGTAGAGAAAGGCATGCTGCGGAAGAGAGGTTGAGCCGTGAGAGAGAAGAGGCGGAGCGGGTGGTGAGGGAGCAGCGCGAGCGAGAAGAAAAGGCACGACGAGACGAGGCCGCTCGACAACAATTCTACCAGAAGGCGGCGAGAAAGGAACAGAAACGGTGTAGACTTCGGGACCTAACGTTCTTCCCGGACCCATATGTCCTGACATGGCATGAACCCCGTGTTCTCGAGAGGTTCATGTTCGTCAGCGACGAGTTTGACACCCTCAAGTTTCAACTTGAAGAATAGCAACCGCTCACGTTCGATAGCATCCCTTGGCCTATCCTTGGTCACCCTCGGGGTATAACACTCGAAGATATCGACTGGACTGCGGTAGAGAAATTCTTCAGCGCCGCAGAGAAGCTACTGAAGGAAAAGGGCGAGTATAAGACTCTCGTCGAGAAGGCGCATCGAAGGTTCCATCCAGATAAGTGGAGGTCACGCGGCATCCTCAACTCCGTGTTGGATGATGATCTTCGTGGTAGGCTGGAGGCCGCTGGGAATGTGGTAGCACAAGCTATCACGCCGTTATGGCTGAAGTCGAGGGAGTAGGAGTCTCCAGTCTAAGACCATCTGTACCCTGTCTTGCATGATCTTTGTCTTGTGTTGCTCTGATTTTAGCATTGACCTGATACGATCTGAGACATCTTGTACTGACAGTAATCACAAGTGACATTGAGTCTGTGGTATATTTCATGCCACATGCAACATGAATCCTTCACTTAAGTAAACCGGAGCGGCGCGGAGTTGACTCGGAAATACAAATCTCACTGGAAAACGTGGCGCTCGACTAACTCATTCCCTCCTTCGATGTGACTGTTTCTCGATGCTCGATAAATCTTACTTAACAAGCTCAGAGCTCGAAGGGAGGCTGTCGCGTGAAAACCTCGCCTGGCAAGGCCTTAACAAGGCTCTCAAAGTGAGTTTCTACTGACAGGACGTTTCACACGCCTGTACTTCCTTTCGTGGCAAAATGAATAGCGCCGAGTGCAGAGTGCCTCCTCTTGTCTTGACCAGTACCAGTGCGGTGTATAAGGCCTGCTCTGGTTAGGTTGAGGACGTGGTCTGGTTACTTGGCTAGATATGGACTCAGCACAGGTGCCGCCACATCCACTTCTTCAAGATCCAGTCCTATACATAGTCGACCCTCCCAAGCGGGTCAAGTGGCCGAACATCCAGAAAGCTTTCGAGCCATGTGGAACGGTCCTGTCTGTCGGAAAGAGTCCAGTGGTTAACAAGCCGAACCGAAAGAAGTGGACTATACGCTTTTCATCGCTATTCCAGGGTTCGTTTCTCCTTACTTGTATCTAAACCCGACTCCTGATGCCTCTATGATCGTGGATTACAGCGGAAATGGCTCTTGCTACCTTGCAGGGTGCATCAGTAGCTACGACGTCCTCTCCCTGGATAATGGTGCTGTCACACTCACCGACATTGGAGCCCGCGCAACCATTCTCCCGTCTCTTTCCTCAGTTCGTGAAGTATAACGGATCGCCTCTTCACATGGGCAACGATGTGGATAGCCAGAAGCTCTTCGAATGGTTTCGTCCTGCTGGCCCGCTTGTTTCTGTCAGAAAGGATGTCAATGTTGGCTACGGACAACCGGCTGTTGTCCTAGAGTACTGGGACGAGGTGGGTGCGAATCGAGCCCGGGTTCAAAAGAATGCTCTTCATCCCGATATGGGTCGTTACCCTGCCTTCACTGTGCGGACATTCGATCCATGCAATCTGTACTGTGCGGTACGATAAACCCACACATTCCTGTGCATCGGCAGGCATCTTCATGTATTATGCAGGGATTTGGGCCGACGTTCTCTCAACAGAGCCTCATAGACACATTCGCTCAGGTACGCTCAATATGGCATTCGTTGAAATCGTGGGATACTAATATACTTACCTGGGGCTATATGCAGTTTGGAGCGATTAATCAGTATGCATCTCTATTCCGCGCACTGTATGGTAAACTGACCGTAGGCATGTCATACAGAGCTAAAATGAAGAAAGCTGGTGTCCAAGGCTCATTCGGCTTCATCTCCTTCATGAATCGTGACTCAGGTACTATTCAGATGTTTAGTTCTATGCGTCTTCGTGCTTAGTTTCCCCCTACCAGCGGCGGCCGCCATACAGGCTATGAACGGCAAAGTCATTGACGGAGTTTCCATCACTGTACGCTATCATGAGCCTGGGGCTCAGAACATCTTTCGGTCAAGATACTCTTCAAACTCTGCTCCGTCTGGTACATCTACGCCTGAGCCAGTAGGTGCAGAGTTCGTTAAACCGACGCTTTTCTAATCGTGACTGGTGACCATTCTTCCAGAGTGCCTCTTCAAGTAATACCGGGGCCTCCTCGCAACCAGACGAGGCCCATAGAGCATGGCAGGAGAGGCAACGCCGAGAAGCTGCTGCACAAGAGCTGAAGGAGGCTGCAGAGCGTAGGGCCAGAGAAGCAGCTGCCATGGAGGCTGCCGCCGCGAAAGTCAAGAGGCACGAAGAGCGACGAGCGCGCAGAGAAGCGGCTGAACGTGCTGAGCAGCTCGCAAAGAGTAACCTCGAAGCAGCAAAGACAGACGAGGAGAACGCCGAGCTCGAAGTTGTGTTAGCCTCTGAGTTGAAGGCCGTCGCTGAGAAGGCACTGGCGGACGCCAAGCTTGCTGCGGCCGAAGCGAAAAGGGTGTGGTTGGAGGCAATGGAGAGAGAGAGGAAAGCAAACGTTCAAGCAGAGGATGCGAGGGGCGATCTTGACCATGCCATCCATAAGAGGCAGCAGGCCGAAGCATGCCGCATCATTTCTGAACAGGAGGAGAGATCTTTCAGAACTGCGCGAGAGGCGCTTGACAGAGAGGCAGAGCAAGATGCAGTCGATGAAGAGACGCTGCGGCTTGCTGAATTGGCCGAGAAGGTACGGAGGATGGAAGAGCTGAAGAAGATTGAGCAGCAAGAGAAAGAGGAGAAGGAGAGAAAGGAGAGGGATGCAGCAAGAGCGGAAAAGGAGCGCTTAGAACGGGAGGAAGTTGAGAGACTTGCTCGCGTGCGTGAGGAGGCAGAACGCCTGGCGCGCGAACAGAGAGCACGGGAGGAACGCGAGCGTGAGGAGGCAGAGCGTTTGGCTCGAGAACAACGGGAACGGGAGGAGCGCGAGCGACAGGAAGCCGAGGCTCGCCGCAGGTTGCACCAGCAAGCTATCGTCACCGAACGTGCTCGCTGCTATAAGCGGGACATGCAACACTACGCTCAATGGAACATCATGTTCTGGGACACTCAGCGTGCTTACCAGCGATTCATAGCCGTGAGCGAGGAGTTCGACACCCTCAAATACCACGAAACCCAGCCGCTCTTATTCGAGAGTATACCTTGGCCTGTTCTGGATCATCCACGTCGTATGACTCTAGATGGCATCGAGGGCCAGGCTGTGAGCCAGTTCTTCAGTGCCATCAAGAGTCTTATGTCAGCCGAAGCGTATACGGATGTCATGAAGAGGGCACGCATGCGTTTTCACCCAGACAGGTGGCGGTCCCGTGGGATACTCAACTCGGTGCTAGATGAGGGTGTTAGGGGACGACTGGAGGCCGCAGGGAACGAAGTCTCGAAGCAGATCAATCATCTCTGGGATAAGCGGACGTAGTCTTCAATGCTGGACAATGTATATCATAGTGGACTCAATGGCGTGTACGGTTTCATTCATGCAACATACTCATGTACGATGTCAGATGCGGAGGTATATAATATACATACTCGATGTTGTGGTATCCGATGAAGAAAACGTTGTTAGATAACAAGCAAGGCTCCGAGAATCCTTTCTCGTCGGCTGGGTGGCTGGTCGTTCTGCTCTTCCCTCTTGAAGTATACCTTCTCGAAGTCCATCTCGTCTAGCTGAACAACCCTCGTCTGATATATGATCTTGTAGCCCAGTGTCAACAACGCGAAGAACGGCTGCACAGCGCAATTCATTTCGTCAGCTTCCGAGTATACATTCGACTTTCGACTTTCGACTCACGAGTGGGACATAGGATGACAAAAACGTTGCTACAGAGTCTGAGCTTGGGCCGCTTTCATCGCCGGGTACCGTTGCTACAATAAACCATCAGCCTTTGTACCCGGGTACAGAATTATGAGACAAAAAAACTAACCAATTCGCCAACCGTGCAAGAACACCGCCCTAATGAAGTGTCGGCGAAGTCAGTACGGAGTACCCGGCACATATTCTAACAGCCCAGGAAGCTCACCATCCATTCGTAAAGAGTATGAGCATACCAACTGCAAATGCATACCATGCGAGCTGTATAGAAGACGTTCAAAACTAGATCTGATTTGGAAGTTATACATGGAAGAGCTCACGTAGGGCTGTCCTCGATGTCTATTCTCCTTTATGCGGTCGATGTTGGCTATGATCTGCTTTGATCTCTCGTCTCCGCCGGGTTTCTCCGCCTCCGCACGATGTTTTCTTTCGTGATGGATAGTTCCTTGGTGCCACCTTAAATGATACGCAAGAGTAAATCAGTAGGTATCTCTGAGGAATGTGGTTTGGAAAATGCGACATACCGGATGTACGTGAACAGCATCCCCATCCAAGATTGTAGTGATGCTATACTGGTTACGGATGTTAGCCACTTGAATATCTAGATCATACTAGTTAGCGTCGATATGTAGAACAAAGACACCTATATGATTCACAGTTTCCGCATTTGTGTCTTTCCCACCGCCCATGAAGCTCAACAAGCCCACCGCAGCAGTGGCCAGCACAGCATACAAAGGCAAAACGAACCACGGAGGGGGTTTTCTGCTCAACGACTCCATGTCTACGTTCGAATCTCGACCATCTGCGGCGCGTTCACCGTCCATGGGCTCGTTTGATCCATCATAACGACTCGTATAAGACCCGTTGTGGTCTTCGCTTCTTCCGTTGAAGCTCTCATCGTCGACGGGTGTAACAGTTACATGGATTTGTTGTGGGCTATCCTCAAACTTGTACTCTTGCACGGATATTTGATCCGGTAGTTGCATAGACCTTGGTGATCTCGAGCCATATGCAGCTCGCTGCCTGTATTGCTGGGACAGTCGTTCGTTGTTCTCCAACGCAGTCGACAATGGCTGCAGCTCGTCGTCATCCAGCTCGTTCACGTCAGGCAAGTCATCTTCTGGTCTTGTCTCGCTGGGGAGCTTCTCCTCGCGAGGGTATCGGCGTAGATACGCGAAGACCTCGGGTGCGTGATTGTTCTTCGCAAGGAAGAAGAGAAAGCGGCTGCCAATGTATATGTCTGAAGCTGCGGCAGACCAGGCAGAGAGGAGGATAGCTCCATTGATCAACGTTGGCAGCTATCGTGGTGTAAAGGCGAACAACAATCAATCAGGAACTGAGAGCACTATGATAGAGTGCATCACACGTACATAGCTGATATTTGCCTTTCTGAACGCAATGACAAATGGAGAGGAGTTGGAGGTATTCTGTTCGTCTGGCGAGATAAGGTCCGGATCGTTGGAGTCAACTAGAAGGCCTGCGCAGAATATGCTCCCCACGTAGAAGAGAGTGCTGTCAACCACGCACGTCGTCCATCAATAAACCATAAATGAGAAGAGCCAATCCTGTGTCTTACATTCGAATCCACACTCGTTGCAAAGCCTTTGGAACATTCTATGGAAAGGTCAGTAACGACATGCACCGTGGGCATGAGGGAAAAACGCACTCGAGTAGCATCGATAACCTCGCCAGCAGCCTGTTTGTACCTCGTGTCAGGGTTTACAGCTTCCTAATAACACACACGAAGAAAATATGACGCACGATACCGGGGACCTCAGAGCCAAAGAAGGAGAAACATGCTTGAAGTAAGACCGCCCAGAATCCTAGGAAGTGACCCAACGAGCCGCTGATGCCTCCGTATTCCTGGAACGGCTGGTGCCAGTTCTTTAGACCAATAAAGCTGTAGCCTATCAGTGTGACACCGCAATGAAGAGACAACTGGGTGCATACCCTTGGTGGCTACCGCCTAAATCAATGACTAAGCATACGATGACTGTTGTGGGGATGTGTTGTGAGTGTTGATGTTCATGTGAGCGAGAATATGACAATTGAACGTACTGATTACGACTATGGTGAGGACCTTGATAGCTGAGAACCAGAACTCGAATTCGCCGTAGACACGAGATGGAAAGCAGTTCACGGCTGTAGCGGCCACTAGCTGAAAGGGAGTTGCGTGGAGTGAGGTCAGGGCATGCTTTGCAATTGGCATAAACCACTTACAAAGATACTCGATAGTGCGATTACCCTGGAGAGGTGGTAATCGAGGGTCAGTAAAATCCACTCAATTGGGACGGTACTGGCAAACAGTCAGTGTGACTCGACTCACGGAACTTTGTGGTCCGGGTCCCAAAGGCGTACCAGGATGGTGGCTGCGGATATCTCTGTGGCTGAGGCGCAGTACGTAAGCCGAGCGCAGAAGTTAAGAGTGGCACAGGGTCAGAAACTTACGCAAGGTTACACACCAGTTATACTACCATGATAGTTCAGTTCCGCAGTCCACTATATAAGCAATAGTTGACCGGAGACATACCCATGCAGCCCAACCCAAGGAGAATCCTAGTGCTGGGTCAACAAACAAGTCAGCCAGGCCGACAACACCTCCTACATTTGGTCTTCCCATGATAAGTTAGCACTGCCAATGTTGTACTGAATACCTCAGCAAGACATCAACACTTACAGGAATGCGATCATCTCCCCGATAGATACGCACAGACAATAAACGACTGTTCCAATGATAGAGTATCCTAACAGTGCACCGATAGGGCCGCCATCGTTCAGTGCTTGCTGTGCATAGATAACTGATTAGCTCTGGGCAGTGGCGCAAAGAACAAAGACAGAACTTACACCTGAGCCTAGGAATAGACCTGTGCCTATGACTCCTCCTATTGATAGAACTTTAGCTATGCATGCTGCGATGCAGAATAAGGGTTACGCACCTATAGATATCATACCAACTGTCATATGAGAGCCCGATCAGCACAGTTCACATGAAACACATACGCGCCATCGGAACACTCACTATGAGACCGAGATAGCTGAGGAGGGAGGTCCTCCTTGATGTTCTCCCATCGTCGCTGGAATTGCTGGATACGGAGGCGTTGTCTCAGAATTCTGCCCGTACGGCCACTGTTTAAGTTGGGCGACGGTATCTGCCCGCTGGCGGTAGGACTGGTACCGAAGGAAGCGAAAGGACGAGCATCGGTGCTGTTCAGGCGGAAACGGACACCGAGTCCTGCCTTGGTTGGTCGTTCGGGAGATGTGTCTTCTAAAGATCTTGCGTCCATGGTGTAGCAAAAACTTGATATGAAACAACTTGCGCGTTAGAACACCTGAGAAGTTATATGGGGGTTAATGAGCTGGGCGTGTATTTGAACGGGACAGTAGTACTTACCTAACTTTAGTGCCCCGCAATGCTGTGCACGACGGTGTCGACTCCAGTGCACCAGTATCTAGTTGTAAATCTTGTTCACTGTTGTATTACACCTGTCATCACAGAAAGGTCAATTGCAGCAGTTGATCGACTTCAATGGCCGGTGAGTCTCATCATTCCGGGGAGCCTGGGGTGCAGAGGTGAGAGAACCCTCTTGTTCTCGTGAGGAAAACCTCTGGCAAGCTCCGCGGTTGTCGCACACCAACTGGACAGGCTCCATGCACAGTCGTGATGTGGCGGCTTGGCAGTGTTTGCAAAGGCGAAGCCGGGCATGAACGGACTTCAAGGTTCGGGCGAGCAGCTTGCCACGTCGCTGCTTATCGTGTTCGACAAGGCTGACATCGCCTCGACATGCACGCTGAGATAACTAGGTGTGCCTACTAGAAAGCGATGCATATGTAAGTGTCAACGCCCACAAGCTGGATCAAAAACATGTCTGTTTTCGGAGTGCGGTGTTTGAGTTGAGCTCAAAGCAGTCGGAGATCGAGCACGCATCAGAGGCAAGACAGAACTTTGCAGCTACTGTAAAGTCTAGCTCTTGCTTACGTCGCACGCTGTCTTACAGTAGTAGAGAGAGATAAGTAAAGCCTGTGCATTGCACTGCCCCAACTTTCACAATCGAATCTTGGGGTATCAAAGTGTAACGGAGTTCTAAGCGATGTTTTCAGGCTGCGACCGCTGATAGACGCCAGCATAGGTGGAATTGTTGATTTCCTTGGCACCCGACTCTTTCTGCTCAGGCTCGTGTGCTGTTGTTGTCTTGCATGCGCAGCGAGGCAATGCATAGGACAACAAAGGCCAACGACTACGAGGCGAAGCTTTACATTTACCCCGCCATGAATCAACGGCGCCGCCGACAACGGCGCACCGACATTTTCCTCCTGCGCCAAAGTCATTTGCTGCGCTGATCCGGCCCACTTATCACCTCCGTCATGGCCGTCAGGTACAGATAACACCAGCAGGTGAATGTACAAAAGCATGTGGGCAAACGTCCAAGCAAAGCATCCACGTCCGTCTCACGAACTCCTCCACCCTCGCCTCTCCCTCCTTCATGTCGTTCGAGCGTGCACATGCAGTGTGTCACTCACCTGGCTAACACGACCAGGATCCAGTCTCTTCAGGCTTTGTGTTGTGCGGGATTATTAGACGACGCTTCTCAATGTGCTATATGCCCTAATCCTGACCTTGCAGGAATAGGTGTACGCGTTGCTTTCTACTTGCAAAGCCTGGTCAACGGTATGTACATTTCCAGCCACAATAATGAGATATCGAGCTGAAGACATTCTCATATTGCAGCATTGTTGATCGCTTTCTCTCCATCTGATTCAGTGCCAACTGCATGGGCGGGCACATTGCTCACTCTTGCACTCGTCATCGCTGGTTTTGTATCGAAACACGGGAATAACCTTACACTTCACCATGCTACGCTCATACTCAAGTAAGTCAAACAGATGCACACCTTTCACAGACGGCTTATGTCTTTTCCATGTAGCTTCACGACTCTGTCCACTATCAGTTCTCTTGCAGTAGCGCCTATGCTACCCATCTGGAAACTCAGTCCGGAGGAGTTCTACGAACGCCATAGACGTCGACACGCATTGCTCTACACCGACAAGGATGACCCACGCTATATTCACGATGCCTCCGACTTGAAAGCAAGCTGGGAAGCGAATCACCGCAAGCAGCGTATTAAGAAGGCTCAAAGGCGCCAACGCGAGATCATCTCTGTCGTCTTGCTCCTGCAGGTCGTTCTCCAATGGGCATGGGGTATATTTCTCTTCGTCTCGCCAACCTATAGTCAAGACTATCTCAACAACTCGACACAACTCGTCCTGTTTCTGGCCCCATTTGAGACGGGCTCTATCAATAAGACGATGGACCATCCCCACGCCGGAGGGTTTCTCATCTGGGCAGCATGGATCTTATTTTGCCTGTCCGTCACAATGCTGCTGGTCGTCAACTTGGCTGTATCCGGTTCAGCCCACTCTCAGACGTCCTTGAGCTCGGTCAACACTGGAATAGGTACAGGATATACGTCCTACACGTCCAATACGCCGATAGGAAAGCAGTGGGAGAAGTTGGTTCGGGAGTCGCTCATACTGAGGGTCACACGGAAAGAGGTGATGAAGGGCCTGAGGATGTTGACTATGCTGGCCTTGTGGGCACTGTTTATTGCGGGTAAGGGACGTTTGATATGTACGCCGTTCAGCAGACTGACATCACGTTCATTATAGCGTCGGAGTGGCAAAGGCTTCGGAATTGTATGTTCGACGGAGAGCAGGACTTTGGAAGTCTTGGTCAGGTATGTGTTACCTACCAAGCCCACGATAGTTACTGACTTACCATCCCCATCCGCAGATCACTGCCCTCTCCGTATCCCTTGCACCGCTATGGAGTCTTATAGTGGCCTTAAACAAGTACCCCTCCCTGCGCCGCAAACGACAGCGGCTTGGTCTGGCACAGCGCAAGTCCGGCCATGCACATCGCAACGATGACGAAGAACGAGCAGGACACGACGATTCGGACGAGACCGGTCGCCTTCTACGTAACAGCCTCACCATCTCGCCGCCCACGGGACACCTACTTCTCCCATCCGACGAGACTCTTAGAAACTCATCCGAGTCTTTTGAGATGAGCGTCCTCAGACCGTTCCAAGATGTAATCGGTTTGGATCACCAACCAGGCACAAGCGCGAGTTTCCCTATCCCTCACTCTGCATCTACACCCTCGAGGTATCTTTCACCTTCCATGCCCAATCCCGCCCCGGAGCTGCATTCCCACCAACGCACTGCTTTGCGGACGACTGCTACCCCACTTGCAGCGCCCCTTTCTTCATCGGAAAGCAGCAGCATCAGCGATGGCACGAATACCGGCGGAATTGGGAGTATTGGTAGTGGGGAGCGTGGATTGTCGCCGGGAACCACTAGCACTGGCCTGAACCGCCGTCCAGTGCTGAGACCACATGGCCCAAGACCGTCCATTTCTCTCTCGCCTACAGAATTCTCCGTATGGGGTGGACAATCACGAGACCTCCACTCGCTCGGGAGTAGATGAAGCATGTTTGACGAGGCAGCCCATGGCCTGAAGTAGAGATTCACGATACTTCTAGCGTCTGCTCTCTTCTTTCCATCATTCTGGCAGGATGCTTTCATGTAGGTAAGCTACTTATTCTGTTATCTATCGTCTTTTGTGTCACGTAAGCTATATACTTGTACGTCGTTTTGGGTGGACCCTAATTGTCGGTTTAGTCTTTCCCCTACCAATAGTCTTGTAGGATACATCGTAGTGCAGTAATGATAATTTTAGCTTGTAATTGCATACGAGTACTTATTCAGTACAGTGCCCAGTACTCAGTCTCAAAGATGTGTTAGCATGCCGAGCGGACATTCAAAAGGCATGTTGTTCTAGGCTGCAATATTTGACTCCGCTATGTCGGAGGTGCTCTGCCGGGTGATCCCGTCCCTCTGTCTTCGGTGAGCCACTTCCATGTCAACTCCCATCATCACACATTGTGATAATCTACTTGATGAATTCCTCTGCAACGGTTGTAGCGTAGCCCAGGCTCAACGGCGTACACATGACATCGTCAGAAAATCTGCATCGCAGTACCCAAATGTCCACATGAAAGGCCTGCTTGTACGCATGAAGCCTCAAGGATATACCCCACATAAACGTGAGTTGCTTCATATGGGCCATATGCTAGCAGTATCTGATGCACGACGCTTTCATAGCTTGTGACATTTGCTAGAATAGATGTGGGCTTACTGCGGCGCAGAAGAGCTCTTTCCTCGAAGCTCAGAGTCCTCAGACACGTCTGGCGAACACATATGGAAATCCTCATCTGCAATATGCACGATGAATCGGCGTCCATACGCGTGTCCAAATACCTCTCTCACGACGCAACCAGCCCTCTGATTTAGCTTCTAAACAGATGATGTCACCTGCGTTCACTCGTTTGCCTGTGGTCGTCGTAACTTATCGAACGTCTATATTGTGAGTTGGCACTTTCACTGCCCGTCTCTCGTTCGCTGAATTTTTCTCTCAACTGTAGATAAGTAGCAGCATAAGGCAAGAGGCTCTCCTTCCGACCTGATCGGCGTGCTTCCCCATTGCATCGATCGACTAGTCCAGAGATCTGCGTGCCCCTTGTTGCCAAGTCCAACGGGCTTGGAGGTCTTGCATGCACCTTCCGAGATAAGATCTCCACAACCGTTCATTTAGCCTTCAAAATGCTATCACCACAGTATGACCGCAATGGTTGAAGATGTTTTGCTCTCGTATCTCGGGATCTCTGGTATGGGTACTTACTACTGGTCGATTTTGACTACGCTATAGAAGATTCGTCGCGATTCGGGTCGGAAAGGTGAGTGCTTTACCATCCCGTGCCGTGACAGATCTCTTATCGAAATTCTCTGTGTCCTGATAAGATAGAATCATGAATCAGTCTGGTCCGGCCTGAGATTCGGATAAGGCGATCGTATGACATCTGCTAATCTGCGTCACTAGCAATATGAGTCACCCGTTCGTAAACATGAAGTCAACGTCACTGTAACCATTGAATACAACGACGATCAGGACGCCGTGTGTACCTTCGAAGATACAGGCTTACCAGATAAACTGAAAGCGTTGCAGGAATCGTCGATGGTGCTTAACTTGCATACAATCCATGGCCGCGTGGTAAGAAGCCCTTTCGCAAGTTTGAATGAGTGCATCGAAGCTAAGATAACCTACTTCACAGCGTTGTACACGTAGTCGATAAGGTAGCTTCGACTAGCATTCCTTCGGGAGGATGTTTACTACTTCCAGTCACAACACGGCTATCGCGCACATCAGAGTGGGGCCAGGTACTTGAACTCGCGTCTTGTAGCCTGTTTCAGCATCCAGCTACAGGTATGGGCCGACAGTAATCACATCCAAACCGCATCCCATCGCATAGGGCTACCTTTTCACTACTTCTAACATCTTGAGTTCTTTATCTTACGGTTCTTATTCGTTCCTTACGGCGCACAAGACACATGCCGTCTATGCGCATAACCACGGGATATTTCACTTCACTCTTGGCTTCTAGGATCGACAGAATCAACGTTACCTTCAGTTTTTGACTCTTGATGGCGGCTTCTTTGCCCTTCACAGATTCCGCGAAGGTTTATACATTCAAGGAATCGTGCATCGTTGCAGCATGGTCCAAGCATTCGTCTCCTGGCAGTTTCGTGCCGGCGACACTGTCTGTTGACCTGCTGACCTACTAATTGACCAACGTGCCTGGCTGCCACTCGTGTAGGTTGACCCATGCTCGGCTGTGGGAGTTAGCCGGTTCACACTGCCGTCATCCGCTCGAACTACAGTTCTTCACACCTTTAGCTTCAAGCGAGAAGCTGGATAATAGCAAGATGTTCATCGTTCGATGCATTGCTACGGGGCGCGTACGTACCACGGAGACATAGTCACCCGCTGCTACCTCTAAATGGCGAGAACGTACATGTCTTGCACATATCATGCCGTCTGTAATTCCACAAACTCAATGTCCGGCACGTTTGTCCTACTCTATGTGCGAACCTAATTATATCATGGGTGATATCGTCAGAACATGTACTGGAGCAGTCTATTTGCCGAAACACGTTGCACACAGACGTTCAGGCTGCTCAGCTGACTAGCATTACTTGGAAACCGCTTACCAGGGGGTCTTGTGTTCACTACATCAGCTGTATTGTTGTAGTTGAGATCGATCTGAAGAGAAACATCGTGCTCTGATATAGTCCTTGGCGGAGGTCCCGCCGCAATTGTACGCTAGCCACTCGGCCACGTACGTTACCACGTCCGAACAGGTTCGCGTGTACGTGTATACGTATTCCGGAGACACTACTCGATACTGCGCGTATGCATGAGTTGTGTGGACAATGGGAGTGAATGTCGTCTACATTTCCAGCAAGTGCTAGCAAATAACTACTGCGTAGGACGAAAGTGCCAATGGCACAGACCGTCGGGCATACGTTGAGTGGCGACAGTGGCGTTGAGTATAACCGTGTCGGATGTAAGTGGGAGAGATGAGGAAGGACATGTGCGCGTGTGCATCTCCGTTTCGGCAGTCCGCCAGTCACAGGCCGGCGGAGCAGAGTGTATGTACGTTAGCACTTCTGGAAATCTTCCACAAGGATGTTGTGTGATTCGAATTCTCATATGTTCCCATTCCGGCGGTTTGAGGTTTTGGAAGCAGTATACAGCACAACGTGTGGGCGATGAACGAAGGACAGCCATCCTTGGGATCTGTGATGTAGTCTCAGTATGACGCGCATCGCGTACCCTCGGTCTATCTAGATTAATGCTCACAGTCATTATCGTGCCTTGCCAGTCGATCAGAACCAGGTCGATTGCAGATGCCCGACCACGACAATGAAGATGATAACATATGAAAATTTGTCACCCAACGGAACTGGGCAATGCTTGATATTGTCCGTCGTTCACCAGGGAGAGCGAAGAATCATGCAGCCAAAAGTAGTATGATACCTCTGCGTCTCGTGGCCGAGAAAGTTGGCCTCGTAGACGTACACGAGGTATCGAGCCGAGGATGATACCCTGTTGTTCTGATAGCAGCCCAAAGTGCACAATTTTCCTCATCCTTCGAGTATAGCTATCACACCTTATTCTCGAAGCATTAGCTGGTAAGGCGACAGGGCATTCAGATAGACTGACAAGTAGCGCAATAAACAGATAACACCTGCTGATGAGCGCATGGCGAAAACGCGCAGAAGTCCTATCCTGTTGAAGGAAAAACGGAGATGCAAAGTTGTAGATGAAGTTGCGACTTTCCGGCTACCCACGTGGAGGATCAGAATATCCGGCTAGCAGGGTCGCCTTTGTGCAGCTGAGAGAGTTGTGACTACCCTGCGGAGTCATAACGAGCCAGAAGGCGGACTATATCGTGTCTCGCGATAAGTGTCCCAGATACCCTAGGACGAACGCGGCACCATGCGGACAAGGGAGAACAGTCCGTTTTTGCCGTTCTGATCTCGGGGTCAGGCGCTTCGCATACCAGTCAGTTTTTCGTATAAAAGGCCAATGTTCAATAGCTCAGAGAGCCACTCCCTCACTCAACCTCCTCCCCTAGACATAGTCCCGTACCTGCGCGGAGGTCTTCGGTACAACTCTTGCCCAACTATCTGTTCGCCACTACCCTCGTAGTCCACCTCGCCCAGCGGGATACGCGCTAGCCCACCGTCTCTTCTGCTTGTGACTAACACGCCCCAAACTATCAACTCACGTCGCCATGTGCCGTAGAATTGCGTATGTCTTGTTCGTATTATGCACATGTCTCACGAAATCTGAATGAACTTAACCGTGTAGCGAGGGAACACGGTGGTCAAAATGTGGGGTACGAACTTGTTCAGCCACTCGTCCACATGACCGCAACGGACTGATGACGCGTGTAACGCTCTGAAACTTGCAGCACTTCCAGCGCCAAATGGTCGTGGCTATCGTGGACTGCAATTCAAGCCGGTGTGAGCGCAGTTATTTGCATGCCAAGTCCTGTAAAGATCCGAACTGTCTTAAGGTGAGTGTTGTTCGTGAGCGCATGGTGAACCACCGCCCTCGGGGAAGGTAGCTGCCGCTCACGCTTCGCATCTGTTTCGCATAGAACTTTGGCCCGGACGTTCAAAAAGACATCGACACCGTTAACGACGAGTGCTTCCAGTGTCGAGCGGCGGCGGCCAGACGTCTTCCGTCGTGATCGGACTTTGGTTCTAAAGCCTCAATAACCCTCGCGTCGTCAACATACGGATGCCTCTCGCAATCTTCATCTGCTTTCCTTCAACCTGTATTATCGATTCTGGACTAGTCGCGCCACCTCATTTTGCGCGCGCAAAAGCTATCTTCTCACATTCACATCGCTTCGCATCTGCATAATCCATGTATCATATTAGTCACAATGTTATCAGGAAATTGCCATTGGAATTAGTCTCACCCATTAATCGAGTTGATTTCCAACGTTACTCAAATACCAGGACCTTCGTAACGGGGACCTCTGCGGTGGATGATGACGACGCGCGACTAAAACCGCGCAGGTGACTGTCTTCTGGCATGATGTAATCTGCTCGTGGTGATCGAGCGTAAATGCGGGGGCAAATGCGATGCACTCGACCTGTCGACGGAGAGGCACAGCAGCTAGAGCAAAATGAGGAGACAAGGGTCATCCAAGGCAACTGCGCGCAACATGCGTCCAACGCGAGGCGTGTTACTGGGCCTGACACAGAGAAGTGGCGGTGTCATTGTTCTCTGTCATGGCTGTAGTCGAGTTTCAAGGACGCTAGCGATCCGCTGCCAGAGAAGGTCGCGGTAGTGGCTGATCCAACCCAAGATTGGACTCTTCTTGCTTGTGGCGCTTCCACAGAAACAGCCGTTCGGAGTATGGGTCCGAGCTACCACCGGACTCTGTAGTGCACTTTAGCTGCCATCAGCATTAAAACGTGGTTCGACTGTGGGGTCATACCTTGCCTGTCCGGAAGATGACAGAAATATTGCGAAAGAACCAGTCCTCAAGGCCTAATGGGTGGCAATCAGGATAGTGGCAGCGGCCGTGACCGAGGGAGAGAGAATTTCCTCCGTGTATCATAGGCTCTCTCTGCATGTGTCGCCGTAGTCGCACAAGTGGTGTAGCCGAATGTGCTTGAGACGACTTGGACGTTGTGATTCCCTCGCAGGCCATGGGATGTGCAAAGATGTAGGGCGGAGTTGAACAGAAGGCTTCTGTTCTGCGACGGATGTAAGATAAGCTGATTACACACTCTTCTACTTCCCACATCACGACTAACGGAACAGGGAGCAAGATATGACTTCACTCACTATGTGTAAAGGCCGGTGTGTCCAAGACATCAGGAACGTGATCGGAAGGCCGCTCGGGCTGCTTATTGCTTGAATTGCGCTTCATGATTAAGTGGGACCAGTCCTAGAAGGCGAAATAGGATGGCCACTTATAGATAGTTAGTAACACTGGCGTTGCTGGTATCATCGAGGTAAAGAAGTTACTTACTTCGAAGAAGGTCAACATGTTATCGCAACAGAACGCAAGAAAGGAGAACGTGCTCCTATGTGGAAGACTGTATAGCTCCCTCGCGCTGTCTTGCAGAAGCCACTCGTGCGAGACCCGATCTGTCCAGAATGCGACATACCATTCAGACCGTAGTCTCGTGACAGAGTAAAAGACTCACGCAAGATAAGAGGAACATACACGGAGGAGACCACAGAAATGTGGAAGAGCGGGCTTCCTCCAGTCTTTATCGCTCGACGGAGTGTGGGTCGGCAAACTGACAGCAGTCGCCAGGGGACGGAGTAGCTAATGCCACAGTGATCTGCGCAACCTGAAGCGGCTGTCCTGGACGAAGTTTGCTAGAACTCGGTGTTCAAGACGCTCCCCTCAATCTCTATAACGTCAACACAGGAGTCAGTTGCGTAACAAAAAGCGATGCGGTTGTGCTATCATACGTACATATTTCGAGCATCTTCACCAGATCTCTCAGAAAGCTGGCCAATCTCTAACTCGAGCATGAGCAAGGAAGAGATAAGACTCGCATTGAGATACGGGTAAAACCGGGTCCCGAAAACAGTTGCTGACCCCATCCATAATCGGATCGCAATCGCTATGGGTGGTTGTTGGTGCATAATTCCAGGCGAGAGAAGCTGCAGCTTCAGAGATCTCGCTTGTGGGGCTGACGCATTCGAGCACCTAAATAAACACTTTCAGTGCCAAGTAGACGGACGCAAAGGTATAATTGAGAGCGAAATGTCAAGGACAAGCCTCTTTGCCGTGTGGAAGCTTCGTATCTAAGCCCCTGGGGAAGCCGCGAAGCTGATCTTGGGATTTTGACACGTAAATCGCGGTGAGGACCCACACGGTGCGCCGCATTTATGCCCGCTATCCTCAAAATGAGGAACAACTTCTTCCTCGGGCTTGAAGTGAAGATCTTTCAATGCGTTGTAACACCGAGGAACTTTGCAATTGCAAGGTGATGCGAGTACATGAAAGACAAGTGTCGCGTCGGCCGTGAACGACATCAGACGCCCGCATCACGTGCTGCGCTGAAGAAAGGTAGGGATTCGTGCGCAAACAAGAGGTGAAGCGTAACATCGAGAGGGGTATATTATGGGGCACCAGAGTAAACCACCTCCAGTAAATGTAAGACGAATTAAACTACAACTAGTATAGCAGTAAGCAGCGCAGCGACCACACAAATAAGAAAATTTCCTCGCGGTACAGCTGGACTCGTACCACCCACTGACCCACCAGCCGCACTGTCATTCTGCCCACCACCAACATACTGCCTCCCCAACTCCGTGATTTTCCCCTGCGTATCCATAAGCGCATCCTCCGGATTAACCCCCTGCAGATCCTTGAACGCCCCAAACCACGCGTACCGCTCGACATAATCCGTAGCGTCCATGAACGACTGTGTCTGGCTCATGAATTGCTGGATGTCTTCAGGCGAGCATTGTGGTCCGTTGTTGAAGTTCTGGCAGGCCCATTCGGTGACCCAGATGGGGAGGTTGAAGGTGGAGTGGTATTGTTGGACGTAGCGTTGGAAGTCGGTTGCGTTCACGTCGTAGTAGTCTGACATGGGAAGCTATCAGCAACTGCGACTATCAAGAAGTGCCTGACTAGACTTACGGATGGCGATAAAGTCGACTGTACATCCTCCATTGCATGCATTCAAGAAATTCTGCATCCACGTCACGCCATTCGGGTTACTCGACGGCGCAGGACTCCCAAGCCGGACATTCTTCTCCGCTCGAAGAGGCTCGAGATACTGTTTCCACAAGTTCGCAGCATCCTCTGGACTGAGGTTGGACTGGCCCTGTTCGTTGGGTTCGTTGACGCCAAGTATAGCCTTGACGTTGTGTGAGTCGATAGTGCTCTGGATGGTGCCGTTGAAGTCGGCTTCTTGCTGTGTACCCCAGAGCATAGGTACACATTCGAGATTGTCTGCAATGTCTATGCAGTGCGGAGACCAGGTATAGTACCTGATCGATCAGGTCAGCAGGCGTACTGAATGAGAGAATATGGATATCGCGCACCATGAGACCTTGCTAGACTCGAATTGCTGGATGTTCTCGTAGTCACCGTTTGGCCAGGCCAAGCCAGCCTTAGAGGTACTTGTTACGGCTCTGGCAGTATATGCAGAGACGAGCTCAAGAAAGAGCACGGCCACGTACGGTGCGAAAAGGTTCGTCATTCTCAGATGGGAGGGTCGTCCGTCGCTGATAGAGTTCGTCGTGTTACTGTCAAAGAAAGAAGCAGACCATTATGGAGGAAGATAGAGAGTAGTGCAGCCAGAGTATACCCAAACCAGGTGGAGCAGACCGATATTGGGCGTTCTGAGTGCCCGCAACGTGATCTGGGAACATGACGTCAAGGTCATTGCTCGTGCTGGGAGAGCTAGGAACGTTTGAACATGCAGGACCTGTGAAATTAAGTCAATAATGAGCCAAGGTTGAAGGAAGTAACAGCCAGTGAGATTCGTACCTTGAAGGATAAGAATGCTGAAGTAGATACTGAGTGATGTCAGTATCAAAACACATTGAAGGCGAACAAGTCTGTTAAACATGAAAAAAGCGTCCGGAGTTCATCTGCGGGGTTCATAGCGTAGACTCGACTCTCGTAACGGCATGCATCATGGAAATCCGCACAACACTCCTTCCCCGTAGATGGAGGTTCGTGAAGCATCCGCCAGCGAGCAGCATGACGGTATATAACCAGATAGCCGCAATAGAATTGCGATGCGAAGGATATCGAGAATATTGAGGCAGGCTTGTCGCTCGCCGCTCGGTGCATGGAACAGCGTAGACCATAACGGCGAGAAAGCATGCCACGAGTACGGCGCTCATACGCAAGATTTCGATGGCCAGCCAAACCAGTGGCGGGGGTTCAGAGTGGTGGTTTGACGTTGTGGTATAGTTAAGCAGATCGACAAGCATTCGTCTTAGCTAGGCGTGAACGAACGCCGGGGATAAACAGGTACACCACTCGAGCGGTGGTTGGACTCGGGCAGAGATTGGACTCGGAAGTTGCAGAACGTTAGAAATTCAAAGCAAAAATATGTTGTTATGCGTGCCTGATACACATAGCTTGTCCATAGGTACTGCTCTATAACACTCTGTCCTCTACTTCTCCGCCCCACGTTTAGTGAGCGTGGTTCTTGTGGTGCTCTGATGAATAACGTTGAGTCGACGGATACGATACAAGCGTAAGAGGTAGACTCACTCAAATGGGCTAATGAAACACTGATCAGCATGCAATGGATCCTGAAAGCCAGCGAACAACTCACTCTGGTAGTCAATGAAGTATCCAAGGCCGAACAGACCGCCCATGACCCAGAGAATGGGAGCTCCAGACGCGTTCTTGCCGTTGAAGAACCTCTCCTTGACACCACGGATGGCAGGCTTGGGAGCAGGGCCCTTGGGGAGCCTCGAGTAGAAGCCGACGAGGGGTGCAAGGCCTTCACCCTGACCGCTGGTCTGTCGCGTAAAAATGAGTACGACGTGGTGAGCTTGAGCAGACATAAGGAGAGCGTACGAGGATTGAAGGAGAAGCAATTTTGGGTGGCACTAGGCCGCCAAGGCTGCGTCGAATGAGTGTGGGTTGCATGGCCGTCGTCGTCGAAGTTCAAGGTGAGGAGACTTGCGCGCGAGGCCGACAGTTCCCGACCGGCGTCTACATCCAGATTAGGCAGTAAAGCTATTCTACGCCTTTCTCCACTCGACGGTCACCACGACACTGAGCAGACACCCAATCTTCACATGAAACGTGTCGTTTTCTACGATGGCTCAATGACTTGAGATGCAAGACTTTGTGTGCAAGGTATCTGCGCACACATTGCGATATAACCTGTGGCATCACAAGTTCTCCCATACACGGTTGGCCGAAGTTAGATGTTACTCTGTACATGCGTAGTCTGTGGCCATTAATATTTTCTCTTTGATTGTAGACTAGAAGGAAGGATAGATCGGTGATAGTCTTCGAAGCAGTGAGTATCTCTTGCTCTCACATAGCTTGTCTTTGCTGACGGCGAGTCTAGCTTCTTATTTATACTACGGTCAATTGTGCTAGTAGGCTTGCCACCATGACAATGCTAAACCTCTGTATACGAACCGCTGCTGCTGCATGGTACTCGCTTCTAAAGTCGTGAAGAAAAGTTACACTGGCCGCGAACAAGAATTTGCCCTTGCGCCTCTACTAAGACCATCGATACTAGCCGCACGGTCTCTCTGTACAAACTTTGTAGGTCCGATATTGTAGCTGCTTATGCCGTGTTGATTCATTCTGATGCGCTTTCTGATACAGTCCACTTCTTGCGCACGCTTCTGTCTCATGTAATGGCAGTCGTAACGAGCCACCTCTACGTGGTCGCGGTCCGGATGGCCAAAATGACCACTTTCCGCTTATTTTGTCCATTTTGTCCAAGTCAGCAGCTTATCGAGAATGCAGATTGTCACCTGAGCCGAGTGCCTTGCCGTCCGTACACTAGTTCGAGTTTTCTGGCTTACACCTTAACTCCCGGAGGAGACCGACCTCTTCTCCACAGCTAACAGAGGCGGCTACGTACGGTACGTAAGTAATCTACGCTACACCCATTTTCAAGTTTTTTACTGGTCATTTCTCCAGGTTCGATCTCAACAACCCAAACGATCGTCCACCGACTGCCATTCATAAGCCTGTATAGCGAAGGATTGCCGAGTTAATTGGTATTGGGTGGGATAATACATGAGCGTTGATACTCTAATATCCAACTCTACGCACGAGCACCCACCATGCTCCCGGTAACATTACGCCCTCGGCCCCGCAAAACCTTATCTCATCCTGCCTGGACCCGCTTTGCTCACGCAAGGCCTCGGGATCTCGCTCCTCAAGTCCATCTCGGCGTGAATGTGGCGGTATCCCGGGCACTCTCGCTCAGATAGCCTTTGTCACTGTTCTCAGCCCTTGGAGTACACTTTATAATCGGTTGCACAATGGGCTGTGAAAGTATGTCATTCACTAGTAACTCGATAGTCCGCAAAGTCTAAACCATAGACCACCAGAGTTCAATACGCCGGTTCTGTACGCGTCATCCCTCGGATTTTTCGCGGAGTGTGCCCAGGCGATGCAATGAAAGAAGTTCAACCCCCCAACAGAATCTCCGTGCCAGCCTTGGAGGTTTCATCAAAAGTTTTGATCTGACTACTTCTGCCCTCTCAACACAATGATCAGCGTACTGCGTCCCTCAGACTGACTGGCAATCGATGCTGTAGACTCCGCGTCAAGCGCAGTAAGCATCGTTATGCCTGTTCGTGACCTGCTGTCCTCGATTGATCGTACGTTTCCTATGTGAACTTATATCCAGTCCATTGACCCAACCATGGTGCAGGGCGTAGTCAATGCCTCTACAAAGCATTCGGCGAGAATGGGGTTTTATCTGCGGAGCCAAGCGTCACGTTGAGGGTTGCTTATCATCTGTGGCTCCGAACGACAGAACCAGTCTCAGCGAAGCAGAACAAATCAGTGACTCGGACAGCGACAAATTGTCTTGCTCTATGGCATACTCAATCACTTCCCTGGCACGCAGTCTCGAACGATTTCACACCATGTACGTCGAGGCGATACACCCACGGCCATTCTCTTTCTCTCGTCGACTCGGATGCAAGTAATATTTACACGTCTTGTTGTCCAATCGGATCAAACCCTTGTTTAATAAGCGGGAGTTTCTAGATTCGATACTCACGTCCACATCCTAGGATAGATTTTGGTGGCCCCGTGCAAATCCTCTTGGAATAGTTCGTCGTTTTGTTGCGATTAATTGCACCATCGGAGTCGGTTGACATTGCCGGGGTGCTGCAAGATTTGCCTTTGAGGGAAGTAACAAAAGAGCTATGCACTTGCTTGGCCACGATCGACTCGAAGGCGAGCGTCGGTTTCTCTGACCAAGGTATGATTGTTGCGGTTATATAATGAACATCGCTAACGGATGTCGTAGCAAAACCTCCTGCTAGAAACTCTGCAAATGAGTGTCATACTGCTCAAGAACGCCTTTTCTGGCTGCTTCATAGGACAATATCGAAAATCCACAGGGATATATACAGGTCATTCAATGTAAGAATGACAAGAAAGAGGTGATCAAAGGATTGCTGCTTTGGTCTACGAAGAAGACTGTAAGCATGCCACTGATGACACCAAGTCGGAATCACACCCAGCACATACTCTCGACCGTTCACCACTGTGCTCTCGTCTCCTCGTGGATCAGAGAGTAAGCAGGTCTTCGAGTGCATTAAGAGGGTGTGTCTTCGTGTGACTGCAAGCTTGAAAGGATTGTTCTGACATAGTTATCCAGCGCTCAATGAAGAATTTTAAGTAAAAACGCGTGCGTTTCTCCATCGTCCTTGGTCAGAGCAGAAGGCTAATCGATTTCTAGTTCTCTCTGGGTGTAGGCAGAGCCCCGTATAAAGCAGCCAGCGTCGCCGGGCCTTTTGAGAGGGTATATAAAGGCACTATGAAGACCGATACGGGCTGTGCGATAGATGTTGTAATCAAGTTCCACACGCAATCGTTGCATTCCCTCTGTAGCCATGCACGAAGAGTGGGTTTATACTGTTCTACTCAGTGGTCCGTTTATCTTTTTCCAGATTAGGTGCTCTATATCGAGATTGTCTCTTGGAAGACAGCCAGCCATTGCCGTCTGCTGCCTTTTCTCGGACTGGCTGCGCTGCCCAACACCGGCCATCTATGTAAAATTTCACCATTCATGAAGGGGGTAAGCTGAACCCGGCCTGCAATTCCAGGACTGTCCCAGGAATCAGACTACGTTGGGTGAGTACTAGCGACTTCGTGAAATTCTCTGCGATACTGACGCCGAAACTAACACATGCCTTTTCCCTCACATAGGTCCAAGAGATTGCTGAGGGAATAGTTTATATTCATGATGAAGGCTCGATTCATGGAGACCTGCGTGGGGTATGATTCTTTTGACTATAAGTATGTCATTCTGAATGAAACAAAGGTGTCGTTAGGTAAACATGTCTCTCAGCGACAATGGGCATGTTAAAATCGCGGACTTCGGACTGTACTTTTTATCAGAAGGACTCAGCCAGAACTATGGCTCCCTCCGTGCTAGATATGTGCGATGAAGGGCACCAGAACTGATTGCCCCTCTCAAATACATACCAGGCCAACAGAATGAACCGCCCAGGCCTCAATACCGATTCGAGCACTCACCCGGCGAAGCCGAGTGATGTGTATACTTTCTCATGCCTATGTATCGAAGTAAGCCACCATCATAATACGTATACGATAATGCGGAGGTTTCCAACTGACATCACCCCTACGATGGCCAACCGGAGCTCGTATTGGCAGATGCAAGTGTCAACAACCAAGAGCAATCATATGTACGCGCCCGACAAGTGAGAAGAAGACCCTGAACACGGTGGAGGGCACGGGATATCCACAAGGGTTTGAGGTAAGGTCCCAGGACTATCAACAGCATGTCATTTGTGGCTGTGGTAGCGAAGGTGAGAAGTGACCGGTGACCTGTAGCTGGACATTCAGACTGGCTTACTGGCATGTTAGACAACGACAGGATTGAGATATCGGCCCTGGGGCTATGACTGGGATTTCTTGGAGAGTGCAGGATTACGTGTTGAAGGAAGCGTTGGTAGCTAGGCGAATACCCGGCCAGTCGTCAACGTTGATGCTGCGATCGAAGGTATCAGTCCTCTTGGCATGAGCGCATAGCACGTAGAGTACACAGGCGTATGTTACAAAGGAGATTAATCGACCAAGGCATCCTTTGGGTACGGATGTAAGTAAGAATAACTTGGACACGGAATCATCGTGAAATGACGGCTTGGAAGGCAGCTCGAGATTCTGCTACATGCCAGACGATGAGGTCGTTATCGTGGTCTGGAATACTGTAATCTATAGCGTATAATTCACTAACGCTGCGTTCGCAGCTAGACCCGCTACCCGGCTATCGTTCAGCAAGGTAAAGAAAGGGGAGTTGAATCGATGTACGCTGAACGTATACGGGCGCACATCGCTGCAGGCCTTCGCGCCTTCGGCGCTCCGGCCAGCAGCTTTGTGCGCCACTTACTCAGGGAGCGTCGTGAACGAGCAACGGAACAACCAAAAATATTCCAGCAGATACTGTGGACAGGTATATTACCTACAACAACCACAAGGTGTTTCGTATTTCGTCAGTACTGCCAGTGAGTGTAGTAAGTACCCGCAGTAGTACGCACTCCAACTTGAAGCTTCGCAAGGTTGAGGACAGCAAGCGCGCAAAACAGTCACGTGAAAAGCACGCCATTTTCTCGGGAAGTCACGAGCGTGCAAAAAAACAGGTTCGATTTCGCCAACCCCTACAACCCAAAGACCCACTGCCCAGAGGGTAGCGGGAATAATGATTAGATACATGCGGTGTGCGATGGATTATCGACTCACGGTAAATGTAGGCGATCTGGGCCAATCTTCTCCATTGGAAGATCGTTGGTTGGCCGGAGACATCCATTAAGTATTCATATGTCTTGGGCCTAGGGTATGTATATTTTTCTCGTGGCCAGTACCATACTTAGATCGAAAGCCACGAAAGAAGAAGTTCAGAGCATGGTGTAAGGCGAGCCAATTGATCGACACACGGGACCGGCGTACGGCGGAATAGCAGCCGAAGACTCGGAAGGAGCGCGACCATCATGACCGTCGATGCGACGTGGTAGCTAATAAGTAGAGCGGCGATGTGAAGCTGGCAAAGGGCCTTCAATGCGTTAGTGGCGGTGTGAACGGGAAAGAGCTTGCATGCTCGGTCCATCCTGGTGGCAACTTGAAGCACAGAGGGTCAGCGCTCAGCGCTCAGCCTCGGTACTACAGTTTCCAATCATAAGATGCTACATACTAACTCGTGGTGATTACAGTAACAATGGCAAGCAAAAATATGCCACTGACAGTTTCCGTGTCTGAGTCTTACTATACTCATATTAAGTACGTCGGGATAGATAAGGCGAGCAGCACATGGACTGCGTGCTAATGAATGTTGTGACTGTGATACTATCATTATTCCCGCTACCAGCGCTAGCTTGGTAGAGGGTCTTAGGGTTGCAGGGGCCCACTATTTGGCCAACTTTTACGCCAAAAACGCAACGTCACGTGCCCTCACCCAGGAATCGCGTGGTGCCTTCGAAGACCCCGGACCACTCCCGCGCGCTTGTGAGAGTACTTTGAAGCAATGCGGCGTGTTGGGTGATCTTCGTTTGAGCGACATATATTGGCATGCGAGAATACACAGCCTTGATTCGTTCTGGGAGCAATTTAATGTCGGTGATGCATGGGTTCGCTGGGGCGCATGAAGCTGCTGGCCGGAGCGCCGAAGGCGCGAAGGCCTGCAGCGGCATGCGCCGGCAGTGCAGGACCCACAGGTCAATTACTTGTGTTCACCATGACTATGACTGTGACGCTGTGAGTTGCATAAATATTCCCCAATGCCCCTGGTAGCGGGTTTTGCTGCGAATGCAGCCCTACTTATTATTGCCCCGTGTTATTAATCATGTTACCCCAAGCTTCAATTTTTTCTTACCGTTGCTCAATTGCTTCACTTTTACTTACGACGCCACCTCAGGGCGTCCGTTCCTTTCTTATCTGTACTTACCTAGCTTACTTACTGCTTACTAATGTCACTCGATAATCGTCCCCTCCCCTCCCCCGCAGGATCTCTACCTTCCCTGGCTATTCATCTTTCGGCGTGTACCCTATGGTGTCATTTGTTTGTACCCTGTTCCCTTCTATCGTTTCCCGGTGGAGACTTCGCGAACCAGTCTTTTGTTCTGCTGCGGTATTACCGTAAGTATCGGCCTCCGCTCTTACTGAACTCAAATCACAGAGTGTACCGTGATCCGCTTTCCTCTTGCAGTCGTTGATCCTTGCACCCTCGCTCCCCTGGACCACCCGGAGCGTAGCGAGGGCCGCTCTTGTCTATGCTTATGCATCATGGTTCTGATACTTATCCTGGATATACAGTGTGTGTGATGGATTCTCCCGTATCGATTCTCCCACCCTTCTCGTGTCTAGTACTTACCCCTTTGAAACATGCTTGTGTGTGTGATGGATTCTCCCGTATCGATTCTCCCACCCTTCTCGTGTCTAGTACTTATCCCTTTGAAACATGCTTCCACTGGCACTTGCGATTCCAATTGGCCACCACTTCAGCATCACAGGAATGGGTCTGCATCCAGTATTTACTGATTTGATGTACTTACACTGAGGCAAAGGGCAGGAAATGGGCAAGGAGGTGTCAGCCAACTTTAAACTCGCCTCAAAATTATAGACACTCTGAATTAAGTTCACGCTTCTGTCAGCTGTCTACTAATTGCCTATTTCCAAAACGTTGTATCAGGTGTGTGCAACTTGCGGTAACCCTCGCATGATTCTTATATCATACGATACGATGGCTGCGCATTCATTTCCGTCATCTGCCTGAACTGTCGCGTTCAAAGCAGTTATTAATGACCATAACGCTCTAATTTGTAATGA